>OZ004697.1:41920340-43124990 GCA_963924545.1 Pogonocherus hispidulus | reverse complement strand
TGCACTTTTTGTAGTATGGCTCTTGGGAGATTATGACATGGTGCTTTTGGTTCCAGGAGGAACCAAATTCTGAAATTTATGGGAAGGTCAGGTATGTTCCAGGAATGTTAAGGATCGGCACGTGGCACCAGTGGCAGCTCGTGGCTTTCTGGATTGTTTAGGCAAATTAAAATGTTTTCTTTTCCTTATGACTAAACTATACCTACAGAAAAAATAAATTATTGCCGAGTTTATTTTCACTGCAGGTGGAAATTTTCTGCTCTACTTGTGTTGATACGGCCCATAGAGTCCATTCTTACGGGCTTGCTCACATTGGGTCGCCCGAGACAGACTACCCCCGGTGGGTTAGACATGCAGGCGAAGAAAGAAGACAAGACAGAAGAGCGCCAGAAGATCCTACCCAGCCTGCAGGGTAGAGCCAGGACAGGAAGGGACTCCACGAATCGCCCACACCTATCACTTTTTGTGATCGGGGTTGGTGAAAGATGGGGTCCACCTCTACGAGGCAGTCCAGACCTACAGCGATGGCTGTAAACCTCGGCCCAAAACTATCCCAGGTCGGGATATTGGCGCGCCCACCTTGGGATTATATTAGTAAAGTTAGTTACGTGCTACGTTTGTACTTTTCGTATTACTTTTAGACTAACTTTTAGGTATAAATGATATGGAACGTATTAGACGATTTCATATAGAAGCTATGAGCTAGTCCGTTTGAATTGATACACACTCTACGATCCCAGTATCTTACTAATTATTAACATTTCTAACTCGTTGAAACGTATCAATGACATATCGAAACATATCGATGATATGAATATCCTTTAGCTTAACGGCAATGAGCTAGCACGCCCTGTAAACTGTAATCTCTATCACTTCAATCAGAGCTGGGCAAATACTCTGAAAAAAATATTTAAATATTAAATAATAAATACTTTAGAAATACTAAAAGTGTTTAAATATTAAATATTTTTAAAAAGGGAAATGTATTTAAATACTAAATACTGACATCGAGCAGTTCGATACGTCAGGTATTTAATTCTGTAAAAAATATTTAAATATTTTCTAAGTATTTAAATATTTCCCAAATATTTAAATACAATCTAAATATTTTAATATTTCAAAGTATTTAAATATCTAGATTACTTAAATATTTTGAATATTTTAATTATTGGCCAAGAATTTTAAGTGTTTAAATACCTACCTAAAGTGCGTAGGGATTTTACTGTAATCAACAAAATGTGTGATCTGTGTCTGTGTATGGGAAAATATTGTTATATTTCAAATTTCAATGTAATGTAATGTTAACTTTTTAAATAAAAGATGGCTTGTAGCAGCATTACACAACACACACCTTTGCGCTAGATGTGTAGGCAAGCAGGTCTTGACAAGTGAACTTGTGAATCTGCATCATCATTCATATATTCGGAAATATTTCTCCTATTAGAAAAGTAATTTAATACTTTTCAAATCATTTAAATATTTCACTTATTTAAATAATCAAAAAGTATTTAAAAACTTAAGAGTATTTAAATACTTTTTGATTATTTAAATACTTTGAAAGTATTTAAATATTTCTAAAGTATTTAAATACTTTTAACGTCAGTTACTTAAATATTAAGTATAAATATTTCAAGCAAAGTATTTGTAAGTATAAACACAAATACTTGTTCTATAAATATATTTAAATACTGAGGAGTATTTAAATACTTATAAGTATTTGTAAGTACAAATAGTGCCCAGCTCTGACTTCAATAAAGGGTGGACTGCTTATTCGTTGATACTTCAGATTATATTTTATTATATTTTTTTTAAACTATAAATAAGTATTTCTAAATATCTCTATTTTATGGGGAAGAATAAAGATATTTGTATTGGTATTATTCAAGATATGGACATTTCGAAGTTGAATTTTAGGCGAGGTTTTAGTTTTTTGCCGTGGGAATTCTAGGGTGGTCTCTGTCCACCATGCCCACACCGACGAGCCGCCTCTGCGTGACACTTTATTAGACAAAAGAAGCTCATTAGTCGTTAATGATTAACGATAGACTGATATACCTAAACCAAATAAAACTATTGATATTGCTACAATTAACATCGAGTATGCAGATAGAAAAACAATAATTCAATGAGTAAGTAACCGGGTGGCCAATTAAGAATGTTTGTTTCATAGCCTAGGTACTACTAATATAATTTTTAATCAGACTATTAAAGGCCTATATAGGCGCCAGCCTAACTTTACTTGTTCTCTTAATATCTTCCGTTAGAGAGAAGATAGAAAGTTGCGGTTTGAGCTGATTTTTTGGAAATTTTGTGCTCTATTTAACTATCTAAAAAGAGACATAGCCTGCCATTTAAAATTTTTATGAAAACTGTTACGATGTCAAACAGCGCCCTCTAGCTGCCACGGTAAAATAAGTTGAGGAACAGTATATATTGCATATTATTTAATAAGAAAAGCTCTTTCAAACGAGTCCTAGTTTGTTTAATTATGTTAACCCAAACAGGAGTTATGCTTATTTCAATAAAATAAAGTTTAACCTTCCCCCACCACTTTATTTTCAAAGATAGATCAAAGTGGGTTAGAGAAAAAATATTGCAAATTTTACAAAGATTACAATTCCACTATTTAAAATACCTCTTAACTTGGCATATTTTTAAGAAAAATCCCATTTTCTGATGGGTCATAGCAATTTCGGCCCCTAGCGGTCATCCTATGAACTTGATAATTTGACAGGGATTTCTCTTGTCCGATTTACTTGTTAGTATTTTTTTCCTAAAGTTATACGATAAGTAGTTTCTGAGATACAGCCGGCGCGGCGTCCATTCTTGGTTGGCCACCCGGTACATATATTTTGATGATAAAATTAGTAAAATTTACCTGTTAATTGTGGATCACTGAACACTGTTCTAGCTTTTCTTCGCCTACAGTGCTTCAGGGCGTTAAGAGATATCTCACTAGCGCTGCCACCAAATAAGGCATGATGGAATGGTAAACCTAAAAAATATGTTATATATTTTTCTGTTTGTATTCGAAATTACAATAAACTTTATTGTTATTTGTATTCGAAACTATAATCAGATGATTTATATATCTAGAACTTTGGTACAATATCCTCTAGCTCCTAGAAGTATCCTTAAGTATGTAGTAATTTTAAATTTATAAAGTATTATCTGTAGATATATACAGGGTGATTCAAATTCGGTATCCATGGGGATCTCGGAAATAGTAAGAGATATGAAGTCGGTTAAATGGGGCCAAAGTTTCGCAATCAGGGGACCAATATAATGACTGAAAAATGTCAAGGCTAACTTGATTGGCTTTTGAAATATTCGAAAAATTTGAAATTTTGGAAATTCGTTTTTATTTTATTTTAACTTTATTTGGGAAGATATTGGAAAAAGAATAACACTTCTTCGCAGCAACTTTTTGTGCTGTATCGAATGGCATAATCATATTTTTTATAGAACGTTTGGTCTTTCCTGGGCCATCATCAATTCAAATTTTTTTAATACGACCCTGGAAGTTTCAGTACATTTTTTGAAATATCTATGTCTACTGACACTATGCTGCCATCGCCCAAAGTAAATTCAGACGTTTTGTCCCGATGAATCCACCATCAATATTTCCATTTCGATATATTGTTTGTTCGTATATCAACTTACTAATTGAAAATGTCAAATGACAAGGAATTCAGATGTTTTTAAATCTCATAAGTTGTTGAATGTGTTCTATATGGCACATAAAGTTGTTATACATTTCATATCGTTCGAAAAAAGTAACCCTTTTTCGGCTTGACGACACTTTTTCCCCCCGAGACTTTTTTATAAATATAATAACATATCCTTGTACCATATACATAGCAATTCTAGAACTAATTTAAAATTGTTCTATATTTGATATAAAATGTTATAAATTGAAAGGAAAAAAAAAACAATAAAAAATGTCAATTCTCGGGAATGTTTTCATTTGTTCATTTTCTCATTTATTTTTTGCAGTTCACCTTACTTTCTGCGATAAATATAATAATTTTAAATGCTTTCTTCTTGTAAACAACAAACTCATAATTATAATATAATCTCATATAGGTACTTAATAAGTATTATATTTTCACAAATACATTTTACTTTTTTCCATACATAATGTAAGTAGATTATCTTATAGATGACAAAAACATGGAAATTGTTACCAGGAAATTTACTGTCCTCCGATCTTTATTTGTTCATTTATGTTTTATATATTCTTTATTTTAGTGATTTAAATCGCTCATTTTACGATAAACCATCAGTATAAAATATAAGATTTAAAACACGTCTATACTTGGAAGAAGTTATCCAGTTTCCCATAATAAAATTGACTAATGTTGGATTTCCAAATTGGCAAACATATAGGCTTTGAAACAATACAAATTTTAAATATTTTCGCATGGAAAAGTAGGCTCTACTGAGTAGTATGTCAAAGAAATACCTGCGGCAAAAGTAGAAGATGAAGAAGCCAATAGGATAAAATTGTTTAAACCGGGCATTCAAATTTAAAAATATGGCGAATGCGCCCGGAACTCCTGAATATCCCGAAACACGATACTAAAATATTTTGAAAATCTATTAGATATGCATGAAATTCGATTTTGTATAAACTATGGTAGCAGGCATTTATTGCTAAGACGTACCATATATTTATACGTGTAAAATATACAGTGAGGACATAAAGTCCGTCCCACCCTCTAATTTTTGAACCACTGGGTAGATTGGGATGAAATTTGGAACGATAATATATGACTAAATTCTGCATTTTTTGACACATCAATGACAGCTCTGAATGTCAAAATGACAGCTGGGCGCGCAATAGGAACATTTTTTTAAATGGAAATGGGGGTCGAGTGGGGAATCATTTTGAAGCTATTTTTATGCTCAAAACATCCCCCAATTTTGAGAACATTTGGTTCAGTAATTTCCAAATAAAAACCAGTAATATCAGTCTATAACATAATCTTTTTACCACATAATCTTTATAATAGAACTTACCCATGGAACATTTATTTGTCAGGAGGTTCATGATGGTAATTTTCTACATATTTTGAAGTAACACCTGTTTCCTAAATTTGTTTCTGCCTCTATGTTTAATTTAAATTATTTCATAATTTTTTAATTTAGGTTTTTTTAGGTTAGGGATAGTTTATTGTTATTTGTTTACTTTTAATTTTTGTTTTGCTTTGAATAATTTACAATAATTTGTAATATGTATGTAAAAAAATGACATAACAGTAATCGATATTACTGGTTTTTATTTGGAAATTACTGAACCAAATGTTCTCAAAATTGAGGGATGTTTTGAGCATAAAAATAGCTTCAAAATGAGTTATTACTCGACCCCCATTTCCATTTAAAAAAATGTTCCTATTGCGCGCCCAGCTGTCACTTTCACTTTTAGAGCTGTCATTGATGTGTCAAAAAATGCAGAATTTAGTCATATATTATCGTTCCAAATTTCATCACAATCTACCCAGTGGTTCACAAATTAGAGGGGGGGGGGACGGACCTTATGTCCTCACTGTATGGTATATATGTAATAAAATAAAATAAAAAAAAATAAAAAAAAATTGATGTGATATTTTCAGTCAGTACTCGAAAATGAAATATATTGCTGAAAGATGGAAAATCGTACTTATAGTTTCCCCAAAATATATATATCATTCTATTTTTCTTAACTTGAAAATATCAAGATGTTAGGATATACCACTTGTGATTTTCATAGGTATGGCATAGATTTATAATTGAAAATAACAAACAAAAAAAAGGAGTATATTGATAGAAACATTTCACCTATATACTACTTACCTTGAGTGAGAAAATAGGGATCTGTCATACTTTTATACGGGGTACCCAAGTAAGCACCAAGAGCACCCATCACCTGAATATACCCACTATCGTGGGCCTGGTACCCTTGCACACAACCACCCGGCACCATGTTCGACTGAAAATAACTGTAACCACTCTTATCCGACGAACCCCGCTTTTCAAGCCCTTTCCCAGGCTGCAAAAACACTTTTTCACTGTCTTTTAACTTGTAATTTTGTCCTGCACTTTGCGAGAAGTCGTAAGATTTATCCAAATTTCCTCCAGACGTCTGTTCCGTCTTCTGCCTGTAGAGTATGTCCTCTATAAGGAAAGAAGTGCGATTTTGCGACAGATTCGTATCGTTTATGAAGTCTTTAGGATGCAAATCACTCATCGTGCGACTTACTGTTATTGAAATCACGCGGAGAGGGTAGTTAGCAGATCTAGCGGCCTGGTGTCAGATTTAAGTTGTTCAATTGTTAGCAAACAATCGCTATCTGGCGTGGAGGCCCGCCACCTCGATTTGCGAGCGTCTAGTTCCGCCTACTACGCGATTTCAACCCTTAACGGGGCGAAACAAGTTTTGATGTCGTCGGGGGGCAAACAAGGGCTGATTCGCCTGCGATGGGATTGATTAAGGGATAATTGTGTTACGGGTAAGTTAATTAAGTTGGTATTGCCTATTGTGAGGGTAAATATAATAATATACGGAGGTGGATGGAGAAACGGTGTTTAAATTCGGATGCTGAGGAGGCTTTGATGTGAGGAATGTCATAATTGGATTATTTCGTTTTATGTGTATTTGGGGATGTTAGGACAGGGAATTGAGATGTAAACCAATGCAATGACTAGGTGATTTAGATATTATGAGTAGAATATCGGTTATAGTTATCGGAATACTTTATACAGTATATCTCTAATTGTATCTATACAGTTTTCTTAATATAAAAAAGCTACCTATAATTCTTATAATATTGTTAGCTAAACAATAAATAAACACATATTTGAGGTATAAATAAATGATTTGGAAGACCTTTATTCGAAATCGGCACTAAAGAACGTCGAAATCGGCAGTAAAGAATGAGAAATAATCAGTAAAAAGTAATTCATCGTTTTACGATTTTTTCAAATAGACGGAGTGATAGATAAACGTGAAATTAACACACAATAAACGCTGTGCAGTATCTGTGGCATAATTTTGTATCAATATGTTTTTAATTTAATGATTTCTCGATTTAAAAAAAAAACATAATATGTACCTAGACACCAAAATTTTTTTGTATCACTCATTAGATTTATTTGCCTCGGCCCTACGAGCCTCTTCAGATAAAATCCACATTCATGATAAATAGTTCAACTTTAGTGCCTTGGTACACAAATAAGTAAGTATTATTTCAATTTAAATTTAGTACGTAGTTGTAAATCAAATCCTTCATAATGTTCCTAAACCCTGAGCAAAAACTAACAATGGCAACATTGTATCAAGAAAACTGATCTAGTAGGCGCGTAACCTATAATTTTTATTTGTGTAAAAGTTAGATTTGTATTAATAACTAACACTTTATTATTATAAATTACGTCTGTTCATGTGACAGAAGTTTACGAAGTAGTAGGTGGATGCAGGAAAACATCTTAGCTTGATGAAGAGCTTTTAACCAATTAGAATCAGTAATCGGGAAGTCTGCACATCATGAAAAGCGAACAATTTTACACTCAGAGAAATATTTGGTATTTCCTAGTTATGGCTTATTTTGCCAAATGGTAAATTTGAATACAGGAAATAACATAAACAAGGAATAAACATTTAGCTAAATCAGCTATAGATATGGTTTATTTACTCACTTTGACTATTATATATGACCCACTTTGACTGTTATAATTTTGATATTTCGCTATAATGATCAAAATATTAAGTATTATAACACTATAATTTTTTCATTTCGTAACTGACCAAATCACTTTAATATAATGTATAATGTAATCACTGCTTTTTGTAATTAAACTCAAATTTTTAATAAGAGCAAAATTGACATTAGTTCACCTGATTTGATATCAGTTACCAAACCTGCTATTCATATAAACCAACTGTAATCTTAGACCTTGAAAGAGGTTGGAACCTTTGGTGTGAAGATAACACTTCCGTAGTTTTCCACATAACACCAAAACACTATACTGCACTATACTACATTAAAACTTAGTTTTAATCATCTTCAGATGATGCCAACTATGTTGGCGAAACGCGCGTCGAATGCAGTATAGTGTTCTGGTGTTATGTGGAAAACTACGTTAGTGTTATAATCTCGGAGTAAAATTAAATGAAAGGGATATGTTAATGTTAGACCATAATTCAATGTTGCATGCATGCTCTTATTTACTTAGGTAGGTATGAAAATTCATACATTATTATGTTATGAACCATATGGGTGACCTACTCTCATATTTATACTGAATACAAACAAAAGTATTCATACTAAGCATATACTTAAGGATCGAAATTTTAACATCGGATAATAGTTGAAATCAATATGGCGTCAAGAGAAACAAAATGATGTAAAAACAATGGATCCTTAATTTATATACGATGTAAATATATAAATATATAAATAAAATCTATAAATATTACGAAATGATCATCTCAGCACCTCTTAGATAACGAATCAGTGTAGGAGGTGCTGGATCATTTATTCACTAGTCCCAATCTTTTTACACAATTCATTATTCGATTGAACTAATTTCTTCTAGCTACTAGGCTGTAATAAGTAGACGTACATAATAAATATGTGGTACACATGTTAGTAAACATGTAAACGCTTTAAAGGGACTGATAATGAACCATATTACGCAAGAAATAATATGACGTTCTCTCCTCCATACAAATCCTGACTTCCGGGCTCATTGTTAGAATGAGAATGGCCCATAGAGATAGGTATTATTATTATTATTATTGTTGTCATTATCATTATCATTATCAGTATCGTTATCGTTATCATTATCATTATCATTATCATTATCATTATCATTATCATTATCATTATCATTATCATTATCATTATCATTATCATTATCATTATCATTATCATTATCATTATCATTATTATTATCATTATCATTGTCATTATCAGTATCATTAACATTAACATTAACATTATCACTATCATTATCATTATCATTTTTCTTGTTGAAGTCCAGTCGACCGGTTCCCTGGCTCCAATTCTCAGGGTCGGCTGCTGGTGGTTATCAGTAGCTATTCCCCACGTCTGTGGGTAAATAGCTACTAAGTCCGGGAATCGTGTGCCCTGAGTAGACGTAATGAGCCCGGAATCACCGCCTTCAGCATTCTTCTGGTTAGAAGATCTGCCGAATTTCGGCATGCCGGTATGATCTTCAGTTCCGAAAGCAGTGTATCTCTTGCTCTACCGAGGGCTTCTATTGTCAGTATCACAAGCTTCACAGTATGTTGTGGTTGGAGGCTGCGGAGTTCGAAGAGAAGGTCTCGATATTTTGTCCGTTTCTCCTCCTCTTTCAGTACAATGTTGGTTTCGGCAGGAGACGAGAACTCGATGACAAACATTGTTTTGAGCTGATGGTCGAGCAGGACTACATCAGGCTTATTGGGTCGAATCTGCCTGAGCGTGGGAAAGGAGTAGGCTATGTTATTATTATTATTATTAATATTATTATTATTATTAATATTTTAACAATAACAGTTTAGACATTTTAAAATATGTAGGGAAAATGTAAATACTGTACCTAATTATTACATTCTGACTGAAATAAGGATTAGTGGTTTTATAAGACTTGTGTGGGAGAGGAGCAGTAGATACATTATTATTCTGTAGGTATGCCGTGTTAGGTATACCTAATGATGTAGAAGAGGCTATAGAAGAGAATATATCTAGGAGATGTGATGCTTTTGATCTAGCGGAACACTATTTTCTGTAAAAATAAATGTAATTTCATAAAGAGTTGTAGCGAGTTTACAGAAAATCAGTATATTTCCAACAAAGGGAAAGTTACTGCAATGTTCCCTCAGTGCATAACACCATGAATTCGTATGCAAAAAAATTGATACACTTATCTCTTACAGGGCCTACATTCATCATTATTATTTGAGAGAAAGACAAAGCAGAAATAAATAAACCACAATGACCCAAAAATAGCAACCCAGATCGCATTCTCCCACCTGCGAACTTAACTAATCCTTATACAAAAGGTCAATCGGGAATGAACCAGAAGTTCCTAAAATATCTCCAGTATTTCCTATACATATCTCGACTCCCGACAAATCTCTACACGACGTCGAGGTCTTCGCGAAACCCCTACATCCCTTCCCTTGGCTAAATCAACCCCATTAAGGTGCGTTAAACCTGAGATTACGTTGCTCTAGCAACGGGGTGGGGCATGCTGTTGTCCGCCAATGGCGAGTGCTCACCCCTCGAGCTGTTAACCCCGGGATGTAAACTCCACCCCCTGTTGCATTGTATACGATCGGGGCATATATTCCGGCTAAATTGGCCATTTAGCGACAATATGCGGTGTATTAGCGGAAGAAAGTTTCGAGCCGTCAGAAGTGGGATAGTCCGGTGCACAGATTAGGTACAAAAATCTGTGGTCCGGTGAGTGAAGGTGATTTTCAGGTCTATCAGAATTTATTTATGTGGGAAGCAAAGGGGAGTCGGGAAATTTTAAAAATATTTTTTGTTTAGAGGCAGCATCTCTAAGATGTCTAAGGAGCTGCTCTACACTGAAAAAACAAGAGATAGAGAATACATATAATAAATAACAAAAACAATAAAAATCAAATTCACATAGATTTAAACTTAATTGTTTACCAACCAGTACAAAAATCAAAACAATCCAAAGCAAGACAAAATATACATACCGGCCCCATATATACATAAGTATCACAAAAACTTCAGAAGGAATTAGGTAAATACAATTAGCGTACAGAAATGAAAATAGCATAAAAATAAATTATATTCAAAACTGAAGGATCCAGTGTATAAATTAAATCAAACCCATGTTATTTATAAGGTTGATTGCTCAAATTGCGATAGATGTTACACTGGACAAACCCAACAATATTTAAACAAACGTATAAATCAACATAAATTATCAATTGTACATTTCATAGCAACATCTAATTTATGTAGCAGAGCATTGATCACACCGTAAATAAGTTACACAATTTTAACTTTCCGGATACAAATATACTGCATAAAGAAAGGAATACCAAAAAAACGTATGTTTTTGTAAATGGCTGAAATACAAAACAACAAAAAAACAATGTATTAAACAGATATAGAAAATCTAAGTAACATATATCGAAATCTTATTTAACAGCAATTTTTTTTAAATCTGTATACATATGTAGGTACTAACTGTAAAACCTCCTCTCAACGGCTTTCTTAGATTAGATTAGATTTATATAGGAGTTGGCCCCCTGGCCTGGTCCACCGCGACCTAGAAGATCTATTGTCTGCCAGCTTTGTCCTTTACATTAGACTCCACAGCCTTGATAGAGGCTCTTCCATGTAGTTATTGGCTCTTGGTCTTCCTTCCCCAAGTATTTGAAATCTCAGTCTTGTCAGGCCTTCGCAGTGGCACAGTACGTGTATTGAGGTTTCCTCTTCGTCTTGACAGAATCTGCAAGTTGCATCTTGTTACAGTCCCATAAGATTCATGTGCCTATTTAGCCTACAGTGTCCTGTTAGGAGACCTACTATTATTCTGATACCCTTTTTATTCTGGCCTAACAGATCGGCTGTGAATTTAGGCGTCCGTTCATTAATGAATAGCTTTGCCCGTCTCAGTTGTGGCAGATTCCTCCACCATTCTAGAGATTTGTTTCTCATCCATTCCTCCATGGATGTTTTAATGCATGGCTTCGCTATGCCGCAGAAAGGTTCTGGTCCTATGAGGTCTTTTGATGCGCCTTCTAGGGCTAGTGCGTCTGCCTCCTCATTATCTTTGTGCCCCTCGTGCTCAGGTACCCAAGCTAGGGTCACTCTATTCTCTCTCTCTAGCTCTTTCAGGGTATTTAGACAGTCCCACACGAGTTTTGAAGAAACCTGTGGGGACCCTATTGCCTGTATCGCCGCTTGACTCTCGGAGAAAATGGTAATCAACGGCTTTCTTGAGTCATGAGAATGTTTACAACAACTCTGTCATTCAGACCAGCAATATATGCTATAAGTTCTTAATTACCTATAATATAAATGGTTGACCCTTTTGACTGATATTGTATATGGTTGAAAATTACTTTTTACGGAGTTTTCAAAGATGTTAAAAACCAATAGGGCCATAAGAAACATAGAAGTAGCGCAAAATTTAGAAAACCTCAATATTTTATAGACCAATTTTGATGACTGTTATCCTTGTCCTGAAAATTTGATGAATATATCTTTTACAATAAATGAGTTATGGACGTTTCCAGCAAATGTACATTTTTGGTTTTCACCCTGTATCTATTTAAGGCAAGGAATTATTGGAAATACACCTTGGATTTTTCTTGGACCTAAAATAAACAAACTATTTCCCAATTTAACAAACTCTGTATTTCTAACGGTTTCTGAGATGTTCATACAGTTCATCTTCAACTGGATACAGTATATTTTGATGAGAATTTACTAGACTATCTCGAATGGGAATAATAAATGCTTAACCTCATAGAGCCATGGAATACGACTAATGAGGAGTAATTGGGCTATTTAGTTGTTTGTAATATGGATTCATTTAGCCAGGGTTGGCTGAATAAGCAAAACGTGTACCTATGCTTATTTAATCAAAATTGTGTAAAACGTGCATGGAATGTTGGCATGCAGATGATATTCAAATGATTAGCGAACCCATCGAAAACGTTACTTGAATGAAGTTCTGCAGAGGAATATGCTTGATTAATGAAAGAATAGGTAATTGAAATGTTTATTAAACCCAAATATCTATTATTATTATTAAAATAGTCAGATTACATAGAAAATTGAAACTAGGTAGGAAAAGTTCTAAACATACAGCAAAAATTAAAGGGGTTATTCCTTGGATTATTTTAAGGATATTTTGTCCATTAATGATTTTTGGAGTCGCTTTGTAAATAAATAAATTTGAATAAATACAGCGGCAAAAGTTTTTTAACGAGAACAATATCTAAATATTACATGTGTAAAGTTTTTTAATCTATAAAAACTGCCAGCTAAAATGGATTAATCCAATTTTCTCCTTATTGATAGCCATACTCTATCAAATACACCAGTGTTGTTTCTGATTGAATTACACATCAACTTCCCGATTTCTCGAAATCTTCATTTTGCACTGGAGTAGTATAAACTAATGAGTTTAGATGATCTCATAGGAAAATCCAAGGGATTTAAGTCCAGAGATGGAGCAGGCCATAAGTTAAGTAAACCATTGTTCACACAGTCCTATTTGTGTAGGAATTTGCGGGCCATTATAGATACACGGACCAAGCTTAAACGTACCGCTCGTCTTGGAAGCTCTTACCTTTCAAACAAAGCATAAAACAAAATCTATATGAGTTATTTTAGAGTTTTAATCATCTCCAGATGATGCCAACTTGGTTGGCGAAGCGGGTGTTGAGTGAAGTAGTGTTTTAGTGGTATTTGGAAAACTACGTTAGGGTTATCTTCACACCAAATGTTCCAATCTCTTTCAATAGGAGTTAAATGATACTGATTAGTGCAAATAGTGTCATTATACAATTTTAGGTTACTAGGCTAGGTTACTTTAGGTTATTTAAATTAAACCAATCTCGTTCAATAGTATGTAGTTAAATGTTACATTTCAGTTCTCTAAGCCTTGCTGTCTATGGGTAGTTTATACACCTTAACTACACTACATTTGACTACTCCGTCGAGCACTAAAACACTCACAACGCGAGTGATTCTGTCCTTTCCTGGGTGAGGTGTATTAATACGTCCCAAGTTCCATTGAAGAGGAGCTGATTAATACCAAATCACCGACCATAAGAGCAGGAAAATATTTTTTCCATTTTCCGCATTGTTGGAGTGACGTTATACAGGGTGAGTCAATAAGAACGAATTCTTTAGTAGCTCCTTAAATAATGGAGGTAGAGCAAAATGTTGAAAAGGGGTGTTGTTTCATCTCTTTTTTCTACAATCTAAAATTATTTTTAGATATACAGGGTGCACCGTTGAGGGGTTACAGCATCCAACATTTGTTTTTTATATGGAACACCCTGTATTTTATACGAGATTTTGATTAAGCTTAAAATTCCCCATACATTGATGCCCCGCATGCTGATCTTGTATACGGGGTTGCCAAGTTATTTCGGTTTTTCTAAAAATTTGGGGAAAAACATAACCTTGTAAAAAAATCATACTAACCTTGTTTTCGATAATTAAAGGTTGAGATTCGGTATTTAGATAATCAAACCCTTATACTATAAACCGATATCATCGTAAAATTATTTGCTTGTACAGGGTGTTTTTTGTAAGCAACTGAAATGGTCTGAATATAATGTGAAAAAACTCGTTTTTCTTTTATGGAACCCCCTGTATATTATAACACCAGACAAACGAGTATTAAATAAGCTCTCAAATGATATATGGTTTGCTATATCTAACTCTAATAGATTTCAAGATATTCAAATTTATACAAACAGTGACTTCTTTGTCATTTATTTATTCAGTAATTAAGTATTTCAAGAAAAAAACATATTTTCTAAAATTTTTCTTGTTTTGTTCAAAACTGTCGTTTTTTTAACTTTTCTTACTGCCATGAACAATATTTTAAATCTATTAAACAGCCAACGGTATTTCCGTAATTTCAAAAACACTTGAGTTAAAAAATCTGGTAGGAACCTGATAAACATTGAATAATATATTTTTTAAATAAATTAAGAAACCAAATACTAATAAAAAATAATAAGGGATGCAACAACACAATTTTAAACGTTCACAAACTGAATACATCAATTTCTAATATAATATTTATAAATACTGCTGGAAATGCCCGCCACCTTGAGCAAGCATCGAGTAGCATGTGTTACAAAGGAGTCTCCAACGTTTGTGAGCATTTGTCTGTTTATCTGTGCAAACGAGTTTCTTATCTTTCTTTCATATCTTGAGGTGTTGTGGGTGGAGTCTGATAGACCATATCTTTTATAAAACCCCAAAGAAAAAAATATAGTGATCAAAACCGTCATGTGATCAGCACAGAAACCCTCAGTTTCAGCACAACTGGACTGTGACCGTTTAGTCGGCCCATACTTTTTCGATGGACACGTAAATGGGCAAAATTATTTAAATTTTGTAGAAAATGAATTTCCAAGATCTGTTAAACAATGTGCCACTGACAACAGTTCGCAGATTATGGTTTCAGTAAGATGAAGCACCTACTCACTATGCTGCTGCAGTGAGACATGATCTTGATCAGGTATATCCATGCAATTGGATTGGATGCGATGGTCCAGTCATGGGGCCAGCTAGATCGCCAGATCTTAATAAATTGGATTTTTTTTTCTTTGGAGTTTTATAAAATATATGGTCTATCAGACGCCACTCACAACATCTACATCTCACGATATAAGAGAAAGAATAATAAACTCGTTTATACAGATAAACAGACAAGTGCTCACAAATGCTGGAGACCCCTTTGTAACACGTGTTATACGATGCACTGCTCAAGGTGGTGGGACATTTCCAGCAGTATTTATAATATTATATTAGAAATTGATATATTCAATTTGTGAACGTTTAAAATTGTGTTGTTTCATCCCTTATTATTTTTTATTAGTATTAGATTTCTTTAATTTATTTAAAAAATGTATTGTTCAATGTTTATCAGTTTATTAGGTTCCTATCAGATTTTTTAACTCAAGTGTTTTTGAAATTACGGAAATACCGTTGGCTGTTTAATAGATATAAAATATTATTCATGGTAGTAAGAAAAGTTAAAAAAACGATGGTTTTGAACAAAACAAGAAAAATTTTAGAAAATATGTTTTTTTCTTGAAATACTTAATTACTGAATTAATAAATGACAAAGAAGTCACTGCCATATTTGTATAAATTTGAATATCTTGAAATCTATTAGAGTTAGATATAGCAAACCATATATCATTTGAGAGCTTATTTAATACTCGTTTGTCTGGTGTTATAATATACAGGGGGTTCCATAAAAGAAAAACGAGTTTTTTCACATTATATTCAGACCATTTCAGTTGCTTACAAAAAACACCCTGTACAAGCAAATAATTTTACGATGATATCGGTTTATAGTATAAGGGTTTGATTATCTAAATACCGAATCTCAACCTTTAATTATCGAAAACAAGGTTAGTATGATTTTTTTACAAGGTTATGTTTTTCCCCAAATTTTTAGAAAAACCGAAATAACTTGGCAACCCCGCATACAAGATCAGCAACCTGTATATTCTGCAGACCATCGCCTCCAAAAGTGCTGCACAATTTGCTGCGAACGAACGTGTAATTTCGAACGGTTCACTGGTATTTTTGAAACTTCCTTCTTGAGGTATGGCCATGAGAGAGTCACCCACAAGGAAGTGTGCAGGGGTTAAAACAGAAAGATCTTCGGGAGCATGAGTCATAGGTGTAAGAGGTCGGGAATTGAGTTGATGAGCATTTTGTGAGCATGAGCACGTGACCTTAAGGCAAACCAAGTTTACGTTATACGTTTTAATTTTGTTATTACTTTTGTTTTGTTTGTTAAATGAGAGTAAAGGACGGTGCCAATTTCCGTTTTATTCACAACTACAACTGAAACCAAAGTAATTTTGACAAATTATACGCACCTTTATATTTGTTTTATCAGTAAATCTAATCAAGCCCCTTTAGAATAAAATCAGGACGATTAATAATAGAGGCACCCTCAATATAATAGCGCCGTAGTAATAACAAACGCAAAGGTTAATCGCCCGACAGCCACCGCATGATACTGCATCAAATGTCACCAAATGTCAGCCCTAAAGGGCCTAAAGCTGCCGCGTTTACGCTTCACGGCCTGCTGCCTGAACCTCAAATTCGCCTCTTTGCGAACCGAAGCGCTGTTATTCGATAAAATGGAACGTTACAACCAATTAGATCAATTAGTTTATGTGTCGAAGCAAGTAAATACGCTGTTTATACAAAACGAGACACAAGGAATTTAATAATGAAACTCTAGGATAGCCTTCGTAGATTGCAGCTTTGTCTCATTTGTTACAAAGGCAAGGATAGTAAGAACACGTGCCGTAAGGTAGAATTATTACAAACAATTTCTTTACTAACGATAATTAATTTCGGGTTGAAATAGTTCCAGCAAGATGAGATTTGTGAGAAATTAGATGATAAAAACGTCAAAAGATTTGTCCATGCTATAGTCCATAAATAGATACATTTACTAAGCTCAAACGTCCAGATCTACACCACATCCTAAATACTTTCCCATTAATTGTTTCAATTTGTGAAGTATATTCAAGAATACTTTGGTTGTTATAATAATAATAATATGACATGGGGTAAAACTGTACATATTGAGTTGTTTAGTGATCTATCATCTAAGCCATTTTTAAATTGTCTGAAACGCTTCACATCCAGAAGACGCTTGTGTCGAGATCTTTATAGCGACAGTGGCACTAACTTCGTTGGCGCAAATAATGAGTTAAAATCCATAGTTAAATTACTAGAAAATTCCGTTCAGTCTAGTGAAATTTGTAACTTTTTACTAGAAAATTCTATAACATGACATTTACCTCCCTTTTCTCCACATCAAGGTGGATTGTGGGAAGCTGAGTGGCCAGCCATCGCCTGATTTGACACCCCTAGATTATTTCTTGTGGGGATACTTAAAAAGCAAAGTATACGTTACTAGACCGGTTAATTTAGAAGATTTAAAACGTATACCTCCTGAAGTTATAGGTAATGTCCAAAAAGAATTTATTAATCGTCTTGGCTACTGTCAGGCAGCCAACGGTGCACAATTTGAACATTTAATTTAGTCGATTTTTTACATAATCATTATCATTGTCAGTATTGTGAAAATTAAATTTTAAGATCTTCAAACATTATTTACTTGAAATTTTTGTTATGTAACACCATAATTTTTCATGATGCGTATGTAGAATGATACGCTGTTTCAAATGGCGTGGTCAAAATTGGGGGTTGCTATTTAAAAAAATTGTCGATGACGTCATATCTCGAACAACGATGACGTCACAAATATGGGTTGTATGCATAGACTTAAATCTATGGTCGTATGTCAAAAAGTGCCTTTTTTAAAAACAAAATAGACGTGTCAGGGGATTTTTTCGAAAACTTCTTAATTTCTAAAATAATGAATTTATTCGTTACTTTTCGAAAGCACTGTTACTATTAAGTATTTATTATTATTTGGTACATATTTAATGGTAATGTGGTATACATTACCGACATGCTTTATAACATAATATTTGAGTTTTCAAGAAAGTTAATAAGAAGCAACATTGAAATCGAATAATATTAACACACCAACATTTTACAGTCCATTTCATTTAATTATTGTGGATTAATAAAATTATGGTTGGTTAATATAAACAATAGATTTATCAAATACCAAATCATGCGAACTTATTTCAGGTTAGTAAAGATTTGGTTATAATTCAAAAATAAAATATTAAAGCAAATAATGATTTGGTCATAATTGTCACATCAAAAAATTCTTAAACAGACCAAATAAGTAGCTGATTCAGACAGATATTTACTTTCCTGTATTCAAATTTACCATTTGATACAATTGGTTAAATACCAAACCTTTCTCTCAGTCGGTAATGTAATAATATCTAAAGCATAATTAGATTTAAATATTTATATACCACGCACATGACTTATCGCTTCTATCTCCTCCTCAAATACGCGTTGAAGTTGCAAAGAAGTGGAGGCACCGTAAGCACCTCATTAGCGATGCCTTGGGAGCAAAAATACGGGCGCCCAGTCCTTTATAGGGGATGCAGTCTTAGTTTATCTTGAACCACTTGGGCTCTTCCTCTCCTGTGGGAACAACATCGCCATCCAGTCTGCTAGATTGCCTGACAGAGCAGGAGGCTTGAGTGAAGATACTAAGATGTCTAAATATATTATGATATTGGAGAGAAATATTTCTAAATTAGAAATGCTTCCTGATTTGTATTAATATATCTACAGGTAGTGTACTGATTGGGCCTTTACTTGATGAAAATTATTATCACAATAAAAAAGTTGTTGATTTTGATAAAATTTTCACTTGTAATAATAATAATAATAATAATAATAGATTTATTGCCCAACAGATACAAATATCCAATAATAGGACTAATTTACAAAAATATTGAAAAATTACAAAATAAGTAATATTTAGATGTAATATCAAAAAGATGATTGACTAAAGTAAACTAAATAATAATAACAAATCATTTTCCACTGCAATATATTAGGTATATATTTATTACTGTTTAAATGTAATGAAAAATACAAAACAAAGCAATAAAAGAAAGCACAAATCAGAACAAAAGCAAAGAGGAATGAATAGGAAAACCTGCAATGCAGATATATACTCGTATGTCCTTCTATATATAGGTAACACAATAAATAATCAGTTTCACTTACATTCAACTGATGTCTGTAAACCCTCACAAAACGGTAATTGTACCGTTTACCAAGAAAAGGAAGCTGGACAACTTAAGACCTCCCTCCTTACTTGGTGAAATAATTCCATTTGCGGAGGAAGCGAAGTATCTGGGTGTAGTACTGGATAAGTCGCTTAATTGGAACTCCCATCTGGAAAAAATGATCCACAAGGCACGACTGTCCTTATGGAGTTGTCGAAGAATTTGTGGGAAATCTTGGGGCACTGGACCCAAACAAATATATTGGCTGTATGTGACGGTCATACGACCCATGATCGCATACGGCTCCATAGTTTGGTGGTCCAAAGGACTACAACAAAGGACCAAACTCAAACTCTCTGGTTTACAGAGACAAGCCTGCCTGGCCATAACTGGAGCAATTAGCTCCACACCGTCAGCAGCTCTGGAAATCCTACTGGACCTACCTCCTCTTCATATATATTTGGAGAGAGAGGCCAGATGGGCAACATACAGACTAAAGCAGGCAGCTTTTAACATGCCGCAGTCTGACACCATGGAGCGCAATAGGCTGCTGGATGACATGGAAAGTCACAGTATCCTGGAGATGATTTCAGATGTCATGCCTGCAAAGACCAACCTTGAACTGCCCTTTCACATTCTCTTCCCAGGAAGAGATGAGTGGGATCGGAATAAGGCTGACCTATTAAGGGCAGATAGTTGTTGGTTTACAGACGGATCCAAAACACCCATGGGAGTTGGAGCCGGAGTATATAGTTGCAACCCAACGGTAAAAATATCTTCATCCCTTGGCAGTTATGCAACTATATTTCAGGCAGAAATTTATGCCATCGAATTGTGTGTACAGAGGCTGGAACAAAGGCAACTTACACGCAAATCGATAAAAATCTTCTCAGACAGCCAAGCAGCTCTTAAAGCTCTTGGTTCCTACCGTTGCAACTCAAAAACGGTATGGAGCTGCCAGCAGGCACTTGCTCAATTGAGCAGAAAAAATAGAATAACTCTGGTCTGGGTCCCAGGCCATTCTGGCCATGAGGGGAATGAGGCAGCCGACTCTCCAGCTAGGGAGGGTGCTGCTTCTGAATTTGTCGGATCAGAACCGGTGCTTGGCATATCCTCGAGTACTGCCAAAGCAACGCTCCTGACCCGGGCTGAGGAGCAAATCCTCCAGTACTGGCAGGAACTACCACGATTAGTTCATTCGAAGGCGTTTATAATAAACCCTTCAAAAACAAGAACTAAAAAACTTCTAGAGTTAAGCAGGTTTCACCTACGAACTCTAATTGGCCTATATACGGGCCACTGCCGTTTAAAATATCATCTGTGCAAATTCGGCCTAGCAGAAGATGCTGAGTGCCGCCTATGCTTAGAAGATGATGAAACGGCAGAACACATATTGTGCACCTGCCCTGCTGGGGAAAGGAGCAGATACTCATTATTTGGCAAAGGACAACTTCTGCCAGAGGATCTGAACAAACTCTCACCCAATAAGGTGATCAGCTACATTAAGAAGCTGGACCTGTTGGGTGAAATATAAGTAGGTGTGAGCCACAATAGACCACATGGTCGCGGTGGAAGGTCTGGTTTTCGGCCCACTCACTTTTGAACCTAACCTAACCTACATTCAACTCTAAGTTAATTCCATATATTTATTCTTAACAGCTTGAAGTATGTCTAGAAACTTACTAATACCACTAGAGATCAAATTTCCAGGTATAATTTGGTTTTGAGTGGTATTCGGTAAGAAAATTTCACAACAAAATGGGTTTACAATAGAAAAAGGATATTTACAATACTTCGTAGTTGGTAAGGATGCTTTTGAGAAAACGACATTTATTTCAGAAAATTATCAAACAATTTAGCAGACTTACAACTGAGAATTCATGCTGAAATGGAATGAATCAGCCCAGAAATTATTGAGCGTAGTGTGCAGTGTTTACACTCGCGCGGGCCAGTGCCAAATTGTTGGTGGAGGACAATTTGGAAATGTATGTTAAATTTTGATAATTACTTGCATTTGTATCATTTCCAAGTACATTTCTTTTATAGAAAATTTCATTAAATAATTTTCTGAAATAAATGTCATTTTCTCAAAAACATCGTTATATGTACAGCCCAATTTTTTTAATAGGTACTACCATTTGAAGAATTGGTTGACTCTTTTGGCAATATCTCGCTTGTTATTTAAGATAGACCTATCAAACCTTACATTACTGAATTTGTAAGAGAAAGCTGTATCCGAATATGGAAAAATATATAGGGTGTTCCGTAAGAAAAAACAAATTTATTGGCCGTCCAGCTTTTCTGGGTTACCCTGTATCCAAGTGAATCATCTTAAAAGATGCCCCTCCCGACAACAAAATCGATCTGTCTTAGCGTATTTTTTTTAAATCACTCAGTATAAAAGTTATGAATTTTGTTCCAAACTTTATCATTACGCTGTATAAGAGACCGCAATTGTAGTCATAGTGCAGTCGAATAAAAACATTTACCTGGTTTTTGGAATTATTATTATATTTTATTAAGTCATTATCACTTCATAACAGGCAATAGGGTCCCCACAGGTTTCGTCAAAACTCGTGTGGCACTGTCTGAATACCCTGAAAGAGCTAGGGAACGAGAATAGAGTGACCCTAGCTTGGGTACCTGGGCACGAGGGGCACAAAGGTAATGAGGAGGCAGACGCACTAGCCCGAGAAGGCGCATCAAAAGACCTCATAGGACCAGAACCCTTCTGCGGCATAGCGAAGCCATGCATTAAAACATCTATGGAGGAATGGATGAGAAACAAATCTCTAGAATGGTGGAGGAATCTGCCATAACTAAGACAGGCAAAGCTATTCATTAAAGGACGGATGCCTAAATTCACAGCAGATCTGTTAGGCCAGAATAAAAAGGCAATCAGAATAATAGTAGGTCTCCTAACAGGACACTGTAGGCTAAATAGGCACATGAATCTTATGGGACTGTCAGAAGATGCAACTTGCAGATTCTGTCAAGAAGAAGAGGAAACCTCAGTACACGTACTCTGCCAGTGCGAGGGCCTGACAAGACTGAGATTTCAAGTACTTGGGGAAGGAAGATCAAGAGCCAATAGCTACATAGAAGAGCCTCTATCAAGGCTGTGGAGTCTAATGCAAAGGACAAAGCTGGACAGAGTATTCTAAATAGGTTGGGAGTGCCACAATAGATCTTCTAGGTCGCGGTGGACCAGGCCAGGGGGCCGACTCCTACATAAATCTAATCTAATCACTTCATAAAGTCCGGCTGTCACTTTTTATCATGTCAAAAAATTTCCACTGTAATGCCTTCCAGCCAGGTTACTCCAACAGGAGAAAGTGTCCGAAGAAAAACATAGGTTGCCATGACAAGAAATGCTCCCATTTCATTGGTTAACATATGCTGACGTGAAATTTTCGCTTGTAATCTCCCTAGTGAATTATTTCCGGAAATTTTTCTGAGGGCACAAATATTTTGAAAATAATCCCGAGCCGCAGACGAGTCGAGATGACTAATGTTTAGAGTATTGAACAGTATTATATATAGGCAGGACCGGCTCCAGGAATTTCGTCGCCCCGTGCAAAAGTTAATTCTGTCGCCCCTCGCGAAAGCGCCGCCGGCGAAAAATTTTTATACATTACAACGTTTACACGTCGTCTATAAACGAATACACTACCCCCTGAAGTGGGGAGTCGGGACTCGGGAGTAGGCTTAGACTGCTTAGACTAGATAGTCTAAGCATTCTAAGGATATGGAGCGGCAATGCAAGATAGTAATAATTGTATAATTGATAAAATAAATTGTACGTGTATTAATAATATTCAGGAAATTTAAATTGAACACAACCACAGTTGCCCAATATATAGGCGAAAATAATAACCGGTATATAACTCAGCGGTTCTTTTAAATCTATTAAATATTTCGCAATTTGTTTTGGAACAGCACCAATAGTGTGCTGACCAGCATTAAGGGAAAGGCACTTTCCATTTCGATATGTTAAAAAAAAATGGTAGGCTTTCTGTTGTAGGAGGCCGAAGATTTACGTATTTTCTATACAACAATGCAAGGCTCGAAACTTCAACCATAATCGGTTATGGTAAATCTTCTTGTTAAATGTTTTATTTATCGCAATGTTACAATTACATATTTGCCTATATCTTCTACGCCATTCATGGTCAGGAAAAGAAGTTCATCACATAGACAACAACCAAAAATCCCGAATATTGTTACAATTTTCGCTAGCAACCAATAGTTATAAGGTGCGTCCAATAGAAATCGTTCAACCTCTTCTTTAGTTAAAACCTTGGCCTAACACTTTTCTGTATCAATTTGAAATTCCATAGCAACTCTTAATTCATACAGTACAGCATTAACTGAACACGCCGTAAATAAGTTACACAATTTTAACTTTCTGGATACAACTATACTGTATGAAGAAAGAAATATCAAATAACGTATGTTTTTAGAAATGGCTGAAATACAAAACAACAAAAAAACAGTAAATTATCAAACAGATATAAGAAAATCTAAATAACATATATCGCAATCTTATTCAATAGTCATATTTTTTTTAAACATACTGTATATGTACAAACTGTAATACCTCCTCTCAACGGCTTTCTTGTGTTATGAAAATGATTACAATATATTAGGTTAGGTTCAAAAGTGAGTGGGCCGAAAACCAGACCCTCCACCGCGACCATGTGGTCTATTGTGGCTCACACCTACTTATATTTCACCCAACAGGTCCAGCTTCTTAATGTGGCTGATCACCTTATTGGGTGAGAACTTATTCAGATCCTCTGGCAGAAGTTGTCCTTTGTCAAATACTGTCCAGTATCTGATCCTTTTCCCAGCGGGGCAGGTGCACAATATGTGTTCTGCCGTTTCATCATCTTCTAAACACAGGCGGCACTCAGCATCTTCTACTAGGCCGAATTTGCACAGATGATATTTTAAACGGCAGTGACCCGTATGTAGACCAATTAGAGTTCGTAGGTGAAACTTGCTTAACTCTAGAGTTGTTGAGTTTTTTAGTTGTTGTTTTTGTAGGGTTTATTATGAACGCCTTCGAATGAGCTAATCGTGGTAGTTCCTGCCAGTACTGGAGGATTTTCCCCTCAGCCCAGGTCAAGAGCGTTGCGTTTGCAGTACTCGAGGACATGCCAAGCACCGGTTCTGGTCCGACAAATTCAGAAGCAGCACCCTCCCTAGCTAGAGAGTCGGTTGCCTCATTCCCTTCATGGCCAAAATGGCCTGGGACCCAGACCAGAGTTACTCTATTTTTTCTGCTCAATTGAGCGAGCGCCTGCTGGCAACTCCATACCGTTTTTGAGTTGCAACGGTAGGAACCAAGAGCTTTAAGAGCAGTTTGGCTGTCTGAGAAGATTTTTATCGATTTGCGCGTAAGTTGCGTTTTTGTTCCAGTGTCTGTATACACAATTCGATGGCATAAATTTCTGCCTGAAATATAGTTGCATAAATTTCTGCCTGAAATATAGTTGCATAACTGCCAAGGGATGAGGATATTTTACTGTTGGGTTGCAACTATATACTCCGACTCCAATACCCATGGGTGTTTTGGAGCCATGTGTAAACCAACAACTATCTGCCCTCAATAGGTCAGCTTTATTCCGATCCCATTCATCTCTTCCTGGGAAGAAAATATTAAAGGGCATGTTTACAATAACTCTGTCATTCAGATCAGCAATATATGTTATCAGTTCTGCTCTCGAAGAAACACATCAACGGGGAGACCAAGTACTGATTATTCTCTGCTTAACTCTTCAAACTGTACGGCCGGGCTGATAAACCTACATTGAACGAAAATTGAACGTGTTATACATTGCTTTCTTTTAAACAATAAAAAAAGATGAAAACAAAGTAAAACCAACCCATACAATAAAATTCAAATAGGAAATTCATTAGAAAAACCCTTTATTGGATATTTATTCTATCACTAATCTAATTTAATACTTATGTAAAACCATTATATTTTAGCTATTAGGTAACCTTGAAAAAGTCTGAAAACTCGTACGAAACGTATAGGATATTTGTCCATGTATTTGGCTGAACGTCCTCTTTTGTTATTTTTATTGAAGAAATAGAACTGTTTCATTTTTACCCCAACTGACCAATAATCTAATCTAATATATTTTTAGCTATATGCATGAAAGCATAAATGTATGCATGTGATCCACCAAAGCTTAATACATCTAATACCTCAAATTGTATAAGACGCTCTGAAGAGCATCATAACATGATCAATTTCTGCGACGAGTCAGACGAGCGCTAAAACCCGGGGCCGACGCTCTCCACTTTGCTTCCGGAGTGTACGCCGCAAATTGCTCGTAACGAATGCTATTCTGATGTAATTTTTCCAATAACGTTCAATTTTCGTTCAATATGGGTTTTTCAGCCCGGCCGTACATTCGCTTTAAAAACAGCTAAGTTAATAATCGCGAAAATCGATACGGGATAGGGGCATTGAGCACTCTTGCTCGTTTTGTACTGATGCATTTTCTACTCCGGTCGGTAGGATGAGGGGTAACCCTCATATAATATACCAAACTTGAAAACGTCCCTGTTTTTAATATCGAAAATAGTCCATCTAGGTACACCGTATGCAATTGTTAGGTATATTCTGTGAACACCAAACCACAAACGTCAATGTATCTTGTCTTACACGTATACCTACCTGTAGTTGGCTGATGAGAAACACAACGCTGCAGTTTATAGCTGTATTGTGTTAGCAGCTATTATAAGTAACCTTTATTAGATTCTCTTCGTTAAATTCTTAATATAGAAAGTATCTTCTTGGGGTTTGTACTATCTAAAATGGTATAAACCAAACCACAGTAGGGGAAGGTGTCGTACCTTGCGATGTGTGTACCTTGGGACAAAATATACTGTGGCTCACTCTATTATTTAATAGCAAAACTAACTCATCCGGCATGTTTACATCTCTCAAGTCCCCTCCAACTGTTATTGTGGCTGTTGCATTTCAAAATAATTGGCGATTCCAAAAATGAATGCGCCCTCTGCATGAAAATATTTGAACCTATTTAAAAGGTAATTTTTGAAGGCTTATTGCTGATATAATGATAAATAACACGTATTTGGGTTTGTTTAACGTAATAATTTAGTGGTACTTGTGATTTTTTGGTATTCCAAAGTTAAAAACGACGTAGTTCGTATTTGTACATCTTTATTTTTACATTTTAAAATGACATTCAAAAGAAATCAGCACAACACAAACTGCCGTGTTTATTATAGGTGTTATTCCACAAAACGTGTCAGTAGAAGTGTTTAAGATTGAAGATAGGTAGAAGTTTGGCCTTAGTATAAAAGAAACTGTTTCTGATTCATTTCTGCAAAAGGCATGTAACAATTTAATAACAGGGAACACGTTTATTTACACAACATAACCACTTTGTTGCAGTTTGTTATACTTTTCTATTACTAGTCTTATAAAAGCAGAATATATTTTAATTTAAACATTATTTAACAAAAACCAAGCACTAATATGGTATCACCATACAGTTTATCACACTTATTTTAGTCCAAAATGTAAGTAAACAAAAACTAGGGTACCTGTTTCAACCAAAAAAATTCATATAATTAGCAATGATGCACTTATGGAACGTTTGACTGCTTTTGCCACTCTTTTTATCCTTTATTTCACCCTAACACCCTAACTAGCACATGAACTCAGTATATTTATGGCAGTTGAATGCTAAATTGCTAGATGATGCGATATGAAATGCAAAATTTTTACTCGTCTTCCTCCATATTTCTTTACAATTTGCAGCGCCCTCATCGGTAATTTGAATCGCCAATACCGGCTTGTTGCAATTCCCTGTTTCAACTGGAATGAAGTAACTTTTTTGCTGTAGTTTACCTCAAGTTTTGGTCAGTTTTGTGGTCGGTCTTAAATATTTAAGTTTGGCCGAAGTTTAGTCCAATGTTAACTTTTGTTGATTCAGTTAAGCTTAAACATAATATTTTAAAAATTTATTTTTCGTTGTTTTGAAAATGGCGTAGTGCTGTACTTTGGGACATAATGTAGTTTTGTACCTTCAGACAGTTGGTTTAGTTTACTCTAAGACCGAATTTCAAATTGTCTACTATAAGAAGCATGGAGAGGGAAGAAACTTTCAAAGTCAGATAAAGAAGTTTTTAGTATATCACTGGAAGATGAAGTGAAAAACTTCCCCGACCAAAATCAGAAGGTGGATTTTTGTAATAATAATAATTTTGTGCAATAGTTTTGTGCAGTAGTATTTTGACTATTCCTATACATGTATATCATGTCCTAAATTATTATTATTATTGTCAGTTAACAAAAAATGTAATGCGACTGTCTCCAACAGATGACGCAACCATGACTATATGTGCATTATCTTAAATAATAATACAATCTACACCTTCGTTATCATTTGAATCATAAATGATAACAAACGTAGTAACTTTTTTGAAGCAAACAACGTTGTTTTGTGCAATATATCCGTTTTATACCACAAACCATGGTCTTTGATAAACGGTGGGTATATTTTATGTTTAAAAAATACAAATATTTGACAAATTCTGTTTCGGATTATATATAACACAACTATGTAAGGTTGGAGCAAATAGGTCTATCTGTTTTAGAAGGAATATCAGTTTTCCAATATTTGCTTTAGATAAGATAACACATTAGCGGGTTTAGTCAGAGCATCTACGTTGTACCCACTATCAAAAGGCCACAAAAGTACCTGTATAATTTTTTATTTAGTAAATTGTGAATCCGTGCAGTGCCAAATTATGCTAGTGGAGTTATAACTATTATAAAAAATATATCACAAGTAAGTGAGGTAAATAAGCAATTTAAAGTAAGTAGGTTAGTAGGTTTATGGTATCAATGCATCTACCTATTTTATTGAACGATGTTTTAATTTAACAAAGGGTGTTATGGTAGTTGCTACTAGTGGGTAATGGTATAGATTTTCATTTCATTTTATCATTATAGTTTATACATACAGACTTTATTTTTAGGTAAATAGTGTATTTTTGCTTCAGTTATAGACGCATATATAATAGGAGTTGAAGTGTATTGTAGATATGATATCTAAATTATTAGTATCACCAAAATATTTATTATTTATAATTTCTTTTTATTTTTAGTAGGCGTGTATATAAACAAAAGTAAGAAAATATTTTCTTATAGGTAGATAATTTTCAAAAAATTTACTTTTTTAACATAACGTAACATTCATTAAATATTTGATGCAATATTTCGACACTTTATCAAATATAAATTCATTTTTCCAAGTATTACCTCGATTTTAAATGAAGACCACAAAATTTTATTAGTCAAGAATGTAGTAGTTAGTAGTATATTATTATCTACGATAGCTGGGAAAATTGTCATTTATTTTATGAAACAAATAATTTATTTAAATTGATCCTTTAAATATGCCTATTTTTAAAAAAGATTCCTCTTATTATATATGTATATACAGTGAGGACATAAAGTCCGTCCCCCCCCCCTTTAATTTTTGAACCACTGGGTAGATTGTGATGAAATTTGGAACGATAACATATGACTAAATTCTGCATTTTTTGACACATCAATGACAACTCTGAATGTCAAAGTGACAGCTGGGCGCGCAATAGGAACATTTTTTTAAATGGAAATGGGGTCGAGTAATAACTCATTTTAAAGCTATTTTTATGCTCAAACATCCCCCAATTTTGAGAACATTTGGTTCAGTAATTTCCAATTAAAAACCAGTACTATCGATTTCTGTTATATAATTTTTTTACATACATATTACAAATTATTGTAAATTATTTAAAGCAAAACAAAAATTAAAAGTAAACAAATAACAATAAACCATCCCTAACCTAACATAACCTAAATTAAAAAATTTAGAAAACACGTGTTACTTCAAAAGATGTTGAAAATGACAATCATAAACCTCCTGACAAATAAATGTTCCATGGGTAAGTTCTATTATAAAGATTATGTGGCAAAAGATTATGTTATAAACTGATATTACTGGTTTTTATTTGGAAATTACTGAACCAAATGTTCTCAAAATTGGGGGATGTTTTGAGCATAAAAATAGCTTCCAAATGAGTTATTACTCGACCCCCATTTCCATTTAAAAAAATGTTCCTATTGTGCGCCCAGCTGTCACTTTGACATTCAGAGCTGTCATTGATATGTCATAAAATACAAAATTTAGGTTGTGTTCCGATATTATCCGCGACCAACCAGGATTTCGGTTAACCGAAATATTGGTAAACCTGAAAAATGTGTAATTAAGGAACTGGCTGGTTAATCAACATGGATGATGAATTGTTTTTATTGGGATTCATTCAACCTTAAATACCTTCATATTCCGTGCTTAACTATTACTCTAGTATTCAGTCAAAAAATAAATGAAACAGCAGATAATTTGGTATATTATAGTAAGATATAAGTAGTTTATAAGTAGATATAAGTGTAGCTGTTAGTCGACTTGGTCAAGTGGACTACAGAATACAATACAGAAAAGTAGAATTTATAAATATTTATTAGGTAAAACTCTTAACGCAAGAACACCACCCCATCTGCCTTCACCATCTAAACAAAATATAATTAAAATCGTTGAGAGAATTGATATTTCTTCTCTCAACGCTAAAACCTAACCTGCTAACTCTTCGGTTGACCAATGCACCGCTCCCAGAGCACGGTCAATATTTTGACGTTTGGTTAACCTTTTTCAGGTGACAACAGTTCCAAAATTAAACAATTTTCAGGAATTTTTATTTAATGGAACGCTTAACCGGGATTTTGGTTAACCAAGTTTAATATCGGAACACAACCTTAGTCATATATTATCGTTCCAAATTTCATCACAATCTACCCAGTGGTTCAAAAATTAGAGGGGGGGGGGACGGACTTTATGTCCTCACTGTATATATAAACAGAGCGTCCCATTTAACTGTTCTCACCATTGGGATCTCGGGCACCGTAAGATATACCAATTCTGTCAAATAACACAAAAGTTACGGCCCAGCATAATGACTATGTCAAGTGTACTATCAAAATTCGAAGAAACCGTTTGAAGATATCCTTTTGAGATAAAAAAAAACCAAAAAAATATTCGTTCTTCTTTTTTGTTGAATATTTGGTCCTTCTTTCTTCAAATGATCTGAAATTTGAGTAGGTATCTTACGTAGGGCTGTGTTCCGAATTGGACAGCAGTATTAGACATATCGTGCGACGTTTCGTGTTTTTAAATCGATACCTATTCAACTTTTTTCTTTCTTATGGTGATCACGTGGTTTTGTGATATCGGCGTGTGCGCATAAACATTATGAATTCAACAGTTTTTTCAAGTGACGGCGTTTCATTTCTAACGCCTCTGTCGTTTCGGAACGCAAGATACTAAAGTTAAACCATTTAAAGAAAGGAGGACGGAGTTATTCAATAAAGAAGAAAACCCAGTATTTTTAGTATTTTTTTTAATATCTCAAAATTCAGACAGATTCGTCGAATTTTAAAAATATGCAATGGACATTATGCAGAGTATCGTTTGTGTTATTTGACCGAATTCGTATCTTCTACAGTATTCGAGATCCCAATGGTGAGAACAGTTAAGTGGGACACCCTGTATATACAGGCTGATTCAAATTTCGGTCTATGCATTGGGATCTCGGAAATAATAAGAGATAAGGATTGGTTAAAAGGGGACAAAGTAGCATGATCAGGGAACCAACATAATGGCTAAAGAATATCAAGACTGAATTGATTAGTTTTTGAAATATTTAAAAAAAATAAAAATTTTGGAAGTACGTTTTTATTTTATTCCAATTTTATTTGAGATTGAAAAAAGAACAACACTTCTTCACATCAACTTTTTGAGCTTTATCGAATGGCATAATCATATTTTTCATAAAACGTTTTATTTTTCCAGGACCATCATCAATTCAAAATTTTTATATACGGCCCTGGACGTTTTATTACATTTTTTGAATTGTTTTGTCTCCTGACACTATGCTGCCATCGCCCCAAGCAAATTCAGACGTTTTTTTTTCCGAAAAAATCCACCTTCAATATGTCCATTTCGATAAATGAATTTTTTTTATTCAGACTCGTTTTTCGTGGTTTCTTTCGAAGCAGACCAAGAATGCTAAAATTTATCGCCCACCTTCGAGCAGCCATCTTTTATTTTTATTTAAGCATTAAAATATATTGCCATGCAAGATCTATAAGTGTAACAAATTTTTGCTCAATACTTTAAAGAGAAGTGAGTGAAATAAATGTTACAAATTTTGAAACACATTTATATTTACCTACTTTTCTTAACTGTACCATAAACATTTAAATAATGTTCCTTTTTCATAAAATTATGGAAGCTGTATTCAGTTTAGTAGTCGTTTAGTTTGCGGTTTCAGTTTTCAAACAATTGATTCTGGTTAACCTATTTGGTAACCCGGTTGATTGAAAAGCTCCATAGCTTTATTGTTGAACTAAAGTTTTCCGATTTTCACTGAGCTCAGGCACATTTTGCTAGTAGAAATTGTGCCTGCCTTATCTGCTTGGATTAGTGACTAATCTATGTAATATGTTTCATCTTGTTTTTGTAGATAATATCGTAATCTAATATATCTAAGCAGTAAAATTAAAAACTAAATATAGTGCAATCAGGAATGGAACTTATTATCCGTTTACCCACATACTGCAGTACCAGTAGGTATATTATAAAATGCAGTAGGTATAGGTACTATTTTGCATTTTTGCCATAGATGAAGCGTTCCAAGAGTAGATCATCAACGCTCAAAGGATCTTTGGTAGTTTTTCTTGATAGAAATAACAAAAAATAACCAAAAGCTATAAAGATGCCGCGCCAATAGAGGTCAGTAGCAGGCAATGATCACAGGGTACAGGCAGTATTATATGTAGCCTCTGGCTACATATAATTTTACTAAAAGAGGTACACTTGGTTCGTATCGATAGGACGCATCGTTTTCGAGCAAAATCGCTTTAATTATTTACATGCGATAACACGAGATGTATGCTAATTTTTTGTATGTAACTTTTCCCTAGTTTTGTCATTAAAATATGAAATGTTAGAGTTTTCTACGTAAAAAAGGTACTCAAAAAATCGATTTTGAAATTTTAAGGAAGCAATCTCGATGCATGTTTATATGAAGAAAAAGTCTCTTTTTTAACCACAGAAAAAACAGTGGTAAAATATTTAATTGCATACTATTTTTGGGACACTCTGTATATGCATTGTGCAAAAATGTCAGTCAGTCAGTCAGTCAAGCATAAATAGTCAGCTGCGTTCGGTTTTAATATCTAGAACGAGAGCATGTAGAAACCGAGCTTGAGTCATGTGACTAACGAGTGGACGGTTTGATTGCCGAGATCCGTAATATTTTTAATGATAGCGACATTGAGGGTTATATTTCAAAAGAGTAAAACTTTGCAGTTCATGCTTTGTATATAGTGAGTACCGCTAAAAACATTACTACCACCCATCACCAGTTTTAATCATATCAGATGATGCCAACATGATTGGTGAAACGCGCGTCGAGTTTTGGTGTTATGTGGAAAACTACGTCAGTGTTACCACCCATATCAATCCTTTCCCCTCACTCCTTCAGGTACTTTACTCCAGTAATTTTATTGAAAAACTCCTATCTTGTATCGAGTCTCATCTAATCTGTTTATTTATTAAAATAAATATTTCACCCTGAAACAGGCAATCTCAACATAACAGAATATAAAAATGAAAAACAAGAGATCATTGGTATATTATTAATAAATAATATAATGGCATGCATCTTTAACAAAATCCATTTCACAATGAAAAAATGTTGCCCTTCTTTTAACTGTATTCTTTGAACTGTCTGTTTTGACTTCTTTTAACTGTTTTAACTTAGTACCTTTCATTGATTTTCATTAGATAGGTTAAACTTTACCGTTTGAGAAATTTCGATATGTAAGGTGTCATCACATCACAGGAAGTGTTTTAAGTCATCATTGGTCAAAATTGTGGCGGGGATTTTGAAATTTGTTATTGACAGATAAATTAACGCAAATACATAATTAGCTTGACCGATAATTGATTAAATTGACCGGTTATTTACCTCGGTAAATTTACCACTGCCCATCACTAATTTACTATATTAACTTTATTGAAAAGTCGATTTGTCACCACTTAGAACCAAGCTTTACAGTTCATCCTTTGTATATAGTGACTACCATCTTGAAGGAGGTTGGAACGTTTGGTGTGAAGATATCACTAACGTCGTTTTCCACATAACACCAAAACACTATACTGTACTCGACGCGCGCTTCGCCAACAAAGTTGGCATCATCTGGAGATGATTAAAACAGTTTTAATCATCTACAGATGATGCCAACTTGTTTGGCGAAACGAGTGTCGAGTGCAGTATAGTGTTTTGGTGTTATGTGGAAAACTACGCCAGTGATAGTGACTACCAGTAAAGACATTAGTACCACCATCCATATCAACACTTTTCCCTCACTCCTTCAGGTACCTACTTTACTTCAGTAATTTTATTGAAAAACTTAATTCTTCGGCACTTCGAACAACATTTTCAAGTTCATTGTTTCATGTTCACTGTTCATTGGTCATTCAGTTTGTATATAATAACTACCATTAACGACATTACTACTATCACCCATATCGACACTTTCTTCCCACTCCTTCATGTAGATACTTAATGAGCTTAAAGAGAGAAAATATTTCTCTTTACACTCCCCAACTATGTTTTTTGTAAAATATCAATTTTATTTTCAGAATGAAGCTACTTAATTTACTAGTAACAGCCATCACAGTCACCATCACTTTAGCCGACAACAATAATCTGCCCTTTTGCAAAATCTGCAAGTGCCACTTCGCCACCAATGGAGATCAGGCAGACGTCACGTGCACCACCAACATCATCTACAATATTTTCGATGATTACTATTGGAAGATAAACGGAACGAATGAGCCGTACGCTTATGCTTCCATAAATTTCCAGAACAACGAGTTCGGCAACCTGACCTACATCTTTCCACCGTCTAATTTGACTTACCTGAATTTAGCTAATAATGACATCAAGAGGATAGCGGACAGCGTCTTTCAGAACTTGCAGAACATGAAAACGTTGATTCTGAGTTACAACGACTTGGAGATATTGCATCCAGATGCTTTTAAAGTAAGTAATTAACATACTGAGTTCGTATTAAGGGAATAAATATGTCTCTTTTTCATTTTAGGGAGTGTATTTAGAGACTAGGTTGCTGCCTCTAAGGAGTTTGAAAGAACTGAGACTGAACAACAACAAACTACACACTCTAAATCAAGACATCTTCGAACACACAACAGATATAGAAATATTGGATTTGAGTAACAATCCCATAGTGACTATAGATCAGCACACCCTGGCGGCTATAAGCAGCCTGGCTTTCTTAAAGGTAATTTAACCCAGTAATTATTTTTAGGTATTTACATAACCAGTTAAGAAATACCTCATTCTGTATTTTATTTTGAAGGTATTTTATCCAAGATTTTCTTTAATTTCGATAAGAGAGGATTCTTTAAACTTTATATGTAGTATTGAATCATACTGGAAATCAGAAAGAGACATTTCTTTGGCTCCTCGGTTAACCTTTTTATCACTCCACTGATAAGTAGTAAATTTTGCTAGAACAACTGCACTCAGAAGCGAAAAATTCGATTCCGAGACAATTTTCATTAAAACTTTTCAATTTTTTTTGGTCTTAGTTTATACACCAAAAGTGCGTGCAAATATCTGTGACCCAATTAAATCAGCAAAACATTTTTAAACCTTTAATTACAAAATAATGCAACATCTCTTAATAATGGATCAAACAGTAAATAATAACACAGTATCATACATGTATTATAATAATCTCTATCACTTATTCTCATCTTAATAAAGAATGTCTTCCAGATCAATTTCTTCCTATTCTTGGACTACTGCTACCCTTAGCTCTTGCAAGTTGGCAGGAGTAGGATTCAGAATCGAACTTGTCTTCCTATCATATCCCCGACATGTTCGATCAGGTTGAGCTCGGGACCTCTTGCAGGCCCAGTCAAACGGGGTATTTCAACTTCATCCAAGTACTCATGCATCGACATGCAATCGACGTTTTCTCTTATTAGGTCTCATAATTTCTTCTGACACTATATCGCTATCGATATAGTATATACCGAATGAAAACTATCTAGGGATGGAATTTTGTGTCTCTGAGTGTAGTTACAAAAAAAATGTGATCATTCATAACTGCAGCTACTCTAGAAAGATGTTAGTCTGGTTAAATGTACATAAAATGTCTGCCTCGTTGTGGCCTCTTTTTGACATTTTAAATTTGGAGTATTTTATTTTACATAACATATAAGAGAAACAGTACCAGTATAAAAAATATTGTATGCTATCATATACCTAATAAGTCAGACTACTATACTAGTAACACATACAAGAAAGTAATCTATTAAGGTGTCTTACTTTAATAGACTGAGTTTAGGAAACAAAAGTTTTACAACAAAAAAGGTTAACACTAAAACAGTTCATTTTCCGAAAGGCCATAGAAAATATTTTTCCTGACTTTCTTGTTTTGTTTTTTAGGAACTGTATCTTCAAGAAACACAAATCAGTTCTCTACCTGATAATATGCTGCATACTCCTAAATACCTTGACATACTAGACTTGTCGGGTAATCCAATCAGTAAACTTCCCCCTACTCTTCAGCAAGTCCACCATTTGACCACACTGTATCTGAACAATACTGATTTTGAAAATTTAACAGCAGAAAAGTAAGTTTATGTCACAGTGTCAATTCTGTGTTAGGTTAATTGTAAATAGACGGTAAGTTACTAATCACTTTAAAATTTAAACAGCTCCAGATTATTCTAACGTCATTTCAGTAGTAAAAAGTGTTGATTATTGTAGTGAAATATTAGAATGAGAAATAATCAGTTTCATTTATCAAGGAGGCGACGTTGGCAAGATCATCCGTTCTCTTTTGTTTTACATGATGCTTCACGAAGTAACGTTATTAATACTTTAATCACATGAACTGTTACTTTTCACTAGTTATTTGAACTATATATCTGTCGATTTCTCGATACCTTCCAGATCTGGCTGATAATGAGAGTGTAAAATTGAATGCATATCCATTTCGGGCATATGCTTCCGTAACCGATTAATAATTCGAATTATCATTCAATTACCGAAGTCATTTGCATTCTGAGTAACCGATTAGAATAATCTGATTATATCTCTGAATCTATAATCTGAATCTATAATATATAATCTGAATTTTAGTGGTTTTCCGGAAATGCCGACCCTGAAAGTACTGCATCTCTGCCGGAACCAGAAACTGAGTCACGTGAAGAAACATTCTCTAAGCGGACTGATAAATCTGGAAGAGCTGCATATTAGTGACAACATCGCTTTGGTCGAAATAGATCCAATGGCAACAGCTATGATTAGGAATCATACAGGAGGGGCCATTTGGCCACCCATCAAAAAGGTAGGTTAGGTTTAGTTAATGAGAAGGAGGTTCCAATACTACCCGACTGTCAGTGAACTTTGGTGGTTTACTTTAGCCATGATCTCTTACAAAAATTGGTATATTAATACATCCCAAGTAGAGAAGTGTCAGAATAATTGTTCTATTGTTCATGATGTAAATATGAAATTCTTAAATATATTTGTGTTAATACCAGTGAAAAGTATATAAAGAGGCGAAATAACGGAGGACCCAATTTAGAGCCCTGAGGGACTCCATGGCCTAGAGCCATTGTACGATACGTACTGTTAAAAGTTTGGTTATATCTGAAATAATTTTAATTTTTTTTCATTTTAAAATCATATCGTTCTCATTGAAAAACCCGTTCTAAGGCTTAGGTATATGAATAAATGAGTTGGCAACAGATGTTGCATATGAGTTAGGATAGGAAATAATATACCTTCCAGGCGTTATTGAGAGATGTTAACATCTGTATGGCTGTTATATCTAGATTACTATTATTAGAAGATTACTATATTCTTGTATTAAATAGTGATTAGGGTTTATCGACTTTCATCGTTTCCGACTGCTAATGTGACTTACAGAATAATAATAAGAAGCCGCTCCTCCCACACATAAGACTCCTCTCACAGTAGATGCTAATATGATTATTTTTTTGTAGCTAATTATCAACAACAATAAACTGTCTTACATGGACAGTGACGTCGTAGCTAGATGGGACGGCTTGACTGAGCTGGACATCAGGGGAAATCCATGGACGTGCGAATGCGAGAACCAATGGATGATTGACGAATTAATGCCAATATATTTGAAGTTGGATGAAGAGATGGCCAAACAAGTTCGGTAAGTTAAGGCAGTTTACATTCTTGATTACGAGTGAAAGAGATTATTTTGCGAAAGTTACAAGTCACACATGAACCAGTTACAAATCAGTAAAAATAGTTTCACTGATTGTTCGCTGTTGTTCACAAGTAACATTTTTATAGTTTACCTCTTGTAACTCTAACTATTTTTACAAGTAAGGTAGGAGACATTTTTGCTGTTAATCATTAAAAAATACCATGTGGAACTATTTTTCTGAAGATGAACTGCCCGTACAGCCACGCTGTCATCGAAGACTCGGACGTTTATGGTAAAGACCAACATGGATTTTGTCATATGATATTGGAAAAAATGTTGGTTGTTAAAATAGAATCTATTAGAGACACCAAATACTGATCATTCTCTGATTAAGATTGTCTTCCTGTGTCTCTTCAAACTACATGTAATTGCATTGCATTCTTAAACAATAAAAAAGATGGAACCTTGTAAAAGTTATCACTGACGTAGTTTTCCACATAACACCGAAACACTATATGTGGAAAACTACGTCAGTGATATCTTCGCACCGAAGGTTCCAACCCTCTTCAAGGCTTGTAAAAGTCCGAAAACTCGGACGGAACGTCACAAGTATTTGTCCATGTATCTAGTTGCAAGTCCTCTTTTTTTTGTTTTTATTGAAGAAATCAAAAATGGATCTTGTCATTTTGTACGAATTTTATGAGAGATTTAGAATGTTATCAGTGAAAATGGAATCATTCATTAGGGATATAAACAAGACACAAACCCTAATGTTCAACAATAAGTGAAGCATTCTCGGAACGACTTCAAAGGTATGCAGCTCTCCATTGGCTGGGTAATGTAGGTAATAGTGCACCTTAAGGGCGATGTGCTAGAGAATATCGATTCGAATATCGTCTATCTCAAACACATCGCTCTTATGCTGCACTTTTTTGGTTATATCTCCGTTATTACTAAAGATAGACGCATCAATATCTATATTACTGCATTTGTGAGATAACGTTCCATCCAAATATGCAAAAATATACAGGATGTTCCGTTTAAATGAATAAAGTTAACATTCGCGGCATTTTGTTTGGACTTCATTTGTTTTTCTACCATTATTTTCGAAAACTCCATAAAAATTCGTGTAACTTTTATATTTCACATTTTTTTTTTAATTCTATAAAAAAAAACTTAACAGGGAGATCAAAATATAGTGAATCACCCTGTATATGCTCCATCACATAATGAACAACAGTTTGTAGACAAACATGGAATCCACTCTCTAAATAATATAGCTAGCATGATCTTCTGGTAAGATATGAACTTGATACCCTTGTAAGTAGGCGCATTAAAGCATATCTGATCTTCTTGTATAAGATCATCCATGGTGTTATAAACTGTAGTGAAATTTTGAACATGTTGAGTTTTCACATTCGTAGAAGTGAATCTAGGCAAACGACCCTGTTTTACTTACCCGCTGCAAGAACCAATATAAAAATGTATTTTCCTCTACATAATATGTGTTCCATTTTTAACAACGTTAGTGCTCCAATCGATATCTTCGCTTGTAATTTACCCTCTGTTAAGAAATTACATACTTAATGGTTTCTGTTCTGATTCTCTTCATTCATGTTAGCTGTAATTAGTTAATCTGCTTTGTTTTTGTTTTTCTATATTTAGTACTGATTTGTTCTTTTAGTATGTATTATTTCTGAATGTATTCATATTTTGTCTTATGTGCCCATTCAGTAATTGGGTCATTGACCTGTTGCTTGGTGTAGATGTAAATAAATAAATAAATAAATAAATAGCTGTGTGTGTGGACTAAAATTCCCCACAAAATTCAACTGAGGTGCGCTTGTAACTTGTAATAGTTACAAGTTACAATAAATGTGACTTCTTTCACAAGTACACATTTTCGAGAAACGCCTGTACTTATAGACTTGTTGTTAGAGGTACTACATAGTTGTAACTTGTAAACTTGTTACTTTTATGAAACGGGCCTAGGAGCCTGACCAGTGGCCACCTGGGAACTGCCAACAGTGTCTTCTGGCATCGAGAAAACCTATACCAAACATTAATATCATATATTGGAAGGAGACGCTGAAAACAACTACTCCACGGGCAATATGCCCCGACTGGCGTTGCATTACATCAACATCTCCATGGATGTCGCCACATCCTTGGAGATGTTGATGTAATACAACGCCAGTCGGGGCATATTGGCCGTGGAGTAGTTGTTTTCAGCATCTCCTTCCAATAATTAAGTAGGATTGTCTTCCTCAAAGACAATAGAGGTCGCTGTAATGGCATCTGCTTTCTGCAGATCGTTATCTGTCTGTCAATTAGACAATAATTGTCAGACAGGTAGTAGCAAAGACCCAAAGAGGGCACTGCAGTGTATTTCACTGTATCTCGCCACTACAAACATTAATATTATATTTTTCCTTTTCAGCTGTGCTGCTCCCATCGAGATGGAAAGGTATACATTTTACGAGCTGCTTGAAAGGGAAAGCCATATGAGGTGCTTGGATATGTATGGTGCTAGGCCTGAGAATGACGCCATGATGCTTGTAGGCATCTTAGCAGGTAAATTCCAATTATTATACCATAAATAATTTATTTATGTTTACTTGAATTTACATATGAAGAAACTTAGTCTTTTATAAATGTATCATATTAAACTAAACTTCTAAGGTACTAGTGAAATACTATGTGTAATAGATATTACTTAGTTTTGCACATATTATATATAGTTTAATTTCTGCGGTATTTTTTTAGTTTGCTTATGTCTTGATTACGTACCGGGTGTCCCAAACCTCTGGAAAAGTAGAATTGTGACGTTGCCATTTAAGATATCGAAAAGCGGTTTTCACGACATTATAGATATACTGGAGGCGCAAGTTCTAAAATTATTTTAGAGTATACAGAGTGTTTCATTTCGAGATGGCACATCAAACTTATATTATTTTTAATGGAACACCCTGTATTTGATATTACAGATCGAAAGAACTCTTTTTTCTGATGTCACTGATATAGGGTTGTGTGGGTCTACTGTGTACAGTTTTTGAGTTATTGACATTTAACTGTCAAAACGGAGTCGACTTTGACTTGACGTCGTGAACAAACCAATAAAGATAATCATGTTTTGCGAGCACCCAGTCTTACATCAAATAGTCTTCTTTGATGTGGTACAATATAATGGTTCATACATTGATAAATAGCGTTTCAGCGTAAGCGTTTGCAAAATTAATATTTTCTCACTTTTTTTAAATGGAACACCCTGTATGTTTTTCATTAGGCAGATCAGCCTTTTCATAACGTTTCTTATGATATAGGGTTTCGTAGGTCCACATATGATGGTTTCTGTTCAGTTACCATTTGAAGATATTTTTTATCCAAATTTATTAATGACATCAAAATCCAGTTACCACATGTTATCTTAAATTAAAAACTTCTGAAAGTGTTACAATTATGAATTTCTCTCAGGCAGTAATTATTAAAATGATTTATTCATTGGGTGAAAGTAAGGGCAACTGGTTGTTGGCGGCAAGGATTTATTGTCGAAAATATCCTGATGCACGACAGCCACAAGTCAAAGTATTTCGAAAATTGAAGGGCCGATTTGAAGCTGTTGGTGCCATTGCCTATACTAAAAATCAAATTATTAATATACCTACCAATTACAAGTGAAGAAACCGAGTTAAATGTTATATTGTCAGTTGAACAAAACCTCCCAAGTAAGTGTTAGGTATTTAAGTTCTCAGATGGGGGTAAGCATAATACCATACACGGAATAATAAAAAAACACAAGTATCATCCATATCACATTTCACTCCACGATATTCACGGGAATGACTTTCAGAGCCGTGTTTTATTTTGTAATGCTTCAGAGGATTGGTATTAACAACAATTTTCAAGATTTAATACTATTTTCTAATGAAGCAAAATTTAAAAGCAATGGTTAGGTAAACCGCCATAATATGCATTATTATGCAACTGAAAACCCACATTGAGTTAGACAGATAGATCACCAAAATGAGTGGTCCTTAAATGTATGGGGATGTATATTAAACGAGGGAGGAATTGGACCTTACTTTTTCGATCAATATATTACTGGTGAAATTTACCCAAACTTTTTAAGAGATAATCTGCCAGGATTATTAGAAAATGTCAACCTCCACACAGATCGGATAATGTGAATTCAACACGATGGAGCTCCACCACATTATCATAGAATGGTTAGAAATTTCTTATATAATCATATGAAGGGCGGTGGATAGGTGGTGGAGGTTCTATATCTTGGCCTGCAAGGTCACCAGATTTAACCCCGATTGATTTTTTCTTGTGGGGATATGTAAAACAGGAAGTGTATAGAGAACTACCTACCACGGCAGAAAATATGAAAGAGAGAATAAGGGGTGCGTTTAATAATATTCGGCGGCCAACGTTCATAGAAGTTAAAAGGACATTTGTTAGACGTCTAGAACTATGTCTTAATCAAGAGGGTAATATTTTTGAACATCTCATTTAGAAACATTCCTGTTCGACAACTAATGTTATTTTATTATTATTTGTTATTCTGTTGTTATTAAATATTAGTTGAATGTTACTTTGTAATAGAATTTAATTTTTAAAATGACGTGTGGTAACTGGATTTTGATGTCATTAATAAATTTGGATAAAAAATATCTTCAAATGGTAACTGAACAGAAACCATCATATGTGGACCTACGAAACCCTATATCATAAGAAACGTTATGAAAAGGCTGATCTGCCTAATGAAAAACATACAGGGTGTTCCATTTAAAAAAAGTGAGAAAATATTAATTTTGCAAACGCTTACGCTGAAACGCTATTTATCAATGTATGAACCATTATATTGTACCACATCAAAGAAGACTATTTGATGTAAGACTGGGTGCTCGCAAAACATGATTATCTTTATTGGTTTGTTCACGACGTCAAGTCAAAGTCGACTCCGTTTTGACAGTTAAATGTCAATAACTCAAAAACTGTACACAGTAGACCCACACAACCCTATATCAGTGACATCAGAAAAAAGAGTTCTTTCGATCTGTAATATCAAATACAGGGTGTTCCATTAAAAATAATATAAGTTTGATGTGCCATCTGGAAATGAAACACTCTGTATACTCTAAAATAATTTTAGACCTTGCGCCTCCTCTATATCTATAATATGTTGAAAACCGCTTTTCGATATCTTAAATGGCAACGTCACAATTCTACTTTTCCAGAGGTTTGGGACACCCGGTATAGGTATGCGCGGCTGCGGATTATTTTCTAATGGTTCGTTGTACTGCAAGAGCGCTTGTTTAGTTTGATGGACTGAAATTTGAAATTATCAATGAAGGATAACAAATAACCTCTGATATGTCTCTGGGCTTTTTGGTTTTAGTGAATTTGTGATTACAAATTATAAGCTTAAGTGTTAATGAGAAAAGAGGCAACATCAAATATTGTATATAGCTAATCTTGAAAGGGGTTGGAACCTTTGGTGTGACGTAGTTTTCCACATAACACCAAAACACTATACTGCACTCGACGCGCCTTTCGCCAACCAAGTTGGCATCATCTGGAGTTGTTTAAAACTAAACCTATGATAAACACTGTGTCCTATTTACACCTAAACCATTGCTACGGTTCAATGAACCGTAGCGATGGCTCAATGAACCGTTGCGACGGCTCAGTGAACAGTGATTTACTAACTAATAAAGCGAGGTGTATGAGATTGGCCCTCTGTCACTGTTCATACTACTTTTGCCCTTTGCAATTTCCAAACTCTCAAATGCATCGAGCTGTCTGGAATTTGTTACATTCCTAATTAGTCTTAAATTGCTGCTATCTTACGGTTGTTCTCAAACGCATATTGGGCGACACTAGACTTATCTGTTCTCCCATATTTGAAATGAGCCATATGTTCTTTGAATCTTTTGGATTGTCTAAAAGTTGTAGTTTATTTCTCGATGAATAAACCACTGACATACCTATATCTTTAAAAACCTTACCATAACCACGGGTGAAACGAGGATCGTAAGCAACAGATATGAATTTTGGATTTTTTCTATTATTTTGAAAAGTCGAGGTACTTCGAAGCAACAGTTTTGGTGTAAATAGGACACGTGGATCAAGTGCAGTATAGTATCTTGGTGTTATGTAGAAAACTATGTGTACGTGTTATATTCCTAATCATCCGGTGTTTTGTAATTTGCCTCTAGAATATTATATTGTAATTTGAATTAAATTTATGAAGAAAAATTCAAATTAAAAACTGCTCCTGTCCTTATATCCTATCCTTCGGGTAGGATATAAGGATAGACAGCAATAGAGCAGTTGCATGTCACATAAGCTTCAAATAATTTACCTCCTACTATACATGTCTGATTTTGTTCATATTCCAGGCTTTTGCATTGTACAAAAATTAGTAATAAAACATAAAACACACCACAGAAATGGACAACCTCCCTTCTGAAAGCCTCAGGCTTGTGTAGAGGGAGGGTACACATGAAAAAAACGCAGACACACAACCATTCCCTGGGAGAGATGCCATTTCTCCCCTGGTGAGATTCGAACTCGCGCCGCGATATACCATTCTGTTAGTCACAAGCTACCACCCAGCACCTTACAGACTGAGCTATCGCCGCGGCAATAGTATGGTACTAATAGTAATAATATGGTACTTATACCGGGATATCAAAAATTATCTTGGTCAAGGGTGGTTGTGGAATGTAAAACGTGTGTCTTACTCACTGAATTATACGTAAACATAATTGTTTAAATATAATTCAGTGGTCTTACTTTAAATTTTTGAATATGTTTTGTTGTGTCAGAATCTGCCAAGTCATTGTGCTGAAATTTTCTAATCCAGTTTTTGAATCATGTCTCTTACCACACAGCACAAAATTTTCATGATTGAAGCCTATTTTCGAACGGGTGCGCTAGTTAATGGATATTGGCAATACAGTCAACGTTTGTGTTTGGACAATTTTCGAGAGCACTTCCCAAACATGGCAATATTACCGGACAATTTTTATGCGTGCCTTACAAATTGTGTTGAAGTGTTTCGCGAAACTGGTTGTGTGACTCATAAAAAAGGTGCTGGTAGACCAAGAGTTCGTACAGAAGAAGTTGTCAATGACGTTCGTCAACGTATGGAAGAGGAGCCTGCAAAACCTTTGAAACGTCTTTCTCAGGAAATTGTACTTTCTTATGGAACATGAATAAGATTTTAGATAAGATAAGATTTTAAAGAAAGACTTGAACATGCATCCATATAAGATGCAAGCACATCAAGCTCTTCTGCCCGCTGATCACCCCAGACGCCTTGCTTACTGCCATTGGTTTGTCAATAATTTAATGAATGACGATCTTCTGGACTTAACTTTTTTTTCTGACGAAGCGTGGTTCCACCTATCGGGATACATCAATTCTCAAAATATGCGAATGTGAAGCAATGATAACCCTCATGTTTTTACTGAATCGCCACTACATGCTCAAAAAATTGGTGTTTGGATGGCAGTTTCTCGCAGAAGAATAATTGGGCCAATTTTTTTCGATTTCACCGTCAACGCAGAAAGGTACAGACACAACTTTTTGGCTGAATTTGTGCAACAGTTAAACGATGATGAACTTCGGTACGGTTATTTCCAGCATGACGGTGCAAGAGCACATACTACACGAAAAAATATTGCTTTCCTCCGCGAGTTTTTTGATGACCGGCTGATAAGTTTGCATACAGAAGTTGAGTTTCCTCCGAGATCACCTTGTTTGACGATTATGGACTATTTTATATTTCTTTACTTAAAAAACAAGATTTTCGCAACTCCGGTAAATAATTTGCAAGAACTGCAACAAAGAATTGTTCAGCAATGTGCAACCATAACGCCAGAAATGCTGCAAAACGCTTTTCACAGCATGAGGAGGCGCGTCAACTTGTGCATCGAACAAAACGGGGGACATTTCCAACAATTACTGTAATTTAGTTTTTCTTGTTACTAAAACCGTTATTTCATAATTTGTAGTTCATTATTGTTTTACAACTGAAATAAATAGGTATGAAATTTGTAGGTTATTGATGATGTCAGTGTGACAGTGACATAATTATTTCAAATTTAAAGTAAGACACACGTTTTACATTCCACAACCACCCTTGACCAAGATAATTTTTGATATCCCGGTACTATAGACTTTGTAGTTCTTAGTATCAATTGGGAGTGTATCCTGTAGATACTTGGTTTTTCTAAATAAATAAATCTAAAATGAACCTCTTGTTTCAGGTGTGTTGATAGCCATTCCAGCTCTCCTGTTTTTAGTTTTTGCTCACCAAAAGCGATGGTTCGGATTTTGTAATCCTTGCGATAAATCTCCTGCAGCCTATTCCAGAAAATTCTACGATTCAACCCCTGATGAAGATTTTTAGAGAAATTAGTGTCTAAAAGGTGTACCGGAATGTGTGTTTTACATATATTTAATATATATTTTGTTTTATATTTTTCAGCTTTACTGTTTAAATTTTTATTTATATTGAGTAATTATTATTGTTTTTATGTATAGCTTGTAATGATTGTATGTATGTGTTGTAGTTAGCTATAATAATTTAGCTTAATAATAAGATAATTTTATATCTAAATTTAGGTTGCTGATCTAGTGAGATAACGTCAGGTTCTTAGTAATATTTTCACAAATTTTTTTTTAAATAGAAGTGCTCAAGGTTTTTACATATTTATATCATTAATAGAAGATGTTTCTATTTCTTTATTCTTAAGGAAATACATTCAGTATCTGTTAAATTCACAAAACTTACGTATCAATAAACATTTTTTGAGAAAATAAGTATATCTTTACTCTAACATGAATTTTATATGTGTATAAGAATTTATATGAAAAATGGACAACAAAGATTTGAAAATAAATATAAATATAATTCAGATATTGGGTCCTATTATTTTAGTTTTATCATAGATAGATTTTTTATAAAAGATATGTAACCCATGCCCATCTAAAAAAGGCTCAAGTATACAGTTTACAGGGCCCGAATCACTACTCGGGCTTCCGCCTTGGTATGTAACAAGTAACAAGATCTATTGAAAACTGGATTAAGAAAAGATCAGAGGAAGAATGGTCGAATGGGACTGGGCTGCGACAAGCCAGGCTATTAATTGAAGGGCCTTGGTCGAACGCAACTTGATCAGTACTTGCACTAAGTCGCAACAGCATAAGGATTGTTACGGGACTGCTGACCGGTCACGGATATCTCAACAAGCACCTTAACACTATCGGCCTTAGTGACACTAGAAGGTGGAGGTTTTGCGGACACGCTGACGAGAATTCTATTCACATCCTCTGTCGCTGTGCCTGCTTCATGGTCAAGAGACACAAACATCTGGGTGCAGTATTTATCCTGCCCCAGGACATTAGAGAGCTTCCCCTAGAACGGGCGTTGGCCTATGCGCATAGCACGGGTCTCTTCCAATAGTTCTCGACCAGCGGCAGGCACAATGAGTCAACAGACCTTAGTGCTGCAGGTAACCACACCGCCTTTCAACAAGGAGGTGACATTAAACAATGATGTTTAATTGGATCTTTCAATTTACGTAGGTCTAGTATTTATTTTACAAAATGTAGGGATTCATTTTTGTTCAGGGAAAATTTTCCCTGCTATGTTTTTCCAAAATGGAAAATTTTCAAAGATTCAAATTTAGCGCCCTTTTATGCCATTCCCGCTATTTGACTAGCTATTTTTGCATTTGATATAATCAATATAACCTTAAAACAAAAATGCATTATACATTAATGTATGTAATGTACGCAAAAATTAAAATCCTTTACCCTAAATTTTTAAAAAAGCATTTTTGTGACCTGAATATGAAACAGAGTCAGCTATTTCACAGCTATATTAAACAAAATTGTAAAAAGGTTTGCCCTCAATGTGACAAATCTGTCAAATAAGATGAATAGTATGGTTTGTTTTTTAATCAATATTATTAGTGCATCAAGAACTGGAACAACGTCATACTGAATGAATCAATTTTTCCGCTAATATTTATTGGGACACTTACAAATCAAACACCACGTAACCTTTTGATGAACAATCCCTTCTGATGGAAGAAGCGGGCAAGCATTATTTTGGTTTGAGATCGTGATATTTGCACTTCTTTTGATCTTGGTCAATCTTTTGGTATTCATTAAATGCTTTGACGTGTTGTTTCCGGATTGTATCCGAACTACCAAGTTTCATCTCCAGTCATTACTGTATCAGATCAACTTTCAGGTCTTTCTTCCAATTTCTCGATCTGTCTTCAAACTCTGCAGACCTTTTCATAAATTAAAATTCTGGTATTCCTGATATTCGATTATCGTAAGATCTCGTCAATAATCTACTGTTTTCAACTATGGTTTTTCAACATCCTGTACTTTTTTAGAATCATTATCTTAGTTCTCAAATTGGCCGTCCGGTTCCGTACAATTTAAAAATCAATTAGTATCTCACCCTGCCTTTACCCAATCTGGCCCTAATAAGGCACCCTTAAGTGGTGCAACGACGAGAGCGAGTTTTAAAAGCGGCGCTCCTCTTTTCTGCTCCCCTACAATTTGCAAGTAAAAACTAAAAGATGTCACTTATCTGGAGAGCCCGGCTTCCGACGGCCCCGCATCTTCACAATCTCGACCTTATCGTCGCAAGCACCCTTGTAGCCTCTCGGAGCACAAAGAACGCAAAACAAAAGATAAAGGTGCTAATACAAGTAACGCGGACGGAAGTCTCTCATTACGAGGTGTGCTCTTGCCTGATTGAGCAGGGATTATACGTTTATAATTAGAACGGGATTCTGAGGGAAACAAACATTCTCTTTTGCAGACTGACAGAATCAGAGCCATACTCCATCCAGGAAAGGTAGATACTGAGTGATACTGGTATCATTCGTATGTCAGTGGTTTATTCATCGGGAAATAAACTACAACAACTTTTAGGAAATCCTAATAGAAACTAAGGAGAAGTCGGGGATTTACGAAATTAGCTGTAAAGACTGTAATTAAAAGTATGTTGGACAAACTAGAAGATCAATTCAAACTAGATTCAAGGAACATATGACTCATCTCAAAAATGATAGAAGAAATAAGTCTAGTCTGGCCCAACATGCGTTTGAGGACAACCATAAAATAGATAGCAGCAATTTAAGACTAATTAGGAATGTAACAAATTCCAGACACCTGGATGCTTTTGAGAGCTTGGAAATTGCTAAATGTAAAAATAGTATGAACGGTGCCAGAGGCCCAATCCCATATAGCCTGCTTTATTAGTTAGTAAGCAATGGTTCACTGGTCCGTCGAGGCGGTTCACTGGTCAGTGGCGATAGTTCATTGAGCCGTCGCCACGGTTCATTGAACCGTAGCAATGGTTTAGCTGTAAATAGGACACAGTGTTTAGCATAGGTTTAGTTATAATCAACTCCAAATGATGCCAACTTGGTTGGCGAAACGTACGTCGAGTGCAGTATAGTGTTTTGGTGTTATGCGGAAAATTATGTCAGTGATATCTTCACACCAAAGGTTCCAGCCCCCTCCAAGATGAGTAATACTGATAACAAAAAATAAAATCGGTTTAATGTCTACATTTTTGAAAATATAATTGTTCTTCTATCAACATCTGTAAAAATCCAATATGGCACCTATAAGAAATGCCAAAAGAATCTTGGAAACCAACTACTACATGTCCATTTTGCTTCAACAATCGAAAAGTATTTATTGTTACTTTTATATACAAGTACCAAGTCATTGAGCGCGCCATATTGAAATAATTGATGATACACTCAATTCTAAAAAGTTGCAATCAACAGCTTTTTCAGGATATCGCAGACATTAGTACGAAAGCGTAGAAAGTACAACGTGTGAAATAATTTTATAATTGCCAGTTTAAACTGACAATTAGATAATTGTACACTGGCAATTATGTATAATTGACAGTTTAAACTGGCAATTATACATAATTGCCAGTTTAAACTGTCAATTGTACATAATTGCCGGATCAAACTGACAATTACCTATAATTGACAGTTCAAACTGGCAATTATAAAAGGACATCATGTGAAATAATTTTATAATTACCAGTTTAAACTGTCAATTATACGTAATTGTCAGTTTGATCTGGCAATTATGTATAATTGCCAGTTTAAACTGTCAATTATAGATAATTGTCAGTTTCATCTCGGAATTATGTATAATTGACAGTTTATAATTGTCAGTTTGATCTGGCAATTAAGTATGTATAATTACCACTTTAAACTGTCAATTATAGATAATTGTCAGTTTAAACTAACAACTATATATAATTGCCAGTTTGAACTGTCAATTATACATAAATGCCAGTTTAAACTGACAATTTTCTATAATTGACAGTTTCAACTGACATTTATAAAATTATTCCACACGATGTCCTTTCTATGCGTTCGTACATTAGACCAGGTGACAGATATGAACTTGTTTCAAAGTGTCCATTCATTTTTTAATTATAATTTTTTTTGTATCTTCTACTGTTTCCGAGAACCTTATAATGAGCATTCTTAAATGAATCAGGCTGTATATTCGATTTAACATTTCCCAATCGAATTTGACCACTTTGTATACCACAATTTAATTATGTGCCAAATATAATTCTTACCCTAGATTTAAATTGCTCTAACGATTTTCATCGATGGACGATAACAAGAATTAACAATTAATAAACCCCTTTACGTATTTCCGAAAATATTTATCCTTCTGCGACAGCCGTCCTATAAAAATAAATCGCTCACAATAACATGCCCCTTAATTGTATTTTTACATCAAATAGGTAGATAATTAAGTAATAAAGGGCCTTATTTGCCCGATGCAGTCACCAGACATACCGCCCGAATAATAATATTATCCCCAGATTACTCACATGACATAGGCCTTAATCGCTGAACGTACGCCTACTAATTGGGGATTGTAAAATCAAGCCACCCTTGACTGCCGACTGGCTGTCGATTGTTCGAGTATCAGGTTACTAGGGTTACTTCTATTCATCCGCCCTAAGCACACTGTGATTTTATTAAGTTTCACTGACACATCCTTTACCTCCTTGTTGTCGGGGCCTACGACGGTTGGCAGGCCGGAATCATTTTTAGAAGAACTGCTACTAAAATTTGTAACTATAAATGTTTCTTAATTTTCAGTAGACGTTTATTTAATATTTGCATAATTAAATGGATGATAATAGTTAGTGTTGGCAGACACTTATATAAATGTCCTTAAACGTCCGGACATGTGTCCAAAAGTGTCTGTCCAGCTTCCTTCAGATTTATATTACCGCCATTTTCAGCTAACTGAGCTAACATAAAAATCCAATTAAAAATTGTCACAATCTCTTGAAATTGTTTTCTATAGCCTTTTTGTGGTTTTTACTCCAATTATTTCGGCTTAAAGATGGTTAAATCAGAAACTATGACTTGGAGATACTATAATAAAAAGTCAATAAATGGCAAGAAACTATATAGAAAATTATAGACCTAATAACTAATTATAAACCTTAATTACATTCAAAACCCTAAGTATTACACATTGCCGAATTCCTTGATTTTTTATCTATCTAACCACGTCAAATTCTACTATGGCGTCCATAAGAAAAACAAAAGATGATATTCATATATCAGAATCTAGTAGGTGAACAAAAATTCTGGTTGCATTAAAGCAAAGATAATTATGCATGTATGTACGAAATAAATTTTTATTTGAAAATTTCTATAAATAACGGAGCCAGAGCTAATTTAGGTTTTTGAAAATTTATTGTTTTGTTAAATATTTTGAGAACCGCTGGTTTTTTGAACAATTTTCTGGGGCCACTATTTAGTGCTAGTAATTGCTCAACTGTTCTCTAATTTAACCAACTTCGTATCTCTTCAAATAACAAAGATTGTACTTGTTACTCCAAATAACAATTTATTTATTTTTTTTAGTTCTCTTTTTTCTATAATTTATTTATTTCATTTCAACATGTACACAGTAGAAACTTAAACTTCAAATTAAATCATAATTTCGTAATTAACACTATTCATTTTTTACTATGTTAACCTTAAGCTGGTAAAAGGTAGACGAAAATTGAACATTGTTACGAAAATATTGATTTTTCACCTAATGCTTGTATTTCAGAGAATATATTCTAAGAATATATAAGTATTTGGTATCATCTTGAAGCTTATTACATGTGCTGTACAGTAAATTTACATGTGCTGTACTTTTATATTTCATTTTCTAAAATGTCCGTATAAGTGTCTAAAATGTCCAGACAATTGTCTGGACATTTGTCCAATTTTTAAATGTCCGGACATTTGTCAATACTAATAATAGTATTAAAAAAAATATACTTACATATTAAAAAAATATAGTTGAGTTTTTTATAGTATGCTAGTAGTAGCTATAATTCAATGTTGGGAGGTGCATACTGCACGCAAAGTAGTTGTTTGGGACATATCTTAAAAACAATAAGGTTATTCCTTTGCATACCTAGGTTTATAGGTAACGAGGAAATATAAAACTTTATTGAACCATAATATTCGATGATTTCGTGGATTTTGTTCCCGTGGTGGTAATTGTCTGGTCTACAGTGTTCATCTGAAGATCTCGATGAAGGTCGCTATTTCTGATGTACCAAGGCGCTTTGACGATGTACCGCAGTACTTGGTTCTGAAATCTTTGAATGCTTAATATAGTACCAGTGACTATATAGTCACTGATAGTACTCTTACCTGAATACTGGCGCAGACCCAGCGCTGTATTCTGTAGGTCCACACTGGCTTAAGGATTTGTTTAAACAACAGTATTTTGTTGTAAGTGTCTACCAAGTAGCCAGTATATTTTCTTATCTCTTCGCTTTTGGCTTAATTCCTATAAAAGGAAAGATGTAAACTATAGTTGAGGTTAAATCAAGAGATTAGAGCTGTTATAATTCAACAGTGGACAAATCTATTCTTATAAATAATGGGAGTATTCCTTTGCATATCTATGTTATAGTAGTATGTTTGTCTAGGGTTATAGGTAACAGACAAAATTGAAATTCCTGGGATAATAATTTCGCTAATAATATATCTCTAGTTGTCTAGTAAATATAATCCATATTTAGACTGTGACCTTTTTCAATTCTAAATAAATGTTTGAACTTACAATCTAAGCGTTGGTTAATTTTAACCCCAGATTAGTACGTTAACCAGATGCGAAAGTACCGGCCCTAAGTGATTGAAATTAAACTGATACAAAGTAAGGTAAATTCTCGTACCATCTACTCCCATACTCGTTCATTTAAAACGCAAATATTATTACAATCTTTTTATGCTGAGATTGAATAATTCAGAATGTAAGGCGTTGTCATAAAATTAATGACGGCCTGTTAGAGTCCGTAGGCCCTAACTGCAGTCTTCATAAACGCCGTTTTATTAGATTTATTTAGAAGATAGAGGAATTACTGGGTGCTCTTGGGGCGAAGTAAATAAAGACATTTAATGAAATTATTTAACTTTTTGATGTGTCAGATGAATAGGTCCGCGATAATATAAAGTACGAGCTTGATGTTTGGCCGCTTTGTTGCGCTGTTTAGGTAGCATATTTTTGTATTTAGAGAGTTAAGAAGGGTGTTGCCTGGTAAAACGCTCTCCGAGGGTGGCTGATTAAAACTGCTTTATTTAATTAGATTGGATTGGAATGAGCCATGACTTAATCTTGAAATCAGTCAGCATAGGCTTCATTATTGACTATACATGATTACAGATCATGGATGAAAGTAGTTAACATTTAATTTCACGATTTTCTCTTATAAGAAAACGTACGTGGATAAAGGCTCGTCAAATATGAATATTACATTATTTTTCAAAGAAATATCATTTTTTTATATACCTATAAAAAATACCCCTTGAAGGGTATTTTGCTGTTATTACAATCTGATCAAAGGGAGATCAATGAATAATTTGGTTCTATCCTAATTTAACTAAAGATGAAAATATTATTTACACCAACCGTAAAATAGTAAAAACAGAAAACCAGAAGTATTCAAAATAAAGATTGAAAGTGAAGTTTCAAAGCAGACTTCTAAGTTTTGCCTCAAAAAAGTATAATGTGTAATTAAAATTAAAAGTAAAATAATAAATTTCTTCAGTTTTTTTTAGTTCCATATAAACTTATACTGACGACGAGTCGAAGATCGACTGGAAACTAGAATACAGCTCTATTAATTTCTCTTAATTTTATTATTTTTTTTGTTTAGACTTAATTCGAAATATGTTTTATATTGCAATTCATATAAAACTGAAAAACCACTGTTGAAATTTACTTAATTCTTCATATATATACTTTATTGCATATTATACCTACAGTAGTTTTTTCGGGAAAACTTTAGAAGTTTACCTTAATACTATACTTTGAATATTTAATTTTAATACTTCCGGTTTCCTGTTGTTTATTATTTTACAGGTGGTGGGATCCCAAAAGAAACTTCAATGAACTATTAGAAGATCTTCCATTAATGAGGAAAATTATAAGGAATTTAAATAAACTTAAAACGTTAAGTTTATTATATACACTGCTCTATAAAATTGCTCACAATAGGCTATAATCTCCCATTTTCGTTTTACCACCCCGTATCTACGACATCTGCACACTAACTAATAATGTTTTGTTTGAAATATTCTTATGTTTTGGACTAATATGCCTCTCAATCAACTTCATTTTTTTTTGTATTTTTGATAATTAGTTGCTCATCTAAAGACCTGTATGGAAAACTTACTACTACCCACCCTTGCATACGCCACTGATTGCAACATTTTATACTTAACAGTGACATTTTTACCTAAATCAAGTCATCCTAGATCCACATGGCAAGATCCAGTACGCAGGTAAAGATCATGATCAAGTGATCAGTCGTCGTAAAAAAGTTGAATTACTAATGAAACCGTGGCGTCGTATGACGAAGCCATTGTTGCAGTCTTCGTATTCTTTGGTTGCGTTGCATTGACTATATTTACATTTCATGTTAGTAGTGAAAGTGAAAAAATCTATACCTAAATAATTTAATTTCCGCCGTGTAAATTTAGTGAACTGCATAAATACATAGTTATCGGTAGTAATAATTACAAGTGTTGGTGGCTTATTAATTGTGGACTATTTGTGAAGGTAGAGCCGGTATGACTGGAATAATGGTATGAACCGAATAAGCTATTTGGAAATGAACGGGTATCCAGCGAAAAGGTAAGTTATTTTTTGTCAATGGATTCGATTAAATTAATTTAATATAATAAAGCAAATTCACATTATGTGGGAAAAATATGATCTTTACTTTTCACATTTTGGACACGAAATAACAAATCACTACAAAACTAGAGTACATACCTAGGTAGGGTGAACAGATTCCTTGAACAACAAAAGAGGACAAATATGCTGCGGGAAATATTTTATAAAATACAATAATTATTTCATCAAATCACATTATAAACCATTGGTCTTTATAAACAAAACAATTACCTTGTAATTTTGTATTAATGTATTATCAAAAATAACCAAACATCAAATTTCTACTAATAAAATATTTCTTTATATATTTCTACATTCTTTAGAATATTCCGTCTATTCAATTATTCAATTTCTTTAATCTTATTAAATTTAAGTTAACAGAGAAAGAGTTAAAATTAGAGGTCTAGGATGAATTTCAAACAATTTATGATTCCCAATTCAGTTGCTTGCAACTTGCATTGTTTAGAAATACTTCAGATTTTTAGTGTATTTTTTTGTATACCTAATAAAAAAGAGGACATTTAGTATAAAATATGTATATATATATATACCGCACATAAATTTTAACCTTAAAAAGAGGACTTGTCCGGTTAAAAGAGGACGTCTGGTCACCCTATACATAGGTATAGTTTTGATTTAAGTTATTTTCCAAAGCTAGCCATACAGAGAAACATTTATTTTAGGATATAAATTAAATTATACACCTATAAAAAATATTTATATTTTAATGTAATATTTTTACAAATTCGAGCTGTTATAGACCCAAGAATGATTATAATGCTGCTTCAAAGCACGTTGAAAAAATCATTCTTAGAATTCTTCATTGATTGGTTTGATGGTCAATTCGCGTACCTAAAAAAATATTAAATTATTAAAAATAGGTACTAAAAAAGTTGTTTACAATTTAACCATAAACACCTTATTTATTATTTTGGTTCATAAAATCTAACACCTACAACTCTTATATATTTAGTAGTTATCACAATCGGTACCTACTTATACCACTTTTCCTTACATTTGTATTTTTTTAAGTGTTAATCAGTAGATAAATATACAGTGCTTTCGAAAAGTAACGAATAAATTCATTATTTTAGAAATTGAGAAGTTTTCGAAAAAATCCCCTGACACGTCGATTTTATTTTTAAAAAAGGCACTTTTTGACATACGACCCATATTTGTGACGTCATCGTTGTTCGAGATATGATGTCATCGACAATTTTTTTAAATAGCAACCCCCAATTTTGACGGAGGCTGCCAACGGTGCACAATTTGAATATTTAATTTAGTCGATTTTTTACATAATCATTATCATTGTCAGTATTGTGAAAATTAAATTTTAAGATCTTCAAACATTATTTTCTTGAAATTTTTGTTATGTAACACCATAATTTTTCATGATGCGTATGTTGATACGCTCTTTCAAATGGCGTGGTCAAAATAGGGGAAACTATTTCAAAAAATTGTCGATAACGTCATATCTCGAACAACGATGACGTCACAAATATGGGTCGTATGTCAAAAAATGCCTTTTTTAAAAACAAAATCGACGTGTCAGGGGATTTTTTCGAAAACTTCTCAATTTCTAAAATAATGAATTTATTCGTTACTTTTCGAAAGCACTGTATATATTACAAGATAGCTACTTTAAACAAAAATAAAGTATTTAAAAGTAAATATATTTTTTACAGAAATAATTATGCCTATTATTTATAAGAGCAAATTCGTAAAATTAATTTCACACACCAAAAATGACCCTTTGTAATTTGACTATTTCTGGACAGATTCCAAAATTTTAAAAATCTGCTAAAATCATTTTCGTCAAAGATTTTAGACATCATATTAAGAATCGTCATCTTCAATCCCAATTATATACAGGGTGATACTTGATTTATTTAAAAGCAATACCCTGTGCATTTTTATTTTTTCTTAGAAACGTTTACTCACGAATACCCTGACATAAGGTCGGTCGGTCTATCTCTAATAGTAACGGAGATATTGGGAATGATTCGCCTAAATTCAACTCCCTGTAAGTTGGCCATTTGTAGTCCGAATCGAAAATTTCAAAAACTTTGTGAAATCATTCTATTGGAAGATTTTAGATGGCATATTGATAAATCTGTCACCTCCTTACAGGTTATGCTAATTTTTTAGGTAGAACACCCTATATCCTATATCTGAATAAGACGGATATATGAAATCAAATATTATTTAATTTGTATGCTTCTGGTTTCCTGTTTTGTTATTTTATAGGTGGTGTATTCCCAAAAGAGGCTACAATGAATCATATATTATTGTTGAAATGAGAAGTACCCAAGTGAGAAATGCGATTTTCGATTCAGCTACAGGGTATCAAGTTTAAAAAATTAATTTGAAGATTTCGGTGGTGAATCATTAGCCCATATCTCCCTTATTATTAGAGACCCATCGACCTCTATATCAGTGATTCGTGAGAAACTGCTCGAACAAAAACTGTAAAAATATACAGGGTGCTCCATTTAAAAAATCAAGCATCACCCTGTATGTAATACCTAATTTGATTTGGAGGTGACGGTTCTTTCAATATAGCGCCTAGAATTTTCGAGAAGAAATATTTTAAGCTATTTCATCTTATTTTTAAGCAGAAATACTCAAGTCACGGGAGGAGGGCATTTTTGGTGAATCACTCTGTATGTATCTGTACTACCATAAGGTTATTGCGATTTAAGTACCTACCTGCACATGGGGTGGGGTAGACAACACATACACAGTTGCGTCCGCTACATCCTCAGGTTTAAGCACTGTTTGAAAGGCTTTTAAAAGTTGGCTGTCATCGTCTGGATTTATATCGCTGTTTTCCAAGAATTCAGATTCCGTTGCTCCAGGACTAATGCTCTAAAAACGCACAGGTAGAGAATACAAGAAAAACTAAAAGTAACGTTTCCTTTTCAAATAGAAATAATGTGGATCGAACAGTTTTTAGTCTATGGTTTTATATTTAGGTATTCTATTACGCCAGACTTAGTTATTTTTGATCAGTTCCTGTCGTTGTGTCGAATCGTAACATAATTGAAAATATGGTATAACTTTGTATTTAGGTAACCAGTTTATTTCGAAAAATGGTATTAAAATATCAAATCCGTATGTAAAAGATAAAGTAAATGCGATAACCCAAAGAGGAAACGTTTTACTATTTTATATGTCAAGTAAAGTTGCGATGATAAAGTTGGTTTTATTTTTCGCTAATTTACAAATTGAGCAAAAAAAATCTATTTTCCAGAATTTCAATTTCTGGTTTTTTATATCATTAACACAAAAAAATATTACCTCTATTACCCCTATTGTACAGTAGAACCTCTAAATAGCGGCTACTAAAATTTATGGTGAAAATGGCGGTGACAGTTAACTATGTACATAAAAAAATTAGGTCAAACAATAAAAAATCATATATGTAAGAACGTATTTTAAACATTACCTGCCATATTAAATATTTACCTTCTTTAAAATATTTTTCAATTCAGGTTTGTTCTAAGTTTTTAATTTTTGTTTGTAAAACTTGAGATTCACATTCTGTTAAAATTTAGATAAGTTTTACAGCTAGTTCACTTTTATCATCCCCAAATAGAAAACTTTGCACATCTTTTAGTTTTCTACACACTTCACTCATATCAATAATGTTTGACGTTCCAGATTCTTGCACATCACTTTCATTATTTAAATCACAATCTTTATTAATTCATTGGTTAGTTCTTGAATTTTATCTTCTTCATGGAAATCTTCATCTTGCTGTAAATTTTCCAAGAATTCTGCTTTTTCAAACCATTTTGAAATTGCAGTTGAAACATTTTTTCAGGCTGCTGATATCCAAACCAAAGGGCTGGTGCTTTGCTTTTTTCTGTATCTTGAAGTGAGCTTTCGCTGTTTGTGAATGTTAGAAGTTTTTTGATTGAACATTTTCTATAAGACATTATAAAGTTATGAATAATCCCTTGATCTAATGCCTGACAGTAGAAAGTGGTATTTGAAGGCAAAAAACAATGTTCACGTTTCTAGCATGACTTTGGGATGGGACGTGGCATTATCCAGAAATAATGACTTTTCTATTTTGTTTCCTCATTTTTTCCTCAAATTTTTTAGCCAAAGTCATAATTTCTATTGTTATCCAATCTTTTTTACTGGATACCCATTCTAAAGGCAGTTTGTTGATATGAGATCCTTTAAAGCATCGAGGGTTTTTACTCTTGCCTATAATTAATGCCACTTTGCCTTGTTTTCCTTGTCACTTTCTATATTGGCGCAAAATAAAATGGTCAATCTTTGTTTTGCAGTTTTTTTACCGGCACACTTATCACTGTTTAGAGCAAACGTTTTGTTAGGCATTGCAAGGTAAAGGCTCATTTACATTTATCACTTTGGATGCGCATCTTGGAGGAATCATCCAAAGTGATAAGTGTAGATTGCCTTTCATTTGTGTTGCATCCAAAGTGTACATTAAAAATGAACGATGAAACAAATCGACCCTCTACCTATTTTTGATGAAAGAGATGTACCCTGAACCGATGATTCATCCAAAGTGAAGGCTCAGTGAAAAATGTAAATACGATGAGTTCATTTTCGCCGCTACTTCACTTTTTAGTTTTAGTACAGGCGTCAGTGCTATTGTTTGTTTGTGGCTATTATAAATAGATATTTAAATCAATTATATATTATAAACGTGTTATACAATGGCATTTCCAACGTCTTTTAGCACGGCCAGTTGTTGATATAATTGAGTTGAATTCATTTATCAGTCCATTTGAAATTAAGTCAATGCCACCGCGTATAAGACTTTTTTTTCTGGAACGAGACATCCTGCCGCCTGGTACCACAAGTTGTTGCACCAAACGCGAAATGACGAAATTCTTAGGAACAAGGAATAGTGACAGAGGTGAAACCACAAAACTGGATGAAAATATGTAAACAAGGATGATCACTCCGGATGATTTCACTCTGGATGATTCACTTTAGATGTGCATCAAAAGTGATACATTGTAAATCCCACTTAAGAAACTCCGGTTTTGTCAGCATTCTACACATTTTTTGGTAAAAAGTCTTAATATTAATGTAGCTTTGTTTTATAGGCTTCTACACTATCCGTGTCAACATCAGTTGAGTCAACGCAAATTGTTTTAAAGTCTATGTCATGTTTTTGACAACATTTTTGTAGCTATCCATTTAGCCAGGCTTTACAACTCGTCATTTTTAAACTTTTGGATGCTTCTAACGCTTTTTCTTTTATTAGATGTCCAGATATGGGTAGGTTTTTATTTCTGGCTTTATAGAACCAATTGTAAACTACTTGATCAATAGCCAATCCTTCAGTTTTGGACATTTTTTCTTCTGTTGAAGATTGGAACCTTTATCAAAGAGTTTTTTTAAGTTGGATTTGTTGTCCAATTTCAATACTGTTCAGTCAACTTTCGAGTACTGGTACTGAACTTTTCGTTTTCCACAATAATATCAATTTTGTCTTTAATAGAGAAACGTTTTCTTTCTAGCGACATGATGATTGTAACATAATCATAGTTGAACGTAAACTAGCTCAAAATCTATGAAACTACAACCTTTTTATCGCTAAGGGTTTTGAAATTACTATGGGAAATACCAATAATTGTTGCATTTATAAAACTCTACCTACGAAGGATCGAAAATTTTAGGTATGTACCTTACATATTTGACAATAAACTATAATAATAATAATAATAATAATAATTATTATTATTATTTATTATCCATAAGACCAATACAAGTATGGGAGTCGTCAACAAGTACAAACAGTAGATGATCAAAATCAGATAAAAGTAACAATTACAATACTTAACAACTAATAAACAATTTTTGTTTTTGCTTCATGTTTTTTTTCCAAAAAAATTACAAAAGAAATACAAATAAAATAAGTGCAAAAAAGCAAAAAAACAACAAATGCGCGTAAAAATAAATAGCTACGATTAAAAAGGATATTGCAAAAATTCATCAACAGTATAAAAGCAGTGATTTAATAACAATTTTTTAATTTCCAGTTTAAACATCTTAATATTTTTAGTCTGTTTATATTTTTGCGGTAGTTTATTATATAATTTTATCCCTGCATAGTTAGGACTCCTCTCATATAGAACTAAATTATGATTTGGTAAAAGTAGTTCATTTTGCCGGCGGGTATTATAATCATGATTATAGTTGTTCTTTAAAAATATGCTTTTATTAGATTTTGCAAACACGAGTATTTCCATAATATATACACAAGTTAAAGGTAGCATTTGTAAATTTTTGAAGTACGGCCTACATGAAGTAACAGAACTTATTCCCATAATATTCCGTATAGCTTTCTTCTGCAACTTAAAAATCCTTTCAGAAAAATGAGAGGAACCCCAAAATAAGATACCATAAGAAATCCTAGAGTAGAACTGCCCATAATAATATGATAGTAAGACATTTCGGTTTGTGACATTTTTAAGTCTATAAAGAGCATAACACACAGAAGACAGTTTTTTACATAATTCAATGATATGGTTTTCCCAACTTAGAGCAGCGTCTATATGCATACCTAGGAATTTAGTACATGCAATTTGCTCGATCGATTTTCCATGAACTTTATATGATTGATAATCTGGTAATGAAAGGTACAATTGCAGGTATTTTATGAAGAAAATTGTCTTTGAAGTGCCCGTGATTGTTTTATGGGGATGCCGCTATAAACGGCCCCATACACCTCGTTCTTTTTGAACGTTCTTAATCGCCGATTGTTGATTCCCACACACTTCGCTCTTTCTAGTTTACGAAAACCGTTAAAATAATGAAGCACATCCATTTATTGGCTATTGGCATTTATTGGCATTTATATTGGCTATTGGCATTTATTGGCATTTATTTAGCAGTGGCGGCCGCGGTTTCGGCATTAAAGAAAAAGAAGAAAAAAGAACAAAAACACGGAAATGGACGAAAGATTGGTTGTTGAGAAGGTCACAATTTTCTCATATTTCATTTTGGTTAGTAACAGTTCATATCCTTTATTTTTCCTGTCGCGATTTTTATAATCAGTAGACTTAATTTTCCACAAGCTAGGGATACTTTTGTACATATCTATAAATTTAGCAAGAAACTGTTTATTGAAATATCTTACATCCATCTTATTTATGTTATTATTTACTTTCAAAACAATAGCGGCACGCTGTAGAAGTAGTAAACAGGTGGTTTTTTGGGACGCCACTGCGCGGTAAAAAACAACGACGATTAAAAACGATCCCCACACACACGGCGTTCTTTCTGAACGTTCTTAATCATAGGGCGGGCCGACGATTAAAATTTCAAGCGCGGTCAGAAATTTTCAACGACGATGTTATCATCGTTTTTCCGCAACAGACTATCAATTTTAACCGTCGATGTTAATCGCCGCGATTAACACTGCTGAAAATGAACGGAATGTGAGGGGCCCTTTAGGCAGGTCTGTTAATCCCATACAATTGCTTTCGGAAATTTGAAAACTGGCCGTTTTTAGAGGTGACCGCTTTTAAAAGGTGGTCGAATATAGAGGTTTTACTGTATCTCTTACTGTACGAGAATTACGAGATTCCTGTGCAGAGTCAAAACCGAAACACCCTGTAAGTATATCTGTTAAAACTTACCGTAACCTTAATTTGGGACTTCAGAGCATTCAATTCCCATCCCAGGGACTCCGTTAGGGCTGTCACAGCAAATTTAGAGGCCGGATAGATATTGAAGGTGGGAATATTGGGCACTTTATGTCCAGCAATGCTATTTATGTGAATTATGTGCCCATTGACATTGTTCTCTTTCATATTCCTTACGGCTTCCCTAGTAGCTATACACAGGCCGAGCACATTTAAGTCCAAGACCTTTTTCCACTTTTCTGTGTCCCCATCAGACAAACTAGTGTATTGGGCAATGCCAGCGTTGTTGACTAAGATATGAATAGGCCCCAGGTTGTCTTTAACCCATTTGAATGCCTTCAAAATGTCCTCTTCTTTACTTACGTCCGTGCGGACGGCGTAGAGCTTCCCCTTCCTTCCCGCTAATTTTTGTGACAGTTCTTCTATTTTTTCTTTTCGTCTTGCTAGCCCGGCTACCTACGAAACCAAATAACGATAATTTTAAGTTTTAGGCGACACTCGCTACTTTATGTGAAATATGAATTACACCTCCGACCAAATATACAGTGTGGGTGAGTTTGCATTACACACTAAGTAACTTCGTAAATTTCAAGATATTAGAATTTTTCAAAAAATACTTAAGTGATTTTTTGTGCTCTTTTCAACCCTCTGATTAAAAACGCTCCCATTAAAAAAACAAAAGAGCAGCGACATATACGGTGATTTTTTTAAATGGAACATTCTGTATTTTATTTCATAATTTGAAATACTATCAAATTCTGAATATGACACCGTTTTTATTTTTTCTTAAAAGTGATAATATGTAAGTTAGGAACAATACAAAAAATTATCGGTACTAACGAAGTTTACAGAATATTTATTCTGTAAACTTTGGTATAGGCCAATTGAAACAAAATATTTATTGAAATAAATGAAAATAATATCATTAACAAAGTTATAGGTTATTTGCATAACTTTTGTCATCATAAGCATGCTTTGTTTTCAATAATTGTGCAATCCATGGCCTCCTACCGATAATTTTTAGTATTGTTCCTAATTTACATATTATCACTTAAGAAAAAATAAAAACAGAATAATATGTTATATTCAGAATTTGATAGGATTTCAAATTATGAAAGAAAATACAGGGTGGTCCATTTAAAAAAGTCACTGTACATGTCGCTGCTCTTTTGTTTTTTTTAATGAGTGCGTTTCTAATCAGAGGTTTGAAAAGAGCACAAAAAATCACTTAGAAGTATGTTTTGAAAAATTCTAATATCTTGACATTTACGATGTTATTGAGTGTGTAATGCAAACTCACCCACACTGTATAGACAAATTAGAGCAATAAAGTTTTGTTTTCACACATTATTCAAAACAATAGCTTTTTGTTTGCATAGGTGATATCTACAAAAATTTTATTGTACCGCCTACATTTTTAGGGATTTTGTGATCCTTATCAGGTTGGCAACAAAGCGTAGAATCAGAGTTTGCAAGAAGTATCAATGATTTACAATTTTTCTTTTGTTTCTAATATTGTCTATATTATAAAAGAAATATGCGCTATTCACACATTTTCTGTAAATTATTTAGTAAAAGTTTCTTGTTTAAAAAAAAAAGAAAAATTAGACTTAAATATAGAGATGGGAAATTCCCGGGAAGATAGTTTTTTGTAAATATTCCCAAAATAGGTATATTTCGGGAATGTTGCCAAATGTTTCCCGTTAATAATGCCAGGGAATATTTCCTCGGAAACTTTCCAGGGAAATATTTCTAAGGGAGGTTGCCCAGAAATATTTCCTACCACTTGCCGACTGTTTTTGTTTTTAGAACATGTATATTGACTTATATTTTCACGTTGCAGGTAGGTACTTGACTTGATATCTGGAAATTGTTGTATTTAAAAATAACATGTATTTACAGCAATTATTTGTACTTATTATTCTTTAGTAACTTTAACTTGCCAACTACAGATTCTTAAAAGAATGTACAAATGATTTATAATTTGACGGGAAATTCAAAATAATACGGAAATATTTCCCGGAAACTTCCTGAAATCTTCCCGGGTACATTAACTGAAAATAGGAACTTTCCGGGAAGGTAAGTATCCTGTTCAAGGAACATTTCCTGGAAATATTCCCTGAACAGGATACTTAGCTTCCCGGAAAGTTCCCATTTTGGAAACTTTCCAACATGGAAACATATCAGTGCCCTTATCTCTACTTAAATACCTATCTAAATATTATTTGATTATTTTAACACCTAATCAAATGAATAATGCTTAACTTTGAGGCCAATACATTTAAAATCTAAGTGTAATATTTTTTATAATAATTATTCTCCATTTATAAATTTATGAAAACAAATATAATATCTTCTATGTGGCGATGATGTTAAAATCTTTTACTGTGTCAATTCCATTGCTGATTGTGAAGATTTTCAAAGTAACTTCGTTTCAGTAAAGAAACTTAATATTAGCAAATGCAATGTAATGTTTTTCCTTCGTAAAAAAGTCCCAATACTTTTTGATTTTGATTATAAGACAAATAGTACCAGTCTCAATATACCGGATTATATCAAAGATTGAGGTATTCTCTTTGATCCGGAATTGAATTTCTCACGGCATATTCAATCATCTGTAGTTGATGCTTCTAAAATTCTTGACTTTGTTTTACGAAGCTACAGTGATTTTAAGAATCAATCCACTCCGTTTAGGTCCAAACTAGAATAGGAATCAATCATATGGAATCCTGTATATATGACATATACGTCAATGATTGAAAGAATTCAACGTAGATTTTTTAAATCTGCTATTTTCTTGTTGGAAGGTGTATACTCTGCGCGCCTTTCTACAAAATCAACTGTATTCTCGTTTTAGATTTACAAACATTCGCCAGCAGACGCACTATGCAATCGGTAATATTCTTGCATAAGTTAATACAGTATCTATAATATTAGATGTGAATCGCTTGCTGGTGTTTTTACATACAGGGTATCCAGAATTAACAACAGGCACAATACCTTATTTATGTTGCCTAGTGCTCGGCTCGAACAAATCTTCTGATAAAGTCCCCCCTTGTATCAGATGCCAAATAATGGTAACAATATGGAAAATATAGATATTTTATCGTGTAGTCTAAAAAATCAAATATTATTTTCAATAGCTGGTAATATTTTTGTTTTTTCTTCTCTGTTGAAGCAATGTTTATTTTATATTTTATTTACGTACTCATGTACTCGTCGTATTGGTTTTTATTATTATTTGCTTTTATACTCTGTATATATATATATATTTTGTATCATACTTTATACTATATGTTTCTGCAGTTTTATACATTTGTTATTAGCATTTTATTATCTGGTTTTATGTATATGTGTTTTACTTATCCTATTATTGGGCCTGTCTCGATGGATATTTAATAGCAATAAATAAGTAAATAATAGTTTATGCTCTAGCCTCTATAAGTTTAATTACTGCTATCACCTGGGTTTCAAGTTTGAGATGTATAAACATATTTTTGTGAGGTAGGTATTACAAGTGTAGGCACTACTTAGCCCTTGTCAAAATATTGGGAGTATCGATAGTATTCTATCGATGTAAAATGATGGGAGTAAAAGATGTAACTATGGATTCGTAGGTTCATACGGTTGACTTACGAATCCATGATTCTTGCTGTGATGTAGTTACACCTTTTAATCCCTTCATTTTACATTTTAACCCTTTTACTTTTAACGCAACATGGCAATCACTGGTGATTGTTTTAATTTTAAATTGATGTTTTTACATATGTGATTGCTGAGATGTTATTTGACGATTTGATGTTATTTGATGATTAGCTTCTTGCTTCCCTTTTGTCAGCTGCTTCACTCAAATCTCGCCTTAATAATCCTGAAGAAGAGACAAATTAGTCTCGAAAGCTCTATTAATGAAAAAGAGTTCATTCCAATTTTTGGTTTTTACTGGTTTTCCCGATGTAATAATTCTACTACTCTACATAGACAGTCGTCTAATACCTCGCTCACATGTATATACAGGGTGCCCATTATCTATCTCCTTACATAGCTACTAATTTTGTTAATAGTGGAGATAGGGAATTGGTTAAATTAGCAAAATTGAGCAGAATTACAAGAGGAATTCAGTGCCACCTTCGGATTTAATTTTAATTTTCAACTTTTCGAGATATTTTGAAAAAACTGAAAATCCTCAAAATTTTTAAACTCGAAAATCTCGAAAACTATAAAAGATACAAATAATATAAAAAATATTGCGTGATAGTGATTTTTACGTGGATTTAAGCGGTGATATTGAAAATTCCACGGACATCTTCCTTTTTGAGAAAAAAAAATAAAGTTATGTTTTTTAAATGGGATTCATAGTTGGCTATGGTATCAATAAAAAGCTTATTTTTTTCTGATTTCAAAAATATAATATTTAATAAATCGTTTTTTCTTCGTTTATGTACGTTTCACAATAACGTTTTTAACATGAACGTTTAATTTTAACGTGTATAATGTGACTTTAGTGTGATCTGCCATTTGTAGTTTATTGTTGTTTACTGATCTACGTTTGTTTTTCATAGTTACTATGTTAATAAACTATTTGTTTATTACAGTAAACGATTTTTTGTTCAAAATATAAAACAGAAAAGAGAAAAATATATTAAATATTATATTTTTGAAATCAGGAAGAAATATGCTTTCTATTGATATCATAGCGAACTATGATTGCCATTTAAAAAAACATAACGTTATTTTTTTTCTCAAAAACTAAGATGCCCGTGAAATTTTCAATATCACCGCTGAATTCCACGTAAAAACACTATCACACAGTATTTTTATATTATTTGTATCTTTTATAGTTTTCGAGATATTCGAGTTCAAAAATGTTGGTGATTTTCAGTTTTTTCAAAATATCTCGAAAAGTTGAAAATTAAAATTAAATCTAAAGGAGGGACTGAACTCCTCTTGTAATTCTGCCCAATTTTGCTAATTTAACCAATTCTCTATCTCCACTATTAACAAAGTTAGCCATGTAAGGAGAATGATAATGGGCACCCTGTATATCCCCTTTTCGAAATAGTTTTGACTTTGGGTAGCGCCCTTAAACAGTTTAGTATGTACTCGAAAGCATACCTGTAATCCATATTCTACGAGTTTTTCGGCTATGGCCGCACCTATTCCAGAACTAGCACCGGTCACAATCGCCACTTTTCCAATCCAACGGTCCATAGATAGGACCATTTTTAAGTTTATTGTAGGGTAATTTCTACAGCTATATGATAGGACTATTCAAACATCACACCGATATAGTAAAATAATAACTGGTGGAACCTGCAACTGGTTGCAATGATAATAATTACTGTGTAAGTCGTCAGCCTTGACGTTTAATTCCTTTCTTTAACTTTGAACGAACGATTACTATTTAAACTAAGAGTAAAAAAAAACATGTTGGCATACGCGGATGAAATAGTTATTCTGCCTCTACTTTCTTCTCGGACTTTTTACTTTTTCTTTTAGTTTAGAGGCGATTTTCTCTATTTAGAAAATTTGCAAGTCAATGTATTGGTATAATATTTATTACTATATTCTATGTCCACTAACAAAATTTCAATTTGAGCAATTATTTTCTTTAACCTCTTTCTATATATGTTTTTTATTTCTGTAAGTGATTTGCATACATTAGAAGTCCTGCTAGAAGGCTATTAGGCAATTTTGTTATCTTATTTTAGTTTTCTCCTAAAAAATATTAGAAATAATACGTCATAACAAAAGAGCGTCGTTTATCTTCTGCAACAAGCATTCTCATTTTAAAAACATATTCAGGATAGAAAAAATACAGCTACCAAATGTACGATATGTCATCGTTTAAAAATTCTTACACTACACTGTTTTTTCCCTCAGGTTCTATAATTTAGTGACATGAGGTATAATTTCAAACCGACAAATTTTCTTGAGTTTATATAAAGGCAACGAATACTAATTGGGGTCAAGTTTTAGTGCATAATGAGGCCGCGCTGAAAATATTATATTTGGGAAAATATTTTGTAGGAGTGTGTCCCTTAGTATAATTCTAATAGAAGCAACCAAACAAAATCGTTTTCTAAAGTAATAAAAGAATTTTTAAAAGAGAAAAATAGGCAAAGGAAATTGAAAGATTTCTGACATATATAAACAAAAGTATATTGATATGCGAAAAAATTTTAAGAAACTTATAAAAAAAGGAAGAGAATGAGAAATGAAATAACTGATAATGTGAATGAGTTTTGCAATGTTAAAAATTAAAGAAAAAAATAGTGTATATTTGTGTAATTCTTACATATGGGGGTGTCAATGTACATTGTGATTCACTATATTTTGACCCCCTATTATCATTTTTGTTTACAGAATTATAAAAAATATGAAATATAAAACGTGCACGAAGTCCAAACCAAATGGCCGCAGATGTTAACTTTGCAATAATTTAAAGAAAATATCCTGTATATTTTTGCATACTTGGATAGAACATTCCCTACCGAGCATAGCCATATTGGGTATGTTGGGTCTATCTGTAAGAATAAGCGAGATACTCTTAAAAAAGAAACGAAGGTTTTTTATTAAGAAATTAATATATCTTATAATTGTTAGACCTCTTTTCAAAATTGTTTAGACCTTCAAAATAAATTAGAACATCAAGTTCTTCATTCTCGTCTGCCCCAGTGATACGTTTTCTTCTTTTAAGTTTTATCTCTCACAGGGTGGTAAATATACAAAAATGTGTTTTGGCTTGGTGCTGGACGATTTGGGGGTAATGCAATATATTGCCTTTTTGCAGCTTTTTTATTTTTATTATTTTTTACATAAAGAGAAAATATTTCAAACTTTTCATCTACTGTGTAACACATTTTAATTAAAACAGTCTGAGAAAATTCCAAAGGCAAGAAAGTGATCAAGCAGATATAAATGGTGAAAATAAGGTAATTCACAAAAAATAAATAGGATTGTTCTGTTTGTACTGTTCTTTTCTCAAGTTAAAATATTTTAACTTAAAATAATATTTCGGTAGAGTAACCTACAAACTTTATGCTCACATATACCTAAACCTACAGTGGCTATTTATATACTTTCGCCGGCGTTGAAAACGTACATACAAAAGAAGATAACGTTATTTGATTCTGGATTAAAGTTAATTTTGGTGGCCATGGACATCCACAGAGATCACAAAAGTCTGTGGTAATTATCGTCAGTGCTGAAGATGAATACTTCTTGTAGAGAAAAGAGGATGATGGTTACTTTATGGGAGATGAACGAGCTGACGACTTATTGTAGAAAAAGAAACATAGCGATTAGATAATGTCATCATAAATGACTGAAAATCAGATTACAAAGATCAGGTTAGCAATTAAAATATGGTATAGCAAATAACTACGAATAGTATGGGCATCATTAAGTGTAAGACATCATTAAGTATGGTAGTTGATTTCCTTGATTATGTAATTTTTCTCGATGACCAACGTTCGACCTTCAGCCGACGTTGACCTTGACCGAACTGGCCTAGCCTTCGACTAGATGTAAATAGATTTAATTAAATTATGCATATCTGGGATAACTTTTAACGAAATAAGTGTTTGATAATTATGTTAACTTCATATATAACTAATAATAGGTATGGCCATAATATAACAAGATACAGAGTAGGTATGTCAAAATGAAGAAGTTTTTAATATACATTGGTCTTTAGGCCATCACTATGTAGTACGATGCGGCTAATGTAGGATTTAAAATTCACTAAATACCTATATGTCCTTGATTTATGTTAAAATTGTCCCGACACTTTATTTTCTAAATGACATTTAAACGTTATTTTTATAGCTCCATCTTTGCATATAGTTGGACCTCTGAATCTTTTCACAGACGTGTCTAATGTGTAACATTATCAACGACAAAGTACATAATTAATTGCAAGTAATTTCCACTGTTAGAAAAAACAGATGATATGGTTCGTGTGTTAAACACTGACATTAGTAACATTAGGTTATGAAAAGACTCAACCACGTGTATGCAAAGATCCAACGGCCCAACTATATATTCTATTTTCATAGGTATACTTTAGATAGACTCAATTTTTCCTGAAGACCTTCATTTCTTTCAAATACTTTTGGACAAGCGGGATTTTCGCTCTTTACTCTTCCCATCGCTATAGGCCTGGACTGTCTCGTAAAGGTGGACCTCCTTCACCAACCTGGAACACAAAAGTGATAGGTGTGGGTGATTCGTGGGGTCTCCTCCTGTCCTGGCTCTACCCTGCAGGCTGGGTAGGATCTTCTGGCGCTCTTCTGTCTTGTCTTCTTTCTTCGCCTGCATGTCTAACCCACCAGGGGTAGTCTGTCTCGGGCGGAGGCGGCAAGTGCCGCTCTCGCCCTGGGTGGTGGTTTGGGGTAGGTCAGGAATGACTGAGTAGCCGGGGATGCACCTCTAAAGGAGCCAATTGGCCCTTTAGCTTTATGCAAATTTTGAATACAGTTGACTCTTTCAGATTTACAATTGGATAAAATTTAGATTTTTCACCAAAGCATCTCCTGTTGTAAAGCAGAAGTGTTTCAGATTCGTCGATTTTATTAGAGATAGAATCAGTAGTATTCAGGTTAGTGAATCTAAAGCTGGATTCATAGTACGTAAAACTTAAGCCGTAAGCTATAACCGTACGCCGTATGACTTAATTTCTTGAAAGTGCATTCATAATGTACATAACGTAAGCCGTACGCACGCGCAAAGAACTGGCAGATGGGATAAGGTTAAATGTCAAATCAAAATTTATATCAATAATTGCTGTTATATTTTATCCAAGTTAGTTAGAAGTGGTTAAGTATTTGGCATTTTCAAATTTCCGATTTGAGGTTTGTATTCTATTGATAATACGAAGACACAGAATAACGTTTCAATTTCTACAATTTATGGTCTATGATCAGAATAAACTTCGATTCTATCCGATCACCAGCGGTTTTGCCCGATTCCGTAACGATAAACGTAAGAAATAAAAATGAACCATTTCTTACGGCATACGAATTATGTTACGGTGACTATGAATTGTCATGCGGATTTCATATAATTTATTTTTAATACGTCTTACGGTTATAGCTTACGGCTTAAGTTTTACGTACTATGAATCCAGCTTTAGAAGGTAGGTATCATTTGATACCGACTTGATGATCATTTGATGATTATATTATTAAATTGATACTGACTTTGAGATTGTTGATTGGTTAAAGTTGATACTAGATTCAAAATTATATTCTGAGAAAATAAAATTATTCGTAGGTGAACGTAAAAATTGACCCGTTTTATTGCCAATAATTTAAGTTTTCTTAGATGTGCCAAGTGTTACGATGCAATTTAGGTTGTAAGGTTGTATTAATGTTTATCTATAAGTCTTAATTGGAGTTTGAGTTTATTTATAAAAAGCAAAATACAATAAGAAAAAATATTTAATGTATCCTATGGCATTTTCACATGTATTTTAGTGTAGGTATCCAATTAAAAATGTTCTATAACTGGTCTTATGGTAAGCTCTTGAATCTGAAAATAAAAAATACTTGAAAATTTTTCTGTCTATTTTGTCAGTATAAAAATTGCTCATGATTGTTATTCATAAAAAAATTTAAAAAAATGCTAACCGTAAAAATGATAAAAGAAAACAGAAATTAATCATTAGTTTCAGGAATAATTATGAAAGATTGAAGAACAAGAAATATATGACAATTGAACTGAATAAATAAAAATAATTGCAATGTCAAAATTGTCAGTTTGTAGGTAACTTAATATTTTTTAATAAAATTATCCTAATTTCCTATATACCTGTCTAATCTATAATCTATTCTAATAATATTTGAATCCTACAACTCTGGTAGTTTCTTATAGTATATTTTTAGTAACATAATTTAAATAACAAAAAAATAAAAAAATAATACGTTGGATAAAAATAATAACCCAACTTGGATCTTCTACGATTATTTTAAAAGATTTATACGATTTCATCTCTCTACACAACTTCATAAAGGCCTTTTGCAAATTAAAATGGTATTGTTTTCCTTTTGTGTTTTTATCTATCAGTTTCATGCTACCAATTTTTGTAAATTATTTTTCAATTATTTCTTACTAGTCTGTCAGACCACGTGGAAATAGATAACTGAAGATGCTACACATCCGTATTATTTATTAGATTGTTACAATATTTTAATCCTACAAAATGCTAAATTGAAAGTATTCCTTGTAGTGGGATAGATATAAATTAGATTCAGGGGTGGGAGGCTACGTTTTAACTAATTGTTAACATAATTAACAAAAAATTATATAAACATAGTTAAGTAAAAAGACACTTCCTTGGAATTAATAAGGAAATGTTAGGCTAGATTGGAAAAATAACAATACAAATGAAAAACAATAAAATATTTTGACTAAATTTCACCATTCAGGCTTTATCCCCACCATTGATTACCTGGACGTGAGGAGGTGTGGACAGGGCGTAAATAACACTGTCTGCTATATCTTCTGCTTCAAGGATTTTTTTCTCGTTTTTTATATCCTCGAACATGGGAGTGCCCTTCAATCCTGCGATTATTTCGGTGTCGACTAGACCGGGACTAACACTCTAAAAAAAAAACAAACTGTTTACATCAAATCATCATCATCATTATCAAATTCATTGCATTCAAATATCTATACTGAGCCACTAAGTATGACCACTAAGTAGTCATAACGTTTTGAGCATCGGAAAAATTGAAATAATTTTGTTATGAGGATTTATTTGACTTATAACGAAAAATTTACCCATAATGTTCTATTAATACGCCGAATATATTATTTTTTATTGTTATTTATTCAGGTCGATTTTGTTTGCATCTTGCTAACACTCTTGTTATCTAAACCATGTTGTTATAAGTTTAAGTGGTAACAAGATCTTCTTCAAAATTGGTATTCCGTTTGGAGAGTTATAGAAAGTAAAGTTTACAAAAACAACAATATTGTTATAAGTTTTTGCGTGTCGGGTTCAAATTCATTGGATATTTCTAGAAGAAGGAGACGACAGTGGGGTATAATCTCAAATTTCGTGTTTTTAGTTTGAAGTCTAACCGTTTCACCTTTACGTTTGCCAAAGAGTTACCTATGTGATTTGTGAAGAGGAATTAGTTTATCCAATAGAGAAAACGTTTATCATCCTCTTTGACATTAGCATGTCATGAAGCAAGAAAACAAACAAACCTCAAATGGAACTAATTGTAAATTATCTCGAAAAAGCTTACAAAAACCTACAAAAGTAGTTTTTATGGGAATTGATAATTTTAATTAAATTATTTCTGTATATCACCTTTAAATGAAATGGTATTGTAGCTTCATCGACAAACATTTCCAGTTCCTGAATCAATTTCAGTACCACTCCTTTACTTAAACGAAATAATTTGATAAATTTTTCATTCGGAACCTCAAATGGGTTGCTTGCATTTCTAATAGGTACTTTTGAATTCAAGTCTCAATTGTTTTCTAAAATTTTGAAAATTCAATTTCAATTTTGGTACACATTTCTGATCAAAATACACAAATAAAAATAATTGTAGGTACTTAAATATGAGTAGGTACTTACTGATTTAGAACATTTTGAAACTCTTCATGAAAATTCAGTTGAAAATGTAGAAATAATGAATTTATGGCCATTTTAAACACTAAATATAACCACTAACTATATTGCAATGTTCATAGAAAGCACTAAAATGATGTTGCTAAGATTTCCAGAAATAATAGCAAGATATGTTTAAAATGACAAATTATCTTGTTAAAATTTATCAAACGGAATAGGTATCTTACATATCTGGTTAAGGAATAACCATATCTTTTTAAAATAGTCAAAAAAAAATATTGTTATGTTCAAACAGAATCGAACTGAATGTCTATTTCCGCAATTAAGACCGATGCGAGGAGACGAGTAACCCCATCTGCAAATTTGGCCGAACCTCTATTGAATTTTTTTACTTTTGTAGCAGGACAGCAGATATACTGACCCAAGCATTTGGGACGCGACAATTTTTTTGTGGGACTGTGTTATTTTACCGTAATTTTGATTTTTAACTTCTGATTCATCAGTTCCAACCTCAGCGTCTCAGCCAGGGCCGTCACGGCGAATTTCGAAGCCGGATAAATGCTCATATTTGGAAAACTGAAAACTTGGTGGCCTAGAACACTGTTGATGTGTATTATGTGGCCCTTAACATTGTTTGCCTTCATATCTCTTATAGCCTCTCTTGTGGCAATGCACAGTCCGAGCACATTGACCTGCAGAACTTGCAGCCATGCCTCCGCTTCTCCATCGGGAATAGTTGATTTGGCAGCACCGATACCAGCATTGTTGACAAGGATGTGGATAGGACCCAGATTTTCTTTAACCCACTTGAAGGCGTTTAGAATGTCTGCCTCCTTGGAGATGTCCGCCTGAACTGGGAAGAGTTTCCCCTTTTCATTGGACAACTTTTTGGCGAGGGCGTCCAATCTATCCTTCCTTCTGGCAAGAGCTGCAACCTAAAATGTTTTGTATTAAATATAAGCATATTGTTCGACACTAAATTAACTTTTATTAACCATATTAATGATATTGTAAGGAATGCATATAAGTCCTTAGGATTCATCATTCGTAATTCTAAGCAGTTTTCAGATATTAACACGATTAAGTTGTATTACTCGTTTGTGCGTCCCAAATTGGAATATGCTAATGTTGTTTGGAATCCGTGTTATGGAACTCATATAAATATGATTGAAAAAATTCAGCGACAGTTCTTGAAATATCTAATTTTTAAATCAGACGGTATCTATCCTCCTCGAGGTATGCCTCAGGAAGAGCTATTAACCAGGTTTCATTTTAAGGAGATGGTTCAAAGAAGGGTATACTTTTCCGTTGTATTTCTGTATAAACTTATAAATGGTATGATTGAGTGTCCAATACTATTAAATTACTTAAATTTGAACATTTCGGGATCTAGAATCGCAATAGTCTGCTGTTTTATTTGAAGACCCCAAGAACAAATGTGCTGAAATTTTCTCCGGTATACAATATGTGCTCAAATTACCATTCCCATCAAAATAGTTTTGACATCTTTCGTTCAAATGTGAGTAAAATACGGAAAAGCATTCTTCACGAGTCTTAGGCTAGTTTTATGTTATGTACCTATACTTTCTGTGTATGGATATATTTATTCTTGTATCTAATGTTCATCTTTGTATTATATTTTGTTTGTTTTCTTTTTGTTTTTATATACTTTTTTCTACAAATCTTTGTAATGTCCCTGCCATGTAATTGGATTTGTCTGTCTTGGCAGTTGTATGAAATAAATAAATAAATAAATAAATAAATAAATAAATATAGTTACTGTAATAACTTATTTATTTAAAATAATCAAGGTGAACTTAGTCAGAAATTAAATTATAAATCACATTAATACATATAGAATAACAAGTTTGAAAAATCAACTGTTTTCTAGATGTAGTGTTGGATGGATAAAAAGCAATGTTTTATTGCATTTCGGAAACCAATAAATCAATTTTTTTACTTCTATGGCAGACCCAGCAACACATATATCAATGTATGTATGAAAGATGAAAGATATCATCTAAATCTGTGAATATCAGAGTTCAAAAAAAGTTTGGTTTGCTCTGCGATTATGAGGGACCCGCTTATATTGTCGAATGTTGAAAACCATAAAATACCTTATTTTAATTTCAAACATTAGTCGATCTCAAAATTTATTTATAACGAATGATTCAGCTTGTAAAAGGTACCTTATCAGTCCACCCAATGTGTATCCTAGATGATACTTAATTGTCATATTTAAGCGTATGCAAGCAGATATTTGATTCGGTTCGGTGGCTCGGGGTTTAGTGTCTCGATTTTTCAACCCAGAGATCGGGGGTTCGAATCTCTATTGCGCCGGACAATGTTTAATTACATTTTCTACACGTATATTAATGGTTGGTTCGCGGGGATGGTTTGGCAACCATCCTGGTGTACGTGCCTAGGATGGGGAAAAGCATCAGCTTGGTGTTAATATGAAAGATCATCGGTTGATGGTTGACTGCCCCTCCAACTAATGAGGTTCTCTAGATTTTCCTCATTCCAACACTGAATGGTGGTCATTTCTGAGGCCTACTGAATAATAATATGACGTCCCCTCTCCTAAGTCAGACAGGTTTCAGGTTTCAGACCAAAGATATTATTCGTGAACTACAATAATGGGCAAAAAAATCGGAGGGGTGGTTCTACAAGAAAAATTAACGTTCCTGCGTTCGTGCCTTAACAGTTTTTGAAAATCTCATAAATAACGGAGTTACAGGGATTTGAACTTAGATTTTTAGAAACAATTTCTTTCGATATTTTATTTGCTGGTTAACCGATTCTTTTCAAATTTGGTACACTTATTACTAATGTTCTTTTGTTTAATTGTTGCAAATTTGACAATCCCCCAGACATCCTTGCAAATAGATTAAGGAACTATAACTTATGAGCCGTGTTCGAGAAAAACGGCCTTAAAAAATATCTTGCATTGTATCAATTTATCAATGACGACTCATTTTAACTATTTTAGATATTTTAACAAAGCATGCCATGGAAACAAATGCTATTGTTTCTATGGAAACCAAAACACATTGAAATAATTTTGAGATTTAATTTTATGTGAACTTCAAAGCCGAAAAACTGGAACTTATAGGATTGGGACACTTAATTTTTCTTGTAGAATCACCCCCCCCCCCCCGAATTTTTTCATCATTTCGCGCATCTTTTCCGGACACCCTGTAAATAGTACGCTCTATAGATTGAAAACTATTACCTACATGTTTTTAATTCAATGGTCTTTTATTTGTGCTTTTGGATAACTATAAATAGCAGCCAGATAAAGATACTATGCACAACATATTATGGTAGAAATTAAAAATAAACAAGTGCTACAATTAAAAATGACATACTTACTTAATTGTTTTTTTTATTCCTAGTCATGAAAAGTCAACATGTTATTTTTAGTACATAATTATCATTATATTTAATGTTCCTTGATTTCAGAGATTTGCGTGTGTTACTAGAAAAAATTAATTAGATACTTGGATATTTTTTGTCATTTAATTATTTTGATTCAACGAATGTTGAATGATAATTTTACGTTAAATATCCATTGCAGGTCGACATCCAACTCTATTATTGTAAGCCGACCAAGAATAAATATTTAGATGTAGTAGCCAGGAAAGAAAGAATAAATACAGTTAAAATATATAATTTTCATATAATATTTCATAAAAATGGCTTACCTAGTCAATAAATAAGTTATTAATAATGACCAGCTCTATTAATAAACACAAATGGCCACTAACAAATTTTTTTATTATGTGTTTTTATCATAGATTTTGATATGCTACTAGTGAATTTATTAATATGGCTCTTCTAAACGATGAAGTGAGTTATCAGAAAATTCCTTGAATATGACACCTGCAAAATTAAAATTAGAGCAATGAAACAATGTATTTATTTGAAGGAGATGCCGAAAACAACTACTCCACGGGAAATGTGGCCCGACTGACGTTGCAATACTCCGGCATCTCCAAGGAAGTCGCCAAATCCTTCATCGGAACCAACCACCAGACACTGACCGATGTGGTGCTTATTATGCGCTCGTTAGAATACCACATGGATTAGCCCGAAAGTCTGAGATTTATGTGGGAGAGAGGGCGACATATTATTATTTCACGAGCCGTATTTGCGCCTCAGGAACGACTTATGTTGGTAAGCCCTAACCATCATTCAGTGCTGGAAATGAGGGAAACCTGGAAAATCTCATTAATTGGGGATCCAGTCATTCTTGACTCATCTGATTTTTATCTCTCACATTAACATCAAGCCGAAATTTTCCCATACTAGACCATTACTGGGTTGGTTGCCACCCCATCTATGGGGGTTCTACCCACGATCTCTGGGTTGAACGATCGAGACACTAAACCCTGAGCCACCAACTCACCAAATATCTGCAATATTTTTAGAGCACCTCTATAAGTATCGATAATGCCAAACAAGAAGCATGCCGATATGATCTTCAGTTCCGAAAGCAGTGTATCTCTTGCTTCTATTATCAGTACCACAAGTTTTACAGTATGTTCTGGAGGAGTCTGCGGAATTCGAAGAGAAGGTCTCGATATTTCATCCGTTTCTCCTCCTCTTTCAGGACCATGTTTATTAATTATTATTAATATTATTATTATTATCATTATTATCATCATTATCATTATTATTATTAATGTTTTGCGCATCATGCACTTCTTGGTTTATCACTAGTTTATTTTTCTTGTAGACGTGTTAATACCAAGTCTAATAAGAAATTATTTTATATTAATATATTGCACTTTTGAAGTATGACTGCTTTTTGTGACTGAGTATATACACTTCCTTTTAGACTAAGTTGAGTGAAGTGGAAGCAAGTTTAATTCCACGATTTGAGAAAATGTGCAGTGATTTGCAGGCTCATCCATCACATTAATTATTAATTTAATATTAATAATTAATGTAAGAAAAAGAATAATCTTACTTTTACTTAGGGTAGGGCGCCATGGAAAAATTTTAATTGAAAAAATTCACCGCGACTAGGAAAAGTTTGGGAGCCACTGAAGTAACTGATATTATCTGATATTAATTATCTTCAAAAATAAGGGTCATGTTGTGCTGGTAATGCTATGGCATTGCATCGATATTTATAACCTTAACTTGTTTTGTTATCGTGGTTGTGTGATAATCGTTTATCTTTATTTGTGTACATATATCTGTTTGAACATTGAGGTATTCCGGCAATACCAAGGTCATATATGACAATGATTTTGCAGAAATTGTATTTGGTTTTAAACAAGTAAAGTACCTAATCTATATCTAATAATACCGAGTATTAATATTCTTCTAGATATGAAAATATAGGTACAGGGATATAGAATTTCATTACTTTTAAGAAAAAATATAATAGAGGGCGCTTGTCAAAACAATATTGAAGCATGTGTTTTATTTATTGGCAGTAAAATGTATTTTATAACTACAATGCTAGTTTTTTAAAATCTGACATTGGCTATTTTTTTTATTTAAAGAGATAGACACATACTTCCCAATGCAAATTTGTAGAGGCTGGCTCTGATTAAGAAAAATCGAAAATAATTTTTTCAACGTTGACGGTTTAGGCAATAAATAAAAAACACATTTTAAATGGCAACACCGCGTTTTCTAAACGAAAGAAGAGTTAATTTTTTAAAATGAAGTATCCATTTCTGAGCTATGAACGTTTAAAGATAGGAGAATACCGATAATGTTACTTGCCTTAAGAGTCCATTCACTAGGTCGAAATAAGCCCTAAATCGGCGTTCGGCTCGTGTCTAATTATAAAAAAACTATAAAAGATAGCGACTTTTAGTAAAAAAGTATTGAAAGATAAGACTTTAATCTAAGTCCCTATAGTAGTAATTTTTGGTATTTCTTTTTATTTTTAAAATTCCAGGCAAACAATCTTGTACTAAAATAGCGTATTTTCAAAAATTATTTTCTCTAAAATACATGTATTAAACAAAAATTTGCTACTATAGGGATCTAGTTTATCTTTTGATCTTTCCGGTGATATATAATTTATAACATTAAAAAGAAATTTTGTTGCAATTATTATAAGACAAATCCGTTACCCTTGCAATGAGGGCTAACTTTATTTCCATGTGCCTTTTTACTTCGGCTTTACGTGTACCTCCGAAATCTTAATAATTCGATAGTTGGAATATATAAGTCTCCACCCATCGGTCACCCATCCTCTCAATCCGACCCAACATTCATGCCTGTCAAATCTACAGAGAATGGACCCTTAAAATGTTCGAATAAGTAGGCTTCGGAAAACGTAATCATTAATTTATTACTTTAAAATTAATGGGCGTTGATTATTCCTTAGATGTTTTTTGATAGTTACAATAATTTACCTAATTTGGTTCAGTGTTTCAGTGTTTAGTTTTCTTTTTCAAACGAATGCCTAATAATAATCTCTAACAAATGTCTAGGTCTAACTGAATTTTGATGTGAGACGAATTTTTTATTTCTATTGTTTTAATTAAACGTTGCAACAACCTTAACTGGGCCAAACCCTTATTAACATTTAAACGCTTATAGCTCAGAAATGACTACTAGTTACAGTACAATAACGATTTATATCGGACAAAATTAATAAAGTTTTGAAAATTGGTGGAAATGTTAAGGATAGTATAAGTATTATTAAACCGAAGAGTTCCCACCCCTAAGTAGTGTGCTTTATCCCCTAGGACGTTATTTCCACCATTATTTTGAGGTTTTCTATATTTATGTCTGGAACGGTGCACTTGTTGATAAAAATACCTATATACAAAATTAGTCCTTATAAAATTCTCTATATACGCCTCTGTTGTGTTGTTGTTGTTGATAGGCGGCGCGGTTACCCGCAGCACTCAGGTCTATCGACCCATTGTGCCTGCCGCTAGTTGGGAGTTATTGGAAGAGACCCGTGCTGTGCGCATAGGCCAACACCCGTTGTAGGGGAAGCTCCCTAATGTCCTGAGGCAGAAGAAATGCTGCGCCCAGGTGTTTGTGTCTCGTGACCATGAGGCAGGCACAGCAACAGAGGATGTGAATGGAGTCCTCGTCATCGTGTCCGCAAAACCTGCACCTTCTAGTGTCACTAAGACCGATAGTGTTAAGGTGCTTGTTAAGATGTCCGTGACCTGTCAACAGTCCTGTGACAATCCTTATGCTGTTACGACTTAGCGCAAGTATTGATCGAGTTGCGTTCGACCAAGGCCCTTCAATTAAGAGCCTGGCTTGTCGCAGCCCAGTCACGTTTGACCATTCTTCCTTTGATCTTACCTTGATCCAGTTTCCAATGGACCTTGCTACATAACTAGGCGGAAGCCCCAGCACTGGTTCGGGCCCTGTAAACTGTATACTTGAGCCACAGCTTACCATGGTAAGCTGTGCTTGAGCCTCTCTTAGCCAGTGCATCGGCCTCCTCATTTCCTGTTATATTATGATGACCCGGTACCCAGGTCAATTTTACCTGGTTGTTCTGTCCCAATTGGGTCTATATACGCCTCTAAAATGACTACACTTTTTTTTCCTAAAGTTTATAGTTCGGGTAACAATAAATTGTAATATTTACTATAATCTACAAAGTTCAATGCTTAACACTAAAGCAGTGGCTACTAAATTTCACTTTAAATTATAATAAATGTACCGCTTCCACCCTCTCACCCTATAAAATAGCGACATTTTTAAAGAAGTGAGAATATTGTTTAATGTTTAATAATACACGAGAAAATACACAGCCTATAACGCTTCGGGTGGATTTTCAATCACCTCTGAATAACAACAGCATTTACATCAAAGATATTGTCTTTGATTTACATACACTAAGTTCTAAGGCTGCCTGCACACTGATAAAGCGAAAACGGATTTATTCAAAACGTTTTTTAATAATTTAGTTAGAAGCAGTTTTCGTTACTTTTTTTTTATATCAATGAACACACATTGGTACTTCAAAACGAAAAACCATGTTAAGTCGTCGTAAAGCTGTTTTAAACAAAATGTTTTTGATTCTGGCTGTTTTCGTTTCGTTAGTAAGTTTTAATTTACTTAAAACCTATTTTCATCCAACAAAATGTTTTGTATAAAGGCGTTTTTGTTCTATAAGTGTATTATTTACATAAAACGTTTTAAGCGAAACGTTTTGCGAAGAATCTCTTTGTTAGAAGCGCAAACACTGACACCTGTGTTATTCAAAAATATGTCGACATACGTACAATAATATCAAAGTCTACAGATCTCGCTTAAATCTATAAATCTGTAGTAGTATCACTAGTATCGGATGTTTGTAGGATATTTATTTTTTTTAATACTCTTTATAGGATGTATCCAATAATTTCTGTCAGTTTCACTATACATTTGTAAAAATACCCAAAAACATACACCAACAATTTCTTCCTCAACTGAATCCATGGCACCAAACTACCAAACGAATGACAGAAAACGGAGTTGTGGAAAACGATTTGTTTTATGTTAAGTTGTTGTGACAACAACGTTGTTTCATCAATTTGCATCAGTATAGAGAAAAAGTGTATGCCAAATAGTCTTGACATAAAGCAAAGAGTTTTGTCTAACTGCATTTTCGCTTTTTCATTGTGCAGGCAGCCTAAAAGAGTTATGTATAGCTCTTTATACTTTTTTCTCGTAAAGATAGCTCTGGAAATAGCCATATGGATATTCAGCTAATTAGGTATATGCGACGATATAGCGGGATATCAAAAATTATCTTGGTCAAGGGTGGTGGTGGAATGTAAAACGTGTGTCTTACTTTAAATTTGAAATAATTATGTCACTGTCACACGGACATCATCAATAACTTACAAATTTCATACCTATTTATTTCAGTTGTAAAACAATAATGAACTATAAATTATGAATAAACGGTTTTAGTAACAAGAAAAACTAAATTACAGTAATTGTTGGAAATGTCCCCCGTTTTGTTCGATGCACAAGTTGACGCGCTTCCTCATGCTGTGAAAAGCGTTTTGCAGCATTTCTGGCGTTATGGTTGTACATTGCTGAACAATTCTTTGTTGCAGTTCTTGCAAATTATTTACCGGAGTTGCGAAAATCTTGTTTTTTAAGTAAGGAAATATAAATAGTCCATAATTGTCAAACAAGGTGATCTCGGAGGAAACTCAACTTCTGTATGCAAACTTATCAGCCGGTCATAAAAAAACTCGCGGAGGAAAGCAATATTTTCTCGTGTAGTATGTGCTGTTGCACCGTCATGCTGGAAATAACCGTACCGAAGTTCATCATCGTTTAACTGTTGCACAAATTCAGCCAAAAAGTTGTGCCTGTACCTTTCTGCGTTGACGGTGAAATTTAAAAAATTGGCCCAATTATTCTTCTGCGTGAAACTGCCATCCAAACACCAATTTTTTGAGCATGTAGTGGCGATTCAGTAAAAACATGAGAGTTATCATTGCTCCACATTCGCATATTTTGAGAATTGATGTATCCCGAAAGGTGGAACCACGCTTCGTCAGCAAAAAAGTTAAGTCCAGAAGATCGTCATTCATTAAATTATTGACAAACCAATGGCAGTAAGCAATGCGTCTGGGGTGGTCTGCGGGAAGAAGAGCTTGATGTGCTTGCATCTTATATGGATGCATGTTCAAGTCTTTCTTTAAAATCTTATGACATGTTCCATAAGAAAGTCCAATTTCCTGAGAAAGACGTTTCAAAGGTTTTGCAGGCTCCTCTTCCATACGTTGACGAACGTCATTGACAACTTCTTCTGTACGAACTCTTGATCTATCAGCACCTTTTTTATGAGTCACACAACCAGTTTCGCGAAACACTTCAACACAATTTGTAAGGCACGCATAAAAATTGTCCGGTAATATTGCCACGTTTGGGAAGTGCTCTCGAAAATTGTTCAAACACAAACGTTGACTGTATTGCCAATTTCCATTAACTAGCGCACCCGTTCGAAAATAGGCTTCAATCATGAAAATTTTGTGCTGTGTGGTAAGAGGCATGATTCAAAAACTGGATTAGAAAATTTCAGCACAATGACTTGGCAGATTCTGACACAACAAAACATATTCAAAAATTTAAAGTAAGACACACGTTTTACATTCCACAACCACCCTTGACCAAGATAATTTTTGATATCCCGGTAGTAGGAAACACCAAAAAACGTATGTTTCTGGAAATGGATGAAATACAAAACAACAAAAAAATAGTGACTTATTAAATATTTATAGAAAATCTAAGTGACATATATCGCAATCTTATTCAATAGTATTTTTTTAACATTCTGTACAAACCTATGATAGTTTTAATACGCAAAGGTGAATTTTATGTAGCAATTATCGCAGATATCTTTGGACTCGACCAATAGTCGATTTATAATTTACCGTTTTTAAGCAGGCCAAGTTTGTATCTTATCTATCCAACAAAATAAAACGTTGTAGGGTAATTCTCCCCCATCAATTGCATGGTACATACCTGAAGACCTTCCTTCACCAAACTCTCCGCAATTGCAGCCCCAATACCGGAACTGGCACCTGTTACGATGGCAACTTTGCCGACCCATCTATCCATGGAGAGCACCATATTTTAGACCTTTCTTCAGCGAGACTAGCAGACTATTAACGCTGTCACTTGTATGTTTATACACAGTACACAGGTGACTATGTTGAAACTTACAGTAGGTACTTTTTATCTAGTCGTTCCAAATTAATCAAGGTTACAAACCAGACTTCATGGGCTTCAATTGATGTATGTGGTGGGGCAGATAAACATATTTATTATCTCTGTGTATTCACTTATTAAGTTGTTATTTAATTTTCCAGAGGCGTAACGGCAGGCATGAAAGTGGGGACTGGGGTGGGCTGGGTCATTAATTTTTTAGTGCCTGAGCAGGTGAAAGAGGCGATTCGCAAAAGACAGGGTCGGCTTTTATGTTTCCAAGTAAAATTTGAAAAAGTGCAGTACTAGGTATAACATATCTTAGTGCCCTGTTTGCGAAATCGAAATTATGAAAGCAAATGTTGCATGAAATGTTCTTTTTGATTCTTTACTATTAGTACTTGCAGCTAATGGATACTGTCTTTTCTGATTTGTGGGTTAATACAATTGACAACGCCTCTAATTGAGGTGAAGTCGTCTATTGGTGTCTCGCTCGTCTCTCACAAAATATTTATTTTAATTTTGAGAATGTTCTTTTAACATTAACTGATGTGATGACTACAATAACATATTCATCAAGCAGGTTACGTCGCGTCATTTTCTACGGATAACTTTATTACTTTTAAATTAAAATTCAACATATAATCCACATTTCAATTGAAAGAACAAAAATAAAGCCAAAGATAAAATTGCACATTTATTACAAAATTATCTACATTCATTACATTACATACAGGTATTTTTGGAAAAAATTTTGACTGCATACTACATTTGCAGTTTTTGGAATATTGTTTTATTTTACTGGCAACATAGTACCAGATAAATATTTGATAGATGCTAATGTGAATGCCAGTTTGTTGAAACAGTATACGTATTCACCTTCAAGAAGGGGGACTCGTTTCAACTGGTTTAAAAATTGAAATAGGCTGCCTAAGTTGAGATATTATGTAAACATAGTATGTATGAAATTGAAAAATTAGATAACAAAGAAAAAAGTGCGTAGAAAATTGTAAATGAAATTAAAGGAAAACAAAGTAAAAATGGAGAAACTAAAATTGTCGGCGACCTTAAGGAGGTAGCATCTAACCTTTCGTCAGCTCTTCATTGGTTACCTCTGGACTACACATTGATTGAGGAAAACAAAATATGTAATTGCGATGAGAAAGGTAACTGCTGCTGATCCAAAATAGTTATTATACTATTCTGGATCAGTAGCAGCAAACATGTTAACAGATATAAAAACAATTCCTTTCTCATCGCAATTATTTTGTTTTCCTCAATCAATGTGTAGTCCAGAGGTAACCAATGAAGAGCTGACGAAATGTGTTAAAGAACTTAGAAATAAATGTAGCTCTGGGTATGATAATATATCTATTAAGCATATATTTGATACTATCATTATTCCCATAAAATTCATCATTAACAATAATTCACTAAGGTTTGGAATTTTCCGGATAAACTAAAATTGGCAGTGATTGTTCCAGTCTACAAAAAAGGGGACCAATCCAAAATTGAAAACTATAGACCAATTAGTATATTATCATCTTTCTCAAAGATATTCGAAATAATTGTATCAAATCGCATTATTAACTTTATGATAGAAACGGAACAGTGGAATAGTATTCAGCATGGATATTTAAAACAGAGGTCAACATTAACAGCGTTGTTTAAATTTATTAATGAAATTCTATTGGGAATAGAAAGTGGACACTTTTCACTGGGTTTATTATTTGTCGAAAGCTTATGATACTATTGACTATGACATTTTGTTATGTAAATTAGAAATGTATGGGATAAGGGGTTTAAGTTTAAAATAGATTAAGTCGTACCTTTCACAAAGCAACAAAGGGTTATAGTTAAAGAGGGTGGAGATCAAGCGGAGTCTGATAACTATGAAATGAAGCAGGGAATACCTCAGGGAAGTGTTCGTGGACCTATTTTATTTATTGTATATGTCAACAACATTACAGAGATCATTAAGAATAAAAACCACTGTCAAGTGACTACTTATGCAGATGATACAAATATATTGGTGGAGGGAACTAATTTACATGAATTAGAAATTCGATCAACAGAAATTTTGGATGCAGCTAGTGAATGGTTCACAAAAAATAAATTAATAATTAATAAAGATAAAACAAACTTGGTGCTCTTTAAAACAAATCATAGACTGGAACAACCTAATTTATTTAGGGTGAACGATGTATCCTTAGGTCCTCGTAAAGAACTTTTCGGAATGATATTAGACAATGTCTTGTCATAGTCCCCACATATAGAATATGTAAGTCAAAAACTTGCAAAATCCACTTATACCTTACAGGTATTAAAAAAATATGTACCTACATTAGCAACACTTAACACAACTCAACACTACTTAAAATTATTTATCATGCTACTAATGAGAGTCATTTTAGATATGGTATCATACTTTATGGAAATTGTAATGAGATTACGAACCTATTTGTATTTCATAAACGAGCAATAAGAATAATGTATGGTATGAAAGGAAGAGAGACGTGTCAATGCGTTTTTAAAGCAAATAAGCTTCTTACTGTAACTGCTATATAGTAACCTAAGACCCTCTGTTTCTTAAGGATGTGTTAAGAATCGCAAACAATGTATGACAGAATAATATAATTTTATTTTGATTTAAATTTCGAACTAACACCAAAATAAAAAAATAACTTAAAAATTGTATATGGGTGTGGATTGTCAAATATTTCGCATGAGATGCTTTATCAATTTAATCGATGATAGAGTGGGATGGGGAATGAAATATAAATCAGGAGATACAATATAATCCATTTATTTTACCGTTAGGAATAATCCAATTACAACAGTGGTTAACGATAATTAAATAACAAATAAATGATAATAATAATTGAATAATAAATCTTAATAACATATTACATTGAAGTAAGGAAGCCTTCATCAACAGACCTCACAGTAAGCTCTTGAATCTGGAATGGGAAAAATAATTAGCAATCATTCAAATTCCAGGGAAACATATAAGGGACAATTATTAGTATTTACTATTACGCAGTTTAAAATAAATTTATTTCTTTCTTTTTTTATTGCTATTATAAGCACATATAACTTTTCAGAAAAATCACACGTATTACTTTTTGCCAGGATTAAAGATCCGTAAACCACTACTAGAAAAAATGCTAGAAATTATTTTCAAGTTTATATCTTGTCGCTAGAAGCGCACCACCATGACTAACCTGAAAAACGTATTTTATTCGAAAATTTCCCTAATTGAGGGAGAACAGAAATACCTTTATTATAATCTTTAGCAAATTTTCCAAGTTCCTGAGATATGGCTGACGTCCTTTCTTATTTGGACACACGGTACATTTCACTCCTCGTTCTTTTTTTTTTTATTTATATAAACAGACCCGAATTTGAAGTGAGTCATCCTAAATATGGGCCAACTTTATTAAATTTATTTTCACTTTCAGTTTTCTTCACTTTTTCAATCTACTGTCTCGAGTTTTATAGATCACCCTGTATATTCGTTTTATGGCACAATGGCTACCTACAGGTGTGACCATCGTATCGTTTTTTGGATTTTCGCTCTATCTTTTGTAGGTCCAGTTGCAAATATGTGGCAAATGCTTTAACAATAATCGAAATGAGATTGATTTAGATCCTTATAAATAGTTATAAAATGTACTCTATTACGTTTTATAAATTTAATCACACTGAAAGAAATAGTTACCTACTTGTAGAGCTATGTGATCAATATGTGTAAATGCGTAAAATAATAATAATGAAAAATAGTAAATCAGTAAACTTTCGTTTCAGATATTAAAACCACAGGGTTATAATAAAGTTATAAAAAGTTTTACCTGTACATGGGGAGGCGTCGATAAGGCATATACGACTGCATCAGCAATATTTTCAGGTTCGATGAATTGCTTTTCTTTTAGAAACCTTTGCATATCATCACTGTTTCTCAAAAGATCTGGTACCATTTCTGTATCGACAGGTCCAGGGCTGACACTCTAAAGCAAAATAAAAACATAAATACGGGTTCGGTTATACACATGCCATTACTTTTATTTCATAAAACAATGAACTTGGGGAATGATTTTATTATTTGTTTATGGTTACCTTACATTAAATTGAAGAAAAAGGTATGTGGTAAAGAAATAATCACATTTATGAGTATATTTCCGAAAATGTAAGTTCATTTTTCCAAATGTAACATGAGTACGTAATAAAAAAGTGAGGTAGAACTTCAGTAGCGTGTTTATGTTGGTTTATTCTTTAATAGAGTTACTGGAATTTCCTTTAATACTGTCGTGCAGTATTAACGACGACTTTATGTGAATACTGTTTGACCTTGGTCACAAACTTGTAGTTATTGGAATGAACTAAACAGCGTGTCTTGCTTTGACGTAACACTTTCCTCCTAACCTAAAACTTTTCGAAATTCAAGTGAAGTTACTAGAATTTGGAAAAGAGGAAACGATATAAGCTAGTAATAGTTGCTTTTAAAGACTACTTATAATGATTACATAATTTTTAGAAGTAGTGCTTCGACTTGAAGTTTTGGCATACCTACATTTTATTTTGATGATAGGTATATAATATTATTGTTTATACACCTGTATCTTTCACTTAAAAAATACTTAAGATCATACACAGACCTTGTTAAGGATTCCCTTATTAAAAAGTATATATGCACATGATTAGATGTTAATATTCAGGAAACCTAAATATTGCGCGCGTAAATACGAGATAGGTCATGTATTCAATACTTGCAATTGGTCATGACCAATTGCTTTCTAGAATACCGGAGTAGTTCAATGTTGGTAGAGCCTTTTATCCACAAAGTAATTGTATGCTCAATTGTAAACGTTTAACTTGACTTTTCTGTAAGTAATAAGTGGCATCTAATAAAAGTACCTACTTCAAAAGCATAAATGGACTAGCTTCTTACATTACTTGATAAAAATTTACAAAGGCATAGAATTCGTTAACTACTTTAATAGGTACTTTATGTACACTGATTAAATTTTTTAAAGGGAACCACCCCTGTATCTCTGTTAATATTGCAACTACTCTATATGTTCTTTGGAACTTTTTATTAAATTTTTTAAACTTTGTTAAATTTTGAAAGTTACTCTAACTTTCAAAATTTTAATAGAACACTCAGTATGTATTTGTCGCATATTCGGTAAGATATCTACCCTCGAAACACATTGATATGTATTTATTTGAAGGAGATGCCGAAAACAACTACTCCACGGGAAATATGCCCCGACTGGCGTTGCATTACATCGGCATCTCCATAGGAGTCGCCACAACGTTCATCGAGACCAATTTGATAATAATTGTCAGACAGATAGTAGTAGCACAGACCCAAAGAGGGCACTACGGTGTGTTTCTCCCCACTACTAACACATTGATATGTAGTTTGATGGGTCTATCTGTAATAATAAAAAATACATGGCCCAAAAAAGCTGCGATAAGTAAGTAGGAGCTTGTGACATCAACTCTCACTCTAATACATTAACCTTATGGCAGTTTTTTTTTGGTCATACCTAGGTGGACTCTTCAAACCTTATACCAATCTGTTGCTAACCGAATGTATGACAATATAGAGGGTTCCATTTAAATTTTTACAGTTAACGTAACTTCTGATTAGACCGGAAGTGATGAAAAAGATGTCCATACACTATGAGATAGTTTAAAATATATAATAAAAGAAAGTTTTGAAGATCATATAGCGTAACATCAATATTAACAGAGCTACATGGATTGTTTCTTTTTAAAGAATCCACCCTGTATACTGTACGGACACCAAACCATTCAAGAAAAGAAAACCTAGGAGAAGTACATATTTTTTACAGATGCTCGATTGTTCTACAAAAAAACTAGGGTATGTTACCGTAATCTTTATTTTGGACTTCAAATTCATAAGCTCCAGTCTTAAAGTTTCTGTCAAAGCTGTGACTGCAAACTTGCTAGCAGGATATACATTTTGTCCTGGAAATTTAATAACTTGATGTCCTAGAACACTGTTGATGTGTATTATATGACCATTTACATTATTTTCCCTCATATTTCTCACTGCCTCCCTCGTAGCTATGCATAAGCCGAGGACGTTGACATCCAAAGTGTTTTTCCAAATTTCAGTGTTCCCATCTACCAAACTAGTCTCTCCGAAAACACCAGCGTTATTGACTAGAATATGGATTGGGCCCAAATTTTCTTTGACCCATTTAAAGGCGTTCAAAATGTCTTCTTCTTTACTGACGTCAGCCTTGACGGGGTAGAGTTTACCTTTCTTGTTGGAAAGCTTGTTTGCTAATGCGTCAACACGATCTTTTCTTCGTGCCAGTCCAGCAACCTATAATAGAAAACACTATTACCTACTAAAATAAGACACTAATTAATAATTAGTAAATTACCATTAGCAGATAGGATACAATGTTGACAAATTGAATAATAATAGCGGAAATAATTAAGATTTGTTGTGAGAAAGTATGTGTTCACATTTGTTGTAACTATTATTGACTTTCTTTTTTGTAGGCTTTGACCAGGCTGTAGTCTGACAATAAATTTGACACTAGAGACAAACTAAATTGTTTTATTTTTTCACAGTCTACTTGACGAAATGAAATATAACAAAATCGCTCTAACTGGAACACCTTAAAAGATAGGTACGTATAAATTTATATCATTCGATCCAGAATTTAATTCTTCTTTCGACCGTAGAATAGTATACTGGGTGTTCCATTTGATCAAATTTTGTAACTTCTTAAATTGGCAAATTGGCTTATAAATTTTGAGGGCTCTGTATGTTCCTCAGACATTATGCAATCATTTTCAGATGTAGCGATGCGTAAACTGTTACTGTAGCAAATATTGTAATTAAAGGTCTTCCACTGTTCAAGATTCAATATTTTTAATATGGTGCTGTAACTGTCCCTTTTTTTATTAAAACTGGAGATATCTCGAAAATAACTGGATTTAGGTATAGACAACTTTACACAAAGTTGACTTAAAATTGAACGTAGAATCAAAAACTGCAAAAACATACAGGGTGTTCCATTTAAAATAAGCAAGTTGATGTCGACTTCCGGTTATACCGGAAGTGCCAGAAACGTGAAAATATTTTAAAAAGGTAGGTCCCACTCAAGATCCCTAAACAAGTAGGTTATCTCAGTTTCGAGAAACAATTCTATTGGTTAGTTTGAGGTTACGTCATCTGGCGTCCAGAAAGCACCGAAATTTTGATATGATTAATGGTAAATATATCATTTCATGATGCTTAAGAGTATAATTTTACTATAACAGTTTAAAATACATGTATTGTACACATGTATACATAACGTATACATAACAAAACGTTTTACAGGTAAACATTAAACCGTAAAATCAATAAAAAATACATAACACAACTACAAACTTTTATGCGGACCTCCTAGATATGGTAGGTAATATGTGTATATTAACGATGTAGATATGATAATAATTATCTATCAAATTCAGAAATCAATAATAGTAGGTATAAATTAGTTACTAGTGCAAAATACTTATATCATACAATTTCAGAACTTTAAGAAATGACATGAAAATGTATATATAGTTATTTTGTCTTGTACGAATTGTAAATGGTTTGAAAATAATAGAAACGAAAAACTGCAATAATCTATTAAGAATAATAGATACATTTTCTTATTCACTTAATATTTAAGATAACGTAATTAAGATTTAGGTATAACTGCAGATATTTTATTTTTATTATGTAACTCAAAATTATATTTGATTCATTGCATCCACAACTGGATTTTTCGGAAACCTGTGATATAACACATCTTTGTTCAGAGCTTTGGTAATTTCCAGACTATTATGGCATGTAGCAACAGCACATCGACACCCTGGCATCTTGCTGAAAGATCAAATTATTTTATATTTTCATCCTATACATAAAACATTACAGCCTCGGTCACTTTAAATAATGAGATAGCCCAAGAATTTGGGGCGGAATACTTTTTAAGTGAAGAACAACGTAATTTGACAGAAATTATTGCTGGTTTACTTACCTAAGTGCTTATTTATTAATCTGTTGTAATTCTACACTTGGTTCACAAAACAGGATCAGGATTGACGGATTATTCAGTTCTTGTCAAATTTAAACACATTAGGACATTATGAGAGAGACAATGATGTACATACAAAGAGTGAGAGGCAAGGTCGCAAGATGACGTCGCTCATCCCGGTGTACACCGCAACACCCTCTCCTACAAACATAGAACTGAGGTAACCTACTTGTTTAGGGATCTTGGGCCCCACTGACCTTTGCAAATAACCAATTTTCAAAATCACCTTGTACGTACTTTTCCTTATATCGATCGCGGCCCTTCCCGGTGGGACACGCTGTATTTTTAAAGAGTTAAACAAACTCAAAGAGTTAAACAAAGTTCAACGCAGCTTTGATCACGAATACATTAAAACAGAAAAATTAATAGATACCATTATAATTTAAACAATTTTTATCCGTAAATAAAAAAACTAAATTAAAAATAATTTTAACGACTTTAACTTTTAGTTAATTTGATATTTATTTATAGTTTTTCAATTATTTGAAAAACAAATAGTCCCCATCTTTCTCCCCCATCCAGAGGGAGCCCTTGTGCGTGTTCTACAACCTTTATAAACATATCTGCAAAATGTTGAGTCTATAGGAGTTTGTTCCTTTTTGTCTAATTTTAGAGGCCGAAAGGTATTCTAAATATCTGCTAAGATCACTGTTGAAATAAAACACTTACTTTAAGCCCTTGTTCTACCAATGCTTCGGCAATGACAGCCCCAATACCGGAACTAGCACCTGTAACTACGGCGACCTTGCCGACCCAACGATCCATAGACAGCACCATTGTGATATTTTTAATACAAATACGAAACGGTAACTAAACAACCGTATTCGTTCCGTGGGTATTTATTTGTTTTGAAATATAGTGGGGATCATCCACCAGTACCAAATATATACGATTCCGATAAGTAAGTACAAGCAGGTATCTTTAATCCATATATTAGCGTCATCTTACTTTAACCTGCTTTAATTATGTAGTAAAGAAAACTATAAAAAGGCGTACTGACTCACATTACGTGTTCAGTTTGTCAGATATACTAAGTACTCATATAACTTGTATAACAAATAAATAAGTTCTTTTGCTATTAATTAGAATTTGTTTTTTCAATAGTTTTTAAAAACAACATTTTTCAATCAAAAGAATATTATTGGCGCAGTCGGTAGGATGTTAGCAATCTAGTATTGATCAGCGTTCGTCTCAATGATTAATTTAACATCCGAATCTACAAGTTCCAGAGGAAGCTAAATCAGGCAGCTGTTCCACCAAGGATCGAAGTCTTCCACTTCAGGAGAGAGTAAGAGTTTTTTGAATTCATACTTTATTTCGCAATAATTTTCACGACGCCCCAGTAACAAGGTTTGCTCTGTCTAAGTTTAGACAGATTGAAACTTGAATGCGAATCGAGCCAAAAGCTGTGTATTCACTTAGTGCAACGTTATTATTTAATTTTCCAGAGGTGTAACAGCAGGCATGTAAGGGGTTGGGGTGGGCTTGGTCCTTAATTTTTTAGTGCCTGAGCTGATGAAACTGGGGGTTCGCAAAATACAGGGTCGGTTTTAGTATTTCCTAGTACAATTTGCAAAACTGCAATGTTATAACATATCTCACCTTAGTGCCTTGTTTGCTGAATCGAAATTGGGAAAACAAATGTTGCATGAAATGTTCTTGTCGATTATTTAGTATCAGTACTTGCAGCTGATTGTGGATGGATGATGTCATATAACCTTAACTTATTGTCTTTAATACATTTTTCTTATTAATAGTGTTATTTACATTTTTTAAATAACTAAATATTAAACAAGCATCTACATTACATTAAAAATAATTATTTTAGGTTACGTACCTTTTCTATTGAATTTTAATGATTTTTTTTATTTTTGAAAGATGTAACCTTACTGAAGTAACTTTTTTGAATATTTGATAATTTTTTGAATTTCCTGTCTTCATTGGCAAAATGTTATACAAGCTGCAGCCATTGAAATAAGCACCCTTTTGATGCAGCGAGGTATAATGACCTTCAGGCCATAAAATGCACTTATTTCTCCTTTTTTAGTACACGCAGTACGGAGCGTTGACTAATTTTATTTTCGTTCGCTATTGTTCTAGATGCAGTATGAGGGTATTCTTGGATTTGTAAGCAAATATGAAATTTTTTTCGCCACTTATCTTTGAGCGATCCGGCTTTTCAATATCCTTAACATGTCCAGTTTCTCTGAATTTTTTTTCAATGTTTCTAAGAGTAGCTTGGTTGATTGGCCTATTTGGATATTTTGCATTAAATAAGTAGCACACCTAATTTTGAGTTCTATCATGACACTCAAATTCCCATACCCAAGAAATATTAAAACTTCTATCCTCTGAGTCTCTGCGTTAATTGCACTATAATTGAATTTTAACTGTTGTAACTGTACGGACTCAATATAATAATGTTAAAGTTTGATAGGCGCCGTAAATATAGAGATAAATATAATTGAATAGAGAGGAATGTTTTTCAATATTCTAGTGACTCTATCCGTTAATATTTGTGTTAACCCCACCAAACCATATAAGTCCTCTTTCTAAATATGTAAAAATATAGAGGGTGTCCCATTTAAAGAAAAATGTCTTTATTTGTCCATGCATTTGGTGTATATATGTCCACCCCGTATATAACATAATATAGGCTAAACAAAAGAAAAAACAAAAGAAAATCGATGGCTTCAATAAGTATATATATATATATATATATATATATATATATATATATATATATATATGGCATATAATTTCTCCAAGTGTCGTCAAGTGTCGTCAAGTGTCGACATAATTGAAAAAATGTGGTACCTATACGTCTTAATTTATCTCTATCGTGGAAACTAGTAACCTCATACCCTCTTAAGTCTGTATGGATTTGAATAATATAATTTTATTTGGATCAAAATTACGGACTAACAACAAAATAAAAAAATAAGTTAAAAATTGTATATGGATGTGGGTTGTCAAATGTTTCGAATGAGATGCTTTATCTATTTTATCGATGATAGAGTGGGATGGGGAATGTAATATAAGCCAGCAGAAACAATATAATTCATTTATTTCACCGTTAGCAATAATTCAATTACAACAGTGGTTAACGATAATTAAATAATAAATAAATGACAATAATAATTGAATAATAAATCTTAATAACATATTACATTGAAGACAAAAAGCTTTCATCGACAGACCTCACGGTAAGCTCTTGAATCTGGAATGGGAAAAAGTAATTAGCAATCATATTTCAAATATCAGGGGAAACATGTAAGGGACAATTAGTATTTACTATTACGCTGGTTAAAACAAAATAATTTTTTTATTGTTGACATAAGCACATATAACTTTTCAGAAAAATCACATATTACTTTTTGCCAGGATTAAAGATCCGTTTCTCTTCAGGACAAATACCGAATAATAAATATATAATAATGTACCGGGTGTCCAAAAAAGAAAGGACGTCGGCTATATCTCAGGGACGATAGGAACATCGTAGAGCATCAGGGAAAAAAATGTACCACAAGATTCAAGAAAACCACTACTAGACAAGCACCAAGCATGACCGACCTGAAAAACATATTTTATTCGAAAATTTCCCTAATTGAGGCAGAACAGAAATACTTTTATTGTAATCTTTAACAAATTTTGCGAATTTCTGAGATATGGCCGACGTCCTTTCTTATTTGAACACACGGTACATTTCACTCCTCGTTCTTTTTTTTTATTTATATAAACAGACCCGAATTTGAAGTGAGCCACCCTAAATATGGACCAACTTTACAAAGCTGTAACTATTTTATCTATAAATGGATTACGGTGAAGATTTTTCAATTGTTTTAATCCTAAACACTTCAGCTTCAAATACCGATTTGAAATTATCAAATTTCTTCGCAGGCACCCTATACAGGGTGATATGACACCTGTATATTTTTCCACCTTTTCAATCTATTGTCTCGGTTTTATCGATCACCATGTATATTCGTTCTATGGCACAATAGTTACCTACAGGTGTAGGTAACTATCGTATCGGTTTTTGGATGTTGACTCTATCTTTTGTAGGTTTAGTTACCTACAAATAAGTTGCAAATACTTTATCAATAATTGAAATGAGAAATAGTTATAAAATGTACTCTATTTCGTTTTATAAATTTAGTCACACTGAAAGAAATAGTTACTTGAAGAGCTGTGTGATCAATATGTGTAAATGCGTAAAATAATAATAATAATAAAAGATAGTAAATCAGTAACCTTCGCATCAGATATATTAATATCAGAACCACAGAATTATAACAAAGTTATAACAAATTTATAAAAAGTTTTACCTGTACGTGGGGAGGCGTCGATAGGGCATATACAACTGCATCAGCAATATTTTCAGGTTCGATGAATTGCTTTTCTTTTAGAAACCTTTGCATATCATCACTGTTTCTCATTTGATCTGGTACCATTTCTGTATCGACAGGTCCAGGGCTGACACTCTAAAGCCAAATAATAATATAAATACGGGTTCGGTTACACAATCCATTACTTTTATTTCATAAGACAATTAACGTTAGGTTAGGTTTTATTGTTTTTTTATGGTTTTCTTACATTAAATCAAAGAAAAAAGGATGTGGTAAAGAAATAACTACATTTATGAGTATATTACTGAAAAAATGTAAGTTCATTTTTCCAAATGTAACATGAGTACGTAATAAAAAAGTGAGGTAGAGCTCCAGTAGAGTGTTTATGTGGGTTTATTCTGAAAACTCATATTCGGTAACATATCTAGCTTCGAAACACATCAATATGCAATTTGATGGGTCTATCTGTAATAATAAAAAAGACATGGCCCAAGAAAGCTGCGATAAGTAAGTAGGAGCTTGTGACATCAACTCTCACTCTAATACATTAACCTTATGGCACTTTTTTTTGCCATATCTAGGTGGACTCATCAAACCCTTTACCAATCTGTTCCTAAGGAAGAGCTCTAATCGAATATGTGACAATATATAATGTTCTATTTAAATTGTTTAAGTTAACGTAACTTCTGGTTAAAGCGGAAGTGATGAAAAAGATGTTCATACACTATGAGATAGTTTGAAAAATATAATAAAAAAAAGTTTTAATGATCATATAGGGTAACTTCAATATTAACAGAGTTACATGGGTTGTTTCCTTTAATAAGCCATCCTGTATACTGTATGGACACCAAACCATATTCACCAAAAACCTACTAGAAGTACATTTCTTTATAGATGCTCGATAGTTTTACAAAAAAATTAGAGTATGTTACCGTAATCTTTATTTTGGACTTCAAATTCATAAGCTCCAGTCTTAAAGTTTCTGTCAAAGCTGTGACTGCAAACTTGCTAGAAGGATATACATTCAGTCCTGGAAAATTGGGTACTACGTGGCCTCCGATACTGTTGATGTGTATTATATGACCATTTACATTATTTGCCTTCATATCTCTTATGGCTTCTCTTGTCGCTATAGACAAACCGATAACGTTAACATTAAAAATATTTCTCCAAATATCACTATCCCCGTCTATGAGATTTGTGGGTCCACCAACACCAGCGTTGTTGACTAGAATATGGATTGGGCCCAAATTTTCTTTGACCCATTTAAAGGCATTCAAAATGTCCTCTTCTTTACTGACGTCAGCCTTGACAGGGTAGAGTTTACCTTTCTTGTTGGAGAGCTTGTTTGCTAAAGCGTCAACACGATCTTTTCTTCGTGCCAGTCCAGCAACCTATAATAGAAAACACTATTATCAGAATAAGACACTAATTAGTAAATTATGTACCATTAGAAGATAGATACAATGACAAATTGAATAATAACGGAAATAATTAAGATTTGTTGTGAGATAGCTAAGTTTCTATCAAGTTAAATTAATTCCATGGCCCATGCGGGTGGGGACACGTATTTGTTCACCCATTTATTGTAACTATTATTGACTTTCTTTTAGTTAGTGCGTTATATTTTATGGATCACTATATTTTCTGGTATTTTGAAAGATAGCATCGATTTATACAGGGTGATGCTTAAACTATACGCATAAACTTGGTAAATTATATCTGAGGACAAATAATGACTAATAATGAAAAAAATGTAGTAAAACATATTTAGTTTCGGAAATACCAATTTATTTCAAATAAAAATAAGAGAACATGAATTTCATAAAATTGAAAATGCATTTAATTCATCATAGTAACATAGTAATAGTAGTATCATAGTGTGAAGTTATTTCCATGATTTTCAATACGAGTTGAGCTCGCCGAATCCATGAGTCTCCACACGCACGGCTCAAACCAGGCTGTAATCTGACAACAAATTTGAAACTCGAGGCAAACTAAATTGTTTAATTTTTTCACGGTCTACTTGGCAAAATGAAATATTTCAGTTTTTACGCGTTTTTATAACAAAATTTGCTGTAACTGGGAAACCTTAAAAGGTACATACAAATTTATATCATTCGATTTAGAATTTAATTCTTCTTTGGACCGTAGAATAATATACTGGACACTGGGTGTTCCATTTGATCAAATTTTGTAACTTGTTAAATTGGTAAATTGACTTATAAATTTTGAGGGCCCTGTATGTTCCTCAGACATTATGCAATCATTTTCAGATGTAGCGATGCCTAAACCATTACTGTTGCAAATATTGTAATTATTAAAGGTCTTCCACTGTTCAAGATTCAACATTTTTAATATGGTGCTGTAACTGTCACTTTTATCTTAAAACTGGAGATATCTCGAAAATAACTGAATTTAGGTATAGACAATTTTACACAAAGTTGACTTAAAATTGGTCGTAGAATCAAAAACTGCAAAAACATACAGGGTGTTCTATTTAAAATAAATAAGTTGGTGTCGACTTCCGGTTATAGCGGAAGTGCCAGAAACGTAAAAATATTTTAAAAAGGTAGGCCCCGCTGACTTTTGTAAATAACGAAATTTTCAAAATCACCCTGTACGTATTTTTCCATATATCGATCGCGGCCCTTCCCGGTGGGACAGACTGTATTTTTGAAGAGTTAAACAAACTCAAAGAGTTAAACAAAGTTCAACGCAGCTTTGATCACGAATACATTAAAACTTTAAAAAATTAAAAATTAATAAATTAAAAATTTAAACAATTTTTATCTGTAAATAAAAAAAACTAAATTAAAAATATTTTTAACGACTTCACTTCTAGTAATTTGATATTTATTTATAGTTTTTAATTTATTTGAAAAAAAATATTTTCCATCTTTCTGCCCATCCAGAGGGAGCTCTCGACCTGCAGAAGTAGATTTTTTGCGTGTTCTACAACCTTTATAAATATATATGCAACATTTTCAGTTTATAGGAATTTGTTCCTTTTCATGTCTAATTTTACAGGCTGAAAGGTATTCTAAATATCTGCTAAGATCATTGTTGAAATAAAACACTTACCTTAAGGCCCTGTTCCACCAATGCCTCTGCAATTGCAGCCCCAATACCGGAACTAGCACCAGTGACTACGGCGACCTTGCCGACCCAACGATCCATAGACAACACCATTGTGATATTTTTAATACAAAGTTACAAATATCTCTGATACAAATACGGAACGATAACTAAACAAACGTTTTCGTTTCGTGGGTATTTATTTGTTTTGAAATATAGTGGGGATCATCTACCAGTACCAAAGATATGTTGTTCTGATAAGTAAGTATCTGTAATCTGATATTAGCGCTATCTTACTTTACTGGTAAAGGAATATAGTACAGTGCTACTATGATGTTTAAAAAATATTGTATAATTTGCCAATGATGCTAGTTGAATGATGATGAAGCAGTTTATTATTATAGTTCACAGTGGCGTAGCTAGTTATGTAATTTCAACTGCACGTAAATTCTAGTAATTAATTAGGGTACTCAAATATAGTGAAGACTTAAATTATTACACTCTCAATAAACTATTTTTAAAGACGGTAAATCTTGGAATACACAGTCTGAATTTCTCTGATCTGATATATTTATAATAATAATAATAATAATAATAATAATAATAATAATAATAATAATAATAATAATAATAATAATAATAATAATAATAATAATAATAATCTTTATTTTCTATAGATTTACAAATTGTAAATATGAGAAATTGTCAAGTGTACATACAATGAACGAGCACAAAATATATAAATACAAATACAGACAGAACGCAACAACAAACAAGTCAACAGTATACATATGAAGGGCAAGTTGTACAGCAAAATGTACAATACATGTAAAAAACTTAAGCTACACTACAACAGACTAAAAAGAAAAGAAGAAGGAAAAAAGTAATCTTCAACAATGCCAATCCAGAAATTCGTTTGTTAGGTATTCCTGCACATTATAAAAGGAATAACATCCTAACAATTTCTTTGCCCTGCGTTTAAAAGATATAATATTTGGGCTGTCTTGGATATCACGGGGCAGATGATTATATAGTTTGAGCGACATCATTGCAGACGATTTGCAGACCTGAGCAGTTCTACAGTATGGAATGTGTAGCTCACCCGAGTTCCTCAACACGTATGGATTCAGATCACCTCTCTTCGGGAATTTTTCTAAATTTGATTTTATATACCTACATTACGCAATTTAAAATGTATAAAGAATAAACCGTTAAAATGCCATTTACCTTAAAATAAGATCTACATGGACAATTTCGCTTCAAATTGAATATGTTCCTGATTATTCTTTTTTGCATTATAAAAATTTTTTGTACACTACTACTGCTACCCCAGCAGATAATTCCATAATTTAGAACAGATTCAATGCAACCGTGATAGTATAATTTTAAAATTTCTAAACTAAGGCTTTTTTTAATACTCCAAATAACATAATTTTTTATAGCCAGTTTTTTTAGAATTCCCATTATATGAGCGTCCCATGAGAGGTGCTTGTCAAGGTGTACACCCAAAAATTTAACAACATCACTTTGTATCAAACTTCCCGTTGATGACCTGATCAATAAGCTATAGTCATCTCGTGTCCCCATAGATGAAAATTTTATAAAACTAGTTTTTGTTAAGTTTAGAACTAACCCGTTTTGGCAACGCCAGTCCTCTATTAGAGCAACGCATGCCACCGATAATCTGCACAGATCGCGTTCATCCCCTGAACTAATTAAACAGGATGTGTCATCAGCAAAAAGTGAACTAGAGCAAATTTGGGAAAGTTTTTGGGGAAGGTCATTTATGAATAAAATAAATAAAGTTGGAGCTAGAACACTCCTCTGTGGCACCCCTGTGTCCACAAAAATTTCTCTGGATAAATAGACATTATCCCCATCTTTAACTTTCACAGTTTGGCTTCTATCCCTTAGATACGATGCTAGCCACTCCAATGGTGGGCCACGAATACCATATCTCTCGAGTTTATTGAGTAGATGAGTGTGATTAATGACATCAAAGGCCGTCGACAGATCATAAAATATGCCGGTGTTTTTTTGATTTTCATTAATTGAGTCAATAATATTACTACAAAATGACATAAGAGCATCTCGCGTCGAGCGGCCTTTAACAAACCCATATTGATAGGTAGATATAAGATTATATTTACTGATAAAAGAACTCAGTCTCTGTGAGTAGGCTTTCTCATAAATTTTTGAAAAAGCGGATAGCAGTGCCACGGGACGGTAATTTTCTATATTGTAGACGTCATCTTTTTTGTGAAGTGGTACGATCATTGCACATTTCAGTTGATGAGGGAAATAACCGTTCTCAAAAGAAACATTTAGCAGATAAGTGAGAGGGATTAATATAAGATCTGATACTTCTAATAATAATGAACAAGGAACGCCGTCTAATCCAGACGATCTTTTCACTGAAATTTGCTTAATTATAGAATACACTTCATTGATTGATATATCCGATAAGAAAAATGAATTTGGATTTGGGGGTATATCTATATGTTGACTTATATTTGTTTTGGAAACCAAGGATTGAATAGAATTTGTAAAAAACTCATTAAAACTATCGGCCATTTGTTCCTTGACGTCAATTACTTCGTCTTGTACCTTTATGTGGTCTGGAAGCTTTTTTATGGAAGATATATTTGTATTCATTCTCACCAGATTCCAAGAGGATCTAGATATATTCTTTGAGTTGGACATTATATCGTCATAGTAATTTATTTTTGCTCTGTGAATATTTTTCTGATGAGATTTTTTCATCGTTTTATATTGATTAATTAAATCATTATCCAATTTATGAAATTGGCGTAAAAATTTGCCTTCCTCGATAAGGTTTTTTGTAATCCACTTATTTATTTTACGCGGTTGTTTACGTTTAAACTTTTTGATCGGAAAAGCCATGTCAAAATAATTAAAGAACAACTCAAAAAATCTATCATGCCCTTCAACATGGTTTACGGCCTGAGCTACTTCATTCCAGACCTCTTTACTTAAAAGGTACCTAAATTGATGAATGTTTTCCTTGGAGAAAACTCTTTTTTGATATACATTTTCTCTATTATGTACAATATTACAATATTTTGTTAAATTTCAACTGTTGAGAACATAGGCAGAGTAGAGAGTCATTTGATGCCCCATAAGGTAAAGCAGCATTTGTTATCCCCTTATTTTGACATCCCACCATGTGCATGTGTGCCTTCTAGTAAGGAAAACCTTAATAAGGTTACTGGTTGACTTTAATTCTGCAGGTTTAGGTACGGTGTTACGTCTCCCTTATTTAATGTCTTGGGCGTAACCGACAATAATCCTGAAAACGATATAACATTTAGAATATGTATTTTTATAGTGATAAGGATAAATAAACCGAAGTATTAACAATATTATAATATGTATTTGAAAATAAAGTTTAGGTTTTGTTTCTTCTTTTCTAAATTATATAGCTTCACTTGAATTTGGAAAAAATTTTGTTTGGAAGGAAAGTGCAATGTCAGAATAAGGGACAATTTTGTGAACAAAGTAAAGCAGTATTCAAATTAAGTGTATCTAAGTACTTATTTCCTTTTTGCTCTTTTTACTTTGTAATGCATTTTCTGCAAACAGTAAAAAATGTTTGTAATGTTTTTGCGGTAACATCAAATGTGGGAATAAAGTTGTCTTGATAACGTAATCAACTGTAATTGTTACCTTTTTTGGAATTTGATCTAAATTTATTTAGAATTTCCTCCAGTTTAAAAATGTTGCAATATAAACAAATTTTATTACGAATACTTCTATTTTATTGAAATATATTAAAATAATATGACTGAAATGAGTAACATTATTTCGGTTTCCATCGAGGGACTAATACGAAAAATGTTATTAAATTAGAAACATAAATTAAGACAAACATAAAAATAATTCACAGCTAGGTGAATGGTGGTGATGCCTGAAGTGACAAGGGGTTGCTTGAAAGTGGTGAAGGTTCCTTGCAGAGTTGCAGTTGTTGAATTGAATACATAATGACGATTTCCTTCGGTGTGTTATAACCTGTAGACTGTAAAAGAATTGCCAGCTTTTCTGTCCACTGCATCTTGCTCAAGGCAAGAAAGTCACCGTTTGGTGCGGTTTCACATTTAATTTTATCATTGGACCATACTTTTTTTGAGGAGGTACAGAATGGAGAGACCGTATCTGTAATTGTTACTGCAAAATTGTATATGGGTGTGGGTTCTCAAATGTTTCGCATGATATGCTTTATCTATTTAATCAATGATGGAGTGGGATGGGGAATGTAATAGAAGCCAGCAGAAACAATATAATTCATTTATTTTAACGTTAGGAATAATCCAATTATAACAGTGGTTAACGATAATTAAAAAATAAATAAATGACAATAATAATTGAATAATAAATATTAATAACATATTACAATGAAGACAAAAAGCTTTCATCGACAGACCTCACGGTAAGCTCTTGAATCTGGAATGGGAAAAAGTAATTAGCAATCATATTTCAAATATCAGGGGAAACATGTAAGGGACAATTAGTATTTACTATTACGCAGGTTAAAAGAAAAAATTTTTTTTTTGTTGACATAAGCACATATAACTTTTCAGAAAAATCACACGTATTACTTTTTGCCAGGATTAAAGATCCGTTTCTGTTCAGCACAAATACCGAATAATAAATATATAATAATGTACCGGGTGTCCAAAAAAAGAAAGGACGTCGGCTATATCTCAGGGGCGGTAGGTACATTGTAGAGCATCAGGGAAAAAAATTCACAAGATTTAAGAAAAACCACTACCAGAAAAATGTTGGAAATTATTTTCAAGTTTCTATCTCTGCCGCTAGAGGCGCACCAAGCATAACTGACCTGAAAAACGTATTTTATTCGAATATTTCCCTAATTGAGGCAGAACAGAAATACTTTTATTGTAATCTTTAGCAAATTTTGCGAATTTCTGAGATATGGCCGACATCCCTTCTTATTTGGGCACACGGTACATTTCACTCCTCGTTTTTTTTTATTTATATAAACAGACCCGAATTTGAAGTGAGCGATCCTAAATATGGACCAAGTTTACAAAGCTGTAACTTTTTTTATTTATAAATGGATTCGCAGGCACCCTGTACAGGGTGATATGACATCTGTATGCTTTTTTCACTTTTTCAATCTGCTGTCTCGGTTTTATCGATCACCCTGTATATTCGTTTTATGGTACAATGGTTACCTACAGGTGTTGCCATCGTACCTTTTTTTTAATTTTGGCTCTATAAGTCCAGTTGCAAATAGGATGCAAATACTTTAGCACTAATCGAAATGAGATGAGAGAATCGTGATCAATATGTGTAAATGCGTAAAATAATAATAATAGAAAATAGTAAATCAGTAAACTATCGTTTCAGATGTATTAATATCAAAACCACAAAGTTATAACAAAGTTATAAAAAGTTTTACCTGTACATGGGGAGGCGTCGATAGGGCATATACAACTGCATCAGCAATATTTTCAGGTTCAATGAATTGCTTTTCGTTTAGAAACTTTTGCATGTGATCACTGGTTCTCAAATGATCTGGTACCATTTCTGTATCGACAGGTCCAGGGCTGACACTCTAAAGCAAGAGAATAATATAAATACGGGATCGGTTACACATGCAGTTTTATTTCATAAGACAATGAACTTGGGGAATGATTTTATTGTTTGTTTATGGTTATCTTACATTAAATATAAGAAAAAGGTACGTGGTAAAGAAATAACCAACATTTATGAGTATATTAATGAAAAAATGTAAGTTCATTATTCCTAATGTAACATGAGTACGCAATAAAAAGGTGAGGTAGGGTATAGTGTATATAAAGACAATTGAAACTGGCCAGTGTTAAGGCGCAGGACCGTGCGCATTTGTCTTCATATTACATCCTATGTATTTAGCAATGGTACCGTGATTCGATTAGTAACTAAAACTACAGCTTAATAAAACTGTACATGTGAGTCCTACACTGGACATCTAATCAGCTCGATGAACAATCTACAACTGCGCGCTGGTGTAAAGAGAATAAACTGACTGGTCTGCTGGATGTAAATCATTTTTTGGTTTCCCGTGCCGAATGCTGAAATATCATCAATAGTTTTCCAGTGCAGCGCGTAAATACCAATAACCAAGCGTTCTTTAGTTTTGTTAAATAAACAATAAAAATACCAATAATAAACATAAACAATACTTAACAATAATAAAATATGCTTTTGGTTACATTATCTACAAATAATAGGTACTAATAAACACAAAATAATACGATCTCTATAACATTTTCTTAATAGCAAACATTTCTACCTCCGCCCATGTTGAATAAAGAGATGCCGACTGTTTTTGCCGGTTTTTAGTTTTTATACGGTTTCAATTGTACTTATATACACTATAACATGAATAACATGAATAACATTAACAAATATTTAAAGTCCAATTCAGATATGAGTGCCGACTGCTGGAGGGGCTTAAACTACCAACTGATATGAAGACATTCCGAGATTCATTCGCAGACAGACTAATATTATTTACTGCTATTCTCCAGTATTGAGACTCTCAATACTCGGCTCTCAATTTGAGAGCCGATTTGCACTAAAGGTGTGGCTGATCGAAGGAAATCCTGAACTGGTTCATTCTTTTATCTCCCAATCCAATATGAATCGAGCTGTCCTGTCCAAAATTAGTAATTTTGGTCTTTTAACTGCCTTAAAATTGAGATACAAGTGATCAGCCTAATCGATTGCTGAGATGAATCTTATTTTTGCTTTCTTTGTCTGCTATTTTCATGATGTAAATATTTTTTGTCGTAGCGTGTTATTGTTGGTTTATTCTTTAATAGAGTTATTGGAATTCCCTTTAATACTATTATGCAATACTGTTTGACCTTGGGCACAAACTTGTAGTTATTGGATTTGACACTTAATGAAGATCAAGCACTGACCTTATTAAAGATTCCCTTATTAAAAACTATAGATGCTTAGATGTATGCATAGAGGAAACCTAAATATTGCGCGCGTAAATATGAGATAGGTAATGTATACATGACCTATTACCTTCTAGAATACCGGGGTAGTTCAATGTTGGTAGAGCCTTCTATCCACAAAGTAATTGTATGCTCAATTGTAAAGGTTGTAAATATTGAATACTTAAAAACTAACTTTGTGACTTTTCTGTAGATAATCAGTGGGATCTAATAAAGGTACCTACTTCATAAACATAAATGGACTAGCTTTTTACATTACTTGATAAAAATTTACAAAGGTAAAGAATTCGTTAACTAATTTAATACTTTATGTACACTGATTAAATTTTTTAAAGGGAACCACCCCTGTATCTCTGTTAATATTGCAACTACTCTATATGTTCTTTGGAACTTTTTTTATTACATTTCTTAAACTATCTGATAGTGTATGGAAATATTTTTTATCACTTCCTGTTTAACCGGAGGTTACCTTAACTTTCAAAATTTATTAAAATTTTGAACACTCTGTAGCTATATTGTCACATATTCGGTAAGATATCTAGCTTCGAAACACTTCGATATGTAGTTTGATTGTCTATTTGTAATAATAAAAAAGACATGGCTCAAGAAAGCTGCGATAAGTAAGTAGGAGCTTGTGACATCAACTCTGCCGCACTAATACATTAACCTTATGGCAGTTTTTTTGGGTCATATCTACCAAAAACCTACGAGAAGTATATATTCTTTATGGATGCTCGATAGTTTTACAAAAAAAAAAAAAAAAAATAGGGTATGTTACCGTAATCTTTATTTTGGACTTCAAATTCATAAGCTCCAGTCTTAAAGTTTCCGTCAAAGCTGTGACTGCAAACTTGCTAGCAGGATATACATTCTGTCCTGGAAAATTAATAACTTGATGTCCTAGAACACTGTTGATGTGTATTATATGACCATTTACATTATTTGCCTTCATATCTCTTATGGCTTCTCTTGTCGCTATAGACAAACCGAGAACATTAACATTAAAAATATTTCTCCAAATGTCGCTGTCTCCGTCTATGAGATTTGTGGGTGTGCCAACACCAGCGTTGTTGACTAGAATATGGATTGGGCCCAAATTTTCTTTGACCCATTTAAAGGCGTTCAAAATGTCTTCTTCTTTACTGACGTCAGCCTTGACAGGGTAGAGTTTACCTTTCTTGTTGGAGAGCTTGTTTGCTAAAGCGTCAACACGATCTTTTCTTCGTGCCAGTCCAGCAACCTATAATAGAAAACACTATTATCAGAATAAGACACTAATTAGTAAATTATGTACCATTAGAAGATAGATACAATGACAAATTGAATAATAACGGAAATAATTAAGATTTGTTGTGAGATAGTGTAAGTTTTTATTAAGTTAAATTAGTTCCATGGCCCATGGGCCCATTTATTGTAACTATTATTGATTTTTTTTTTAGTTAGTGCGTTATTTTATGGATCACTGTATTTCCTGGTATTTTGATGGCATGGATTTATACAGGGTGATTCTTAACCTATACGCATAAACTTGGGAAACTATAGCTGAGGACAAATAACAACTAATAATGAAAAGAAAATGTAAAACATTTTTAGTTTCGGAAATACTAATTTATTTCAAATAAAAATAAAAGAACGTGAATTTCATAAAATTGAAAATGAATTTAATTCATGATATTAGTAACATAGTAATAATAGCATCATAGTGTTTGAAGTTATTTCCGTGATTTTCAATACGAGCTGAACTCGCCGAATCCACGAGTCTGACAACACATTTGACACTCGAGAAAAATTAAATTGTTTTATTTTTTCACAGTCTACTTGGTAAAATGAAATATTTCAGTTTTTGCACGTTTTTATAACAAAATTCGCTGTAACTGGGAAACATTAAAAGATAGGTAGATACAAATTTATATCATTCGATTCAGAATTTAATTCTTTGCACAGTAGAATAATATACAGGGTGTTCCATTTGATCAAATTTTGTAACTTCTAAATTGGTAAATTGGCTTATAAATTTTGAGGGCCCTGTATGTTCCTCAGACATTATGCAATCATTTTCAGATTTAGCGATGTCTAAACCATTACTGTTGCAAATATTTCACCATGTTCCACGGATGTTGAATTCCACTGTTTAAGATTCAACATTTTTAATATGGTGCTGTAACTGTCACTTTTTTCTTAAAAAGTGATATGTGGACTGTGACTGGAGATATCTCGAAAATAACTGAATTTAGATATAGACAACTTTACACAAAGTTGACTTGAAATTGAACGTAGAATCCAAAAACAAACAGGGTGTTCCATTTAAAATAAGCAAGTTGGTGTCGACTTCCGGTTATACCGGAAGTGCCATAAACGTGAAAATATTTTAAAAAGGTAGGCCCCACTGACCTTTGTTAATAACCAAATTTTCAAAATCACCCTGTACGTAGTTTTTAATATATCGATCGCGGCCCTTCCCGGTGGGACGCCCTGTATTTTTGAAGAGTTAAACAAAGTTCAAAGCAGCTTTGATAACGAGTACATTAAAACAGACAATTTAATTTATATATAAAAAATCGCATATGCCATAGTGCAATTGTCACTTTGACAGCGACAAAAGTTACTTGCAACTTTTACAGTGACAAATGCACTAGTGGTTTTTTCACTTATTCATTTTTTAATCAATTATCGCGGTGTCCGTTGCCAAAATAAATAGTTTGACATTTTTGTCAACAACTTATTGAATTATTAAACACTAACAATGAGTCGATTCGGTGACTCTACGAACAACGAAATTAGTCAAATTGTTAATACCTATAAAGTTTGCATTCATATGTTTCTAAATTTTTTATTCATTAAATTGTCCTGCCGAATTACACTCGATGTTTGTACTGATACCGGAGAAATTTGTGTTGTTTAAATTCTAAACTGTTTCCTTTAGCAATTTGACTAGAAAAACTGTCAACCTAAAAACACTCCACCTTCGGTATCGCGTTTTTAATAGGTAGTTGACAGTTTTTCTCGTCTAATTGCTAGGCAACAGTTTCTCATTAAACAATCCAAATTTATCCGGTAAAATACCAACCTCTTGTGGAATTATAAGTGTAAAATTAATAGATACCCATTATAATTTCAACAATTCTTGTCCGTAAATAAAAATAAACTAAATTAAATTAAAAATAATTTTAACAGTTTTAACTTTTAGTAAGTTGATATTTATTTATAGTTTTTCAATTATTTGAAAAAAAATATACCACATCTTTCTCATCCGTTCAGAGGGAGCTCTCGAGCCACAGATTTAGATTTTGTGCGTGTTCTAAAACCTTTATAAACATATCTGCAAAATTTTCAGTCTACAGGAGTTTGTTCCTTTTCATGTCTAATTTTACAGGCTGAAAGGTATTCTAAGTATCTGTTAAGATCACTGTTGAAATAAAACACTTACCTTAAGGCCCTGTTCCACCAATGCCTCTGCAATTGCAGCCCCAATACCGGAACTAGCACCAGTAACTACGGCGACCTTGCCGACCCAACGATCCATAGACAACACCATTGTGATATTTTTAATACAAATACGAAACGATAACTAAACAAACGTATCCGTTTCGTGGGTATTTATTTGTTTTGAAATGTAGTGGGGATCATCTACCTGTACCAAAGATATATGATTCCGATAAGTAGATAAGTATCTATAATCTGAGTATCTTTAACCTGCTTTAACTATGTACCTAGTAAAGGAAACGATCGTACGGCCCTATTACGATGTTTAAAGAAATATTGTGTAATCGTTGATTGATGCTGCTTCGAATGATAAAGCAGTTTTTATTCTAGTGGACAGTGGCGTAGCTAGTTTTGTAAATTCAACAACGCCGAGGTTCTAGTATTTAATTATGGTACTGCAATATAATGATGACTATTAAAATAATTAATTGATAATTAATAAATTAATTTAATTGAACTATTACCCTTTTAATAAACTGTTTTTAAAGACGGTAATCTTGGAAAACAAAGTCTGCAGAATAAAGGTGTATTTATTTTTCTCTCATTTTGACATCTCAGCATGCACATTTGTACCATCTAGTAAGGGAAACCTTAATAAGATTACTTCGTGACTTTAATTCTGCAGGTGTAAGGTACGGTGTTATGTCTGCCTTTGAACCTACCTCCTCTTCACATATATTTGGAGAGAGAGGCCAGAGGGTCAACATACAGAATAAAGCAGGCAGCTATTAACATGCCGCAGTCTGACATTGTGGAGGACAATAGGCTGCTGAATGACATGTAAAGTCACAGCCTCCTGGAAATGATTTCAGATGTCATGCCTGCAACGACCAGCCATGAACTGCCAATTAACATTCTCTTCTCAGGAAGGAATGAATGGGATCGGAATAAAGCATGGGTGTTGGAGACAGAGTGTATAGTTGCAACCCAACGGTAAAAATATCCTTATCTCTTGGTAGTTATGCAACTATATTTCAGGCAAAAATCTATCCATCGAATTGTGTGTACAGAGGCTGTAACAAACCCAACTTACAAGAAAATCGATAAAAATCTTCTCAGAAGGCCAAGCAGCTCTTAAAGGTCTTGGTTCCTACCGTTGTAACTTAAAAACGGTATGGAGTTGTCAGCAGGCGCTCGCTCATTTGAGCAAGAAAAATAGAGTAACTCTGGTCTGGATCCCAAGCTATTCTGGTCATGAAGGGAATGAAGCAGCCGACTCTCTAGCCAGGGAGGGTGCTGCTTCTGAATTTGTCGGATCAGAACCGGTGCTTGGTTATATCCTCGAGTATTGCCAAAGCAACGTTCTTGACCTGGGCTGGGGGGCAAGTCCTCCAGTACTGGCAAGAACTACCAAGATTAGTCCATTCGAAGGCGTTCATAATAAACCCTTCAAAAACAAGAACTAAAAAACTTTTAGAGTTAAGCAGGTGCAACCTGCTTAACTCTAAAACTTTAATTGACCTAAAAAAAAACGTTAGTATCGTCAGCATATGTTTAAATTGTAGCCAACAACAAACAATATACTCACTTTTTTCTGAAATGACAACAAAATGTTGACAAGGAGGTGAGAAGGGTTAGTGACTCAGATTGTACGTTACCACGTATGCCGTTTGTATATAAATTGAAATAATTTATACTTATAATCGAAAGCTTTACTCAAATCTATGTACAAAATCCAAAAGCTAGTAATTTTCTATTTAACGTCTACTGCTTCAAGGAAAACACTGTTATGCCTTACCTTTTACTCTTTAGCAAACCATGCTGACATTTAAATATTGTTTTGTTTATCCAGAAAGTTATTGGTAAACTCGAAACGAGAATCTGAACGGGGTGCTCGTCATCAGTTATAAAATTAGTAATATGACATTAAAGCGCCTACAACATTTGTTTCATTGTAGTTTTGTAATCACAGTAAATCGCACTAGTCTAATTTTTTATATTTCTGGCAAATAACATTGGGGATCCTTTATGACGTGCACCGCTTGAATTCTTGTTTCGTGTATACATTGGTTCATACAGTGTGTTCATGAAGTAGCGGATAAATTTGTTATTTTATAAATATCCAATTTTTTTAAAAATCGCTGTTACCAGTAGATTTTCTTTTATTGTTGCCCTAATTGTACATATATTTAATTTTTTACTGAGTGACTTAATACGTCGATATAAACATTAATATTTTAAATGGGACACTCTGTATTTTTTTACATATTTGGAAAGAACTCTTTTTTTACGAATAAGGTTATATAAGGTTTTATGGGTCTATCTCTAATAAGAAGGAAAATATGTTTAAAAGAGTGAGCCATATGAGCGATGTGCTAGAAGAGAATGTCGATTTGTAGCTAAGTACAAAGTAAGCTGTGAGCTAAGTGCTAAGTAAAAATTAAATATATGTAAAATAAGGCAAATATAAAAGAAAATCGACAGGTTCGAGCGATTTTAAAAAAAATTGCGTAGGTATTTATAAAATGAAAAATTTATCGGCTACCTTCCTTACGAAAGCTCTTTATATTTTCGAGGACGTTGATAATAGAGCGATGTGGCAAAAACTATTATCACCCTGTTCTTCGGCTTCCTTCCTTTAATTCATTCCTATTATTCATTTTATCATTTCCAATTAGTGTATAGAGTGTGTACTTTAATTATCGCAGCCTAACAACAGGCAATTCGATAAAGTCTTTATCAATAATTGCTATATAGGATTCAGTAATATGTGCTATCTTTATATCTAGCAAGATAAGTTGATTTATTTTTAACCGCATATGAGTAATATATTTCAAATGTGTTTTTTCCAGGTGCTGAAATTATCAATACAATTGATTTTCTTGTAAAAAAAACCAAATTTCTATTTATTAATAACTATGTAGGTTTTTACATAATTAGAATATATGTATTTGTATCAACACATTTGATGATACAAATTAATCACATTATAAAGTTTTCTTATTATAAATATAATAGTTTGGCGCGCTCAATACGGTAATGTGTATCAATACTGTAAATATTTTGTATCCGATAATCTTAATATTTACTATAATGAATTTCTTACATTTCATCCAACAGTGATTTTTATTTTGAAATTACAGGTACGGTATTTACACCATAAGCGACACATGCAAATTACTTGAATTTTTTCGGTAGTATACAAATAACAGGTATTCGGATAGAATGCTTCAGCTTTTCCCGTATCTTCGCCAACGGTTTTATATACTATACCGATCTGTCCCTTTAATTAGCCATATTATTTTTCCAATTGTCGTCAATCTATGTCAGACAGCTTCAGAGATAATCGAAAAAATGTGGTGCTTCTTAATTTTTCTCTAGGCATGGCGAGTCGCGAGGGAGACCAGCGGTGTGCGAATAAACACCTCACCGCACCGCAAGGCTACTATTGTTCATTTCAGTTCATTTTCCACTGTCGTGGTGTCGCTGCGTGTAAATATATTCCTCTCCGTTGTATTGTATGTTGTTGTATTATGGATAATTTATAAATTGCAACAGATTATTGCTTTAGCTAATAGTTAATTTCTTTTATTAAGCTGTAACGTACCTTTTAAGTTCGTTCCATGAGGTTGACTATTATGCACCCCGTAAAACATCGTAAAATATGAACCTAATTCCTGGTTGCATAAGTTCTCAATTTTGGAAATAATACGCTAGAATACGCTGATTGGCTAGTAACCGGTAGCCACACCAAAATCAAGCAAACACGCCGGTGTGATTTAGGAAGGGGAAGGAACTGGAGAGTGTTCCAGGCTTCCACAGTAGGTACATGTGAGTTAATTTATTTGACATATTTTATTATCTTTCATTATTGTTTGAGATAATTATTATTAGTACAGAAATACGATCATAGCGATTTGTATTATTATTAAGTAATTATATTTAATATATAATTAGAATCAGGATTTACCTGGATCTTAGGTAAATTATCTGGGCGTGGTCAGTTGAGTGTTTTTTTTCACCTTATATGGTGAGCAGCAATACGATTCAGAACAATAGAAGTTTCTATAGTATTTTATAAATTTGGGAAGCTGTGCTCTATTCAGGAGATTTATAGAAAATATAGGTTTTCTGAACCAATAAATTTTAGTTTTCTTTTGTTCTAAATCGGATTGTTACCATTCGATACCACGTGTAAGCTATAGAAAATTGCAATTATCGTAATTTCTGCACTAGGTTAATTAATTTGTTCCTTTGCATTTATCTACATTTGTTAGAGGTAGTGTGGTATTGCTTTGCCTATCTGAGTAGATTGGCAATAAATTTGCACAATAAATCAATCAGAATTTTTATAACTTATCACTCTGTCTTTTGCATATAGTAATGAAATAATTTTTTCTTTTCTTTTTTTTTTTCTTTTTTCTTTTAATTAGAGTCATAAAATACCTTTGCTTAACCGGTTCTGAAACCGTTATTTTGTAATTTGTCTGAGGATAGAGGGTTTTGGTATTTATATTTTTTGATCCTTCTGAACGATTATATAGTTTAATATTAACGATTAATGATTTTTTTTTATTATTGAATTAAGAATAATTGTCGAGTGGCTGAACTGTAATCAGTTCTTTTGAATGCAACTTTTTGGATAATTTTATTTGCTTCATTCTGGGCAGGGTCACTAAAGGTTGACACCTTCCAGGGTTTGTTTTCATTTGTTAATCACTTTCCCTGTGAGAATTCACAGAGAATTTAACCAAACTAGATTTGCTGGTACATTCCCTTCAGGAAAATATTTATACTTTTTAATCTTGACTAAACTAGCCGTCAACGTTCATCTATATATTTGTAAATTTTGGGGCACTCTTAACACATACAATTCTTTGTATGTACTCTTCTGAGACGAGGCTGCTGTAACCTGACTGCAAGATCTATAACCTGCTAAAGAACTCTGGACGCCTACCATCTACAGATCCTTAAATAAAAGGATTGGACTTAGCCAGTACGTGACCATCATCTGGACTAGAACTCTAGCTTCCCCATTTGGCCACGACAAGTCCACCTGGATCCCATCATCAACAACAGGTTAAGGGTGAGAGTACTGACGTCATATACAGAAGGAACGAGATTGTAAGAGTGTCACAAAACCTCACAAAAATTTTTGTAAAGTTAGCCCAGTTTAAAATTTCATTTTTCACTTTTTTTTTCAATTTTCCTAGTAACTATTTCATCATTTTTGAATTATTATTGTTTAATAGTAATTTCATATTATTCAGTTGTAATCATCTTTGCTCCATTGATTATATTGTATTCAACTAAATTTTATATAGTTGTTTCTTTTTGTGTCGTATATATCTAAAAATTATCCTGCTGCCCAAATAAATTGTCAACACACAAAGCAGTGCTACGAATACTACGCCCTATTATCATAAATCTCCTTGAGCTACCGGAGGATTGTCAATGAACTTAAGCTAGTGGAATTGCACATCCCTACTTATCTAAAGTTCATTGCAAAGCCTATTTATCTCTATCGTGGAAACTGGTAATCTCAGACCCTTTGCTTCTTAAGGATGTGTTAAGATTGTATGGCTTTGAATAATATAATTTTATTTGGATTGAAATTACGGATAACAACAAAATAAAACAATAACTTTGAAATTATTGTATATGGGTGTGGGTTGTCAAATGTTTCTTATGAGATGCTTTATCTATGGGATGGGAAATGTAATACAAACCAGCAGAAACAATATAATTTATTTATTTTACCGTTAGGAATAATCCAATTACAACAGTGCTTAACGATAACTAAATAATAAATAAATGACAATAATTGAATAATAAATCTTAATAACGTATTACATTGAATACATAAAGGTTTCATCAACAGACCTCACGGTAAGCTCTTGAATCTAGAATGGGAAAAAGTAATTAGCAATCATACTTCAAATTCCAGGGGGAAACATATAACGGTGAATCAGTGTTTACTATTATCCAATTTACAATAAAATTTATTTTTATTGTTGACATAAGCATGAATAACTTTTCAGAAAAATAGCCAGGCACATACTTCTTACCAAGATTCAAGATCCGTTTCTCTTCAGCATAAATACAGAATAATATACAAATAATGTACTGGGTGTCCAAAGAAGAAAGGACTTCGGCCATATTTCAGGTCCCATCGTAGAGCATCGGGAAGACAATACTTACTATCAGCACTAAAGTGTCTACTAAAAGTGGATCAGAAAAATGCTGAAAATTATTTTCAAGTTTCTATCTCTTTCGCTAGTGCCACACCACCGGTCATGGTCAACTTGAAAACGTATTTTATTCGAAAATTTCCCTAGTTGAGGTTGACCAGAAATACAGAGAGTTCCAGAATGGTTGGTCCGGTACGGGAACGCAGCCTATCCTGAATATAATCAAAATTTATTTCCATTTGCTAAAATTACTTCCTTTTTAACTGTCAATTTGAAAATTTTCTTATATGACAGCATTTGACATTTGACTCAGTGGCGTTTAGCATTTGTCGTGTTTAAATTGTTTCACTGAAGTGTCATTTGCGTTTAAAAGAGTATTTTTCAAAACTATACAGTTTCAGAGAGTCCTAAATCAGGTTGGTAATTTTGTGTTTCTTAATATTGAAATTAATGTTGAAATTAATATAAGAACCATAAATTAATGTTTTTTAACGCTCCACAATTCACAGTTTGAATAGGTTATACTGGTGATACATAGAAATAGAATAATACAAAATAATAACTATATTATTGTTAATAAATTGTCTTTATTTTATTTTTAACACAACCTATATTTACTGACGTACCATGGCATGGAACAAATCAAATCAAACCAGTAAATTCCCTTGCCTGCGCTCATGATTCTAGTGCAGATACTAAAAATAGAAAGGCGGCACATAAAAAATCATTATGAAGCGGCACGTACAATCATTCTGGAACTCTCTGTACTTTTATTGAAATCTTTGGTAAATTTTGCAGATTTTTGGTTTGACACTTTTTGCTCAATCTCTTCAAATAAGGAATAGTAAAATTTTAAGAAATGCTTGTAACTTGAGTTTGCATGAACCAAATTTAAGAAACAGTCAATTTTTTTCCCGATGTACCGTTCCGGATATGGTCGACGTTCTTTCTTATTTGAACACCGGGTACATTTTTTGTTGTTGATTGGTTGGTTCTTTCTTAATTTCCGTTAGTTGTTGCAATTCTCGTTTTTTTTTTGTTGTAATAGATACATTAAATTTATACCATGTTCAGATATTACTTTTGGTCCCTATTAAGCCTCGGTTAATTAATCAGACCTTATGAATGTGACAATACTACTCACATGTCAAACAAGTACTGTCACATTCATATCGCTTAGTTAACTGAGTCTTAACCAAAAATAAAAGTACCGGCTCTAAGTTGAATAGATGAATAGTAGGTAGGTATATATTTAATAAAATGATGTACACCTAAGCCTATGTCTAGTATATAATATGCATATAAAGTTAATTCTAATTATCTGTGTTCATTAAATTTACAATTTAATACATTCACTTACTAAAACACACAACATCCAATAATAATTATATACAGGGTGCCCACTATCTATCTCCTTACATGGCTAACTTTGTTAATAGTGGAGATAGAGAATTGGTTAAATTAGCAGAATTGGGCAGAATTACAAGAGGAATTCAGTGCCTCCTTCAGATTTATTTTTAATTTTTAACTTTTCGAGATATTTTGAAAAAACTGAAAACGCCAAAATTTTTAAACTCGAATAATATTGAAAACTATAAAAGTTACAAATAATATAAAAATACTCTGTGATAGTGTTTTTTACGTGGAATTCAGCGGTGATATTGAAAATTTCAGAAGCATCTTAGTTTTTGAGAAAAAAAATTAAGTTATTTTTTTAAATGGCAACCATAGTTGACTATGGTATCAATAAAAAGCTTATTTTTTTCTGATTTTAAAAATATAATATTTAATAAATCGTTTTTTTCTTTGTTTGTGTACATTTCACAATAACTATTTTAACATGAACGTTTAATTTTGACGTGTATAATGTGACTTTAGTGTGATCTGACATTTGGATTTTATTGTTGTTTACTGATCTACGTTTGCTTTTCATAGCTTACTATGTTAATAAACTATTTGTTCATTACAGTAAACAAAAGAAAAGAGAAAGGTATGTTAAATATTATATTTTTGAAATCAGAAAAAAATAAGCTTTTCATTACATAACAAAAACAAACAAAACACAAAAAACATAACTTTATTTTTTTTCTCAAAAACTAAGAGGCCCGTGAAATTTTCAATACCACCACTGAATTCCACGTAAAAAACACTATCACGCAATATTTTTATATTATTTATATCTTTTATAGTTTTCGAGATATTCGAGTTTAAAAATTTTGGCGATTTTCAGTTTTTTCAAAATATCTTGAAAAGTTGAAAATTAAAATTAAATCTCAAGGAGGCACTGAATTCCTCTTGTAATTCTGACCAATTTTACTAATTAAACCAATTCTCTATCTCCACTATTAACAAAGTTAGCCATGTAAGGAGATAGATAATGAGCACCGTGTATACAGTGTGACACAGATTCATGGTATTCCTTTCTTCCCCCCTTATTTTTTTTAGATACAATTTTCAAATTTGGCATTTTTTTATATAAAAATTACCTTTTTACCGAAAGTAATACCAACTCTCGATTTTTATATAAAACATCCTGTTCTTGATTTTCTGAATCAAACGATATAAGATAAGTGACATTTCAGCTGTCGAATTATTTTTTGGACTCCATTTTACTTTTGAATTTAGAGTGTCTTCTCTCAACTGTATCCAGTTCTGTTGGCCCCACAGATAAAATCAGGGTATGGGTAGATTGCTTATTAATTGTACTATCTAATGGTATCTTAGTACTACTATGGTACTATTTAAAAAACTAGTTTCAGCTTTATAACCACTTTGAAAAATTTTAACTCCCTGTAAGTAGGAAAATTGAGCGCTACCTCTATTTTTTAATGGTCGCTATTGTCGTTGAGTGACAAATCCATTTTGTCACTCATTTTGTCACAATTTGTCAAATGATGGGAATTTTTTTTATAAAAGATCGTTGCAAGCTACTTCCACCACATAGTAACAACATGCATACATATGTACTTAGAGGTAATATGCGTGAAATAGTTCACAGGAGATAAATTCAGTCCATTATTAAATTAATAGGGTGTACTTATTTTATTTATAGACAAGTACATACTCTGTTTGGTGATAAATACTTTAGCAGTAATCGAAATGTGATGATTTATGGATTTATAAATAGTTATAAAATTTAATGAATGGTTCAACTTCGTTTTTAAATTGAATCACACTGAAAGAAATAGTTACTTGAAAAGCAGTGCGCTCAATATGTGCAAATGCCTAAAATAATAATAATAAAAGATAGTAAATCAGTGACCTTCCCCTTCAGATATATTAATATCAGAACTACGGGATTATTCTTAACAAAAGTTATAAAAAACATTACCTGTACATGCGGGGGTGTCGATAAGGCATACACAACTGCATCAGCAATATTTTCAGGTTCAATGAATTGCTTTTCTTTTATAAACCTTTGGATACTATCATTGGCTCTCATACTATCTGATGTCATTTCTGTATCGACAGGTCCAGGGCTGACACTCTAAAGCAAAATAAAAACATAAATACGGGTTGGGTTACACAATCCATTACTTTTATTTCATAAGACAATGAACGTTAGGAATGATTTTATTGTTTGTTTATGGTTATCTTACATTAAATTAAAAAAACTAAAAGCCGGCAAAAACAGTCGGCATCTCTTTATTGTGCATGGGCGGAGGTAGAAATGTTTGCTATTAAGAAAATGTTATAGAGATCGTTTTATGAGAATTGTATTCATTTTTATTATTTTGTGTTTATTAGATACCTATTATTTGTAGCCAATGTAGCCAATAACATATTTTATTATTGTTAAGTATTGTTTATGTTTATTATTGTTATTTTTATTGTTTATTTAACAAAACTAAAGAACGCTTGGTTATTGGTATTTACGCGCTGCACTGGAAAATTATTGATGATATTTCAGCACTCGGCACGGGAACCAAAAAAATGATTTAGAATCCAGCAGCCTGTCTGTTTATTCTCTTTACACCAACGCGCAGTTGTAGATGGTTCATCGGGCTGATTAGATGTCCAGTGTAGGACTCACACGTACAGTTTTAGTTACTATTCGAATCACGATAGCATTGCTAAATACATAGGACGAAATATCAAGATAAGTGTGTACGGTCCTCATATGTATCTACATTTTATTTTCATACTGCATGTACAGGGTGAGTCACCTAAGACGCCTCGGTCCATTACTCAGTTGCTATAGAATGTATATATTTTTTTGCCCCTTTTAGGGCATTGTGTACACCACTCAGAGCGATATTTTAAAATTATTTTGGAACATTCCGTGGAACGTGAACCAAACTTATATTTTTTTAAATGAAACACTCTGTATTTTTCAATCGTACTTGATTCGCCGTTCTTTTACCTGCAAAATGATATCTTATTTTTGAAATTTGCAGACGGCGTTGCCAAGTTATCTTCAAAAAATGAATTTTGCAGAGATGGACCCAAAAAATCAGCGAGAAGTTATCTTCAGCCATTAAAGAAAGATATTTTCAGACCCTATCTACTATCTACTATCTACTACTATCTTCGTTCTTCATCGATACAGTTCTGAAATCTGCATTTTTTGTATAGAGTGTTTTTCACAGGTGTAGTAATTTATCGATATCAAACAACTGAAACTCAATTTTTTTAAATGGAACTCCCTGTATTTCTTGTCTCCATTGAGAAGAACAGGTAAATATCTTCAATTTGTTTGTTTGCATGACAAGTCTAAACTTATAAAGTTTAGTTTTTCAGAAAATCGAGGAAATTTCAGCTGTTGGGAAATTGATAAATTACTACTCCTGTGAAAAACACTCTTTAACAAAAATACAGATTTCAAAACCGTAGCGATGAAGAACGAAGATAGTACTAGGTGTCTGTAAAATACCTTCCCCTATACATAGAAGATAACTTGGCAACGCCGTATCCGAATTTCAAAAATAAAATATCATTTTGCAGGTAAAACAAATACGAATCGAATACGATTGAAAAATACAGGGTGTTTTATTTAAAAAAATTGAGTTTTAGTTGTCTGAAAATTGATAAATTTGTATCTCATGTCTCATGCATGAAGGTGCATCCCTCTATCTCTATTAATATTGCAACTCCTCTATGTGTTCTTTGGAACCTTTTTAATACATTTTTTAAACTATCTGATAAGTGTATGGACATATTTTGTATCTGTTCTTGTTTCACTGGAAGTTAGCCTAACTTTCAAAATTTTAATAGAACAGTCTGTAGGTATATTGTCACATTTTCGGTAAGATATCTACCTTCGAAACATATTGATATGTAGTTTGATGGGTCTATCTGTAATAATAAAAAAGATATGGCCCAAGAAAGCTGCGATAAGTAAGTAGGAGCTTGTGACATCAACTCTCACTCTAATACATTAACCTTATGGCAGTTTTTTTGGGCCATATCTAGATGGACTCATCAAACCCTATACCAATCTGTTCCTAAGGAAGAGATCTAACCGAATATGTGACAATACATAATGTTCTAATTAAATTTTTTAAGTTAACGTAACTTCTGGTTAAACCGAAAGTGATGAAAAAGATGTCCATACTCTATGAGATACCTAGTTTGAAAAATATAATAAAAAAAAGTTTTAAAGATCATATAGCGTAACTTCAATATTAACAGAGCTACATGGGTTGTTTCCTTTAAAAAGCCACCCTGTATACTGTACGAACACTAAACCATTCACGAAAAGAAAACCTACGAGTAGTACATAATAATATTCTTAATAGATGCTCGTTTGTTCTACAAAAAAATTAGGGTATGTTACCGTAATCTTTATTTTGGACTTCAAATTCATAAGCTCCAGTCTTAAAGTTTCCGTCAAAGCTGTGACTGCAAACTTGCTAGCAGGATATACATTCAGTCCTGGAAAATTAAGAACTTGATGTCCTACAACACTGTTGATGTGTATTATATGACCATTTACATTATTTGCCTTCATATCTCTTATGGCTTCTCTTGTCGCTATAGACAAACCGAGAACGTTAACATTAAAAATATTTCTCCAAATATCGCTATCCCCGTCTATGAGATTTGTGGGTCCACCAGTGCCAGCGTTGTTAACGAGTATATGAACTGGACCGAGGTTTTCTTTGATCCATTTGAAGGCGTTCAAAATGTCTTCTTCTTTACTGACGTCAGTCTGTACGGAGTAGAGTTTACCTTTCTTGTTGGAAAGCTTGTTTGCTAATGCGTCAACACGATCTTTTCTTCGTGCCAGTCCAGCAACCTATAGTAGAAAAAACTTTTATTAAAATTAAGACACTAATTAGTAATTAGTAAATTACCATTACCAGATAGATACAAAGTTGATAAATTGAATAATAGCGGAAATAATTAAGATTTGTTGTGAGACAGTGTAAGTTTTTGTTTAGATAGATTAGTCCTATGACTCATGTGGGTTGGGAGACGTATATGTTCACCTATTTATTGTAAATATTATTGACTTTTTTTGGCGTTATGCGTTATATTTTATGGATCACTCGATATATTTTCTAGTATTCTTAAAAATGGCGTAGATTTATATATTATGTACAGGATCTTTTCTAAATAGAGGTAAAACATTCAGGGTCGTACTCTGCCTGTATATCCAGAAAGTTTCAGATCCTAGGTATTAAAAATCATAGAGTTATTAACAAAGTTGAAAAAGAACGAAAATATATAATTATGGAAAATCTCTATGGGTTTATCCTGATGAATTAGGTACTTTGTTCTTTGAACCTTGATATGCACAGCAAAAAAAACATTAGTAGGGTTTGCAATACCCTTCACCACTCCAACACCAACAGAAATTGGGTTTCTATAATGCGAGTTTGATATACAGGGTGATACTTTTTCACTTTGAATAACTTGGTAACTATGGAAACATTTTTATACTACTGAAGTGTATACAGGGTGTCCCAAAAAAGAGAGTTTTACAACAAATTATATTTTTTAAATGAAACACCCTATGCAATTTTAGGATTTAGAGAGACAAAAAATTTGTATACCAAGTTATAACTTTAAAAGCGTCACTGAATATCATATATCATATATCTTGAAGGAGGAATAAAGTCCTAAAAGAAAAATCGACTATAAATCGGACATTCCCCCCCCCCCTCTACAGGGTGGTAATAATGTTTCTTTGACAAATAACAAGGATTAAGTGAAAAAGTTAACTAAGAGATACATTATTAATGAAATTATCAATTATATGGTCCAATAAAATTTAAATTTTCCTTGTTACTTATAATTTAGGTACGCAAGGGAATAACCTTATTATTTTAAAGATATGTCGAAAACACCTACTTTGCGTGCTATATGCACCCCACCACCTTATTTTATATATAAAATAATAAGGTTATTCCTTGGCTTACCTAGGTTATAGGTAACAAGGAAAATTAAAACTTTATTGAACCATAATATTTGAATTTTCATTAATATAATTTATCTCTTAGTTAACTTTTGGCTTAATTGATCTATATAAAGAAAGATATAAACAGTTAAATAAGCCAATATATAGTATTAAAAATATACCATAAAAAAAGAACACGGAGTTTCATGTCTCCTACAAAATCTGTGATCTCAAGATGCTGATTCAAGTGACTTCAGGAAGAAAAGTTTATATAAATTTATTTCGTAAGTGACTTAGTTTAGTGAAGTTTAGACTTAGTGAAGTAGATTTATTTAAATTTTCTTTTTGAAAATATCTAAGGAGATTAAAATGTACCTCTTCAGTTGGAGTGTTTTTTACATCTTGGTAAAAGAGGGGTACTCTTGGTAGAAAGGTACACATTTTCTGCACTATCATGGTTGAGTAATCACTAAAATAATTGTATGTAAATGTATGCTCCACTGGATTTTTAATATAATTTTTGAATTGCCTTTTAGTATCGAAAAAATAATGTGGAATTTAAATAAAATTGTAGTAGCTCATGAAATGACTTCGTTTATCGAGATTACTGAGAGGAAATTCAAGAGAAGTTCCTTTCCAAAAAATTAAGAAAAAATCTAAAACTTGTATATCCTACATCTCGAAAACTAAACTATTTACGAGATGGTCTCTTATGTCTTTTTCTTCATAAAATTAAATGAAGAAGTGTATATTTCAATATTTTAGATTACTAAATTTCAAGACTAAAAATACCCTGTATAGGTACCAGGTACGGAATTGAAACATATTATGACAAAGATCCTGATATAAAGGAGACAATTCCACAGGAGGTTAGGAACGAACTTTTTACAACTGATAAAATAACTGCACCAGCAGTACTGATATATTGAGATTGAACTTATTCGTATTTAAAACATATTTTTTAAAATTATGGATGAGCTCTCGACCTGCAGAAGTAGATTTTTTGCGTGTTCTACAACCTTTATAAATATATATGCAATATTTTCACTTTAGTTATAGGAATTTGTTCCATTTCATGTCTAATTTTAGAGGCCGAAAGTATCTCCTAAGATCACTGCTGAAATAATACACTTACTTTAAGCCCCTGTTCCACCAATGCTTTTGCAATCGCAGCCCCAATACCGGAACTAGCACCAGTGACTACGGCGACCTTGCCGACCCAACGGTCCATAGACAGCACCATTATGATATTTTTAATACCAATACGAAACGATAACTAAACAAACGTATTGGTTTCGTGGGTATTTATTTGTTTTGAAATATAGTAGGGATCATCTACCAGTACCAATAATATGTGGTTCCGATAAGTAAGTAAGTATCTGTAATCTGATATTAGCGCTATCTTATTAAAGTGGATACTCGAAGCGGATGGTTCTTTATGAAACATCGTGAAAAGGCCTAATAAGCCGAAATACTAGTATATAGAGTGTTTTCTATATATTGGTTAAAACATCTAAATGAGATCAATGTTTTTTTCAAAACAAAACAAGCGCTATCTTACTTTAACTGGTAAAGGAAAATAGTACAGTGGTACTATGATGTTTAAAAAATTATTGTGTAATTGACGAATGCTGCTGGCTCGAATGATGAAGCAGTTTATTATTCTAGCGTACAGTGGCGTAGATAGTTCTATAATTTCAAACGCATGTAAATTCTAGTAATTAATTACGGTACTCAAATATAGTGAGTTTTAAATTATTGCACTCTGAATAAACTATTTTTAAAGATGGTAAATCTTAGAATACTACGAAGGCGTAGAAGGGCCACAATAGAAGGGCGAGTTTTATCTCAGAATTTTGAGTTTTATCTCAGAATTCTGACTGTTATCTCAGAATTCTGACTTTTATCTCAGAATTCTGACTTATCAACTCAGAATTGTGAGATAAAAGACAGAATTGTATAGAAATGGTTGGTAAAGTGCATTTTGCTGTTAGTTTTAGATCTGTGACTGTCTCCAATTGTCAGATTGATAGTAGCACAGACACAGTAGCACAAGAGGGCACTACGGTGTTTCTAAACACTACTAATTATTAACATGCTTTTTTCGAATTTTTTACAATTCTTAGAGAAAGGACACCTTACGAGTATGTCTTATATTTCTTTAAGCTAAAACCCAAATAATCATTTCTAATGCATAAAAATGTAGAATGAAGAAATCTCTTGTATCTGTAATTTTTTTTTAAATGCTAAATATCTCCGAAACGGCTAGGTTTCAGTTTATGGTATGCTATAGCATTCGACTTTATATAGTTTAACGCTATTTAATAAAATGTACAAATATACAACACATTCCATTAAAAAAATATATTTTTGCAACTATTAAAGAAACACTCTGTGCATCCCACAAAAACAGGCTGTTTCTTTGGGAGGTAGTGGACTAGATGAACAATATTGCAACATGATTGTCTAAGGAGCATGTTAAAGTTTTTTTTGTTACGTTGGTATTCAAAATGTGCATTAAACTAGTGGGTAACTTTAGTTGTTGGATGTAATCATGGCCAGATACGATCACTTTTATTGGCTCAAATTTCAAAAAGTATTATTAGGGACTTTTTTTAAAGAAAAACGGATGACGGATTCTTATTTAGGATAACTTAAAACGTACCTGTACCGATTTTTTATTGTTAGCTTGTAATAGTGTATATATAGTAATAGTGTATAATTTGTATCAGTGTCAAAAATAATAATTTTTTTTTCTTGGACACCCTGTACTTTAGAACACAGAAAATTGGTACAGATAGGTTTTAAGTTATCCTACATAAGATTCCGTCATCCGTTTTTCTTTAAAAAATCCCTAATAATACTTTATAAAATTTAATTCAATAAAAGTACATTTTCTTTTCTTGGACATCCTGTATCTTAGAACATTGAAAATCGGTTCAAGTAGGTTTTAAGTTATTCTAAATAAGAATCCCTCATCAGTTTTTCTCCAAAAATAACCTCTAATAGGTAATACTTTCTGAGATTTAAGCCAATAAAAGTGGTCGTAGCTGGTAATGATTACAGCCCAAGAATAAAGTTACCTACAATGAAAAATGTCTCCACTACCTACTTTATGAAAGCACTGTATATTTTCAAGAACGTTGATAATAGAGCGATGTGGCAAAAACTATTATCACCCTGTTCTTCGGCTTCCTTCCTTTAATTCATTCCTATTATTCATTTTATCATTTCCAATTAGTGTATAGAGGGTGTACTTTAATTATCGTAGCCTAACAACAGGCAATTCGTTAAAGTTTTTATCAATAATTGCTATATGGGATTCAGTAACGTGCTATCTTTATATCTGGCAAGATAAGTTGATTTATTTTTAACCGTATATGAGTTATATATTTCAGATGTGTTTTTTCCAGGTGCTTAAATTATCAATACAATTGATTTTCTTGTAAAAAAACAGATGTCTATTTATTAATAACGATGTAGCTTTTTATATAGTTAGAATATATGTAGCAAATAACTACGAATAGTAAGGACATCATTAGGGGTCCTCCATTATACCTTTGGTTAGGGGACCTAACTTAACCTAACACAGTTAGAATCAAAATACAAGGATTCGGATTGCAACGAAAACTACGAGGAAATACGTACGCAGGACTTACCTATGGATCCTTGTATTTTGATTCTAACTGTGTTAGACAAAATACGGCAAATCTTGCTTCGTAATTCAGCGCTCGGCGCGGCATATAGCCAGGAAAATAGCTGTTTCAGCTTGATTTGTTTTAGTCCTTATTTAAAATAAGGCTTTTGCAGATGGAGGACCCCAAATGATATCCTTACTATTCGTAGTTATATGCTATGTACATACCATCTGTCAAGTAGTAGAACTAGTGTCTACACCCTGTTATTGTATTAGACTATATGTATTTGTATCAATACAGTTGACACAAATTAATCACATTATAAAGTTTTCTTATTATAAATATAATATTCTGGTTCTCTCAATACAATAATGTATATCAATACTGTAAATATTCAGTATCCGATAATGTTACTATTTATTATAATGAAATTCTTACATTTCATCCAACAGTGATTTTTATTTTGAAACTACAGGTACGGTATTTATGCCATAAGCGAGACGTACAAATTACTTGTATTTTTTCAGTAGTGGGTATACAAATAACAGGTATTAGGATAGAATGCTTCAGGTTTTCCCGTATCTTCGCCAACGGTTTTATATACTATGCCAATCCGTCCCTTTAATTAGCTATATCCTTTTTCCAATTGTCGTGAATCTATGTCAGACAGTTTCAGAGATAATCGAAAAAATGTGGTGCTTCTTAATTTTTCTCTAGGCATGGCGAGTCGCGAGGGAGACCAGCGGCGGTCATTTCAGTTCATTTTCCACTGTCGTGGTGTTTGCGTGTAAATATATTCCTCTCCGTTGTATTGTATGTTGTTGTTTTGTGGTTAGTTTATAAATTGTAACAGTTTATTGCTTTTGTTAATAGTTACTTTTTGTTATTAAGCCTATTTATCTCTGTCGTGGAAACTATTAATCTCAGACCCTTTGCTTCTTAAGGATGTGTTAAAACTGTATGGCTTTGAATAATATCATTTTAATTGGAAGAATACAATTACGGACTAACAATAGAACAAAAAAAAACTTAAACATTGTATATTGGTGTGGGTTGTCAAATGTTTCGCATGAGATACTTTATATATTTAATCGATGATAGAGTGGGATGGGGAATGTAATATAAACCAGCAGAAACAATATAATTTATTTATTTTACCGTTAGGAATAATTTAATTACAACAGTGGTTAACGATAACTAAATAATAAATAAATGACAATAATAATTGAATAATAAATCTTAACAATCCATAAGTTACATTGAAGACAAAAAGCTTTCATCAACAGACCTCACGGTAAGCTCTTGAATCTGGAATAGGAAAAATAATTGTCAATCATACCTCAAATTTCAGGGAAATATATAAAGGTCAATTGGTATTTACTATTATGCAGTTTACAATAAAATGGATTGGTTTAGTTAATTTTTATTTTTGACATAAGCACATATAACTTTTCAGAAAAATCGCGAGGCACATATAGGTACTTCTTGCCAAAATTTAAGATCCGTTTCTCTTCAGCATAAACACCGAATAATATACAAATAATGTACTGGATGTTCAAATAAGAAAGGAAATAGGTCATGGCAGGGAAGGTGCATCGTAGAGCATCAGGGAAAAAATATTTACTACAAAAATGAACCAGAAAAATGCTGAAAATTATTTTCAAGTTCCTATCTCTGCCGCTAGAGGCGCACCGGTCATGGTCGACTTGAAAAACGTATTTTATTCGAAAATTTCCCTAGTTGAGGTTGACCAGAAATACTTTTATTGCAATCTTTGGCAAATTTTGCACATTTTTGGTTTGACACTTTTTGCTCAATCTCTTCAAATAAGAAAATAGTGAAATTATAAAAAATGCTTATAACTTGAGTTTCCATGAACCAAATTTAAGAAACTGTCAATTTTTTCCCGATGCTCTACGCGTACCGTTCCGGAGATATAGTCGACGTCTTTTCTTATTTGAACACCCGGTACATTTTTTTTGTTGACTGGTTGGTTCTTTCATAATTTCCGTTAGTTGTTGCACTTCTCGTTTTTTTTTTGTTGTAATAGATACATAAAATTTATACCATGTTCAGATATTACTTTTGGTCCCGATTAGGCCTCGCGGATAATTAATCAGACATTATGAATGTGACAATACTGACATTATGAATGCTGACTGGACTTAGTCAACTGAGTCTTAACCAAAAATACCGTCCTTAAGTTGAATAGATGAATAGTAGGTAGATATATATTTAATGAAATGATGTACACCTAAGTCTATGTCTAGTATATAATATGCCTATAAAGTTAATTATAATTATCTGTGTTCATTAAATTTACAATTTAATACATTTACTTACTAAAATACACAAGATCCAATAATAATTATATATACAGTGTGAAACAGATTCATGGTAGATATACCTCTCTTCACTCCTTATTTTTTAAGGATACATTTTCAAATTTGGCACTTTTTGACATAGAAATTACCTTTTTACCCAGAAGTAATACCAACTCTCGATTTTCATAGAGAACACCCTGTATATTATTATATTTTTGGAATCTACGTCATTTTCTGAGCCAAAAGATGTAACATAAGTGACATTTCAGCTGTCGAATTACTTTTTGGACTCTATTTTAATTTTGAATTTAGATTGTCTTCTCTCAACTGTAATTTCAGTTCTATTGGTCCCACAGATAAAATAAGCGTATGGATGGATTCCTTATTGATTATACTATCTAATGGTATCTTAGTACTATTATGGTACTATTTAAAAAAATTTGTTTCAGCTCTATAACCACTTTGAAAAATTTTAACTCCCTGTAAGTAGAGAAATTGAATGTTTTTGGCGCCAACTCTATTTTTAATGGTTACTATGGTCGTTGAGTGACAAATCCATTTTGTCACTCAACGCTATGGACCATTGAGATATGGCAAAGTCACTCCAAATTCAAAATTAAAATAATAGAGTCCAAAAAGGAATTTGACAGCTGAAGTATCATTTATGTTATATCGTTGTATTCAGGAAATGACGCACGTTCCAAAAATATAATAATATATAGGGTGTTTCATATAAAAATCGAGAGTTGGTATTCGCAAGCGGTTGGTAATTTTTATGTCAAAAAGTGACCTTTAATAAGTACTTCCACCATACCAACTTTGAAAATAGTATCTACAAAAATAAGGAAGGAAAGAGGGGTGAAGGGATCTGTCACATTGTAGGTAGATATCTGTCATATTCTGTCAAATTATGTTGGGAATTATTTTTTATAAAAGATCATTGCAAGGTATTTCCATCATATAGTAACAACATGCTTACATATGTAGGTAATATGCATCAAATAATTCACAAGGGATAAATTCAGTCCATTATTAAATTAATAGAGTGTACCTATTTTATTTATAGGTATTTAGTAGGTTTTTATTTTTTTTATTTATATATTTTTATTTTTTTACTCTGTTTTGTTATAAATACTTTATCAGTAATCGAAATGTTGATTTATGGCCTTATAAATAGCTATAAAATGTACTCTATTTCGTTTTTTAAATGTAATCGCACTGAAATAAACAGTTACTTGAAGAGCAGTATGCTCAATATGTGTAAATGCCTAAAATAATAATAATAATAATAAAAGATTGTAAATCAGTAACCTTCCGCATCAGATATATTAATATCAGAACCACAGAATTATATCAAAGTTATAAAAATGTTACCTGTACATGTGGGGGTGTCGATAAGGCATATACGACTGCATCAGCAATATTTTCAGGTTCGATGATTTGCTTTTCTTTTATAAACCTTTGGATATTCTCACTGGCTCTCATATGATCTGGTATCAATTCTGTATCGACAGGTCCAGGGCTGACACTCTAAAGCAAAAAAAAAACATAAATAGGGGTTCGGTTACTCATGCCATTACTTTTATTTCATAAGACAATGAACGTTAGGAATGATTTTATTGTTTGTTTATGGTTATCTTACGTTAAATTACGTAATCCATCTACATATAGCCCAAAAAAAACTGCCATAAGATCTATGTGTAGTAGAGCAAGAGCTCTACTGTGACATCAACTCTCACTCTAACACATTAACCTTATGGCAGTTTTTTTGGGCCATATCTAGATGGATATCCATCTATTATTGATGGATTGATGAATATTTTGGGCCATATCCATATCCCTATATCAATGTGTACCTCTAAGGAAGAGCTCTAACCGAATGTGTGACAATATAGAGTGTTCTATTTAAATTTTTAAAGTTAACGTAACTTCTGGTTAAACCAGAAGTGATGAAAAAGATGTCCATATTAACAGAGATACATGGGTTATTCCCTTTAAAAAATCCACCCTATATACAGTGCGGACACCAAACGATTCAGCGAAAACCTACGAGAAGTACATATTTTTTACAGATGCTCGATTGTTGTACAAAAAAATTAGGGTATGTTACCGTAATCTTTATTTTGGACTTCAAATTCATAAGCTCCAGTCTTAAAGTTTCCGTCAAAGCTGTGACTGCAAACTTGCTAGAAGGATATACATTCAGTCCTGGAAATTGTATTACTTGATGTCCTAAAGTACTGTTGATGTGTATTATATGCCCATTTACATTATTTGCCTTCATATCTCTTATGGCTTCTCTTGTCGCTATAGACAAACCGAGAACGTTAACATTAAAAATATTTCTCCAAATATCGCTATCCCCGTCTATGAGATTTGTGGGTCCACCAGTGCCGGCGTTGTTAACGAGTATATGAACTGGACCTAGGTTTTCTTTGATCCATTTGAAGGCGTTCAAAATGTCTTCTTCTTTACTGACGTCAGTCTTTACGGAGTAGAGTTTACCTTTCTTGTTGGAGAGCTTGTTTGCTAAAGCATCAACACGATCTTTTCTTCGTGCCAGTCCAGCAACCTATAGTAGAAAAAACTATTATTAAAATAAGACACTAGTTAGTAATTAGTAAATTACCATTAGCAGATAGATACAATGATGAAAAATAGAATAATATCGGAAATAATTCAGAATTGTTGTGAGATACTGTAAGTTTTTATTTAGATAAAGTAGTCCTATGACTCATGTGGGTTGGGAGACCCACGATATATTGTGTTCACATTTGTTGTAACTATTATTGACTTTACTTTGGCATTATGTGTTATATTTTATGGATCACTCGACATATTTTCTAGTATTCTTAAATATGGCATCGATTTATATATTATGTATTGGATGTTTTCTAAATAGAGGTACAAAATTCAGGGTCGCATTCTGCCTCTATATCCAGAAAGTTTCAGATGATGTATTAAAAATCATAGAGTTATTAACAAAGTTGAAAAAGAACGAAAATATTATAATCATGGAAAATCTCTATGGGTTTATCCTGATGAATTAGGTACCTTTATATGCACAGCAAACCCTACCAAAAAAAAATGGGGGTTTCTATAATGCGAGTTCGATGATAAACACAGGATGATACTTTTCCACTTTGAATAACTTGGTAACTATGGAAACATTTTTATACTACTGAAATGTATACAGAGTGTCCCAAAAAGGAGAGTTTTACCACAACTTATATATTTTAAATGTAACACCCTATGCTATTTTAAAATTTAGATAGACAGTCCTCTCACGAATACATTGATATTGGGATTGATAAATCTAGCTCTAATAGTGAGGGAGATAATATGAAAATGTGTTCCTCTTCAAAAAAATCAACCTGGAATTAGTTTGAAAAAATTTGTATACCAAGTTATTCAAGGTGAAACTTTTAAAAGCGTCACTGAATATCATATACATATATTAAAAGAGGAAAGTGTGGGGAGGGCGATGAAACGCCTTCCCACTTCTTGGCAGAGTGCGCGGCTTTCGGCAGACTGAGACACGACGTCTGGGGGGCCGGGGAGTTGCAAGGGGAAGAGGTTAGTTCCCTTGAATGGACCGACATTCTGACCTACATTAGAAGGTCGGGTAGGTTCAATGAGGGAAGAGGTGATGAAGCTAGGTAGGGACGACAGGGGTAGGTAAAAAGGGCCCGCTTGCGGCCTACTTGCCAGGTCTTGGCCGCCCCACTGCTACTACTACTACTATTAAAAGAGGAATAAGGTCCTATCACCCCCTACGGGGTGATAATAATGTTTCTTTGGCAAATAACAAGGATTAAGACAAAAAGTTAACTAAGAGATAAATTATTTATGAAATTATCAAATATTATGATTTAATAAAGTTTTAATTTTCCCTGTTACCTATAACCTAGGTACGCAAATAACTTTATTATTTTAAAGATATGCCGAAAACAACTACTTTGCATGCTATATGCACCCCACCACCTTATTTTATATATAAAATAATAAGGTTATTCCTTGGCGTACCTAGGTTATAGCTAACAAGGAAAATTAAAAATTTATTGAACCATAATATTTGAAATTTCATTAATATAATTTATCTCCCAGTTAACTTTTTGGCTTAATTCCTATATATTAAGAATATATATATATATATATATATATATATATATATATATATATATATATATATATATATATATATATATATATCCTTATATTCCTATTATATGCACAAAAGAGAGATGTACAAAAGTTTTGTACATCTTGGTAAAAGAGGGGTACTCTTGGTAGAAAGGTACACTTTTTCTGCACTATCACTGTTGAGTAATCACTAAAATAATTGTATGTAAATGTACGCTCCTCTGGATTTTTAATATCATTTTTGAATTGCCTTTTATTATCGAAAAAATAATGTGGAATTTAAATAAAATTGTAGTAGCTCATGAAATTACTTCCTTTATCTATATTACTGAGAGGAAATTTGAGAGAAGTTGCAGATATGTAGTTTCCAAAAAATTAAGAAAAAAAACTAAAACTTGTATATCCTATATCTAGAAAACTAAACTATTTACAAAATGTCCTCTTATGTCTTCTTCTTCATAAAATCAAATGAAGAAGCGTTTCTTTCAATATTTTAGATTACTAAATTTCAAGACTAGAAATACCCTGTATAGGTATCAAGTATGGAATTGAAAGATATTATGGCAAAGATCCTGATATAAAGGAGACAATTCCACAGCAGGTTAGGAACGAACTTTTTACAACTGATAAAATAACTATACCAGCAGTACTGATATATTGAGATTGAACTTATTCGTATTTAAAACATATTTTTAAAATTATGGAAGAGCTCTCGACCTTCAGAAGTAGATTTTTTGCGTGTTCTACAACCTTTATAAATATATATTATGCAAAATTTTAAGTTTATAGGAATTTGTTCCTTTTCATGTATAATTTTAGAGGCCGAAAGTATCTCTTAAGATCACTGCTGAAATAATACACTTACTTTAAGCCCCTGTTCCACCAATGCTTCTGCAATCGCAGCCCCAATACCGGAACTAGCACCTGTAACTACGGCGACCTTGCCGACCCAACGATCCATAGACAGCACCATTATGATAGTTTTAATACAAATACGAAACGATAACTAAACAAACGTATTCATTTTGTGGGTATTTATTTGTTTTGAAATATAGTGGGGATCATCTACTAGTACCAAAAATATGTGGTTCCGATAAGTAAGTATCTGTAATCTGATATTAGCGCTATCTTACTTTAACTGGTAAAGCAAAATAGTACAGTGCTACTATGATGTTTAAAAAAATATTGTGCAATTGGCGAATGATGCTGCTTCGAATGATGAAGCAGTTTATTACTCTACTGCACAGTGGTGTGGTGTAGCTAGTTTTGTAATTTCAACCGCGCGCAGCGCATAGATTCTAGAAATTAATTACGGTACTCAAAGATAGTGATGATTTTTAAATTATTACTCCGTGAATAAACTATTTTTAAAGACGGTAAATCTTAGAATAGACAGTCTGAATTTCTCTGATCTGATATATTTATAATAAAACACAATATTTTGTTAAATTTCAACTGTTGAGAACATAGGCAGAGTAGAGAGTCATTGGATGCCCCATAAGGTAAAGCAGCATTGGTTTTTCCCTTATTTTGACATCCCACCATGTGCATGTGTGCCTTCTAGCAGTGACTATAGAAAGAATAAGACGGTCAGCCCCTAAATAAATTATGAGCATATAAAATTAACGTCCGCTCAGGGTGCGACATCTCTGAAACAGAAAATTATAATGGGAAGCTCTTAGATTGTTGTCTCCGCTAGGGAGATGCGGCAGTTATGTAGGTAATTCAGTGTATCGGTAAACAGATCGTCGAACCGGAGATCTCAACGTTGCCGAATTTTGAAGTCGAATTTAAATTTGGACTAGGATATACTTCCGTACGCGGAATTCTAATAAAAATTTCACAGCAACGTTTTCTAACGAATTAGAAGCTTATTTATTACACTTAAAATTTTTTGATATTTATGTATAGATTGACAAATATTATTAAATATAGGTATTATTTTTATATTATTTTGTATGCCAAATATTAAATTTAAAATGATTGTTAGTTGCTGAGGAATGTTGTTATGGATAAGGATTAAGGAATGAATAAAAAGGTAATTTAGATTGAAATATAAATTATATATAAAAATAAACCAGAAATCTAGGAAATAAAACATTTACGGACCTATGGTTCATAGGAACAATCTGGAAAGTTACTTGAATTGGTTTCTATTTTAATAAATACTTTTGATGATGGAATTAATAGACATAAATATTAATTAATATACGGCGTAGTACTTAAAATTAGGGAAGAATTATTAGCAACGACGGCGGACAAATATAGAAACGAATTGTTTAAGAATTGCCATGGCCATTTTGGAATTCTAATAGATCAAGATCATCTAATTAAAATAAATATTTTCCGTTTTATGAAATGGTTTTCCAAGGCCAGGAGCAAAACCCGAGGAAAAATACCAAAAAACCTGTAAGAAATATTCTAAGTAAATGTATAAGAAACGCTAGTCGGTGGTATCCCTATTATAAAATTGATTTATTTATATGATTGTGTTTTTTATCGATACCTCTCGACTGCCGATAGGGTAAACGGAGAGAACAGGTAGCAAGGCAGTTTAAAAAGTATCTAGAGAATGTTTGTAGTTTGTAGAGAGTGCTAATATATTTGTTATATGATAAGCTGGACTAATTATTTCTCACCCTTACAAACCAACAAACAAAACAGTAAAACCACACAGAAAAATTAGAATTTTGTCCACATAAATAATATACCGAGTGACAATAAAATTATATACATAGAAGGCGCCACTTTATTGCCTTTGAGGTTTCAGAGAAAACCAAATCTGTAACCTCAAAAGCAATAAAGCTAGCGTTGAAGTTTAAAAAGAATAAATTATGTTGCCCATAACTCCTATATTAATTAATAAATCCTAGTTTTTCCTATGTTTTTAAGTTCACCAGTGTTGTATACGTAAATAATGTATTCTTGTTAGACTTTGCTAAAATGAATAATTACCGAGATATTAATTAGGGCTTACCATAAGTATGGATAAAAATAAGAATTTGTCTAATGGATGTCTTGAAACAAGTTATTACTTGACCTTCCCATTTTTTAGATCAATTTCAATTCAATTGGTTTAAAATAAAAAATAATGATAATTCTCGAGAACGTAAATAATTATTTATTTTAAAATTCAAAACTTGGATTTACAGCATTGTAATTTGGATTATAAATAACTTTATTTTCTAAACATTTTGTCTTCAATACAAAATAATGGTACTTATACACGGTGTCCCACCGGGAACCACCTCGATCTACATATGGCAAACTATAATTAGGAAAAAATTGAAAATTGGGCACTGTACCAAAGTCACTGTGGGCAAGCGATCTAAAATATTTTCAAGATGGCCGCACTTCCGGTTATACCGAAAGTAGGTGTCAACTTGCTTATTTCAAATGGAACACCCTGTATATTATTAGATTTTTGGTAAGATTTTTGGTTTGATAGAATTCTACTCAAAATTTTAAATATATTTCATGTAGGATGTCCTATACCTATCTTAAACCGTTTATAAAATATTGACAGGTGAATATTGACATTTTTCAACTTTGACACCCTGTAAAATCTAAACGGTTTGAGATCGAACAAAACGGTTTACACATTCCTCTCTTAACTTTTTATAAGCTATCGTTTGATACTAATTTCAGATTTAACCAAGAGATTAAATTTAATCGAAAATTTTTAATTTCTAGAAAATCTAGAAAATAATTTCGCCCACCCTTTATAGATCGAGGCGGTTCCCGGTGGGACACCGTGTATATATTTTCTTATAAGCGGAGCAATTTTTGATGACTTTTTTTTGAGAGTTACATATAACCAAATGAAACCAATATAGTTTTGTTTAGTATATTATTGTGCATCAGAAATGGCGATTTACCATATTTTTCATTAGGACTGACATTTTGTATTAAAAAAATATGTATAATTCAGGAAATCTGCGTACATAGTTTCTTTATAAATATCATTCGATATCTAGATAACTACTTGCAGTGACTATATTAGTCACTGCCACTTGGCAAATCGAAACATATTTATTTTTGTTTCTAAGTGGATACTTAACTTGAGATACAACATTAAAAATAATATATTGCCAAAAAATACCAAATTTTTTTGTAAAAAAAAATGTTAATGTACGAATTAACATTTCTTGTAGTTAAAATTTCACCAATCGACAAACTTTTTTATTTATGAACATTTTTAAATACAAGCCGGGAATGAAACAAAGGTTGAAAAAGTTTTTAAAACAAAAAAACTTTCTTTATGCTGTAATATTCTTTCACCGTATTTATCTAGTTTTTTTTTTACCACTACAATAAGTGTTAACCTTGTTTTCTAGGTCTGTAAACAGAATTACTGCCGGGCCTTGTAAAACTATTTTTTCCAAGATTAAACACTCCATGTCACATTTTATAGGTATTTATTATATGTACTTATATTGAATTACAAAAAAACTATAATTTATTGTTCTAAAATAAAAATTGACAATACGACCTTACGAATTGTCAGTAAGAAAATTCGCACACAGAAGGGTATAACTACATTTAAAATTTTATCTCTATCTGAAATATTTTCTTGTTGCTAGCCATAACATTTTTAATTGTGATTGCGCTAAAATCGTGTCGCATCTACTGCTTCTTATTTTGTATAAAGGACGGCTGGGTGACAAACCGCGTGCTGCTTAGATTTAAAAATGATTTATCTTGAAATCAGGGTCTATACAACCTTTTTTTGTTCCAAAAATTTCTTAAAATAAAAAAGTTTCTCGCTTGGTCAAAATTAGGCTGCCTAACAGGTGATTGTTTAGAAAAAACTAATCTATTTTTTGGAGACGTGTATTACATCATAATGACCAATGATCACTTACGTTTCTGCTTTAAAATTAAAAAAAAAATACAGTGAAAGCACAAGTATATATTTGTGGTGAAAGCAAATGCATCAGTTAGGTCTATTTTTGTTAATAAAAAGATCTGCCCAATAAAAAAAGTCGTAATTAACCATTCCGTATAGGCAATAACTAATAGCTAATAAATAACTAATAGAATAATACTATTTGTCTGATTTGGTTTTACTCAACCGACTGTTCGCAAGTTTATTGCTCCACATAGAAAATGTAGCATACTCCACTATTAATTTTTTAAATTTGTTCTGCCGTGCCGTACACGTAGTGGCAACACAGCGTTGTCTCAATTTACTTCGTCCGCGCCTTACAGTAAATTGCTTTAGCTTAACGCGAGTTGTGTGAAAATTCAATAGGGCGCAGCACTTCCTGAGCTAGAAGTTTTGAAACTTGTCGATTTTGTACTGGTACGTGGAAGTAGGCTTCGCTGACCGTCTTATTCTTTCTATAGTCACTGCTTCTAGTAAGGAAAACCTTAATAAGGTTACTGGTTGACTTTAATTCTGCAGGTTTAAGGTACGGTGTTATGTCTCTTTTATTTAATGTCTTGGGCCTAAATAATCCTGAAAACGATATGACATTTAGAATATGTATTTTAGTGATAGGGATAAATAAACTGAAGTATTAACAATAATATAATATGTATATGAAAATAAAATTTAGGTTTTTTTCTTTTCTAAATTATAATAGATTCACTTGAATTTGGAAAATATTTAGTTTAGAAGAAAAGTGCGATGTCAGAATAAGAGACAATTTTGTGAACAAGGTAAAACAGTATTCAAACTAAGTGTATCTAAGTACTATACTATCTTTTTACCCTTATTTTATAATGCATGTTCGACAAACAGTAAAAAATGTTTGTAATGTTTTTGCGGTACCATCAAATGGGAGAATAAGGTTGTCTTGATAATGTAATGAACTGTAATTGATATATTTTTTGGAATTTGATCTGAATTTATTTAGAATTTCCTCCAGTTTAAAAATTTTAGAATATAAAAAAAAATAATTTCGAATACTTCTTTTTTATTAAAATATGTTAAAATAGTATGACTAAAGTCATTTCGTTATTAGCAACGAGGGACTAACAGAAAACATTTTATTAAATTAAAAACATAAATTAAGACAAACATAAAAATAATTCACAGCTAGGTGATTGGTGGGGTGTTGCCTGAAGTGACAAGGGGTGGCTTGAAAGTGGTGAGGGTTGCTTGCACAGTTGCAGTGGTTGAATTGAATAAGCCTTTATTTCACATCTAATTTTATCATTGGACCACACTTTTTTGAGAAGGTACAGAATGGAGAGGCCGTATATGTAACTGTTACTGGTGAACGATACCTGCATATGTTACGAGATTATGCCATTCCACGGATACAAAACGAGCTCGAAGGAACTGAAAACATGATTTTTTTATGCAGGATGGAGCACCCCCTCATATTTACCGACCAGTTGAAGAATTTTTAACTGATGTTCTTCAAAATCTTGTTATAAGCAGACATTTTGTAAATTCATGGCCTCCAACAACGCCTGAGCTTAACCCAGTGGATTACTGGCTGTGGGGTTATTTAAAAAAAATGGTGTTAGAACCGACCAACAACGCTGGAAGAATTAAAAGACTCTATTAGCTAGCAAATTGCTGCAATTCAACCAGAAATGCTGAATAATGCTGTTTACAATTTGGAGGAACGGACATATCGAACATTTGTGAACATAAGAAATCCCATTGTTTAAGCAGCCGAATTTCTTTCACATCCTGTTATTAACTTTTTAATTTGTTAAAAATACATAATAAGCTGAAATTATATTCCTTACTTTATGATAACTTTGTATATGAACATTTACCTACAACGACCTAGAAGATAACAGTTGTTTATCTACCTACGTTTATGCTAATTATTACCTACTTTTGTCAAAAATGACCTACCTATATGTAGTGTTTATTATGTTATGAATGGATAACTACAAGTTTCAACTGAGTGAGTAAATAAATAATGACTGGCGATTTATTTATAGCTTACTTTTGATATTTTCATTCTTATTATAAATAAGATAAAGTAGTCTCAAAAATCCAGGCGTTGCCCATCATAGGTAACATCACGGGGGTATGAATAGTCGTAGTATTTCTCAGTATTTTCTGAGGAATCCAAAAAGTGAAAATCATTTCGATAAATCCCTTTTTTAAACACAAATATACAACTTTATATTTAATATAAACTTTCAAGGCATTTTTAAAAGGTACTATTCTGAAATGTCTGTTTTGCGGTCATAAATATTATCAGTCATAATAATTTAATGTCCAATACACAATAATTTGCTCCAAGCACGATACGACTGTAGACTGTATTAATAAGATATTCCGAAAATTGTCTGTTGAATTTTTTATTATTATTATGATTAGAATTAATTCTGAATGCCAATCACAAGATTCAACTGATATAAAAAGTGTGAGTAAATAATTAATGACTGGCTATTTATCGATAGCTTCACTTTAACAGTTTACTGGGAATCAGATACAATTTATCTGATTTAATTAAAATTACTGTAGATATAAGCAAGTTATGTTATACAAAAAAAAAAAAATACATTTTTAATTTATATAAAAATATTAGTAGTAGTGGTGAGAACCACACCGTAATGCCCTCTTTGGGTCTTTGCTACTATCTGTCTGACAATTATTGTCAAATATACAGACAGATGTGGAGACTCCTATGGAGATGCCGAAGTAATGCCATGCCAGTCGGGGCACATTGTCCGTGGAGTAGTTGTTTTCGGCATTTCCTTCAAATAAAAATAGTATTATTGAATATTCAGTTTTCTCTACTTTTCAATTTAATGGTTCCATTGTATTTACTAAGGTAGGTACTATACAGGGTGGGACTAATTCGTTTCTAATCATAGGGATCTCCTAAAAGGTAGAAGATACTGTGCGTTTCACGAAGTTGTATCCCGGATTGGAATGTTCGGATTGTCAGGATTCGCTGGCAAATCCTGTGCGAGACTTGCACGCGCGTTTAAATCACACCACCTCAATTTGTAGCGGTCCGTAACCGAGATGTGCCAATGCATTGAATTTAACTAATAACATGACGACGCTCCATACGTTGGAGATATATACTAACATTCCAATCCGGGATACAACTTCGTGAAACGCACAGTATGTGATCAAGAGACTAATATTTAATTTTTTGCATTATGCTAGATTGCTGAATTATATTGGTTCCGTATTTATCCCTAAAACATTATTTTTTGTGTTAGTTTAAATTATATATTTTATATAACTCTAGATGATATCTTACTTACCTTTTATTTACTTTTACATTAATAAAATATTCAAATAATTTTCTATCCCAAATCCTCATCTCATTTTTATTTGTATATTTACTTCACAGTTTTTGTTCATAACTTACTTCTAGGGCTGGACTATTGAATACGGGTGCTCCTGGAAAAATTCCCGAGGAGCCCGCCTTCTATTATATTTTTTATAGCTTATAAGCTAGGTACACTTGGGGATAAATTGGAAAGTTAGTAAGTAAAATTTCCATTCTCGTACACATAGTGTGTCCAAACTCAATACTGCAGCATTGATAAAGCAGCTTACTAGTATTAGGAAAGTTTGAGAATTGATGAGTTACATCAAGTGAATAGTGATGAATTTAATAATAAGTAGATGTCCTGTTATTATAATCAAACAGAGAAATTTATAAGTGAAGTACAATAGTAATTACTCTTTAAGAGGTTTGTATTAGTCTAACTTTACATATAATTTGATGTGTATTTATACATGTGCTTATCTTGTTTATTAAAAAGATTGCGGTCAAGCAAATGACACTAACAATAACATTATTATGCTTAAAATGTATCAAGAAGTTAAAATAAATGACTGGGTTAAGGGACTTATGTGTAACTCACTTAATAATGTCACTGACCGACATGATTTTTGTAATACAGTTCAGCCCATTATTTTTACAATACTAATACCTTTGTAATAATAGAAAAAATATTCATAAAGTCCTAATACATATTACTTTTCAATGGGCCCATAGAACCTTTTATATGGGCGGAGAGTAAATTTTATGAGGGGTCATTTAAAAGGGGTCCATTTTAAAACAGAAAGATAACCGAAAATGGATTGTTTTCATAACATTAAACTTATTCTCTTATTCAGTCTTCTTTTGAGTTTCGAATTGAGTGGTTTTGTGTAGTGAAGAAAGTTTTTTCAACGACGAAAATGTCAAGTCAAGTCACAAAATGTCTAGTCAGTCGCGCTGCAGTTGCAAAATTTCTCCTGACAAGTTTTGTTATATTTGTGGAGAATTTCTGGTGGAATCACAAGCTAGACCATTTTCTGAAAATGTGAAAAAACCTATTTCATATATTTTAGTGTTTTAATCGGAGATCAAGACAAGCAGTGGGCTCCCCATGAGTGCTGTGTCAGCTGTACCGTATCACTGGTGCAGTGGATGAAAGGGAAGATAAAAAGTATGCTTTTTGCAGTTCCAATGGTATGGCGAGAAACCACCAATCATTTTGACGATTGCTGTTTTTGCATGACAAAGACTGAAGGTTTCAAGGAACTGAAGACTGAAGGAAGCAGCTCCAAAGAACACTGTACCGACCCCACTTTTACTCCAGGTCTCAATTCCGGCGAGCTACATTTGATCGATCAAAGTGATTTACATGATTTAGTATGTGATTTGGGGTTATCAAAGTAATAGTCAGAACTTCTTGGTTCCCGTCTTAAGGAGTAAGAAACAAAAATTACGAGTGGCGCTTGTTCATATACTCATCGAAATATAGTTTAAAAGCTGTGTTATTACATAATGGAAATTTAAAACCATCTATACCAGTTGCCCATTCAGTGACAGTGAAAGAAACCTATGAAAATATGCGCTTCCTTTTAGATAAAATAAACTACAACTGCAGTTATAAGTAGTAATGCAGTAATTTATATCCCTCAAAAGCGGAAGTAAAGCGAGTCTTTTACTCCCTAGGGTGAAAAGCGTAGCCAACTCACAATATGGCTACTCAGATTTATCAGTCATCATGGTAACCAATTTGATTTTTGTATGCCATGCAGATTTTTATGTTCATAAATTAGAAATGTCATATTGACAATACTTTTTAAATTAGAAATATATTAACAACAATTTTTTTAATTCTTTCAATTAAAATGTTGGGTCGTACAAAAAATAGTATATTATACATCTCGGGAGTACATGGTTTTCTCCTCAGTGCTTTGTAGAGCCCTCGGGCTTTGATCTCGTGCTACAAACGCACCTGGGGAATAAATCATGCATTTTACTCCCTGAATAATCTACTATTATATACAGGGTGTTAGTTAAACATGCGGCAAAAATTCAAGAGGTTATTCCTTGGACTATTCTAAGGATATTTTATCCTTTGATAATTTTTGAAAAAGCGCTTTGTTGCGAAGATATAGGGCGAAAAAAATTTTCAACAAATCCAATTTTGGTATTTTTCGCATTATTAATGTAGGTGAAATAAAAGTATGGCGTACTACACTGGACGTATCAAGTAAAAGACAAGTAAGAAAAAGGAGTTGTTTTTTCTTACCAACATCCCGTGATACTTCGGAGTGATTATTTTGTATGTTTTTGTATGTTGTGTTTGGAGGATGTACCATTGACTACAAGACAGGCAATGTGGTTTATGCATGATGGTGCACCACCTCATTTTAGTGTAGTTGCTCGAGAGTTTTTAACAGCAACATACGGAGATCGCTGGATTGGTCGAGGTGAACCTCACGTATGGCCTGCTCGATCCCCAGACTTAAACCCCCTGGATTATTTCCTGTGGGGCCATCTAAAGTCATTAGTTTATACTAGGCCAGTGGAAGATGTGGACGATTTAAGAGATCGGATAATTCCTGGGTGTAACTCAATAAGAAACGACCCTGGTGTTTTTGAAAGAGTTCGAGAGTCTATGAGGAGAAGATTGGATGGTCGCATCCGAGCTGGAGGTAGCCATTTTGAACAATTCTTGTAGGTTCAGAAATGTTATATGTAATTTTTAGTAATAAATTGTTATTTGTTGAAAATTTTTTTCGCCCTATATCTTCGCAACAACAAATCGCTTTTTCAAAAATCATCAAAGGATAAAAAAATATCCTTAGAATAGTCCAAGGAATAACCTCTTGAATTTTTTCCGCATGTTTAACTAACACCCTGTATACTAATTAAATGTATATTATTTAAGTTTTTTTTTTATTGCGCTACTGATGCGGTGCAGTGAAAATAGCTTTTGTTTATTCGCTTAAGAAAATTACACATAAAATGAATATCTGAGCCATAGTTGATTAAATATTTTGGTGATGTAGATACATTAATGCGATTTAAGCGATAACATAAATATTAATTACACAGGGTGTTATTCCAAAATAAAATCCAGTAATACGTAATCTGAAAGAATTAAGTTGCATGTCGAGCATTTCCCATGAGTCGCTTGATATATTAGACCCTGTGTAGGTATATATTTTGAAAATAATTTGATGGGGCTTGGGGAAATTTGGAATATTACATAAATCAATGAAACTAATACAATTTATTAATTTCATTAGAAAAATAATAAAATACTTATCTATATTATATATTACTCGTAATAATATTTAAGACACCAAAGGATAAAAAAAATGTCAGCATCTCTCAGCACTTGGCTAGCATTAAACACCCTCCAAATATTTTGAGAAAGTGCTGACATGTCCGGGCCAACTTGATGCATCTATATTATAGATTAATAATATTTAAGATACCTAGGGTTCATCAACAGATCTTATGGTAAGTTCTTGAATCTGAAAAAAAATCAACGGGATTAAGATAATAAATCGAAAATCAATTACAGTCAATGTAAAATTGTAGGGAAAAATCTGTTTGGAAATGACAAATAATTTTTTTAACTATTATGAAATTTAAGATTAATTTATTTAATCTATATAGTCTATAATTCAAAATTATATTATTAATTATTTATTTAGATTATAAATCTAAATACTGAATGTTACGCTACCTCAGGTGATCTCATATTACCTATATTAAAAATCCAGAGGAGCAGTGGCCTACTGATCTGCAATAACTAAAACATATAGCTTCCTTCTACCACTATGTATAAATAACAAGGTGAAAATTTTAACCTAGTCCTAAGATTTTCCTGTCATTATTTATGAGAGATCTTAATAATCAAATATAATTGTAACTATTACAAAATTTTTAACTTTAACTCCCTATAATGCCTATACTAGAAATATATAATTTGATTTTACACAACTTCATGAAAAACTAAGTCATCCTGCCCCAGTATATATATGCGTCCGCAGCATGGGCTGCAAAGACGTATATGAAGAAGATCCAGGCCATCGAAAATATCGCGCTGAGGACCATGGTGGGTGCCCCCTGGTACCTGCGGACAGCCGATATATACCGGAACCTTGACTAAGTCCAAGCCCGAGAACTCATCAGGAGGCGCGGAGTCAAGTTTGTCGCATATGCCGATAATCCGAGAGGCCATGAACTACGAGCCCGATGCAGCCGCTGTACACGAGCGGCCAAGACTCCAATTGCTGGACCCAGGATGAAAGCAAGATCTTCTTATGTTTCAGATTTCACCCGGAACAAGCGTAGAGGGCTACGAAGCGACTAAGAAAACTAGTCCCAGATCTTCCCTCAAAGGCGCGACCGCCGACAGCGATCGCGGGTTCACTTCGAGTACACTTTCCTTACCATGCACAAAGCTAATGGACCAGTTGGCTCCTTTAGCGGTGCACCCCCGACTACAAAGCCACTCTTGACGTACGCCAAACCACCACCCAGGACGAGAGCGGCACTTGCCGCCCCCGTCCGAGACAGACTACCCCCAGTGGCTTAGACATGCAGGCGAAGAAAGAAGACTAGACACAAGAGCGCCAGAAGATCCTACGCCAGAACAGGAGGAGACCCAACGAATCGCTCACACATACCACTTTTGTGATCGGTGGTAATGAAGGATGAGGTCCTTCATTAACCCCGGATGGATGGAGAGGGTAAAGAGCGATAATGCCTCAAACCATCCCAAATCATGACCAGGGTCAATGGATATTGGTGGCATGAAGAACTACGGAGTGTTCTATAGACATGTAGAAAAGTCAGATGCCCTTAGTTTTCCAGTTGAGTGATAAATTTATCACTGTGCTTTAACACAAAATATCTCCTGTATGGTATTCCTATATTCATAGATATAAGAGATTGATTTAATGATGGAAGAGAATTTTACCTGCTTCGAATTGCTACCAGGTGATCATAAAACCTGCAAGGGATCTAGAAAGATCCGAATTGAAGCATATTTGATGAATTTTTATCTAATTAATGAGAGGATGTTGTGGCAGGAAATTACTTACTAAAGGAAATCATACTTATATTAGATGCATTGTTAAAGTCTATTCGTTTAATTCAGTTTCTCTATCACTTTCATTACTTGATAAATCTTCTTTAGAATTCGGTATATTAATGTATGAATGCTTCACAGTTTTAACATGTGAAACATAATTTTTTCCAGCTACTTACAGGCACTTTATTCAGTTGACTCAGAAGAAGATACACACATACGACATACGAGTATATTATCGGTCATCGTTTCGGAGGGGCAAGAAGGAATGATCGATTATTGATAGTTATGGTATCATTCAAACCACACAAGGACCTGATCTGGCATCTTTTTTATTGGTGATGGTAACTCTTGTTAAAAAAAAAGAGAATGGGACTCCATTTTTTGTTTTGTATATACCTAAATGACGAAAAGTTACAATAAATTTTATTTGTGAATATTAATTTAGGCTATTTCTTAAATTATAGTACCTAAGTACTACGTCACACAGGGGGGGGCAGGGGGGAAGTCGCCACCCTGCCTCTCCCCTTGGCGACAATTTGGATGTTCCTCCATTAATTCACTACTACACGGACGCCACATATGTGCACACATACGAATTAAATGCCTGTATTTGCGAGAATTTGATTGATTTACTAGAATCAAGACTCAGCACGGCCCCTACCTGGGCAATAAATTCATCAACAAACAAAAAAAAATTTATTGTAGGTGGGCCGCAACTCGAGGCAGGTAATTTTTTTTAATTCTCAAATTAATATCTTATATCAAACATAGTTTGTAAACCAGTTTGGTATGAATATACTATGTATTGCAAAAGTTTTGTCGATAGCCTTAGTGATATAATAAACATCTACTTCTATATCTACATTTCAAAAAAAAAAAAAAAATACCTGCACATGGGGAGGTGTCGATAAGGCATACACAACTCCATCAGCAATATTTTGAGGTTCGATGATTTGCTCTTCTTCTACATATTTTTTCGTGATATCATTGCTGCCCACAAAATTGTAAAATCCTTCTGTCTCCACAGGTCCAGGGCTCAAACTCTAAAGCACATAAACAAAATAGATATGTGTTAGTTACACTCCATCTTTGGATTAACATTTTATAAAGTTAATATTAAAGTAGGGTGGACACAGAACCTTTCATTTATGAGTACATTACAGATAAATTCATTATTGTAATAAAGTGATGAAAAAGTACACCGTATATATCAAGGCAAACTTTTAAAGTTTTACCCCAAAGACACCAGAAATAAAGAAAAGCAAATATAAAAACCATATTTTTTTACTTTAATTCTTTTATTTTATACTTGTTTTTTGGGACTTTGTACTACACTCTGAATCTTTATTCTGAATACTTCTGGTTTTGTGTGTTTATTATTTGACAGGTGGTGCAATCTCAAAAGAAATTAATATGAATCATGCAGCTGCAAGTTACAAACAGCACATGCATCTTATTTACTTGAAGGAGATGCCGAAAACAACTACTACCAAAGGCAATGTGTCCCGACTGGCACTGTATTATTCCGGCATCTCCGTGGAAGTCGCCACATTTTTCATTGAAATCAACCACCAGACACTGACCGGTTTCGAACTTATTTTGTGCTCATCAGTGTGCCATAGGTAGTGGACTCGATTAACGTTGTTGCAACATGACAATACAGGTAATGGTACAATGCGGTACCTATAATGCAGTGCCAGTCGGGGCACATTGCCAGTGGAGTAGTTGTTTTCGGCATCTTCTTCAAATAAATACATATGTATTAGCCCACCCTAGTGCCCCAAAGAGGGCGCTACGGTGTTTCTAACTACCACTAATATTACATGTCTCTGTATGCAATAGTACATACCTACCTACATATTAAATGAGAGTTTTCAGAAAAACTGAAAAAATTTGAAACGTAAAAGTATAAAAATAAGTTATATAGTGTTCATTTAATACAGGAATAGGTAAAAAGTTGATCCATATGTGTTTCAAATAGATATAATTTGTGAATAAACGCTTTGAAGAATTTTAACAAATATGCCCATAGTTACTGAAATGAAAGGTATGAACACATATCAGTCAACAGTTTTCTATCTAAATCTAAAGAAATATACAGAATGTCTTATTTGTAAAAAAGTTAGGTTCCGTTTCAAAGGAAAGCGCACGGCACCTTCCGAATTTCATTTCGCATCAAGACACATGTGTCGGAATCGACTCGCGGGATTTAGCTTAGTAGTGTAACAGGGTAATAAGAATCATGATTTCTTCGGAGGAAGAATTCATTGAGGTTATAATAAACGAAAAACAGCAAAACGAATGTGGATTCATGAAATTGGTTCGAAGTGTCACGTCTACGGCGAATACAAGTAGATAAGCAAGACGGGTTCTCGAGCGGAAGTGAACTGTCAGTGAGCTGGATGGCCAGCTTCCATAGAGCTACACCACGGAGCTGCTGGTCATTGGCTTCAGGGGTTGAATAAGAAGACTTAAGATGCATCCCCGCAGGTGTAGGTGCCCCAGGGGCTGCAGAAGAGCACCCCAAGGGTGTGTGACGTAGCTTCGTCAAGATGGCGGCCTGACGTCACGACTTTCATTTGTTTCCTGATTTACTACGGGATGACCGGAAATTTTTTAAGTACTTAAGAATGACAGGAAAAATTAAATTTTTTTTTTTGAATCAATCAAAGCAACTCTGAAAACCCACAATGATATCAGTCCACAGTCAAAATGTAACAAGTATTGAAAATACACAACATGGTGCCTGGTGATGGTGCCATCGGCATCGGTACGCACGACACTCATGACAGACAGGGGATGCATTTTTGAGGATGCAAATGTGTTTTGTACCATATGATTGCATTTCTTTTACATTTTTCCGTTCTGTTGTCAACATATAAAACATTATGCATACTTTTGCTTATCCCTATAGGTACAGGTTGAAGTATATTAAATGAAAATCAATGTGTATTACCGTAATTTTTATTTTGGATTTCAAATTCATCAGCTCTAGTCTCAGAGTTTCCGCTAAAGCCGTTACTGCAAATTTGCTGGCTGGATACACATTCATTCCTGGAAAACCAATAACCTGATGTCCTACAACGCTGTTGATGTGTATTATGTGACCGTTAACGTTGTTTGCCTTCATATCTCTTATGGCTTCCCTTGTCGCTATGCACAAACCGAGAACGTTAACATTAAAAATATTTCTCCAAATGTCGCTATCTCCGTCTACGAGACTTGTGGGTGTGCCAACACCAGCGTTGTTGACTAGAATATGGATTGGGCCCAAATTTTCTTTTATCCATTTGAAGGCGTTCAAAATGTCTTCCTCTTTACTGACGTCAGCCTTGACAGCGTAGAGTTTACCTTTCTCGTTGCAAAGTTTATCTGCTAAAGTCTCAATACAATCTTCTCTTCGTGCCAGTCCAACAACCTATAGTAGAAAAAAATTAAAGTGAGAGACTAATAGAAGTAAATTTCAAGAAAGCACAGTAATCAAAAATTTAATATTAGTCGAAATATTAGGATTTTTTATAATTGTTGAGGAAACCCAATAGGTCGAAACAGGAAATTATATCTGGTTGATTTTAAGCTACTTATCAATAAGTATTTTTTGAACAATGACACGCCTATTTGTCCTTAAGACCGTTATACATAAAATCTAGCGCTTCTTCAAAAATAGGCGCTTCTTCAGTGAAGTAGGTTAATTAGGTGAAATAATCATCGCCATAATCAGCGCCTTGTAATATAAACTCTCGATATTCGTAAAATAAGACATTTATTATTTACAAGATAACATTATCGGGTCAAGGCAAGGCGCCGGTCCTAGTCAACTGCTCAGTCAATTACGAGGCAGGGATTGAATAGGCGGAGATCTGACCGAAACAGAGGAATTTTCGTCTGAGCGCAAGTCCATTCTCTCGTTGGATTTAGTTTAGTCTTAGCTATGTTGAAGTACATCAAAATTGTATATATTTCTGGCAAATAAGATTGTGGATCTTTTATGACTTGCAACTTGCACCGCCTGAATTATTGTTTCGTGTTTACAATTACTTACTAATCTTCAATAGTAGTACTTTGTTACCTATCGGTTTATCTGTGAATGGAGTATAATTTAAAAATAATGACTTTGTATTTATTATTTACAACTAAATTGATAATTTTTTCCATTAGTTTCAACTTGTAAAACAGGAATTCCTAATAATTTAACCTAATAATATGAGTGACCTTCCCATTTACTGTAAGGACAAATCGTCAAATATTCAAAAACTTTAAGAATCAGCTTATTATTATTGTTCAAAAAACTTACATAGGTCTTTATTTAGCTGCAGTTGGTGTCTCTATTATTATTTAGTACTTCAATAGCATCTACTGATTGAGGTGAGTTCGTGAAGATGAATAATTAAATAAAACCATACACCTTTCTTTACATATCTATTAGCAATGCTAAATGCAATAACTGGATTTAAAGAGCATACATATCACACGAAAAACTTTAATGTAGATAAGTTGGCCCTAGCCTTACATAGTTATGAAACGGGGTACAAATGTAATATAATAAGGTAATACCTCCCTCATAAAAGCCAGTACTTCTCAGAACCTAAATACATTAGAATCAATATATATGAAGAAATATAAAATCATTTACTGAATTTCGATTTAAGCCCATTATCTATTAATATCCTGTATATATGTAAAATAAAATTAAAAATAGTCAACAATAGTAAAGATCCAACCACAATTTAGAAAAAGGGCAGGCAGGCAGACATCTGCAGTTTATCTAAATAAATTTATTTTACAGCCCCATCTTATAAATTGGGTGACTTTATTTATAAACTTGTTAGTGTTTAAGCTACCGACGATGAGTACATAGTACTCGAAATTTAGGTATACATTTAGCATTGCTAATATATATGTGAAGAAAGGTGTATTGTTTTATTTAATTACTTCAGTAACATAACAAAATTAAAATATGATTTATAAATTATATATTTACTTGGCACTTAAGGTAATTATCATTTATATCATAACTATTTTGACAATAGACAAGTCAGTCAGTAAATATTAGCTTCATCCCGCGAGTGGCGCCCAAAAATAAAAAATAGATACAAACACAAACAAAATCAATAAAATGACTTGCAATACCTTTTGATTCAGAGTTTTATTAGACTGCAAGAGATGATGTTTCAGAATTTGTCAGAATATTCTCTATGTATTCCGAGCAGGTCTTAACCAATTCACTTACTTTAAGCCCCTGTTGTACCAATTCTTCAGCAATAGCAGCCCCAATGCCGGTACTAGCACCTGTAACTACGGCGACCTTGCCTACCCAACGGTCCATAGATAACACCATTGTGATATTTTTGTACCTGCAAATACGAACGATAACCGGTAACTAAACAAAAGCAGACGATTCATGTATATTTATTCGCATTGAAATACAGTGGGGATCAATATCTAAATGGTTATTTTCGAAAATTATATCTAATCTGATATCTAAAACTAAATCGACGAATTTTCATACATGCCTGTAATTACGTATGTCACAAAATATCGAGCAATAATATACGTACTGAAATACAGTGACTTGCAAATTTTAACGAAATTTTAGTAGCTTAAATATACATTATTAATAACCGGCTGAATACATTATAGAATCTGGGAGTCGTGGATGATAATCATCTGAAGTGACTGAATGTGTATTTTTTTTATTGGAGATTATGCTGAATAAAACATGAATGTTTTAATACATTTTCACTAGTCTCTAGTCAGTCTAGTATATACATCTGGTGAAGCTAAAGTTTAGCGAAACAATTGTTATGTTTATTATATAAAGTATTTGTGAAAATGTATTAAAACATTTATGTTTTATTCACATACAGTACGGATTGGATATGGATTTTCAACAAGTTAAGGGGCTCAGGTAGTATCAATAATAGTATGAAGATATATTGAATTGCCTTTATCTCTGGGAGATAATACGAGTTATTTTTAACAGCATATCAAAATGAATATACAGGGTGTCACAAAACCATACCGACACACTTTGAGGTGTGGTAGCGGACATGAAGACAAACCCTTTTTGTTTAATAAACATTGTCCGCAAATGAGCCGTGTGGTGGACAGTAGAGCAATAAAATGTTTTAAATTATACCCAAATGACTAAATTAATTCTTGATTTAGGTGGATACCATTGTATTTCGTTTAACATTTTTTGTTTCAACCACGCTTCTTGTTGGGAGAAAAAAATGTCCTTTTCACAATTAACATTCCAAAAATGCCAATTTTAAGACCGTAGTAATATATGTGACTTATTTAGTTGGCATCATAACATTAACTTTGTTGATTTTGATTCAAAATTTGTATTGAAAATGGACGATAATTTCTCATTTCAAGATCTTACCGATATGCACCTTGCTTATGCTGCAGCAACTTGAAATGGAAGAAAAGCTACACGCTTGTATGGAGGGAGATATCTGGAACGCCGGCAACCTTATCAGACAAACTTTGCTTCCATCTATCGTCGTTCTAGAGAAAGTGGGAACTGAAAAGTGGCGTCCTGGTGGTGGTGGTCGTCCAAGAACAGCTCGTACGGTTGAATTTGAAGGAGTTCTACACCATGTGGAGGAAAATCAATTCACAAGTGTTCGCGCAATTGTACACCAAATTACAGTGACTCTAGTCACTGTACACCAAATGACATCAACAACTCCTCTACTCCTACCATTTACAACGCGTACAAGCTTTAAATCCTGAAGATTATCAACATCGATTAGCTTTTCGCTAATGGTTTTTGGGTCACAAATTTATAGAACCTCACTTCGGGAGAATAGTAGGTATTGTTTTCTGATGAGGCATGTTTCACGCGCGATGGTTATTTTAATAGTAGAAACAGCCACATTTGGCATGATGAAAATCCTCACGCCGTTGTCTCTAGAGGACACCAGCAACAATTTTCTGTAAACATGTTGGCTGGTATTGTTGAAAAAAATCTAATACTTCACTTGCTGCTTGCACGTTTGAACGCAGAATATGTATCTCCATTTTCTGCAAAATGTATTGCCTTTCTAACGAACCTTCTACTGAGGACGAGTTGAGGATCAACTCGAAACATTCTATTTAGACATACTTGATTCAAAATATGATTTGTAATATTACAGAATTTTGTATAAAACTAAAAAAGCACTGATGAAATTTAGTTAATTTATCAAATATTTATTTTATTGCATACTATACGAGTACAGTAGTTTTTAGGGTAAACTTTAGAAGTTTGCCTTGGAACTGTACTTTGAATATTTAATTTATATGCTTGTGGTTTCCTGTTTTTTGTTATTTTACAGGTGGTGTAATCCCAAAAGAGACTACAATAAATTATAAAAACACCACAAATAAGTTACAGACATAATAGAATATAATTTATTGTATTGCTAAAATTAGTAGGTGTATACAGTTCGTGTATATAGTTATATATATTTAAAAACTGTACTGTAAATTATTCTGATTATTTATACATGAAGGATTCATCAACAGGCCTTACAATAAGCTCTTGTATCTGAAAAAGGAAAATATTAATATTAGAATTTAAGAAAATAGGTTACAACCAACATTGTAAGACATACACAATTTTTTTGTATTTAAAATTTTTTCTATTTCTTTTCAAACATCATGAAAGTACTAAGAAACTTACTTTTCATATTTCTGTGTCTTATTAAGAGTTTAATGTGTAATTTATTAGCTCTGTTTGTTAGTAATTGACATATCACATGTTACTATGAATTTTAAAGTACTTACAGATATCGATGTGAAACTGTTTTATTTTTTAAACATTTTTTCGAAAGATATATATACACTTTTACTTCTATCAAAAATTACCTGTACATGTGGGGGCGTCGATAACGCATACACAACAGCATCGGCAATATTTTCAGATTCGATTATTCGCTTTTCTTTAAGATTTTCCTTAAAGAGCGCATCCTTGGTCATAGAGTCAGGTAAAATTTCCGTGTCGGTAGATCCTGGACTGATACTCTAAAATAAATATTTAAACATTAATTTTAAAAATGCAGTAATTGAAACGAATATTAAATAATGTAGCTAGAATTTATCTGGGTCAATTAGTACGTAGGCTTGCTGTAAAACACTATTGGACTATTTAAGTAAATCAGCCCGTGGATATAAATATTTTAATAAATATTTAGATTTGGATGATGTAGTTCCCATTTTAAATAGTAATGTGTCAATAAAGCACTGGAGATAGGAGTACTTAAATATTATTTGTTTTTAGTTTAGTGTTATATTTGGAAAAACCCCTAAAATTTAATAACAATCGGATATACTTAAATAACTTATAGTAAAAAGTTAACATTTACTTTAATAATTAATTGTAATTTATTTTAATTGTAAAATGCATTGAAGATTTCTGTTGAACAAGTTTACAAATAAGAGAAATGTAACATGTATGATATTTTAGTTATATATTTTTATGTTATTTAGTTAATATTCTTGAAAGGGGTTGGAACTTTTGGTGTGAAGATAACACTGACGTAGTTTTCCATATAACACCAAAACACTGTACTGCACTCGACGTGCATTTCGCCAACCAAGTTGGCATCATCTGTAGATAATTAAAACTAAACCGATGCTAACACTATGTCCTATTTACACCTAAACTATTGTTACGGTTCAGTGAACCGTTGTGACAGTACAGTGAACGATTTTGACGGCTCAGTGAATCGTGATTTACTAACCAATAAAGCGGACTGTATGGGATTGGCCCTCTGTCACCATTCATACTATTTTACACTTCACAATTTCCAAACTCAAATGCATTCAGCTGTCTGGAATTTGTTACATTTCTAATTAGTCTTAAATTGCTACTATCTATCTGGCTGATATCTAGCTGGTTCTTCTCAAATGCACGTTGGGCAACACTAGACTTATCTGGTCTTCCATATTTGAGATGAGCCATATGTTCCTTGAATCTAATTTGAATTGACCTTCTAGTTTGTCCAACATACCCTTAATTGCAGTCTTTAGAGATAATTTGGTAAATCCCCGACTTTTCCTTAGTTTATATTTTTTATTTTTGGTGTGGTGGTTTTTAAAGATATAGGTATGTCAGTGGTTTATTCATCGGGAATTAAACTACAACAACTATTTGGCAATCCAAAAGATAAAATAGAAACTAAGGAAAAGTCGAGGATTTACGAAATTAGCAGTGAAGACTGCAATTAAAAGTATGTAGTATGTTGGACAAACTAGAAGGTCAATTCAAACTAGAGACAAGGAACAAAAGTATTTTTTCTGTAGGTTTCAATCATTATTAAAGCATTGTTCCCTTTTCATATTATAATATAATTTAGGATTAACATATTCACCGTAATTTTTATTTTTAACTTCAGTCTCATTAACTCCAGCCTTAATGTTTCCGCTAAAGCAGTGACTGCATATTTGCTCGCGGGATATAAGTTGAATTCCGGAAAATTGTACAGCTGATGTCCTAAGATACTATTGATGTGTATTATGTGTCCATCTACGTGATTTGCCCTCATATCTTTCACGGCTTCCCTTGTAGCTATGGACAAACCGAGAACATTAACATCGAGAGTGTTTTTCCAGATCGCTGTTTCTCCATCCACCAGGGTATCTTCTTTCAAGAAGCCAGCGTTGTTGATGAGGATATGGACGGGTCCAAGGTTATCTTTGACCCACTTGAAAGCGTTTAAAATGTCTTCTTCTTTACTGAGATCAGCCTTGATGGGGTAGAGCTTACCTTTTTTATTTGAAAGTTTTTTTGCTAACGCTTGCAAGCGGTCTTGTCTGCGAGCCAGCCCTGCGACCTAGTGCCCAAAATGTCAATTAAAATACAAATATATCTATAATTACATATATTCATTGATCAACATTCTTAATTTATTATCTCAACGAAAGTAGTGGTAATTCATTCAATTTTGAGGCACTCAGTAGGTTACAGCTTAGAATATTTCTTAAAAATAATAGCGCCAGGGACAGTCTTAGGCTAAAGTCTATTTGCACCATTCCTCTTAGTGAGTGTAAGTATCACCGTTGACTAACTTAACAGGATTAATACCTTTATCAATGGTATCACCTAATTTAAGTTAAAGGTTAGATTTTGATTGTGTATATTATAAAGTTAACACTCCATGCTTTATGGTCTAATACGTCATTTAAATTAAGGTGTACTTAAACTCACTAAGGAGAGGTTGTGTAATGGGCCAAAGAGGCTTATATGAAAAACATTTCACTGTTGTACATTAAAACAATTGTACAGGGTGGTTCAAATTGATATGTTTTCGAGGGTTACCGATAATCTGTAATAGATAGAGCAAATCTGATGAACGAGTCCTTTCGCTCTTTTTTCGAAAAAATAACATTGGCGCAAACCGAATCCCTCTATGCCTTACCGTTTTCGAGCTACAGGGCGTTTCTGGATTTTTTGCAAAACCAGCTGATGCTCTTTTCTCGATTCACTTTCAAGATACCTCAAAATGGTTTGAACAATTTACAGGGACTTTTTAGCCCCAATTTGAATCACCCTGTACACTAATCATTTAGTGGTTCTTCAAAAAATATTAACATTCAAAGTCGGTAGGTAGAAGTGACTTTTTTACAGATCAGATTTAAGAGTATCTCTTATTCAATCACCTATAAGGATCAATACACTTTAGTTACTCATAGATACAGCACAGTCCTCAGTTTCTTTAGCATATTGTATTGCATTGAGTTTATTTAGGAAATGAAAGGAAGAAAAAGGCCAAGACTACAGATTGCTATCGGTAATAGGAAATGACCTTCCAAGAGTCTTGTTTTTGAATTTGTAGAATAGAAATTTAAGAGGAAAGGTATGTAGATTTCTTTTTATAGGATTCTAATAGTATATTATGTTACTATAGGAGTAGAAGGCGAACATTATGTATTATTCCTATATTAGATCCAAACTGGAATACGGATCAGTTGCTTGGAGTCCTTTTTATAGTATTCATATTGATAGCTTAGAGAAGATCCAGAGACGTTTTCTCAAATTCTTTTCTTTCAAAGTAGATGGTGTCTACCCCGCCATAGGGACTCCGCATCAACAACTTCTTGATAGATTTGCAGTTATCACCCTCGAAAGCCGCAGGGTCACTGCAGACTTTTTTGTATACAAAGTAATACACGGTAGTAATGACTGCTCTAAAATACTTAATAAGTTAAACTTTTATATTCCTAGAGTGAACTTCATACAGAATGTCCTGTTTTCTCTGCCTTTTGCCAGGACTAATCTTCAAAAACATTCTCCTTTATTAAGAATGTGCAGAAATTGCAATAGGACTAGCAACAGTATTGACATATTTAACTGCAGTATGGCATCAATAAAGAGACTTAATTTTTCCCTAATTTGAATGAAAATCTATTTTCTGTTTAATGCAAATCAACCCTTATTTTTTTTTTAGATTTTATCTCATTCACACGTTCGTAATGTTTTGTTTCTTGTAACTTACTTAGTTGTTCTTTGTCTTTTTATTGTTTTCTCTCTTTTTTGTGACCTTCTCAGTCGTTCTTTGTTGCATATATTTTATATTTATAAATTTGATGTATTTATTATTGTATATTTGTTGCATGTAGGTATTGTATTTTGTATTTGTATTTTGTATGTATTTTGTAAGTCCTACCCTGTAAATGGATATAATCTGTTGGGTAGTGTATGAATAAAATAAATAAATAAATTATGCGTTGAGTTCAGAAGCTTACACAGCTTACACAGCAGTTTACACAGCCTCGGCTAACGCCGCGGCTGTGTAAACTGGACGAAACACATAAAGAGCTTTATACTCCGACATATACTATTTTTTTCTTCAAGTGTCAAAAATAAAACTATTTCTTCAGACATTTATGCTTGTATAAAAAGCGATCCAATGTGACGTTTAATTTCAAACTGACTGTGCTAAGATATCATGGCTACATGACTCTTTTTTAATCTGTTGTTATAGTTACACTTACTTATAGTATAGTTATAGTACACTAAAAGATAAAAGAATATTTTGATATATGCGAAATGAGGGAATAGATTTTCTCAAGAGAATTTTTCCCTGCTCTGATAGAAAAAGTAATATAAATATTGACTTGAAGTCCAGGACAAAACTGCATAATAGAAATATAAAAAAAATCTTTTCAATAAAGGAAGTTGAATGAACACTTTAATGCCTCATATTCAAGAGTCATCAAGAGGCAGTAAATACAGAATATCTAGTATTTTTTGTTCGGTATTATAAGTGTATGTTAATATACTGCAATTTAGCGGTGACTGAGGAATTTAATAAGAGGTAACTACGGAAAACGAGATTTTTTATTACATTAAGAAAAAAAGATGTTTAATTGTTGTCCTCTACAGTCTGTCCATAAAGTAACCCCCCCCTCCTAACTTTTGAACGAATCGAGTTAGAGAGTTTTAACAAAATACAGGGTGAATCATGTAAAATGAAGTTAATTCTGACGATAAATTCGATTCTTCAAATTCAAAGATGGCGCCACTTGCGCAGTCAACTCAATTTTTTTTAATGGCAAAGTGTGCCGTGTTGCACCTCATTTAAAAGGTAATTCAATTCTCTACTTTCTCGTTTTTGAAAAATGACAATCGAGTTAGCCGTTCTCTTGTTACAAGCGTTTCTGTTTATAATCTGATCCATGTTAATTAATATTTTAATACAACAAATTATGAACAAATATTTATTAAAACTAAAAATAAAAGAATTAAAAAGTTGTTCAAAATGTTGTCCATTGACTTCTTGGCACAAAAGAAGTCTACTTTGAAATTTTTGCCTGATATTTCCTAAAATTTCTGCAGGGATATTTCTACACATATGTGTTAGACGTTGCTGTAGTTCGTCGATATTTTCTGGAGGAGTTCTGTAGACTTTTGACTACAAATAGCCCCATAAGAAAAAATCAAGAGAAGTTAAGTCCGGGGAACGAGCCGGCCATTCTATCGGGCCCCTTCTGTTAATCCATCTGCCCGGGAAATGGTTATTTAAAAAATCGGTAACAGGTCCATAGATATGAGGCGAGGCCCCATCTTGTTGAAATACAATACTTTGAATGTTTTTGCCTGCTATTCTCTCTATCTTTGGAAAAATTTCCTCCCGCAGCATTCTTAAATTTTCTCGTAAATCTATCAAATCTATCAAATCGAATAACTTAAAAAAATAAGAAAAAAACTTGTAGAAACTTTCAAACACTCTTAAATTGAATGGTAAATTACTTTCTCGAACCTTATTGACGTTTCAGTGACAGTGGCAAGCAAAGGCAAGGAGACTTGATAAAAGCAAAATTTTTAAATATCGTTAATACAAACGTTTGTAACTAGAGGACGGATAACTCGATTGTCATTTTTCAAAAACGAGAATGTAGAGAATTGAATTAATTACCTTTTAAATGAGGTGCAACACGGTACACTTTGCCATTTAAAAAAATTGAGTTGACAGCGCCCGTGGCGCCATATTTGAATTTGAAGAATTGAATTTATCGTCAGAATCAACTTGATTTTACATGATTCACCCTGTATTTTGTTAAAACTCTTTAAATCGATTCATTCAAAAGTTAACAGGGGGGGGGGGGTTACTTTATGGACAGACTGTATATATTTTACTATCAAGTAGTCACGTAATCTTGTTCTATTATCTAGAATGTTATCGGATAAGTTCAGATATCTAAAATTTCGATTACATTCAGTCGTGCTTCTCATTAAATCGATCACGACCAAAAATACTCCGTGATCTCGATGTTGTATTGATAATGAATTTAATATTCATTTCCTGTCTTTTAATATTCACATAGTCAAAGGTATGAGTATTCCTTTTGTCCCCGAATATATAAAATAGTAATAATGCATTATTTGGCCGTTACGATTATGATTATGCCCGAAGGGCTATGCTCTCATGCAGTAACGTTAGTGTAAAAAAATTTTATATTTCAGTTCACACAAAATAAAAAGTAAAAAAATCATAGTTAGCTAAATATTTTCGGTTTCCATTTTACATGATCTAATCATATAAAAAAACTAGTTGAGTAAGTCTTTAATTTCTTTTAAATTTCATTTGTTTGTTATATTACAGAATTTTGTATAAAACTAAAAAACCACTGATGAAATTTGGTTACAATGTATAGTACAATGTTGAAGTTTAGTGTGTTACTTATATTGACTATTATGCCACATTTAGAAAAAATTTAAAAACCGAAAAAACCTATGCTATTATCAATATTAAAACATATTTATGTATTAACCTTAAGCCCCTGTTCCACCAATGCCTCAGCTGTCGCAGCCCCAATGCCGGAACTGGCACCAGTAACTATGGCGACCTTGCCGACCCAACGATCCATTGACAACACCATTGTTGATTATTTGAAGTTGTTGTATACTGAATTGAACCGTTTCTTACCGTCTATTTATTTATTTCAGATGTTTCAGGAGTGGGAAAATTATATTCCCCAATTAAAATATATCATATGACACCCATTATAATAGTTGTGTAATATGTATAAATTAGTTATAGGCTCTGCTACAATGATATAGCAATTTTGATGTATGTTGTAGGTATCTATGTCTATGTTTACTTAACGTTTTATTGTGAACGACAAATCCTGTTATCGACATTATCTAAATCGGTATATTTCAAAGGATCAATTCTGCCACTTATGGTATCAGAAAACTGAATATTTCCTCATATATTATATACATTTTTCAGCGCATAAAAAAGTTGTCAAGGACTCATGGCCTGACGATGAGGACAGGAGAAGAACATTTTGTTGACAATGACCAGACAATGTCAATTTTTAATATTATTTATTGGCTTATTTAACTGTTTATATCTTTCTTTGTATAGGAATTAAGCCAAAAAGTCAACTAAGCGATAAATTATTAATCAAATTATCAAATATTATAGTTCAATAAAGTTTTTAATTTTCCTTGTTACCTATAACCTATGTACGCAAAGGAATAACTTTATTATTTTTAAAATATGTCGTAAACAACTACTTTGCGTACAATATGCACCCCCAACATTGAATTACAACGGTATATCTTCATATAACCTCAACATATTCTTTTTAATACATTTTCCGTTTTAATAGTGTTATCTACATATTTTATATAATGAAATATTAAACAAGCATCTACATTACATTAAAAATGTAATGATGGTAAATGTAAAAATGGTTTCTGGTTCCATACCTTTGGTATCGAATTTTATGGAAAAAAATATTTTTTACTGACAAAACTGAATTGTAACAATCCTCCTTAGCCTAATGTATTTCATTTAATTATCCTAAAATATATGTGTACAAACTATATAGTAGGTATATATAGTTTGTATACCTGCAAAGGTATACAAACAATGCAAAGACTAACAGATATCGATATTTTAGACACAATGACAGATGAACTACAGGATCTATTATTTTAATTTATTCAGATCTTACAGTTTGTCATTGCTGACGTCAGCATTTTCCACACATACCTATGCAGATAATAGAATTAATAAAATTACACACGACCCTAATAGACGAATAATCGTAGATTAGGTTAATTAACATAGGAAAGGACAAATAGGTTAATTACGATTAGGACTTAAGATTACATTATTACAAGATTACATGGCACATATCAAAAATGTGTTCACGAGTTGAGCATGCATGCGTTTTCTTCTGTATAACGGATTCAGGTCCACGATAGCCTCAGACTTTGCGGAAGAAACTCATTTTACAAGCGGGGGGTGTCATGAAATTATCCAGAAAGGCAAAATTTGTTAAGGAATACACAGAATGGCTTTAAGATAAATAAGTCCACAACTAGAGTATTAGCCAGGTGATTTACCAGATTTATTTGAATAATTACCCAGGGGACTTGATTGAAACCGTTCATTATATGTATTGGGAGTTCCGTTAATAATATTTTTCTGAAAATTTCAGAATAAACACGGCGAGCCATGTCTTATTTAACGAAAATATTTTTTAAATTACTACACTTACGGTTACACGATAAGTCAATACCTACTAACCTACTTTCGTTATTTTAAATGAAATGGTGTACTTTTTATTGCATATTTGGGTTCTACTAAATATTTTGGAGAACCTTTAAGGAGCATTAGAAAAATATTCTAAGCATTGGATGTTTTAGAAAAATAGTTTATTTCCATAAATAAGATAAATAAAGATAGCCTAAACCCTAAAATATAACATTTATTCGAAAAATATCGATGTCGAAATAAGATTTATCAAATACCTACATAGGTAATTCTAATATCCTACCTCACTCTCACTCATATCGCTGACTTTTGGGCTGACTATTATAATTAGAATGAGGAGTCGTGATTTCATTATTATGCCTATATAGTCTAGATCCAGACTAGATCCCCTTTATCTTCTGCGGGAGGAATCTGTTAGGTCTTAGTCAACAGTTACTATTAAAATTTGTCATCATATACAGGGTGATAAATAATTTAAAATTGCTCCCTGAGACAAGTTATATTAATTAAAAATAATAATAATAATAATAATATCTCTATTCCTCATTCTCATTTTAATGATGAGCCCGGAAGTCAGAGATTTGTATGGGAGAGGGAGCGGCATATTATTATTTTGCGGCCAGTGAGTGCGCTCAGGAACGACTTACGATGTTATAACTTTTAACTACCATTTAGTGCGAGACTAAGGGAAACCTGGAAAACCTTATTAATTAAAGTGTACAGTAGGTTGTTACCCGTTTATACAGTGATATTGCAGTACTAGTTGCATATTAAGAATGCTACCAGTTTTATGCACACTGATTTAATATTGGAGCAATTAGAAAAAGGTGACCACACCGAGATTCGAACCGTCGTCAACCGCGGAGAATGATTACAAATTTGACGTTTTTAACGCGACTACGGAGTTCCTGCAAAATGGCCTTGAATGACCTTTATAGATGTTAACAGCTCTGATAAATAAGTGGCAGAATTGAAGTACAGCGATTTATGAGTAGATAATGTATATAACAGGATTTGTAGTTCATAATAAAACATTAAGTAAATAAAGATACAACGGCAAAATTGCTGTGTCATTGTAGCAGCGTAATATGATCAACTTGCCCATAATCCACAATTATTATAGCTATCATATTATGATATATTAGGTTAATTAGCTAATATAATTTTTCCACTTCTTAACACCTGAAATAAATAAATATATTCCTTTATAGGAATTTGGTTCCTATAAAGGAATTATAGAAAAATTTTTGTTCCTTTAGTAATCAATTATTCAAAGGAGTTTTGTATCGTCCTCATTTTTGTTTTAATACAACCAGTTCATAAGTTAGTTTCAACGAGGAAATTTTTATTCATATAAAGTTATTTTTACTAGTCATTTCACTTGTAATTTTTTTGTTATCACAATTACTAGCCTTTTGTTACCCTTTTCATGTATAATTGTTAAAGACCAGCCACAGATATTTGATTCTACTACCTTGGAGCTGCAACTACTTAGTGGTCCAAACATCCACACTGAAGTCTCGCTACCAGTTCTTGAGACCCAGAGTTTCTGTCCAGTACTCCAGACCTCTAGCTAGACGGTTATAACAACTGAACCACGCTTTCTGGAGGAATATTTTCAGGACCTCTGGACTCCACATAACGCTGACAAAGCTACTAGAGGTAGCCACTAAACTAGTAGGGTTAAATATTTGGTCTAAATTATTGTAAAAGGTCCAGTTTTGTAATTATAAATCATTTTTTCCCTATTATTAATCACTATAGCACTGTTAACTTTGAATATTTTTTTGTAAAAACAAATTCACTTTTCAATCTGTTTATTAATATCTATATGTATCAAGTTTTTTTGAATTTCTTTATTTCTTATTTCACATGTATTTAGGAAACGTAAATAAAATAGTTTTGAATTTTTGTCTTATAAAAAATATCTTGCGCCATCTATAGGGTGATAGTAAACACAGTACCCTCTCCGAACCTATACCCTAACGACTAAGCTATCAGAGCTAATTTGTAATTCATTTTGTTTGGCTATAGCCAAGAGTTAGGCCAAAATAGGTTATACATTTTATAGACAAGGGTTCGGGTATAGGGTACATCCGATTCAAGGGATGGGACGGGACGTCTTTCTACACAAATCTCGCCTAAGTTTGCATAGCTTCTATGAATTCACGGGCGTACAGGCCACTAAAGGTGCGAGCAGGCACTGCGGATTTTCCCTGCTTGGTCGTCCATCCAAGTTTCTACTAACCGTGTTGCTTGGCGTTCATATCGATAATATGAACACCAAGTCGCTACCACTGCCGGCTCTGACAGTTTCATTCTACCCTCTACAACTTGAAATAGTTGTCAACAATGGTGTTGTCAATGGATTGTTGGGTCGGAAAAGTTGACATCGTTATGTACTGGGCTTCAGGGCTTCAGGTAAGTACATTAAGTGTCAAGAGACACGAACATCTGGGTGCAGCATTTCTCCTGCGCCTGGACATTAGAAGGCTTCCCCTAGAACGGGTGTTGGCCCATACACATAGCACGGGTCTCTACCAATAGCTCTCGACTAGCGGCAGGCACAATGAGTCGAAAGACCTGAGTGCTGCTGGTAACCGCGCTGCCTTCCACCAACAACAAGTACATTAAGTAGTTTATATGATGCCCCTGGAAAATAGTTTACGTAAGAGTTGGCTGTCATACAATAATAAAAAAAAATTAGAAACGTATTTTTGTATTCTCCCTAAAATGTGACAACATACACTAAAGAGAAAGAATAACAAGCTAAAACAATGCTTTAAAATAAATATTTATACACACTAGATACTTAACTGATACGGATCCAATTATTACCGTTCATAAATTAAATTTATTTTTTCACCCCCTTAAATTTTAGCATGTCGTTATCGTTGCCGTTATTCTGAGCATATGTAATCCAAAAAAGAATATCATTTTTGGCACTGGGCATACTCAGTATAACGATTACGATAATGATAAGGTAAAATTTAGGGTTTCAAAATTTCCCCATTCCCTATTTCCCTATAAATATATTTATATTTATATCAGATTCATAGATATCTATATTCAGCAAGATTTGCACTTTTTAAAGTATAATAAATATCGGTACCTACTTTAGATAGAATACCTGATAAAATGGAAGATCTATACATATACAGTGTTTGCTTAGTTCTTACAGTTTGTCGCTGCACATATCAGCATTTCGCATACAAGTCATCGGAGATAACATAATTCACAAAATTACACACGACACTACTCGACAATCATTAAATCATTGATTAGGTTAATTAACATAAAAATGGAAAAATAGGTTAATTACGATTGGGACTTAAAATTACATATCAGATATTAAAAATGTTTTTCATCATGGTTCTAGCTGTTCCAAACTGGTTGCAACATTTCTAGCGTCGTAATGATATTTTTTGTATTTCTATTCTACCTTCTCGTAAAGTAAGTTAATATGCAATACTTTTTAAAATAATTAATTTTTTTCCGCCATTACCAAGAATAGATGAATATTTTTAAAATATTAAAAATCTCGAAAACGTCTAGAGTTTATTAAAATTATATAGTTTTGAAAGTAGAAGAAAAATATCTTTGTAAATTCATGAAAATACACTGTATGTTCTATTTAAAATAAGATCAAGTTGGTCATGTAATTTTTGTCTCAGATGCCTAACTCTTTTTCTGATAGTATAACCTGAATCTTCTACACACACTAAAATTCGTATTATAGTAGACTGCCCGATGTATTATGCAGGCTTCATGGAACTTACTTAGTTATTCATTTATCTCTAATTTTACTGATTCTAATTTTACTGATGAATCAATTTCTCTGTCGCTGGATTCGAGGTATCCTTTGATTACCTATGAAAATAATAAATCTTGCCATGGGTTGGTTATCTTATCCTGAGCCTTGATGTATGTATATAATCATGGGGCACTCCTTATATTCTAACACTGAGAGAGTAGTTAGGAGGATGTGGATGAAAACACTTCACTTTAGGCAAGGGTTTTTAACAACAAATACAATAGAATTGATCAACGTAAACAAAAGGGAATTTACAAATCACTGATTTACTATTTGAGTGTGGAATTATTGAGAATCGTCTTAGTTATTCAACCTAAGAAAACGAATGTATATAACATTAATGAACCCTAAATCTGAATGACTCTATATAAGACAAATAACGGCGTCTAATTCGAGTCCGAGAAACGTACTTTACCTGGCCTTGGGTGGTTTGTCCTCATATTATTTGGAAAAGCCTCAAATAATTATCAACAACCCGTTCTGAAGCCGTGCCGATAAAGATTAACTTTCTTATGAAAGTCGAAACTTTCCAGGTAAGGTTTCGTTTCTTTAAAATTCAAACCCATTGGTTGTTAAAGCACGTTCCTCCCCTCTGTCTAGTACCGCGGACCATGGCATGTTTCTGTCACGCTGTCGAATGAAAATAATACTTACGAATTATGGCTTACTCAACAACTGAGATTATTCCTGGAAAACTCCCCGAAAAACCAGGTTATGCTCTCCCTTGGCAATATTTATGAACATACAACTAATGTCTCTTTTCTGAGAACTTCTAAGTACCACCCTTAATTCAAATAACTTTACTTGATTGACTACTTCCATGCACATTTGGTGCTTTCTCACACTGTTCTGTCCCCAGGGCTTTTATGAGTGGCGCCGATATTCTTAAACATTTACAAAATATTTGTACAAAACATTTGTTAAACTTGAACATTCCCAAGTGTATTTATGACCCAAAATAACATATTTGCTAAAGATCTAGAAATGGTTCTACGCACACAACCTCCCAGTAGGACTCTAAAGTAGTACTTTCTAAAGATATTTAATTTTCAAACAAAAGTGCAACTTGACGTTCACCACATGGGCTTTTGTTCAGTATTAACAAAGTATTTTTGTAAAATCAAAAATCAAGGAGGTAGAGGCTAGTCCACAATATACTTGAGGACCCTGTACATAACACCTTTAGAAAAATATCGCCCAATCGTTGAAGGCAGTCTTTTCATATCACCAAACAGGATGGTAGTATGAGACTATACTTTTATAAATATTCTCATGTTGGAATAGGATGAGAGTATGAGACTATTCTTTTATAAATAGTCTCATCTTGGGATGTAAGCTATAATGAAGGTGTACTTGAAAACTAAATTGCAGAAACTGAATTACAGAATTTTCAGTCACGCTGAAAATGCTGAACAAGTGTTTGCTATGTTGGATGAATTGTATTTAGAAAAACAAAATAGGTAGTTATTTCGTTTTACGGTTAAAAATATTTATCAGATTTTACAATAGTCAACAGTTTCATAGTTAATATAGACTTTTTTTGTTTATACTAACTACAGAAAATAATATGAAGGATAATTAATATTACAAATTTTGAACAAAGACTATTGGACATTTTCCGAGATATTGGGGGTGTATTTTGACTTTAACATAAATGTATGATTTTAATTTGTCTGTTTTTCAATTTCTAAATAGCCGCTATATCTCAATGTTCAACATGTAATCATAAATGAACTTCTATGGAAATTAAATGAAAAAAAAAATAGTTAAATAATAATTATATCAATAAAAATTCTGTATCCTCCTTCTCTTAGTACTTAGTAGTAGGTAGTTACCCATTACGGAGCTCCGTGATTGAGCGGTTAAAGACGCGAACTTTTTAATCGTGCTTTGCATTTGACGACTTTTCGAGCAATTTTTTCAAAATATTCGAGTACTGAGACAGGCTCTCGTAAAACAGGCAAGTGTCTATACTTGTTTTGTATGTACGCTGATTTCAATGGTTTCAATACGTAATACCAGTTTTGCCTGGTATTTTTAAAAAGAAAATAAACGATTTAATTATTGTATTTCCTTTTTTCTGCGATAACACTTCAAGTAGGTACATACATATGCACTTTAAATACACAGTATTACCTAAGATCATGATGTTTTCGAATGGCTCTGGCAGAAATGTAAAAAATGCAGAAATATACATTTTCCGCGGAAAAAGATTCATATCGTCCTTGTTAAAAAATAAGTATTTGAAATGGTGTATTTCTATTATAAAATGAATTATTAGTAAGAGAGAAGTAATCGCTGGTAATTTGGGTATCTCAAAATAACCAAATAAATTATTTATAAATTACTATACATTTTCTATATTACTATAAATTACTATTACTACATTTTCAAACGAAAGTCCTATTTTATAGAAGTTAAAGTAACTTTTCCAAATAAATCCAGTTACATATGACGATGTGAATTTATTTCCTAAGAAGGCCGTAATCTTCTGCAGCTGCATAAGGATAAGCCATTGTACGCTGTCTTCTATAAGAGCCGTGAAGACCATGGCTTATCCGAAAGGCTGACCTTTGCTTTTTTAAGATCAGCGGGCCTTAAGTCGGAGACCGGGGGATTCATAATAGCTTGCTAGGATGGTGTATTTAACACCCTCGTCTATCGAAGCCGTGTCATGGGTATGGAGGTAGGTACCTGATGTCAACTGCAGGGCCTGCCATAGGGCGCCGGAGAAAATTATAGATCTGCTCTCCGCTTGTCCGGCATATGAAGTCTCGAGCTATATCCATAGACACAATGCGGCTTTACTACTTTCTATGGCACTCGTACGAGATAGACGAAACACCAGTGCTACCATACGCTCCTAGGGATATTGAGTCCATTGTGGGCAATGAGAGGTGCCAAATTTATTGGAACTACTCATTTCCCACGCTCAGACAGATTCGAGCCAATAAGCCTGATGTAGTCCTCCTCGACCACCAGCTCAAGACAATGTTTGTCATCGAGTTCTTGGCTCCTGCCGAGACCAACATTGTCTTGAAAGAGGAGGAGAACGGACGAAATATCGAGATATTCTAGCCGGAAGATTGCAGAAGGCGGTCATTCTGGGCTCCTTACGTCTATTTAGGGCACACGATTCCCCGACTCAGTAGTTACTCACCCCACGGACGTGGGGAGTAGCTACTGATTACAACCAGCGACCTGAGAATCGGAGCCAGGAAACCGGTCGACTGGATTTAAAAAAAATAATAATAATGTCCCTAATCCTCAATCTAATCACAAGGATTAGCCCGATAGTCGGAAACTTATGTGGGAGATGGGCGGTATATTATTATTTCGCTAGCCGCATTTGCGCCTTAGGAACTACTTATGTTGGTAGGCTCTAAAACCACCATTCACTATTGGAGTGAGGGAAACCTGGAAAACCTCATTAGTTAGGGGGACAGTCAAACATCAACTGATTTGAATCTCTCACATTAGCACCAAATTCATTCATCACATACTTTCACATTTTTTCCATCCTAGGTCATCGCCAGGATGGTTACCAACCCACCCCTGTGAACAAGCCTTGGTCTACGACTAGATAAAATAAAAAATTATCTGGTGGAATGAGGATTCGAACCCTCGACCTCTGGGTTGAGCGATAGAGACACTAAACCCTCAGCCACCGGCTGGCCAAAATTGGTTTAACATCTTAAACCATGTTGGACAAACAATTTTGAAAATGATGCAGTCTAAGGCAGAATGACACTTAGGTTTTAATAATCAAAAAATTAACCTTGTGAATAATTAGAAATTAAAACGTAGGTTTTCTTTTCTGCGAAGCTGATAATGGGGGTTATACTTCGATCCAGCAACTAAATGGGTGGGAGGAGCTAAATTTTCCCTTTTATGGTTTTTAGCCGTGTTATACTATATAAGGAAATATTAAGTTCTCTAACACAAGTGTCAAAATTGATAACTTATTCCATTGAAATACACCGATTTAGATGCGATATCGATAAGAGGACTTTTAGTTCATAATCAAATGCTAAATAAATATAGATACAACAAGGAAAACTGACGCATCATCATAGGAACAATGACCAATTATCTCCATATTACACAATTATCATTATTAATAACTTTTTATTATAATAAGCGTGACGTGATAGTTTAAACTAGGAGATATGATATTCCCACTCCTGTCGAATATCTGAAATAAATAGACGGGAATACATTTTCATGCATTAGTTAACTCTGCCACTTAACAAATAATAGTTCAAAGATGGTGCTGTCAATGGATCGCTGGGTTGGCAAAGTTGCCATAGTTACAGGGGCTAGTGCAGGCATTGGGGCTGTGATAGCCGAGGCATTGGTGGAAAAGGGGCTTAAGGTAAGTACATTAACCTGTTTCCATAATGATTTTAAAATAAAGGTTAACACACTTATAAAAAAATTGTTTTATATCTAACGACTTCGATTGCTACTGCGAGTCATATATAATCCTGTTCTTTATCTGATTTATTCTGATTATTTGATGTCTTACTGCTGTGTCAAGAAGATTCGCCTAGCCCTTTCAAATATATAAAAAAATCAACTTTTGAGACAGACATATTTTTTCTCCAATAGTGTTTGCACTACAGGAGATGGAGATAGTGCAAACACTATCGTGTAATTACTATTACAAACGTAAATATTTACGTTTGTAATGATTAAATTTGCCAACCCTCTGTCATCTATTACTTATGCAGTATTATTTATCATTAGCAAGAAGTATCTAGGTATATTAATATAAATTGTGCTTCTCCCACTAGGTTGCAGGGCTAGCTCGAAGAAAAGACCGTTTGGAAGCGTTAGCAAAAAAGGTTTCCAATAAAAAAGGTAAACTCTACCCTGTCCAGGCTGACTTAAGTAAAGAAGAAGATATTATAAACGCCTTCAAATGGGTCAAAGATAATCTAGGACCCGTACATATCCTCATTAACAACGCTGGTTTCTTGAATCAAACCACCCTTGTGGATGGAGACACGGCCATTTGGAAAAACACCCTCGATGTTAATGTTCTCGGTTTGTCCATAGCTACAAGAGAAGCCGTGAAGGATATGAGGGCAAATCACGTAGATGGACACATAATACACATCAATAGTACCGTGGGTCATGAAGTGCTTAATTTTCCAGAATTTAACTTGTATCCTGCGAGCAAATTTGCAGTCACTGCTTTAGCGGAAACCTTAAGGCTGGAGTTAATGAGACTGAAGTTAAAGATAAAAATTTCGGTAAATATTAAAATCATAATTTAATTCAATAATAGTACAGTAAACAATATTTTAGATTGTGTTTGAATTGTGTGTAGAAGTCAAAACGTGTTTTCATATTTTATAAAAATCTAATTGCGTTGGGATCCAAGTTTACGAACATATTCTTGGACTGTTCAACCAGTACTAAATAATTATGTAATATTAGATTACTTACCGAGGTAGTCTATTTTAGTTAGTCCATTTTACTCACAATCTACTATTAGTAATTCTAAAGTTTCAAATAATAATTATCTGTAATAATTTTCATCATAATTTGATAAATTATTTTAAGGGAGAGACCTGTGAGACCGTTGTTATTAAATATAACAAGTTCGTTGAATTTGACACTTAGGTAATTATTTTTACTATCAGTTACATATAGGACGGCATATATTGACCTACAAAAGATAGAGTCTAAATTCAAAAAATCGTACGATGGCAACACCTGTAGGTAACTATTGTGCCATAAAACGAATATAACAGAGTGATCGATAAAACCGAGACAGTAAATTTAAAAAGTGAAAAACATATAGGTGTCATATCACCCTATATAGGGTGCGTGTGAAGAAATTTAATAAATTCAAACCGGTATTTAAAGCTCAAGTATTTAGGATTAAAACAATTAAAAAATCTTCGCGATCCATTTACTTTAAAAAAAGTTACAGTTTTGTAAAGTTGGTTTATATTTAGGGTGGCTCACTTCAAATTCCGATCTGTGTAGGTATATTTGTAAGACTTAATTAGGTAAATTTATTTTAGAGTATCAGTCCTGGGCCTACGGATACGGATATTTTACCTGACTTTATGACCAAGGACCCGCTCTTTCAGAAACGTATTCAAGAGAAGCAAATCATCGAGTCTGAAAATATTGCTGATGCAGTTGTGTATGCCTTATCGACACCCCCTCATGTGCAGGTACTATTTTTGAATTGAATTAGAACTGTGTGTGTCTTTCACTTGAAAAAGTTGTCAAAAAGAACTTGACCTGGCTCCAGATTGTATTTTAATCATGAATTTTGTGGGTATTCGTGTCAGTATAAATTGTAGTATTGAAGTAACTTTAGAAGAATGAGAAATTAGGTTCTCATATTTATTGATGTAATTTTCTTAAATTTCACTCAACTGTCAGTTTGATTTGCTCATCTTGCCCACTGATAAATATTTGTAATTACAATTTAAGAACTGTCGCTGTAAATATTAGAAATGTGTGATGTAACTTTATTTCTTTTTTATATTGTCCTAAAATTAACTATATTTTTTTTTTCAGATCCAAGAACTTACCGTAAGGCCTGTTGACGAATCGTTTGTATATAATAACTAGATCTTCGAGGCAATTATACTTTGTACATATATCCATAACATTTAAATCTACACTTCTGTTTAATTATAACCTTATCAGTATAATAAACAAGTTCTGTTACTTTATCTACCTATTTTATTTATCATTTCCTAACCAAACTGATTTTATCTGAGAATTATCTTATTGATTTAGGTTGCATTTTGCGTTATAATATACCTAAATTATAGGTGATAAATACACTGATTTAATTGAGATAAATAAAATTTCTTACCACCGATTGAATTATTTATTTATATTTGGCAAAGTAAATATCTAATTGGTATTAACATGGCATTTATTTCAATGGCAAAATATTTAATATTATCTAATAAATTTAAATGGGAAAAAATATTTAATCTGCTGAATTAAATGTTTAGTTCCTTTCAAACGGATTTATTTGGGACACTTAATCTAGATTTACTATTGAAAAATAAACTTTAGTTTTCCAAAATGAGACAAATAGGTATTTAAAGTTACCAAATGTTTAATATTGAAATTTAGATAAGGTTTGATATTGTACAAATAATTACATTAATATATAGAAAACCAAATTTTCCAATGGGAAAAGATATTTACTTTTTAAATATAATAATTATTGTTATGACCTGTAATAACTGCAGAAAATGCATATAAACCTTTTCACTCAGCTTCAGCATCATTTGAATATTCTGTATTCAGTATCTCTTAAATATTGATACATATATACCTAAACTTAAGTAATAAAAAAATATTGATAAAAATTATAAAACAGATTATTAGCCATTATAAAAGTTAACAGAATTTATTTTTAAATCTGTACCAAAAATGTTGAAGTTGTAATTATATTCTGACTGAAATAGGGAACATTAATAAGTTATTTTATTTTTGAGTATAAAAGATATTAAGAGTCTATTCACTGTAGATTTGATAGCCATGAATACGGGGTCGGGTTGAGAGGTTGGGTAGGCGAAGGGCGGAGACTTACATATTTCCACTACCGAATTATTAAGATTTCGGAGGTGCACGTAAAGCCGAAGTAAAAAGGCACATGGACATAAAGTTAGCCCTTATTGCAACGGTACCGGATTTGTCTTATAATTACAACAAAATTTCTTTTTAATGTTATAAATTATATATCACCGGAAAGATCAAAAGATAAACTAAATCCCTATAGTAGCAAATTTTTGTTTAATTCATGTATTTTAGAAAAAATATTTTTTGAAAATACGCTATTTTTGAGTAGATAAATATTTAGTTGGGTTAGCAAAAAAAATATTTGACTAAGTTAATTAACATAGATTTATTCATATACAAGGGTACCTAATTATTTCGCACTGTATATCCATACATTCATTGGATATCGAGGAATTTTTAATATAATCTTGCGAAATACCTGTTTATTATCAGTAGACGCAAAGTTCGTTGACTGATTAATTTATTACATAACTCAGACATGCGATGACTTGCAATGTTATATCTAAATATTTATATTAAATAGGTATATAATATGACATTTATTTCGTAATATTTTGTGATTGTTTATATGCCAAATTGAAGATAAACATGAAAGCAAATCGGTCGATTTAAATTCAAGTTTAACGAATGAATCTAACAACTAACTATTGGGAGGTATCTTACTTTCTCTTATACCTTTTTGAAAGTTTTGTCATCAGGAACGGTGAACTCGCATTTTGGTTTCTAAGAACGGTTATATGAACTGGTAACTACCGGATATGAAAATTTACATATTTATATATCATATAATTTATCTGATATATAAATGCAATTTATACCACGTACCTACCTTGGTATATTAAGTTACATTGGAAATGGATAGATAACAATATGCAAGCTATTGGATTTCTTTTGAATAATAAAATAAGAACTTTAGTTGTGTAAAGACGAATGAAATTATTAAACTCCACAAGTGTGCGACTCCACACTGTGGTCGACCGGCGCATTCGCCATTTATTAAATTCAATTCTTTTACGTAGATTCTATTTTGTTTCCACTTAGAAACGATACAAGAAACAAAAAAGTTGATTTATAATTTAAGCCGAAAGCTTTTACTTATAATTATTTGAGTTTAAATATTAAAGAAATCGAGTACTTCCAGATCAAATTTTGCATTTTAGATTTTTATCTTTGGCACTCTGTTTCGCCTCGTTTATTTGACTTGCTTACATAAATAATAAGCCGTATTATTCTTTTTAAAGTGCACCTTGAAAAAAAAATTCTATTTGCACCACATTTATTTTTCAATAACTTTCGCTGACGAAATCATTGTTATACCTAAATAATACATGATATACCTAAATAATAATTTTCGCTAATCAACAAAAATTCTCAAACCAACTAATCAAATTAATCTAGAAATTTTCTTGTCTAAATCACCCTATTTTCTTGTACAATTGGAAAATATTTATATTTTCAATTTGTTATTCGGTGACCCAAAATAATGGGTCGCAGTTATGTTTTATTCTAAGAACAAATCCGAGGAATGATTATGATTTTCTCCTTACCTTTCGATCATACCGGCTATATTGGGGTTTCTTGTAGTACATGCATTGAATCCAGTAAGCGGTTGCCTGAGTAACCGCTATCATAACAGACAATAACTTTAGAAAATGGAGACCGTGAAAGTCATAGTTTTGAGGTTAATTACGAGCAGATGAGTGGATGGTGATGGTCCTTCCGTGAAAATTGGTCTGCCCAGTAGTTTTCTGTATTTATATTTGTTATATAACCAATTTTGCCTAACTGAGTCGTTAGGGTATAGATTCGGAGAGGGCACTGTGTTTACTATCACCCTATAGATGGTGCCAGAGATTTTTTATAGGACAAAATTCAAAACTACTTTATTTACTTTTCCTAAATACAGGTGAGGTCAGAAATAATTGAATTATAAAAAAATGTATACATACAGGGTGGCATTAAGAACCAGGACACCCTTCTAAAAAATTTTTACTAAGTGCGATTCCAATGAATTTATATATATATTAGCCTCCTAGATGTACTTGTTCAACCTATTACGAAGGTCCAGCTGCTAAACCTCAGCTTACTACAATTTTTTTTTCAATAAATTTTTTCGAAAATTACTTTAGGGATTTTTTTATTAAAAATTTGATACCGTGGCATTCTTCAGCATCATTTAAAACCCCTGTGGCCGAAATTTTATCAATTTGTATCGAACAATAATTTTTTTATAGAGCCTTAAATGTTTCAAGTTTATTGAATTTGTGTTTCGCTTAAAAGATATAACAGGCATTGGAAACTCTAATAATTATTGTTAATCTAGAATACTGTTCCTTTACTTATTTCACAAATTAATAATAACGTTCAAACAATACTTTTCAGTAGTCCCCTCTGCTATACCCCTAAATCACTAAAGCAATTTTCGAAGAAATATATTGAAAAAAAAATCGTAGTAGGCTGAGGATTTGCAGCTGGACCATCGTAATAGGTTCAACAAGTACATCTAGGAAGCTAATATATACAAAAAAATTGATTGGAATCGCGCTTACCAAAAATTTTTAGAAGGGTGTCCTGGTTCTTAATGGGCCACACTGTACATATTATATTTATTGTAATTAATTGAATCTGTATTACAAAAGATTATTCAAAGTTAACAGTGCAGTGATTAAGAAAGAATGAGATAAAAAATTGATTTAAAATTACAAAACTGGACCTTTTACGATATTTTAGACCAAGTATTGAACGCTACTGGTTTAGTGCCTACTTTTATTGGCTTAAAACACTGTTACTTGGAGTCCAGAGGTCCTTAGAATGTTCCTCCAGAAAGGGTTCAGTTGTTATACATTATACATTGTTACCTCTAACCATCTAGTTACTCTAGAAACTCTGGGTCTCAAGAACTGGTACCTAGACTTCATTGTGGGTGTTTGGACCACTGTAGTTGCAGCTCCAAGGGTAGTAGATTCAATATTTGCGGCTGATCTTCAAAAGGTTATACATACAAAATGGAACAAAAGGCCAGTAATTGAAATAACAAAAAATTACAAGTCAAATGACTAATAAAAATAAAGTTTATTATGAATAAAATTTCCTAGTTGAAATTAAATTGTGAACTGGTTCTATTAAAACAAAAATGAAGAAGATACAAAACTTCTTTGAATAATTGATTACTAAAGGAACCAAAATCTTCTGAAAGTACTTACGGTATTGAAAATAAGAAATCAAATAATGTAATATCAAGTTTATTTAAAGTTAAAATTGAAAGAACATTTTTGATTTACGTTAAACCACTGGATATAATTTTGACAAAAGGTGACCCTAAATTTAAGTATTAATTGTGCTTTATACAGTCTAACTCAGTTTAATTTCACAAAGAAAATTAAAATAAGTTGCCGACACTGTACGAACAGCAAGAGATATGTAACAAAACGATAACTATAAAAAATAAAAGCTATAAAAAATATAAAATATACTACATTGATTGATGAAGATGACAGCAAGATATATGATAGAACCTATTAGTTTAAGATAAAAAAAAAAATAAAACAACTAGAAACGTAGTGAGAATTGTTGTGTAGTGAGAATGACATAGCTAGTGAAACTGAATAAGGAACTTTTCTACAAATACCTTTTAAAACAATGAAAAGGCCACTTACTCAATTCAGAACGAAGAATTTATCCTACTAGCTGTGTTAATGGAAGATTATGCAACTTTACTTAGATTTGTTTGTACAATACGTACTTCGCTTCGACCACGATTTAAAAACAAATCCATCGAACAAGAATCAAATGGAAAGAAGGCATGGAGTGTCGAATCACGGCTTAAATACTCTGGTCGTTAGTTGCGTTTACAAGTGTATACCAGCACCGGTTGTACGTTGACGTTAATATTTAAATGTAAAGGTGCGATTTGTTAACAGAATTAGTAGGTATTAGAATTAAAATAAAGTAGTAAAATTATGATTGTTAAAATGAACAGAAAGGTAATACTAAGTGTCACGAAATTGTTAGAATTTTCGTTACAGTTAACATTAAAGATAGTTGAGAAGATTTTAAATGAATGCATTGTGTACCTATTTATTATTAGGAGTTTGGGGAGACATAATTAAAACTTCAGTTTTATATGTTTGTATCTGTTTTATTATAAAAACTTATATATTATACTATTTTTTAGACCTACAGATACAACTTTTGTATATTAGTATGTTCTCTTATTAAGAAATTAAATCAGAGAAAAGAAATTAATCAATACCAACTTTTAGATCAACTCGACCATAAAAATTAGACCTACTTCTTACCAAATTAGACCAAATTTAAGAAATTATAAAACACTTGCCATAAATCAGAATATGTAATAAATAAAATCACATATATTAGACCGCCAGTTAGGGACAGATTTTTGGTTGTGATTTTAGTCAGTATGTCTTTCAAAGGGTATTATAATGAGTAATGAGTATATTTCCATGATGAAAAGGAATAAATCAAACAGTCATCCCGGGTTTTTCATGTTTTCTCAATTGTGCGTATGCCCTTGGGCATACGCAAACGGAATGCCATCTTGTTTTTGAGCAGTTTTATAACAAAAAGTAGTTGAAGGTATCATTGGCAGCCTGACAGAAAAATTCTTTAATCAAATACAATACCATAACCGCCCTTTGGACTACCTTCGACCCCATGCCGGTGGCTTTTCGAGGAATTTTTTGTGCTGAACTTCATTTTAAAATACATGGCAGCCTGACTAAAATCTTTCTAAAACAAATAAAAAATGGAAACTCACTTTTCTGTATGATGAACCCGGGATGACTATTTGATTCATTCTTTTTCGTCATGAGAATATACTCATTATAATACCCTATGAAAGGCGTACTGATTAAAATCACAACCCGAAATCTGTCACTAACTGCCGGTCTATACGGATTTAGATCTGATATATACCTATTAAAAACAATTAATTGTATTAGTTACATTTATCTTACATTACATGTGTTACATTTAAATGTGGTACATCGGTAGATAAATCCTGATATTGACCGGGATTTTCTATCTTAATACCTTGCGCGGATCTTGCTCAAATTTTGCAGCGTTCAGTTTGACTAACTTGCAAAACTTACTTCTTTAAATTTATTTAGAAATTCTCATTAATTGGTCTTATAGTGAGCTCCTGGATCTGAAAAATAAAAAGTATATTAACAGTATACAGGCTATTACAAATTTGCTTCTCACCGTTGGGATCTCGGAAACTGTAAGAGATGCGAAGAAGTTTAAATGGGAGGGGAAGAAGTTTACGCAAAGTTGCGTAATCAGGGGACCTACATAATGATCCAAAAAAATCCAGGCTAACTTGATTAGGTTTTGAAATATTTGAAAACGAAATTTTGGAAATTCGTTTTTGCAGCCTTATTCGAGCAGATATTGAAAAATTAAGAGCTCTTTCTCGAAGCAGCTTTCTGTCTTCTATTGGTCAGTATATTTAGATTTTAAATATGACGTTTCATTTTTCCTGAACCATCATCAACTTAATTTTTTTAAATACGGACCTGGAAATTTGAAATCATAATTTGCAAGTCTCCTTTACCCCTATCAACATACTACCCTAGAATAAATCATATTCGGACGTTTTGAACTAAAAAAATACATCTTCAATGTTTCTGTTCTGAATTGTAAAATATTTTTTTATCTACGTACCCAGTTTTTACTCATTTGTGATACACATAATCACATAAATGTCAGTGAATGTTGCGAAAATTCAATTAAGCCCTTACATTTTGTAATTGCGTTAAAAAATTAAAACTGTTCCTTCCAAATAGAGCATTTTATTACAAAAAGTTTTTAAAAATGACAATGATTAACAAACATTCAAAATTTACATTACAAATATACAGTAAAAGTATATAAAAATTTATTCTTCTGCAAATATTTTGCATTGTTCTTTGATAGTTTCTTCTTCCAACGGAATTAAAGGCGTCCAAAATAAATTCAAAATTCCAAGCCCGTATTTAAAAAAATGAAGTTGATCATAGATTAGGAAAATGAAAAGTCATATTTAAAATCTAAATATCCTGGCCAATAGGGGACGGAAAGTTGCTTCAAGAAAGTGCTCTTCATTTTTCAATATCTGTTCAAATAAGGCTGCAAAAAAATAAAAATGAATTTCCAATATTTTGTTTTTTTTTTCAATTATTTCAAAACCAGTTAGCCTTGATTTTTTTGAGTCATTATGTTGGTCTCCTGATTACGCAACTTTGCCCCCATTTAAGCTTCTTCGTAGCTCTTACAGTTTCCGAAATCCCAATGATGAGAAGCGAATTTATAACAGCAATGGCATTTTTCTCTGGGACTAGCCACGGCGACCAGGCAGCAGAATCAAATTCGAGAGTAGGTCTGATTGTACATTTTATACAAAGCACAAGAGGTATGGTGAGGAACGATTAAACAACGATTTTTAAATATATAGATAAACTATTGGCCTTTTACAAGACTGTAATGATCAGACCAAGTTAAATTTTCAGTTATTAATATCCCAAGGTCACGTTGAGACGAGGGTAATTCACTAAAAAAATTTGTACACTGAAATTCTCCTTGCAGGGAGAAATCCCTGAAATTCCTCAAAAATTCCCTGAAATATCCCCAAATTCGTTTGAAATTCCATGGATATACTAAATTGTTAGCAATTCCCCGAAATTCCCCAAAATCGTCCGCAATTCCCCGAAAATGTCCAAAATACCCCGCAATTCCCCATGGCGTTTTGAAATTCCCAAGAAAATAGGTAATCAGATCGGACCTCAGATATAACAAAATACGAGAATGAAGAAAACATTTTTTGTAAAAGATATTCTTATGAATAAAGTAACATTTTAATGGATACATTACAAATTTAAAACAAAATAATAACATAACAAGAACATTTAACAAGTATTTTCTTATATTACAGTCAGTATCTTCTTTGAGGAGTTGAGGGTACAGCTTAACAATAAAGTAAACGTATAAGATATTTCTTTAAAAGATATTACAGCATTACATAAGTTTCAAAAATAAAGAAAAGTATTTAAAAAGTCTTTTCTTTTATTTCAGTTAAGATAGGTACAGTTTGAGTAAGAATAAAATAAACGTAATATATATTCGTTTAAAAGACAATACCATATACGAGTAGTATAACAAATTTATAAATTGTTTGTTGGGAGGTGTCGTATATCGTTATATTTTTTATTTATATCCAATAAATCAACCCGTTTTAGCTCAAAAGGTTCTGAACCCAAAAGAAAGATTGTAGATATTTTAAGAAAAATTAAGCATGTACCATTGAAATTCCCCAAAATACCCAAAAAATTGCCCGAAATACCCTGAAATTCCGCAAAATACCCCGAAATTTCCCGCAATTCCTTGGAATTCCCCAAAATTCCTCAATTTTTCTCGAAATTCCCCCTGCTTGTACACTAAAATACCCCACTGATTCGCCCCTCGGGTTGCGAGGACACAATTTTTAAAATACTACCGTTTGATGTATAATTCAGTTCTGGATTTTTCTTTCCCATGTGAATCACAGCAAATTTAGAGATATTTAACGGTATGAGCCAATCATCACACCAATCTGAAATATTATTTAAATCTGTTTGAAGAGCGGTGTATTCTACATTCGGACTACAGTAAACTTTTGTGGTGACGTCTGCGTAGTGTTAGGTCTTGCAGCGTAATCTAGGAATGTCGGTGTGTAAAGTAGAAACAGAGTAGGTCCTAGAACTCATCCTTGTGGAACACCGCTTAAAGCAGCAACATCAAGGGAAAAGTCAGTGTCGATTTTCACTCGTAATGTATCTTATTACCCTAGAGTAATACTAATAACAAAAGACTGTACTATTATAAATAAGTGCGATAACGAAGCTAATTGAAACGGCATAATTGAAACTGCAAATACCTCTAAAACTAATGAAGATAACCCTAACGAGATGTATCGTTGGATTTAAAAAAATAGGAAATTTTGGTTTTGCAAAATATATATGGTTTATTCCAAATAAAAAAAGTTAGTTTTTGAAACACCCCGTATATTTTTTAAGTAGAGCGAATCAAATTTTGCAGGAAAAATCACATGGGCCTGAGTTTTGATATAAAAAATTTGTTGAGAACTTAACAATGAAAAAGGGTTAGTGGACAACTCTGTATGTACAGGTTATTGGCGTATATTTTGACCCCTACCTACAGGGGTTAAGAAAGTTAGAAAAAAAATTTAAATACAAAAGTTGTTTGGTTTTTCACGTATTACCTTTTAGCTAGGTCGAAAAAAAAATTGCATGTCGTAAACTTGGGAAAACCAGTTGAACATAATATTTTTAAATGGGACACTGTATAATTTTACACGCTTGGGTAAACATTTTTTTCCTGATTTCAAAAATATATATTTTGTTGACATTTGTACTGACCGTTTTCGAAAATTTCGACAGCGAGTACCATAAAAAAATACAAAAAATACAAAGAACTAAAAATATTTAATAGTAAAAACCAACAGTAACAAAAAATATTTAACGGTTTTCGGTGTAACCTCCTTAGTTATTTAAACATTTTCTAATATTTTCATTTTTTAATATTTTTTATGATTTATTGTAAACATTAAATATTAAATATTTCGAAAACTGTCAGTGCAAATGTCAACAAAATATATCATTTGAAATCGGAGAATTTTTTTTCCCAAGCGTCTAACATTATACAGGGTGTCCCATTTAAAAACATTATGTTCAATTGGTTTCCTCAACTTTACGACATGCAATTTTTTTTCGACATAGCCAAAAGAAAATACGTGAAAAACCAAACAACTTTTGTACTTAAACTTTTTTTCTAACTTTCTTAATTAACTCCTGTAGGTAGGGGTCAAAATATATGTGAATACCCTGTACATGTCATTTCGTAATGTAGAACAGTAATAAATCCTAATTTACCTGAATATGAGGAGGTGTGGATAGAACGTAGACAACAGACTCCGCAATATCCCGTGGGTGAAGAACCCTGTTCTCCTTAACAGCATCTACGAAAAGTGATTTGGCTTTAAAATCATCTGGAAATATTTCAGTATCCACTACGCCAGGACTGATACTCTGAAAACAAAAAATAGATCGGATGGTACATCTGCAACTAACTTTACCATTTGATAACAGTGAATATAAATGTAATATGTTACCATCAAAGGAATGCACGAGGTATTGTTTTCCTCGATCGTTTAGAATATTATAATCAACATTGGTATATATTTAACCGATTAAATCCTAAAGTCTTAAAAGATACCGATCTTCAACATCGGCAAAAGATATATCAATTTCATTTAGTTCAAAAAAGTAAATTGCAAAAATACAAAGGATCTTTTAACGAAAACTTGACTCCCTATCATTATAAAACCGAAAAAAAAAATTTTTTGTAAGTTTGTTTAACTCTTCAAAAATTTGGTTATTTATAAAAGCCAGTGGGGCCTACCTTTTTAAAATATTTTCACGTTTCTGGCACTTCCGGTATAACTGGAAGTCGACACCAACTTGTTTATTTTAAATAGAACACCCTATATATTAAATCATTTTTGTATTCTTCGTACAATTCGAAACTCATTTCATATAGGATGTCCTTTACCTGTCTTCAACTGTTTTTGAAATATTGACAGGTGAATATTGACATTTTGCAACTTTTATACCCTGCAAAATCTAAATGGTTTGAGATCAAGCAAAATGGTTTGCACATTTCTATCTTAACTTTTCATAAGCTATCGTTTGACACTAATCTCTTTGCTAAATCTGAAATTAGTGTCAAACGATAACTTTTGACAACTTAAGGTAGGCCCACTGACCTTTGTAAATAACCAAATTTTCAAAATCACCCTGTACGTACTTCTCCATATTTCGATCGCGGCCCTTCCCGGTGGAACATCGTGTATAATTGGATTCATCAATACGGTTATTATGAGTTCTTGTATCTGATTAGGTATCTGATATACCATATATCAAACAAGGTGAACTAATTTCAATATTGCTTTTGATAAAAGTTTGTGTATGACATGATAAAATATTAAAGCGAATAATGATTTAGTCATAGATACAAAAAGAAAACATTATTTTTACTTTGATATTATAATACTTTAGTTATAATAGCAAATTCACAGAATTATAACAATCAAAGTTAGTAAACAAAGCATACTGTTGATACAGCTAGATATTTATTTCCCTGTACCAAATTCACCATTTCCCTGTTCCCTGTTTCCCTGTTCAAATTTACGATTTGGTAAAATAACCAAATACTAGAGGATAATTATCAAACCTTTCCCTGAGTGTACAAAATTGACAAACATTTATCAGTATCAATAATAAATAATCCCTCTGCATTAGCAGCACATGCAATTTCAGTATTTTATATTATTTGGTATTTGAGGTACACTTTCTTGTCCAATTAGTGAAAAAAAAACATTTCTATTGATGCTCATACTTACTGTAACTTTAATTCTCAACTTTAGATTGCTGAGTTCTCGACTTAGAGTATCGGCTAAGGCGGTGACGGCAAACTTGGAGGCAAAGTATACATTTAATCCTGGAAAGTTGAATACTTGGTGACCGGCGACGCTGTTTATATGGATGATGTGCCCTTCCACATTGTTCGCCTTCATATCTCTGATGGCCTCCCTTGTGGCAATAGACAACCCGAGCACGTTGACTTTAAAAACCTTTTCCCAGTCTTCAGTTTTTCCGTCGTGAAGACTGCTACTAAACATTGCCACACCGGCGTTGTTTATCAGAATATGAATAGGTCCCAAATTTTCCTTAACCCATTTGAAAGAATCTAAAATGTTTTTTTCGTCGGATATGTCGGTCGTAACAGCGTAGATTTTGCCTTTTTCTTTGCTCAGTTTCTTTACAAGTTCGTCCAGTCTGTCTTTTCTTCTTGCTAAAGCTGCTACCTAAAACAAAATAATTAGAAATAGATGAAAGTTGCTACAAAGGTTTATTAAACTATGGCGTATTTCCACGACTAAGGCCAATCACCGACGCCAGGAAACGAACAACACCCAACCTAGAAATTCTCTCACTTTTGTAATGGGGTAGAGACCTTTCACTTGCGTATCATTTCATATTTAAAGGACCTCCGGCTTTACATCTTCTACGCAGACATCGCCCAAGTTTGTATATCTTATCATATCATGCGCCGACATACAGACCACTAAGAGCTGCGGTCAGACATGCGGATCTTCCATACATGGTTGCCCATTCAAGTATTAACCGTGGACCACGTTGCTTAACATTAAATCGCTACGACGCACAGTGGGTTATAGGAGGAAAAAATGTGCATTTTTCTTTTTTATTATATTTTTCTTTTTCTCTTCTTAGATAACTATTTTAATTAGTTTCAGCACCTATGTCCGTATTTAATGCCAGATAACATAGAAATATATTTTTTAAATCAAATAATATCGAACTTAAAAAGAATCATCGAAAATAGGAACAAACTCAACCTATCAGTTTTTGTTATAACAAATAACTTGCTTGGTTTCAACTCTTTTACTAAACAAGCAGGTACCTTAATTCTTATAAACATTAATTTCTTTAAATTTTATGTCACACTTTTAAACCTTAAATCTTGAAAATATTAACATGAAGTAATTTTTTGTAAGTTTTCATAAACTTTAAGTAATTTAACTACTAGCTAGATGTACCTACATCTTAGTATATCAGTTTATTTTTTTAGTCTGTACTTTGGCCAAAGTAATAAACCAAAAATCATCTGCGGATATCTGCGGATAAAACTTAGTTGGCGGTGATCCTTTCGATGTGACTAAATAATTAATAAATAATGATTTAAAGTTAATAATTACTAAAAATATTAATAATACGTTTAAAATATATTGCCATAAGACTCGTTAGTTGGTTGTCATTAGAGAATTCTTGTGTTTTGTATGGCCTTCTATGTGAAAATATAGTTTAAATTTGTAATTTTTACGAAAAATAAGGGATTTGTCTCTAAATCGCTTATTTTTTGGAAGTGGTCAGTTTGAACTTTTATAATAATTATTCCCATATGTTATAGGTATTTATAATTATAATTAATGTATTTTTTTGTCAAATAATATATTAGGTTTGTTCCTACTCAACAATTTCTGATAGTTTGCAGCACTGGTTTAATGGGCAAGTGCGATTCGCATCAGTTGGAAACTAATTTGAATTATTCTTGTTGGAACATAATCTTTAGTTCACATAATATCCGGTAGAAGCGCTAGAAGCGTTGTTTTATTTTGTGGACTTCGATTTTCCACGAGTTAACCTTAAAAAATGCCAGGTAATAGATAATAAAGAGAAGTAAGTTTGAACATTTACTCTAATGTTTTCTTTGGATTTCATGGATTTACAAGAATGTTTAATTCTCAGTTCCACACTCCGTACCAGCAGTGTTGGAACTACAGCAAATGCCGCAAGTCGGAGGTCGGGTAACCGCTGGTGCGGCGACACAGAATAACTGTGACACTTTTATTGATAGATTTAAATAAGAAATAACGGGACTAGTTAAAACTCCGCAAATTCCAAATCTGAAAAAATGTAGCAATTAATTTCGGAATATAATTGAGATTACTTTCGCTTTCGCTTGTAATATCACTCATATTAAAAATAAAATTATAGATAGCACTTCAAACAATATTTAAATCGACTTTCCCTAAAAATTTTGGTTAGTTTCGTTAAGATTTGCCAGTTTCATTTTCTATGATTATATCCAATATTCACTAGGCATGTGTCTGACTAGTAGTTTCTAAATAATCTTCAAATCGATTTGACAGTCACCAAACTGTTTGAAACCTAGTCAATTTTTTGTTGGAACGGTAAAATATTACGACTAATTTGAGAATGATTGTGTTGGAATGGGTAAATATGTTCTGCGCAGTCTCCTAACAGTTTGCTGATAATCTGGCGCTGTGTAGGAACAAACCTATTGTAACCCAACTGAAATTGTAAAAATTAACGATTTTTAAAGTGACTTATTACCGCTTAGTTTTCGTTTCTAGCCATAGCCCCCTCCAGGTACAACTCGTATCTACGCCCCTGTGCTAAAATTACTTATTACTTCTATTACAATTATGAAACAAACAAAACTAAAACAATGAAGCATCTTTCAGATACTTAAAGGATTTTTTCCGCAAAATGCCTATTTTTAACCACTGTCCTGTTGTTTGGGATTTATAGACGAACTTATATTTTATAATGGAGCGAACCAGAAAGAGAGTACTCTGGGGAGTATTGTAGACAAGAAGTTAAATTTGGGTTTGATGTTTGGTGCAGTGACATTGCTTATATAATTCTTGGTGCGTACATTATCTTTATTTTCTATAAAATGATGTCCAATATATGCTGGAAAAATTATATTTATACCCCGATTCAGAATTAAGCAAAGTGCAATGACCGGAAAAAGAGTAGATCTGTGTTGTCACATTTATTTCTAAAGTATTCTTATTTAAAACAGGAAACGTATTAATTACCTTATTTACCCATTTTTTTACTTGTCTTTAACCTTTTACCTATTGTACTTTATTAAAGCAAACACAATGTTTAATTTGCTTTTACTTAATAATATCACAAGTATAAAGACATAATATATCTTTATACTTGTGATAATATCAAGGAATTTCGGAATATCTGACAACTATGAAAGCCGTAAAGTTGACGACAAGCTGTTTATCCTTATTTAACATACATATTCTTGCATTTTCCCTTTCTTTTTTCTGAGCCTCAACGACGTTGATTGGTCGAATTAGGAACCAATGGGAACCAACAAGCGACTGCGCTCGAAACAGTGGCGTGATGTTGGGTTATTTCGCGCGCGTTTCTTAACGGTAAAAATTTGTGGTTAAATTATCAGTGTATTTATTCTTTGTGTCAGTGTTTATACTTATTTGTGTTAGTTAAAAAAGTGGAAGTGCATATACTAGAAGTATTCTATAGAATAGTATACGAGTATATATTAACTGAAATGTGCCCAATGGTAAAACAGAATAAGCACTCCCATGCTTCACCGCATTTTACCAGATCGGCGAGGTCATTCCACTTTGCTTAATTCTGAATCGGGGTATAGACACTTGCCATGGTGCAGCATGACGGGACACCCCTGTCAGTATAATCAGTTAGTAGCGCGAAATTATTTAGAATAAACTTTTCCCAACTCATATATTGCAAGAAATACACCAGTGTTTTAGATTTTATGGGGAACAAAGAGACAGTTTTAAAAGACCATTTTAAACACTAGAAAAACTTAAAGAATAGGCTGTTCTGACGCGCTGAATAAGCTGTTCAAGAAGTATTTACTCATACTGATAGGTGTTGTGTCAGTAAAACAACAAATGGGGTGTTTTCCTATTTTTTTTACAGCAGCAATGGAAAGTAATTGGAAAAAGAAGAGATACGTATTTCTGGAATTTTAATCTAGGGTTCATTTAAGTCCATAAATTATTTTTTTATTGTGCGCGATATCTATGTGACGTCACTAAGCGATAATTCAAAATTTGCGCCATTTTTTAGTGATATCTAGGATATTTTTATTTGTGTGGTTGGTGTCACTCCGTGACAACTTTACTTTTGTTTATGTTTGAATTGTTTGGTTAAGGTAAACATCATGGTAAACATGAGACATTGTTTTTGGTTTATATTTTTACCTGTGAATTGTTGTCTATGCCTGTGACTGATTACAAGTGTATTTATTAGTAATAGAAAAACATCGTAATTTGTAAAGTTAATTTTTGAATACATTTAATCGACTTTGCAGTAATACTGTTAAGTTAAATACTAACCTTACATTATTCATCCCTTTTATTTCTGAAAGGATCCATAGAACCTTTATCATAAAAGGATCTATAACCGGTAAATTGTCGGACTTAGCCTCTACAAAACCTTGCTCCATGTTTAATAAAAGTTTACTTCACAAGAAAACAACAATACAACACGTCAAGTTGTCAAGGCAAACAGAAACAGAAAATTTCAAATGTCAATTATCGAAATGTCGACTGTCGTTTGTGGTTGTTACAATCTGAAACTAGCCACATATTATCAGTGTGGCCTGGCCTAGATACATATTCGCTAGTTTTCGCTTAGTGACGTCACGAATATAGAATAAAATTTCAAAATTGAATTAAAAATTTTCTACCGATTCAATCCTAATAATTTTTATCCTAATAAATATAAAAAAATATATATTTTATAGAAATACAGGTTTCCACTTTCATTTCGATTGAAGGAAAATACCCCATTCTACGTTGGAAAGGTGTAATTTATGTTTTGATAATAATTGTGGTTTTTTAACACCTTCATTACATAATATTATTTACTCCTTTCTTAGTTTTTAGTGCATATATTTAGTGTCTGTTACTTTAGTGTCACCCAAGGCGTGTTAACCTGAAAAAGGAACGCCCGATAGCCTAATGTTGTTTATATCCATGATGTATGCGATAAATAAAAAAAGTGATTATAAGCGAACATCCTTTATGCACCTTGTATTAATGTATACTAGTTATCTGTTGATGAAGAATTCTAATTGCCTACTTTGTTGACAATTAACTTTGCATTCTCTGAATTATTTATTAATTACAGCATAGTATGCGGTAATGACTTATTATCGTAGGGATTGCAGCAAAGTGGTTTTAGTACGATATGATATAGCATACACTTTTAAACTAAACTATTATATATTAATGTAAACGTGTATTATGGCGAATAAAATAATATAATATAATATAAGCAAACCTACTTATGCGAGCCGGTGGTTCAGGGTTTCGTGTCTCGATCGCTCAACCCAGAAATCCTGGGTTCGAATCCCCATTCCACTAGACAATTTTTATTATATTGTCAATTATATTGTCTAGTCGTAGATTAGGGCTTGTTCTGTAAAGGCTCAACCGTAAATGGAGCATTTTCGGGCTCGATAGGTTAGCTAACACTATCGTTTAATGTTATATAATTTTAAATTATATTCATAATACAGGAATCTGGAGAGAACAATCGTTTTATTTATTAACTTGGACATTTGTATACAGGGTGTCCCAAAAACATACCGACAACTTCAAGAGGTGGTAGCGGACATGAAAATAAACCTTTTTTGTTTAATAAATATCTGTCCGCAAATAATCCGTTTGAGCTGTTGAGCAATAAAATGTTTTAAAACAGACCCAAATAACTACATAAGTTTTTATCGTCACTTATCCTTGAAATACGTTTGATATAGTCTTTTAAAAATCTTTGTTACTAACCTGGCGTGTGCATGTGCATATTCTATTTATTTATGTGCAATGATTTGAATGATTCATTGTGTATATACTTAAAAGAATCACAACATTATTTTATGAATATTATTATTGCTTTTTACTTAATTTGTTTATTAGATATATTAATTAGTACCTACGTGTAAACACTTGAATATGCAAAGCAACTCTTATATAAATACTTAAAAACAAAACACGTGTGTTCTGGTCATTGACGTTATTTAAAAGTCAAAAATTTTTAATAAAAATGTTTGACAGAGGTACGAGTTTTCCAAATAATAGATTCACGTTTGAAATTCGGCAACGCTGTAAAACTTAACCAAGTTATTGTACTTTCTGACCTTTAAAAGTTAAAAAGAAGAAATAATTCAAAAGGGACATGAAATGCGCAAATAGGTCGTTGTTCATTTTACTCTACCTTAGGGAATCATTTTACCCTACCACCTGGGTTAAAATGCTCCTTTAGCAAATATCTATAGATATTATTGTAAAAAAAAACGAAATTTAACTTTTTAGGGCAAATGTGTATGGGGCACTTCAAGTACAATGATTGCAGAATCCAGCAACTTATATATTTTAATTCCTCATGAATGTTTGTAATTGTAAACATCAAACTGTGACTTGTCCTATACATTTATATGTCTGTACAAGGGCGGATTTAGCTTTTCAACATGGGGGGGGGGATCTCGAAGAACCACATTTTTAAAAAATGTTGTCAAATTACCTGTGCATTTAGATAGGTACGTTTTTCTTTGAACAAAAATGAAATAGCAAATAGAAGCGTTTAATAAAACATCCTTAAGTGAAGTACGTTTATGTTTTTTAACTAATTACGTTTTTGCTTTTTGCTAGTGTAAAAATTTGAATTCATGGGGGGAATTTATTCATAATTCAATTACACTATTACCCCCCGTAAATCCGCCCTTGTGTCTATAAGAGCTATTATATCCACATTCAAGTTAATATTAGCTAAGTAGAAGTTTACACCATGAATAATCATAGAACAGATGGTTTAAGAAAGCCACACCTAACTTCTAGTTAGTTAACAACAGTTATTTCTTTTAGGTTTGCTTAGTTCACTTCTCTTAGTATGTATGCTTTTTTCTCAACGTAAAATAAATATCTAGATTTTCAAACCTGATTCTCCTTTATAGTCTCGGCAAATAAAAACATAAAACAATTTACGCAATAAAAATAGCTGAAATTTTGTATGACAATTTAAAACTAAAACATGATAAGAAGCAATATTAGAAAGGTGAATATATTAAAAAGTCTAACATGTAATTACTGTTAATACGGTTTCGGATTGCCGATGATTCTGTTCGTAGTTTTTCCATGCCGCATGCAGAAATATAAAAAATTATACAAAAAATAACGTTTAAATTATATTCACTTACCACGAGACCTTCTTTAACTAATCTTTCCGCAATAGCTGCACCTATCCCAGAGCTGGCACCGGTCACTATGGCCACTTTACCGGCCCATCTTACCATAGAGTGCTCCATCGTGTACCTAATGATAACATGTAGCAGGTTTGCCAGGGCGAATATGACTAGTATGCGTGGACACTTAAAATAAATATATAATAAATAATTCCGTGCTTAAGGTGGGTTTACACATTCAGTAGGAAGTTTTACGACTAGCTGATGGACTGTAGGCATTAGGCAGGCGTTTGGTGTGATAAGAGAATAAACTATAAAGACATCCTTTATTAAAATTAGTTTACAAATGTCGTTGAATTGAACTATTTTCTCACTCTCGAGAAGGGATTCTATCAAATCAAAATTAGATAAAAATTGGACATAAAAAGTGTTTGGGCACTCGTTATGTGCACGAAAAATGAGCAAAAAGTGGGGACGCAGATGAAACATTGTACAATTGCACATTGCAGATGCAGTTTTTTTTTCGAAACATCCAAACAAGATTTATTCTGGGATAGTATGTTGGTAGGGGTAAATAAGACTTACAAATTAGGCTTTCAAAATTCCAGGTACGTATTTAAAAAATGAAGTTGATGATAGTTCTGGAAAAACGAAACATCTCATTGAAAATCCAACACACCTCTGGCTCAACTTATATGGCAGTTGTAATTCTAATAGCTTAATGATGTGATAATTGTGATATACAAGATTTTTACTCGTCTTCCTCCTCCGTAATAGTCATAAAAAATATGTTTGATTAGACTGCTATGAAATTAAACTAAAACAATTGCATGCTTTAGTTGTCAGTTCATTGATTGTCAAAAGTGTTTATTCTAGCATCGTTGCACTAATTCGTTCATATTTGTATTGCTACTGTTACCATTAAAATGTTTTCAAACGACGAAAAAGCAGATATGTATTCTATTTATATTCAGTGCAGAAGAAATTCTATAGCAGCTGAGCAGATGTATTTGAATATGTATCACGAAAGAGAACAACCACATAGAACGTTGTTTGCAAAATTGGAAAGGAATTTGCGTAATTTTGGATCATTTACCAATAAATCCCGAGATAGACAAAGATTGAGGGACGAAGTAACAGTGGTAAATGTAATAGGTTTAGTTGCAGCAGATCCTCAAATTTCCACTAGACAAATATCAAGGCAGTTAGACATTCCACAATGTACTGTACACAGGATTATAAAAAAACAAAAATTTCGTCCCTATAAAATACATATTTCCCAAGCTCTGCACCCTGGTGACCAAGAAAGAAGAATACGGTTTTGTCAATGGTATCTCAATCAGTGTGAATTAGATAATAATTTTTCTACAAAAATATTGTGGTCTGATGAAAGCAGATTTACGAATTGTGGAGTTTTTAATAGACAAAATTATCATTATTATGCACAAGAAAATCCTAAATTAAATAGGTAGACCTGTTAGATATCAAATTCGCTTTGGTATAAATATTTGGTGTGGAATTCTAGGAACTAGGATAATTGGACCTTATGTTTTTCAAGAGAATTTAAATGAGGAACGCTGTCGTCAATTTTTGGAAAACACTCTTCCAGAATATTTAGATGATTTACCTCTTGCAATACTGGGAAATTAATATTTTCAGCAAGATGGTGCACCACCGCATAATGTTAGGAATGTAAAAAATTATCTTAACATGCAATTTGCAGGGAGATGGATAGGAAACGGAGGACCATTTGAATGGCCGACCAGGTCCCCCGATCTATCCTCTTTAGATTTCTTCCTGTGGGGCTATGTTAAAAACATTGTTTATACTAGAACTTATAATAACCATCAAGAGCTCATTCAAAGTGTTACAAATACAATAAGAAATATAGACGGTGATACTTTGAGGAGCAGTGTTCTACAAACAATTAGCCGAACCCGTGCCTGTCTTGATAATAATGGGTTGCAATTTGAACATTTGCTGTCGATAATTAATTTATTACCTAGTTTAATTTCTTTATTATTTAATAATTAATATTTTAATTGTGTCTCGTCTTAATCATAATTTGTTAACTTATTTATATTTGAATATAAATTGTTCTTTACTTATTTAGTAGTTTATAATTTTTATTCATTTGTTCATTTGAATTACATATAAGGCATAAAAAAACATAAAACACACCACAGAAATGGACAACCTCCCTTCTGTAAGCTTCAGGCTTGTGTAAAAGGAGGATACACATGAAAAAAACGCAGACACACAACCATTCCCTGGGAGAGGTGCCATTTCTCCCCTGGCGAGATTCGAACTCGCGCAGCAATACGAGTATACCATTCTGTTAGTCACAAGCTATCACCCAGCACCTAACAGAATGAGCTATCGCCGTGGCTAAATAAAAACAATATTATGTATTATATTTTTTAAATAACCCTGTAAAAGGGAGCCAATTCTATATAAATTTTATAACATTTTACTATAGATTTTTTCATTTGCAAAGTTATAATCACATCAACTTATTTATTTTACTTTGAGTTTAACAGAAAATGCAAACACTGATCGGGAATACGAAAAAGGTCTTTTCTCAAAAGACCGATGTCATAACAGCCTAATAAAAAAAATTATGACTATTACTTTGTAAAAATTGCGCAACTTTTTTGTAATTTGAGCCACCCTGTATCTCTTACCATTACTGATATCCCAATGGTGAGCCTCCTTAAGTGAATCAGCCTGTATATGATAGTGAACAAGCTAGTCTGCTTGCTTGCAGAACAACGTCCTGCACCTTATGGTTGTAGTTTACAACTCCCTTAATACTAAACTGATTCCTTCACACGAAACACGCATACTTTACAGTTTTTAGGGTTTAAACCCCACTTGAGCGGTGAAGGAATGCAGGTCAAACTATTAACATACAACAGACACATTTGCAGGCTATTTATTAACGATACATGAAACCAAGCTTAAACAGTGGTCTTATGCAATTTAACACCATAACTAATCATAACGACTGGTTATTGGATTTAATTCTATGTAATAACACTTTCATTAAAAATGTCAGCCACTCAAATTTTGCTCTGGTACCTGAAGACGATCATTATAAATTGGTCGAATTTATGATTTCTATTGCATTGGCAAAAACATCACCTTCGAATATTACTTCTGTAAAAAATTTGAAAAAAGCGGACTATGAGGATTAATAGTTTTATATGTGGTATTCCATGGTTTGACCTTTAACCGCTGCACTGAGGAGTGCGTACAACTATTTTATGATCAGATAAATAATACAATCCGTTTATATGTTCATAATAAAATTGTAAACAATAAATTTGCCCTGTATTTTACATATAATACTATCAAAGTTATCTTAGAGAAGAGTAAGTTATACATAAAAAATGGAAAAAGTACAATAACTTAACTGATTATCACTTATTTTCTTTTCTAAGAAGTAAAATACTTATTCGAAATGATTATAAAAACTATACAAGGTGTCCCAGTGTGAGCGTACAAAAATCTACCAGTGGGTAGGCCAGACCAAAATAAGAATAAAATTCTTATAAAAAATATTTCTCCGACGCACGTCAACGAGTTACAGGATGTTATTTTGGAAAAAAAAACAATTTTCCGCAATAATTTAACAACCGTTTCGTAGATTTAGGTAATTTTTGGGTGACGTGTACATCTATTAAAGGTCATTAAAATTACATGGTGTTTGTTTAACTCTAAACTTTAAAATCTTTGGATGTATTTTTCTGCATAATGGAATGCAGTTGGTATTTTACTCTCAATTTACTCGGAAATGGTTGATTTTAGAGCTATGTAACAAGAGCACCTTTTTTGTTCAGAATGGGTAGCCGACTAAGGAATTAGTTAATACACAAAAAAGTGCGATATGCAAGAGTTATGAAGACAAAATCATAAGGAAGAGTAGGCCTAGGCCACCACAGGTGTCAAGAGTTAAACAAACACCATATAGTTTTAATGACCTTTAATAGATGAATACACTTTACGCAAAAATTACCTAAATCTAAGAAACGGTTTTTTACGGAAAATTGTTGTTTTTTTTAAAAAATAACACCCTGCGACTCGTTAGGAGTGCATCAGAGAAATTTTTTTTATAAGAATTTTATTCTTATTTTGGTCTGGCCTACCCACTGGTAAATTTTTGTACACTCACACTGGGACACCCTGTATACAATCTACGGAAAGTGAAATTCCAAATAACATAAAAAAATGTTGGCTGTTCGTATCTGCTCAATATCGAGCTAATGGAATGCCAGGTATTAGGTATGCTGTTTAATAATGGGTCAGCAAAAGGAGAACCTGAAATCTGTAAATTGTTCTCTGAATTTTTTCAAAGTGTACATGATAGAAGTGATAGCACAATTATAAAGATATATACAGTAATTTCACTCGGCAAAACCTCTTTGATGTTGGTATCCTTTTAAGTTTTGTTTTTTTAACCCCCCAAAAAGACAACTGCGCATATTACCCAGGCACAGTCATGCGCATTAGTGACCGTTTTTGGTAGATACCCACAGGTCCGGACTATTATTTTTTGAAGAGTCAAAAGGGTGGCCTATAACAAAAAGTTATATTGGCAGCTTATTGAACTGATTTAAACAAATATAAAGTAATTTCTAATAACAAGATGAAAGCAGGTTACCTTTCTTCCTTCTTAAGAAACCTGAAGAAACTGAAAAATGGATTTTTCTCAGAATTTCGGTTACAAATGAAACAATATTTTGTAGCCATGTTACACACAATACAAAACACTTATCAAAATCACAAACACAAACGCCTATACACACAAACGTATACGCGATTCTTGCTAAGCAATACGCTACCTATTGGCGGCACGCACAATTAAGGCATGTGACTTTGGTTCAGTTTTGCGTATGTATGTCTATTGCCAATTTTGAAATATCCGTTGTTATATTAGTTAATTGCATTAAATAGATATGAATCATTATTGTTGTGAGCGTCATTGTTCCTCTTGGACAAAGAAAAACCCCGAGATCAGTTTCATACTTTTCCAAAAGCGGGAAAATCTGAAGCTATCGTGGAAACTATAAGTTGGGCATTAAAGAGTTACAGGAAACAAGTATGGATAAAGAAGCTAAAGAACGCAAAGTAGAGTGTGTGCTCTTTACCTTTCTCCAAGAATCACTATTTTCATAACGGTATGTATGCCGTATGTCCAATAAAGAGTTTGACATATTTTGAGGTTAAGTTTCATTTTCAGATTGAACGCTGGAAAAATATTGAAATCTATTTTAATTCTATATCACTACTTACCCCTTTCAAAATAGTTTTACAAGCTTTTTACCTAGTTTAAAGTTCTCGACAACAAATCTTTGATAAATACAATTTGAAACGTCAGTGTCAGGGAACGTAGGTTAGTATAGGTTACTGCCGTTTTGGCGCTTCGATATTAAAATGAATCGCGTATACTGATTACCTGTAAAGCAAATGTGCTCCCATAAAATAGCGTACGCTGGCCCATTCTTCTCCTTCTACATCTCTACCAACGCGCATACTACCCAGGAGCAGACATGCGCATTAAAAACTTTTGTGCAAAAAATTTAAAGAGTGAAATTACTGTATATATCTTTATACTTGTGGTAATAGTCCGGTAAATGTAATTAGTTCTATAACTGTCACTAAGGAACGGTTTCGGATGTATTTTTTTCATTTGGATGAAAATAAAGGTGCTGGCCCGGATGATAATCCATCAATATTTGTAAAAAATGTAGTAGTAGTTTGTGTACCCCGTTGTTTTTAATTTTTAATAAATCATTAGAAGAATGTACGTATATCCTAAATTATGAAAATTTGCTTATATTATACCTATTTTTAAAAACGGTGATAATAGCTTAGTTACAAATTACAGGCCAATTAGTAAACTAAATATATTTAGTAAGGTTTTTGAACTTATTCCTTATAATGTGATACTAAATGCAGTAAATCCTAGGATTATGCCACATTAGCACGGTTTATTATCGAAAAGGTTGAAATTTTAAAGTTCGTAGCTGCTTAAGAAAACATTTCACCCTATATAAACTTTTTTCTTATTTTGAGACCCTTAAGTTCAAATCAATTCTGGATCTTATTTGCCTAATGCCAGCGACAAACATATAACATTCTTCTTATCAAAAAATTATTAATTTTCAATTTCATATAGTAAATGATTAGATTAGATTAGAGTAGATGGAGGCGTGGTGTAGGTATGAAAATAAATTATATACAGTTATATTGTGGGTTTAATTTATATTTTAATATTACATTTCACTCCTAAATGATTCATCAACTGACCTTATAGTAAGTTCTTGAATCTGAAAAAAGAATAATGAGTTAAAATTATTCAAATTATATAATTACATATATTCAAATTATTTAAATATAAAAGAAGTTTAAATTATTCGAGTAAAAATTGAATCAGGCCTCCTGCGATTATAATATATTATACAGGGTGTCCCACCCTGTATAATATATTATACAGGCGACATAAGGCGACGAAAAGTATCACATTTCGTCGCCTTATATCTCGAAAACTAAAAAAGATATGGGGATGCGGTTTGGACAGAACGACTTAGGATTTTTGTAAGTTTTTTTGGCACTGTTACCAAATCTCCAAATATATTAGTAAATTTTTTATGGAATACGCTCCTCTTTGGAGTAAAATTTCTTGCTTATATTAAATGGAACACCCTGTGTATTTTGCCATAATCAGAAAGCCTAATCACTCTACTTTTCAAAAAGGTATACATTGTTTATATTATCTTGAGAATTGGAGCCACAAAATTCAGTTTAATGGAAGCACCTCTTATCTGAACAGTTTGTGAAGCTGGTCTTCGTTTTCACAGTAGCCATGAAAAACGAAAGTACAATAATAAACTGTATTGTCAGTTTTGTTAAATATTTGAAGTATAGATATAAAAATGTTTACATTAGAAGGATCACACACTTTTGATCATTTACTACTAAGGATGCACAAAATGTATATTGAAGTAAATAGTGGGCAGTTAAAACAAATTGTTTTCTAACTTATTCAAGTAGTTTTTATTTATACAGTTATTTTGATTATTTTATCTGTTATTTTTATTACTGTCATTGTGCTTTGTTCTTATTGTTAACAAAACTCGTTCCTATCGATTATTAAAGAATTATTCTTTTCTCCCTATCTTTTTCGGAAAATAACCTATATATTTTATCATTTTAAAATCTCTGATCAAACTTGATTTGGAACTTGACTGCATTTGCTTTTTAAATGAAAAAAAGATAGGGAGAAAACAATAATTCTTTAATAATCGGTAGGAACGAGTTTTATTAACAATAACAACAAAGCACAATGATAGTAATAAAAATAACAGATAAAATAATCAAAATAACTGTATAAATAAAAATTACTTGAATAAGTTAGAAAACAATTTGTTTTAACTGCCCACTATTTACTTCAATATACATTTGTGCATCCTTAGTAGTAAATGATCAAAAGTGTGTGATCCTTCTAATGTGAACATTTTTATATCTATACTTCAAATATTTGACACAACTGACAATACAGTTTATTATTGTACTTTCGTTTTTCATGGCTATTGTGAAAACGAAAACCATATAGCTTCACAAACTGTTCAAGTAAGAGGTGCTCCCATTAAACTGAATTCTGTGGCTTCAATTCTCAAGATAATGTAAACAATGTATACCTTTTTGAAAAGTAAAGTGATTAAGCTTTCTGATTATGGCAAAATATACAGGGTGTTCCACTTAATATAAGCATGTAATTTTACTCCAAAGAGGAGCGTATTCAATAAAAAAATTACCAATATATTTGGAGATTTGGCAATAGTGCCAAAAAAAACTTACAAAAATCTGAAGTCGTTCTATCCAAACCGCATCCCGATATCTCTTTTAGTTTTCGAGATATAAAGCGGCGAAATGTGATACTTTTCGATGGGACACCCCGTATTAATGGAGGGATTTTTCTCTTATAGAGTCAGTATAAAATTTTCAAGTCCGCGTTTAAAAAAATAATGCTGACCCTAAAGAGACGAATTGTCTATCATACATGTTATTCAATGGGCGACAAATAATCGCCGAGAGAGTGTGTGTTCTTATTTTTAATACTTTCTCAAATACAATATAACTAAAACGAATTTATAAAATTAAATTTTTTTAAGAATCACACTGCCCCAGATTTTTTCGGGAATTTAAAGGGTCAATTTCATGTTTCCTTTAATCAAATGAGAAGTAAAAGATACACTGACAATTGTAATGTTAGTTTCCTTACCTGAACGTGAGGAGGTGTTGATAAAACGTACACCACTGAATCGGCAACATTTTCGGACTCGATTATTTGTTTTCCATCAACAAATGGTTTTAAATCCTTTTTAAACACTTTCGGTAAGATTTCGGTGTCCACAGGCCCGGGACTAATGCTCTAAAAAAAAAGAACAGATATCTTACATAAAAAAATAGTTTTCCACATTATAAGAAGAAGCAAAATTCGTTTGAACCAAATATAAATTAAACCAACGTTTATCAAAGTTAGTACTAAATTTTGAGCAACCTATATGCATGTTATGCACCCCCTGAGTTAAATTATCGGTGTGTAAAATAATTTGTTTAACTTTCATTTTAGGTATTGAAGATAACAAATTTTTTTCCCATAAACCTCAAAATATCTTGGAAATGATTACATTTGGATATAAGGAGTCCATATGAAACTCCTATTATATCAATAAGTAGAACCGGCAAATGTAGTAAAAAGTTTATCATTCCATTAAAAATATCAAAGGTAACAGCTACTTCCGGCATAACCGGAAATATTCTCGCCCTTGACTTTGTCCTTAGTTACTAATCCTTGGTCAGGAAGACCAAGGATTAGTGATGTCCAAGTTGCACAAGTTCTTTGGGAAAATCAAAACATAGCCAACACTAATCCGTTAGCAATCAGTAGTGGGAATTCAATATCAAAACGATTGCAAATGCCATACACCACGGTTTGGAAAATTTTACGCAAAATTCTAAAAACGTATCCTTATAAGCTTAAACTGCTGTTTGAATTAGATTTTGATGCAGATTTTCCTCTCACGTATGATTTTTCCTTACAAATATTGGCTCAGATGGAAATTGAACCCGAATGGTTACCCCGTATTTTATGGACAGATGAGGCCTATATCTCTCTAAATGGTGGAGTCAATACTCAAAACTGTCGAATATGGTCAACAGATAATTCACATGAAATCGTCCAGGAAGGCCTTAATGACAAGAAAGTCACCGTTTGGTACGGTTTCACATCTAATTTTATCATTTGACCATACTTTTTTGAGGAGATACAGAATGGAGAGGCCGTATCTGTAACTGTTACTGGTGAACTATTCCTGCATATGTTATAAAATTATGCCTTTTCACGATGCCAAAACGATCATGAAGGAATTGTAAACATGATTTTTGTGCAGGAAAGAGCACCCCCGCATATTTACCGACCAATTAAAGAATTTTTAACCGATATTTTTCAAAATCTTGTTATAAGCATTTTGTAAATTCATGGCCTCCAAGATCGCCTAATCTTAATCCAACGGATTACTGGTTGTGGGGTTATTTAAAAAATATAGTGTTTAGAACACGACCAACAATGCTGGAAGAATTAAAAGACTATTAGGGAGCAAATTGCTGCAATTCAACCAGAAATGCTATGTATAATTTGGAGGAACTGTTAGTGATTATACAACAGCAAAATTAACAACATAACGAACAGCTGCGTTAACCACTGTTGGACTTAAGAAATCTCATTGTTTAAGCAATCGAATTTGTTTCACATCGTGTTATTAGCTTAATTTGTTAAATAAACATAATAAGCTGAAATATATCTCTAACTTTATGATAACCTTGTATTTGATGCCTTGTATAAACACACACTGGTGCTCTCTTTTGGTCTGTGTTACTATCCACTATCTGTCTGACAATTAGATAATAATTGTCAGACGAGTAGTAGCAAAGACCAAAAGCGGGCGCTACTATGTGTTTCTCACCACTAGTTTCATTTTTATATTGGTTTAAGCCAATGTTGGTTATGTATAGTACTTATAAGGAAAAAATTGTTACGTAATACAGAAAAATATGGATTAATGTTTGGACTGACGTTTCCAATAACTCACCTTTTTGTGAGAGCCAAAAAAGATGAGAATGGAGATCTCAGTTTAAACTTAAAAACTAATCAGGATAAGGACTAATTAATATACATCAAATTATATTTATGTCAAAGATAAAGTAGTGCAAACCTTAAGATAGCTGTATGTGTATCTTAAAGTGCATTTAAATCAGAGCGAACAGAAGCGAACGAACTAATTCGTTTACTTAAGCTTGCGTAATTCGTTTACTTAAGCTTGCGTAAACATAACGGGAGCGAACGAACACGTCCGTGTTTCTGCATATATTAGAACGAACAGAGATGAACGAACGAACGCTTCTGTTCGCTCTGATTTAAATGCACCTTTAGGAGTTTGATAGTACCCATCGTGAATATCGATGGGTACGGTTTGATGGATGACCAAAGTAAATCACACAAACCATTCGGCCTATTTATAAAACATAGTTAGATGGGAGTAATTATAATTACCGTGATTTTTATTTTTAACTTCAAATTCATAAGCTCCAGTCTCAACGTTTCTGTTAAGGCTGTCACCGCAAATTTGCTGGCTGGATACACATTAATATTTGGAGTTGTCGACACTTGGTGCCCTGCAATACTGTTGATGTGTATTATGTGCCCGTTTACGTTATTTTCCCTCATATTTTTCACTGCCTCTCTCGTAGCTATGCATAAGCCGAGGACGTTGACATCCAAAGTGTTTTTCCAAATTTCAGTGTTTCCATCAACCAGAGAGGCCATTCCGAAAACACCAGCGTTATTGACTAGAATATGAATTGGACCTAGGTTCTCTTTGACCCATTTGAAGGAGTTTAAAATGTCTTCTTCCTTAGTTATGTCTGCTTTGATGGGATACAGCTTACCTTTCTTGTTAGAAAGCTTTTGGGCCAGCGCTTCCACGCGATCTTTTCTTCGTGCTAGACCAGCGACCTGACATGAAAAAGGTATAGTTACAATACAATTACAACTGCTGATTAAAGTTGAGGTTTATATTATGCAATTCTTCTTTTTATGACTGGTAATTAAGGATGTAAAGTGAACTTAATTATTTGTTTCATGGATGTCAATCAAATAATTGTCAGACATATTTATTTTGTTATATGTGTGTATTAGAACCATGCAAGTATATTTGTATATCTTTGCTGACTCACCATTTGGAACAATTGACTGATGACTTATATTGGTGTAAAGTGTAATGAAAATTCGCAGTTCCAATATGGTTTTAATAAATTAGAGAAATAAAGAGTAGGAGGATAAATTTTCCTATATAAATTTAATTATTTCCAGTTGAATTCATTTATGACAGAAATGTAATATAAATAAAATGTTATAAAAAAATAAATATAATGAAATTGATTGTAACTAGAAAAACTATCCGAAATATCGCATCAAATATTTAATGAACTGACCAATATTTTGTTTCGGATTGCAGATAATTATGTGGTAGATGACGTTATTTTAAAGAATAATATCAAGTATGGCATTCTATGAAATGGTGACCCTTATATTTCTCATTATTCATGCAACCATGTTGAATTTCTAATTTTTTACCAAAAATTTGTAATTTTCGAGAGATTTTCAGTGAAATTGGACCTTTAATGCTATTTATTTGTCAATTCGTTCGTTTTTGCACCTAAGAAGAATAGTATAATATACAGGTTTGAAAGGGGTTGGAACATTTGGTGTGAAGATAACACTGACGTAGTTTTCCACAAAACACTAAAACACTACTGCACTCGACGCGCATTTCACCAACCAAGTTTGCACCATCTGGAGATGATTAAAACTCGGTATAATGTTTTGAGTTATGTGGAAAACTATGTCAGTATTAATATACAGACTGTTACAAATTCGCTTCTCACCATTGGGATAACTCGGAAACTGTAAGAGATACGAGAAAGCTCAAATAGGGGCAAACTTGCGTAATTAGAGGACCAACATAATGACACAAAAAAAAATCTAGGCTAACTTGATTAGGTTTTGAAATCTTAAAAAAAAATTAAATTTTGGAAATTTGTTTTTATTTTTTGGAGTCTTATTCGAGCAGATATTGAAAAACGAAGACCACTTCCTCGGAACAACTTTCTGGATATTTAGATTTTCAATATGACGTTTCATTTTTCCTGAACCATCATCAACTTAATTTTTTTAAATACGGACCTGGAACTTTGAGACCATAATTTACAAGTCTCCTTTACCCTTAACAACATTCTATGCCAGAATAAATCATATTTGGACGTTTCGAATTAAAAAAATGGATCTTCGATGTTTCCGTTCCGAATTGTACAAATTTTATTCTACATACCCACTATTTGCTCAGTTATCGCACATATATAATCACATAAATGCCAGTGGATGTTACCAAATTCAATTAGGCCCTCACATTTTTTAATTGCTTTAAAAAATTAAAACTATTCCTTCCAAATAAAACATTAATAGTTTCATTTTATTACAAAAACTTTTTAAAAATTAACAATGATTAACAAACATTAAAAATTTACAGCAAACGAAAAATTTACGTTTTAAGCTAGGAATACGAAAAATTATTCCTCTGTTAGTATTCTGCAGTGTCCTTTCAATGTTCCGTTTTCTAATGGAGTTTACAGAATATTTGCCCTCAGCTTCTGTACAGGGTGATTCACTTTCGAGTGTGTAACATGGGTATCTCGCTTATTATAAAAGGTAGACTGTAGGTTTAAATTTGGCAAAATTGCGAATTTTGTGCTCAATAAGTTGGCGCAAAGAAAACTCCCATATCTGCTTTTGTTTTAGAGTAAGAGGCAAAAACAAATTTTTTTTTGTTTTCGTTTTCTGGCCATAACTTCCGTATTTTTGAAAATATTGACTTATCGTTTTGACATTATTAGGACACTTTCTTGAGACAAATACGATGCCGCAAACCGCTTTTTTAAAAATTGTCACTTCTATTGTATTGAAACCGATTTTTTCTGAATACAACAATATAATATATGTTAATATTTGCCTAAAAAATAAGGGCATTATGAAGGAAAATAGGTATTTTTTTGAAAATGTCTAGTTAGCCATGGCCATGATAGTTAATTCTTGACAAACCACAAATGTCACTTATAATTTTTATAAACTGCATCTGTGGAGTACTTTTTACATTGACTAACGATGTATTCAACCGAAGAGAAACAAGATTATAGATATTTATTACAGATGTAACAAAAATTTAAACAGAACAGTTGAAGAATATTTAAACACATATCCTGAAAGACAACAACCATGAAGGCCATATATTACTAAACTGCACTGTAATATAAGAAATTATGGCAGTTACCTAATATATGTCTTGCATGGTTGTCGTTTTTCAGGATATGTGTTTAAATATTATTCAACTGTTCTGTTTAAATTTTTGTTACATCTGTAATAAATATCTATAATATATTGTATTTCTTCGGTTCAATACATCGTTTGTCAATGTAAAAAGTGCTCCACAGATGCAGTTTATAAAAATTATAAGTGACATTTGTGATTTGTCAAGAATTGACTATCATGGCCATGGCTAACTAAACATTTTCAAAAAAATACCTATTTTTCTTCATAATGCCCTTATTTTTTAGGCAAATATTAACATATATTATATTGTTGTATTCAGAAAAAATCGGTTTATTCAAATATGAGACAAATTTATATGGCGCTCATAAGAAAAAATAAAATTGACGATGATTTACAATAGAAGTGACATTTTTTAAAAAAACGGTTTGCGGCATCGTATTTATCTCAAGAAAGTGTCCTAATAATGTCAAAACGATAAGTCAATATTTTCAAAAATATGGAAGTTATGGCCAGAAAACGAAATCCGGAAAAAATTTTTTTTGCCTCTTACTCAAAAACAATAGCAGATATGGGGGTTTTCTTTGCGCCAACTTGTTGAGCATAAAATTCCGCAACTTTGCCGAATTTAAACCTACAGTCTATCTTTTATAATAAGCGAGATACCCATGTTACACACTCGAAAGTGAATCACCCTGTACAGTGTTGGGTATGTTGTTGTTTAACCCTATTTTTTAAAGTTCCCACAAAAAACAATCTAGTGGGGATGAATCGGGTGCTCTTGCACCATTTCATATCCATTTTTCAGGAAACTGTTGGTGTATAAAATGCCTCACATCAAAATTTAATTGGCTAATTGAATTTGGTAGCATTCAGTGACTTTTATGTGCACGATAGTATGTCCGAATATAATTTATTCCGGGGCAGTATCTTGTTAGGGGTAGGTAAAGGAGACTCGAAAATTAGGGGTTTAAAAATTTCAGATCCATATTTAAAAAAATTAAGTTGATGATGATTCTGGAAAAACGAAACATCACATTGAAAATCTAAATATCCTGGCCAATAGGGGATAGAAAGTTGCTTCGAGAAAGTGCTTGTCATTTTTCAATATCTGGTTAAATAAGACTGCAAAAATATAAAAATGAATTTCCAAAATTTCGGGTTTTTCAAATATTTCAAAACCTAATAAAGTTAGCATTTTTTTTTGTTAAATGGTCTGGTTAAATAACACTGCAAAAATATAAAAATTTTTTAAAAATATAAAACATTTTTAGGTAAACAGGAGTATTTTAGATATAAATAAATTATAATTATACAAATTCTAGAATACTCTCATACTTGAACTATTCTGTGATTATTCTTAATTATTCGTTATTTTTCAATAGAATTATTTTATTTAAAATGTAACTTCAAATAATGAAATTAAAAATAATAATTTGTATATAAGTAGGCATATATTTAACTCATATAAATGTTGTTAGTTCCAATTATACCTTACTTAAATTGTTAGTTTAACCCTACTATTGTTAAAGGACTCAAAAAATGTATTTACTCACTTTAAGCCCTTGGTCTACCAAAGCCTCGGCAATTGCAGCTCCAATACCTGAACTAGCACCAGTTACTATAGCAACTTTGCCGACCCAACGATCCATAGATAACACCATTGTCAATGTCTAGGTATTTTGTATACGCTATACTAACGGGTCACATTTTATTCTACTTACTTATTTATATGTTTCTACTATCTATATCCTATACTATCTATATATTATATTTTATTATCATCAAAAGTGGGGAATGTTAAGTGTAATTAGGTATGATTATTATCACTACAATGGTAGACCGATTAGAATTACTGGCCTGTAATTCGTATGTGGTGTAATCTGTGTACTATACATTCAGAAAATATTAGCATCTAAGATGATGCAGCAGTTATTTATTTACATTTAGCAAAATATTTATCAACGATAACTTGTATTAGAAATAAAGATTACCGCCAGTTGAGAGGAAGGATATCGATAGGGAAATGTAATTTCATATATTTCATAATAGACATTTTGTCACTGGAAAAAAAAACATCGTTCCTAAAAACAAAACAATGAAATTGATATTGGTGTAAGGAAGTAAAGTTAAAATAAAACACAAATATCTTTACGTGATTATGTTAAAAGTTCCTTTTCTTCTCTATTACAACAGAAATGTGAGTCCAACAAATAATCAATTTGATTCGACAAGGATGAGAAATTCATGAAGTAGCTACAGACATGTGGTTATGGTGCTTTTATATTTTGGAAACTATATACTAAAATGATCTAAGCGTCCACAATAAAATGTATCAAAACTATCCGACCTAATATAATTAAAAGTGGATATAGCAATGCATGCATTGTAATATATTTCATCGGTAATAGGACTGTGACATTGCTACGTTGCTGAAGACAGAAACGGAAACGAAAACGGGAAACGAATTTTTATAGTCGACCAGTTAAGTAGTGATAAAAAATTACAATTGTTATCATATTCGCATTAATGCTCCTATAATTCGAGATACCTAATATAATACGGTTACTTGTTTTCATGTTTGAGAGATGATATAATATAGATTATATAGATTATAATCTACAAAAAGGTTGCAACATTTTCCTACTCCACAGAGGCCCTTATAATAATTATTCCAACACATTTTATAAACGAAACGGGTTTAGAGTATAAGGGGTTAGTATACACCCTTAAAAACGAAAAGTAAATATCTAGCTACTACAAAAATGTTTGTAATACTTTCCTAATTCACTGCCTTATAGGACTATTCCTACCTACCGTGAAATAGAAACGAAAAAATTTAGACTACAAGGGGTTAAAATATATACCCTTAAGAAATAAAAATCAATAATTTCTTCAAAAAAGTTTGTAACACTTTCCTACTCCACGTACCCACTTTATAGGAATTTTCCAACTTACCTTGAAATAGAAACACAATCATTCAGAGTATCAGGGGTTGAACAATATACCCTTAAAAAAATAAAAATCAAAAAATCAATAACTTCTACAAAAAAGTTGTATGTTTCAACCCCTTCTACTCTGAATTTTTTCGTTTCTATTATAAGGTATGTTGGAATACTCCTATAAAGTGCCTCTGTCAAGGACATATAAATATTATAAGCTTTTTTGTATAAGTTAATGATTTTTATTTTTTAAAGGTTACCCCTTATACTCTGAATTTTTTCGCTTCTATTTCAAGGTATGTAGAAATAGTCGTGTAAAGTGCCTCTGTAAAGCACGAAAGTGTTACAAACTTTTTTGTAGAAGTTATTGATTTTTATTTTTTAAGGGTATATCCACAGGTACTCCACAGGGGCACTTTACAGGACTATTCCAATATACCTTGAAGGAGAAACGAAAAAATTCAGAGTATAAGGGGTAGAACCATATACCCTTAAAAAATAAAAATCAATAACTTCTACAAAAGAGTTTGTAACACTTTCGTGCTTTACAGAGGCACTTTACAGGACTATTCTAATATACCTTGAAGGAGAAACGAAAAAATTCAGAGTATAAGGGTATATATAAATATATATATAAATATACACAATTTATATATGTATATATAAATATACACCCTTAAAAAATAAAAATCAATAACTTCTACAAAAAAGTTTGTAATACTCTCGTGATCCACAGAGGCACTTTACAGGACTATTCCAATATACCTTGAAAGAGAAACGAAAAATTCAGAGTGTAAGGGGTTGAACCATATACCCTTAAAAAATAAAAATCAATCTCCTACAAAAAAGTTTGTAACAGTTTCGTACTCCACAGAGGCACTTTACAAGACTATTCCAATATACCTTGAAGGAGAAACAAAAAAATTCAGAGTATAAGGGGTTGAACTATACACTCTTAAAAAATAAAAATCAATAACTTCTACAAAAAAGTTTGTAACACTTTCGTGCTTTACAGAGGCACTTTACAGGATTATTCCAATATACCTTGAAGGAGAAACGAAAAAATTCAGAGTATAAGGGGTTGAACCATATACCCTTAAAAAATAAAAATCAATAACTTCTACAAAAAAGTTTGTAACACTTTCGTGCTTTACAGAGGCACTTTGCCCGACTATTCCTACATACCTTGAAATAGAAGCGAAAAAATTCAGAGTATTAAGGGGTAACCTTTAAAAACTAAAAATCATTAACTTCTACAAAAAAGTTTATAATATTTATATGTGCTTGACAGATGCACTTTACAGGAGTATTCCAACATACCTTATAACAGAAACGAAAAAATTCAGAGGAGAAGGGGTTGAAACATACAACTTTTTTGTAGAAGTTATTGATTTTTATTTTTTAAGGGTGTATATTTCAACCCTTTATACTCTGAATTTTTTCGTTTCTCCTTCAAGGTATATTAGAATAGTCCTGTAAAGTGCCTCTGTAAAGCACGAAAGTGTTACAAACTCTTTTGTAGAAGTTATTGATTTTTATTTTTTAAGGGTATATGGTTCAACCCCTTATATTCTGAATTTTTTTGTTTCTATTTCAAGTTACGTTGGAATAGTCCTGTAAAGTGCCTCTGTGAAGTAGGAAAGTATTACAAACTTTTTTGTAGTAGCTATTTATTTTTAGTTTACAAGGGTGTATACTAACCCCTTATACTCTAATTTTTTTCGTTTCGTTTATAAAGTGTGTTAGACCCATTATTACAAGGGGCTCTGTGGAGTAGGAAAGTGTTACAAACCTTTTTGTAGATTACAATCGATATTTTAATTTAAGGTTTTGTAGCAGGTTGGTATCCCCTAATAAAAATTAAAAAGTAATTTTCATATTTAATTTTTTTCTTTCACATTTTACGTTCATATTCTTTCATTCACAAAAAATGTCTTGTACATAAAAAAGTAAACAGTAGGTAGGTAGGTGAAGCTACAGTCATTTAAATTTCTATGTGCCTATATTTTTAATTTACGTTTTAGAAACAATTCTATCGTCTTAATACTGTATTACTGTATTATATAATCTTTCAAACATGAAACAAGCCGTATTATATTACGTATCTCGAAGTATAGGAGGATTAATGCGAATATGATAACAATTGTAATTTTTTATCACTACTTAAGTCCACTGTAAACATTCCTTTCTCGTTTTCGTTGCCGTTTCTGTCTTCAGCCACATACATTGCTTCTAGCATCTAGTCAAGCGCTTAATGCCAGTCATTCATAATATGAACATTATACTAAAGGCGTACCCTTAATTATATCGGACAATAGAGGATATACAAACAAATCAATAGTGTACATGTGTATGTACAAATGTAACCATCGACTTTAGCTATTAATAATTTAATTACATATAAAGAGCACAATAAATTATTATTAACTGTAGTAAATAGTAATACGTTAAACACACTAAAATGTGAAACAACTGTACTGTAAAATTTAACCATAACCAACGACATATACATCTACATATATATGCCATTGTCATAACTAATAATCCATAATCACAGCAATCACACTGGAAAGTGTAGTTTAAAAAGTACTTACGTTCATTAAGCAAAGTCCTTACATTCTACGTGTAATAGCTTATCTTTATCTTTTATCACTCGATGTGGTTTATTAGCCCCACTAACTTTTATGCAAGGACAGTTGCAATTTGTCTAAACTAAAGGAACATAGGCTTACTTCGCTATAATAGTAAATAGAACTAACAATAACTGCACTTGTTCTCAAATAATAATCAGTAATCACATATGAAAATGATACACAAGGACTACTCGTGTTACCCGGATTGTTATCCCTCTGAGGAGGTTGAAAGGGATGTTAGGGCCGGTTTTTCCATCTCCTTATAAACATCATTTTAAATTTATCTTCATTGTAACTACAAAATGGGTCTCTTCATTGTGTTTTAAATTAAATAATGTCTTTAAAGTTCTCTATCTGCTCTTTAAGTTATCGGTCACTTTTACTGGCCTATAAGTTGTTACAAAGAGATTTCTGACCTGAGAAATTTTACAATTTGAGTGTTAGTAAACAATTTGATTAATAAAACGTCAAAAAATATATGTTTATAATGGAAAACATTATTGATTATTGATTTTGAAGAAGAAACATTATTAGATCATGAAATTATAAATATGGTAAATAGTGCAAATCGCGAACGAAAAAAATATACTGTAAGGCCTCATACAACAATTTAAACACTGGGATGATGAAGAATTTATGAGGAGATTTCGTGTATCAAAAATAACGCTGGTAAATATTCTAGAAGAAATCGAGCAACATTTACGGCATCACACTATCCAGTGGTTTCCAACCTGTAGGGCGCCCCCCCCTAGGGGGGCGCGAGACTGTTGCAAGGGGGGCATGCAGCTGTTTCCAAAATATCATTTTCGAATGCAAACCAAAAAAGTCTGTAAGATTTGTTTTTATTACATTTAAAATTATTATTTCTTATAATAAATAATTATTTTTTTATGTATATTTTTACAAAATATTGTATATTATTTTGTAGCCCTTTAAATAAATTGTAATATCAGTTGAGTATTTATGAAATTAGATTGTTAGAAAAATTAAGGGGGCGCAACAATTTTTTTTAAAGGGGGGCGCAGGTACAAAAAGGTTGGAAATCACTACACTAACAGGTTAATAAAAAAGAAATAATATCTACGTATTTGTTAGATTTTATGACATTCTTGTTTTTTACTGTATCATCCTGGGAAGACATTTTTACACTTCTGAATATTAAATTCAAACTAGAGATCCCAGAAACGACTAGAACTTAAAAAAAAGTTATAGTTGGTTATAGCCACAGTATAGTACAGGGGTGGCCAACCTGCGGCTCGCGAGTAACATGCGGCTCTTGAAGGATTATTTGTGGCTCTCGATAAATGTACCCGAATTCCCTTTTCATTTTTGTGCTATTATATTTTAAAAAATTATTATCGTTCCATATGTGTTTCAAAATGTCTTTGAAATTACTGACGACAAATATGAAAGACTAAGTGCAACGTTATAACAAATTTCATTTCCGTCCAAGTTAAGAATGATATGACTCATCGAAAACTGCGCGAACGAACATAAACAGTGGCGTAATCGACAGAGTCCAAACCGATTTTGAATTTGTAAACTTTCATTGCAACGGACAGTTGACATTGTACTCTGGAGGAAACAATTTGTATCACTTTTGCTACGGATATAATTTGTAATCTGGAATTTTTGGTAAGTTAACTAAATTTGTTTCATAGTATGGCTCGGCATAGTATAAATATTAGTAAAAATGGCTCGGACTGTCAAGGAGCTTGGCCACCCCTGTATAAGCAACTTTATAAGGAGATGAAAAGACCGGCCCTTTTACATAAAAAAACTGCATTTAAAAAATAAAAAATGACGTGTGCAGGATTTTTTCAAAAATAGCTATTTTACATTTTATTGAATTTATGCGGGACTTTACAATCTCCCTGTATATTTTGTATTATGTTTTAGAAGTTAAATTTAAATAAAATTGACTTGGCATCAGTCTATTAATTTAGAGGCTCGTAGTTTCTTGGGGAAGTATTTCCGAACATTACCCCACCTAAACTTTTTTCTTATTTTGACACCCTTAAGTTCAAATTAGATTAACCTCAAATCAATTCTGGACGCTACTTGCCTAATGCAAGCGACAAACATATAAAACACGTAACATACTTCTACATTTTCAATTTGATATAGTAAATGGTTAGATGGAGGAATGGTGTAGGTATGAAAATAAATTAAATACAGTTATATTGTGGGTTTAATTTATATTTTAATATCACATTTCACTCCTAAATGATTCATCAACTGACCTTATAGTAAGTTCTTGAATCTGAAAAAAGAATAATGAGTTAAAATTATTCAAATTATATAATTGCATATATTCAAATTATTAAAAAATAAAAGAAGTTTAAATTATTCGAGTTAAAATGAAATCAGGCCTCCTGCGATTATAATATATTGTATTAGTGAAAGGGGTTTCTCCTATGGAGTTAGTAAAAATTTCTAAGTCCGTATTTAAAAAAGTGAAGTTAATGCTGACCCTAAAGAGACAAAGAATCGCCGTGAGGGTCTGCTCTTGTTTTTAATACATTCTCAAATAAAACAAAAAACATTTTCTAAAATTTCGATTTCTTTAAAATATTTCAAAAATTAATCACAACCCCCAGATTTTTTAGAAACATAATGCTTGTCCTTTGAATAGGTATCCTACATGCTCCATATGCAACTTATAGGGTCAATTTCATCTTTCTTTTTAATCAAATGAGAAGTTAAAGACACATTGACCATTTATATCTCTCTTTATATAGGAATTAATCCAAAAAGTTAAATATAAGATACATTATAAGATATGGTGTTGAAATTCAATGTTGGGGGGGTGGTGCTGCATATAGCACGCAAACTTGTTTTCGACGTATCTTAATAATAAATAATAATTTGCGTACCCTGGTTATAGGAAAGAAGAAAATTAAAAACTTTATTATTATAATGATAATAATATCTCTATCCCTCATTCTCATCTTGATGATGAGTCCGGAAATCAGACACTTGTGTGGGAGATGGAGCGACATATTATTATTTTGCGGGCCGCGAGTGCGCCCAGGAACGACTTACGATGTTATAACTTTAACTACCATTTAGTAATATCATTTAGAGAATAAGGAAAACCTGGAAAACCTTATTAATTAAAGTGAGCAGTAGGTTGGTAGCCATTTTTATATAGTGATATTGCAGTAATAGTTGCACATTAAGAACGCTACCAATTTTATGCACACAGATTTAATAACACTGACGTAGTTTTCCACATAACACTATACTCCACTCGACGCGCGTTTCGCCAACCAAGTTGCCATCATCTGGAGATGATTAACGTCGAGTAGAGTATAGTGTTTTGGTGTTATGTGGAAAACTACGTCAATGTTCTCTTCACACCAAAGGTTCCAAGCCCTTTCAAGACAGATTTAATATAGGATCAGATTATTGAATTATTGAAATTGAATTTGAAATATTATTATTGGACCATAATATTTGATAATTTCATTAATAATGTATCTCTTGGTTAACTTTTTGGCTTAACTCCTATATAAAGAAAGATTTAAACAGTTAAATAAGTCAATAAATTCACTATAAAACACATTGACCATTCTAATTTTAGTTTATTTCATGTTAGATTATTATTTTTTTTTTACCTGTACATGAGGAGGCGTTGATAAAGCATAAAGGACGGCATCGGCAACATTTTCAGGTTCGATTATTTGCTTTTCATCAATAAATTTTTGAAATTTATTTTTAAACACTTGTGGTATGAGTTCGGTGTCCACAGGCCCGGGACTAACGCTCTAAAAAAAAAAAAGAATAGACATCCTGCATAAAAAATAGTTTTCTACATTATAACTTTGTCTATATAAGTATTATAACAACCTGAGTCACCTAAGACCTGTCCATTACTCAATTACTATAGAATATAAAATTTTGAGCATTATGTACATACACCTTTCAGAGCCATATTTTCAAATTATTTTGGAGCATACAGGGTGATCCAGTGTAGAGGGGTGAACCCAACTTATACTTTTTTAAATAGAATACCCTGTATTTCTTGTCTCCAGTGAAAACGACAGACAAATATCTACAGTTTGTTTCCTTTGATTTCCATGTCTAAACGCAACAGTTTTTGAGAAAATCGAAGGAACACTTAAAGTACGGTACAATATGGGATATAAATTATGCAGAAAAGGTTACAATATGTAATTCCTCCATGTACTTATTTCCCACTGATCAAGAAGAGGTGAGAAATGTAATTATGAATTTAAAAACTAAGAAAGCGGTTGGAGTTGACGAAATTAAGGCAGAAACTCTTAAGCAGATAGTAAATTATATAGTAGACCCACTGACATTTTTAATAAACAAGTGCTTAGAGGTTGGAATATGTCCATCTGCATTCAAGGTATCAGTTGTGAAACCTATATTTAAGAAGGGTAATAGAACGGACCCTACCAATTATCGACCAATTTCCCTAATAACCAGTACGAGTAAGATCTTTGAAAAAATATTGACAGTAAGATTAAACAATTTTGTATCTAAATATAACATCATTTCTGACTCTCAGTTTGGCTTCAGCAAAGAGAAAAATCGACATCGGATGCTATTGCCTGCCTGACAAAGAAAATTCATATGTCTCTTGATAAAGGGAAACCATCGCTTGGTTTATTTATAGACTTAGCAAAAGCATTCGATACAGTAAGCCATCCGATGTTGATTAATTGTTTAGAAAATATGGGGATTAGACACATACCTTTGCAGTTAATTAAAAGCTATTTGTCCAACAGAAGGCAGTGTGTAAATATTGGAAGTGTTAAGAGCACATATAGAACTGTTAAGTACGGAGTTCCACAAGGTACTATTCTGGGACCTTTACTTTTTATCTTGTATATAAATAATTTGTTCACCCTAGAGTCAGAGGGATATAGAATAAGTTTTGCAGATGATACTGTAATATATTATGAGGCTGATAACTGGAGCGACTTGAAAAAAAAAGCAGAAAATGACTTTATTAATATTAAGAAATGGCTCGATTATAAATTGCTGTCTATAAATTTCGACAAAACATTATTCGTACCGTTTTCCTCGTATCATCCACAACTGCCAACATATAGAAATCACGAATACAAAACAATTTAACATATCATATGCGAGTTGTACAAAATATCTTGGAATTCACGTGGATCAGCATCTACGAGTACGATGGGATGTACATGTAAACGAGCTATTAAATAAATTACGTGGAATAGTTCCATTATTTAGAAAATTGAGGGACATGCTAAATGAAACGCAACTTAAAATAATGTACAAGGCGTTTGTAGAGTCACACTTGAGGTATGGAATTATAGGGTGGGGTGGTCTGTTGGATATCCATTCACAAAAACTACATACCTTGCAAAAAAGGATATTAAAAGTTATATATCGTAAAGAGAATACTTACCCTTCTGATTTGTTATATCAAACCGCGAATGTGATGGATCTTAGACAAATATATAGTCATATTGTAGTACTATATCAATTTTCTGAAAATAAAAAACTAACAAATAAAGTTTCTCAGTATTCAACAAGAAATTCTAATGTATTAGACGTTCCCAAGATGCGGAAAACTGTAGGTCAACATTGCTTTATATACATTGGTCCAAAACTATTTAACACTTTTCCGAATAAAATTAGACACATAACTAATAAGGATAAATTCAAATACAAAACTTCCCAATATATATTACAGGTCGAAAGAAAATTTTTTCATGATATAATTAACACAAAAGCTTATTAGATGTAGGTATATAAAATATAATGTCATTTGCACTATTTGCTTACCTATTTTATATTGTTTGTTAATTTAAGCTTTGCATAATTTTACAGTTAATTCATAAGAATGAGAGAAACAAGTTATTGTGTATGTGTGTGTGTATATATGTGTAGATAAATAAAACAGTAAAAAAAAGAGAGAGTGAGACGATGACTAATATACCTATATGTGTTTGTGTGTATGTATGTGTGTGTCTATATATGTTCATTGTTGTTTACTTTTAAGAATGTTGCTAATCTTGTTAATTATATTTAGGTAGGTAATTTTTAATTTTAAAATTTTTTGTCATTGATCTTTTTTTTTTTTGTACACTAACAAGCATCATTATGATGCTTCTGTAATTTTTTTTACTTTATTTGAAATGTACCGATAATTGTATGATTGTCTTAATATGGATAATAAAGTCTATTATTATTATTATTATTATTATTATTATATTTTGCTCTTGACTTGTATCTGAACTTACAGCAACTTGACACAGTGACAATACTTATTTTGGATATTCCCTCGATTTTCTTAAAAACTGTTGAGTTTAGACATGTCATTCAAAGAAAACAATTTGAAGATATTTATCTGTCCTATTCACTGGAGAAAAGAAATACAGGGTGTTCCATTCATAATAATTGAGTTTCAGCTCTTTGAAAATTGATAAATTACTACATCCTGTGAAAAACGGTCTCTACAAAATATGCAGATATCAGAACTGTAACGATGAAGAACGAAGATAGTACTATATAGCAAATAACAACGAATAGTAAGGACGTCATTAAGATCATCCTCCATCTGCAAACGCCTTATTTAAATAAGGACTAAAACAAATCAAGCCAAAACAGCTATTCTCCTGGCTATATGCCACGCCGAGCGCTGAATTACAAAGCAAGATTTGCAGTATTTTGATCTAAACACAGTTAGAATAAAAAGTTACAAGGTTTCGGATTACAGTACTATATATTTGCAGCGAAGAAAACTTCTCACTGATTTTTTAGTGGGCCGCATGGAATTTGAAAAATAAAATATCATTTTGTAGGCAAAAAAAAAGACAAATCGAATGCCGTTGAAAAATACAGGGTGTTCCATTTAAAAAATATAAGTTTGGTTCACCCCTTTGCACTGGATCATCCTGTATGTTCCAAAATAATTTTCAAAGATGGCTCTGAGTAACGTATATAATTCCCGGAAAAGAAAAAATATATATTCTATGGCAAATGTAGACGGTTAGCGTCTTAGGTGACTCGCCCTGTACAGACAAAGATGGTACAACAAAATATGATTAATGATTATACTGTTTGTTGACATTCATTGATTATTAGCCTAATTAAATGCTGATGTTCCTAATAACTTTCAATAACATTTCTGTGAGAGCCAAATAAGTGAAGTTATCCAAGTTTAAATTTCAAAATTAATCTAGTTAATTAACTCTAAATTATTTTTGTATCAAAGATACAGTTGTTTAAACCTTAAGGCTGTACATGTATCTTAGGAGTTGATGAATGATGGCCAAAGAAAATTACACATACCATTCGGCATATGATTATGAATCATAGTTAGATGATAGTCACTGTCACTTATAATTGCACAAGAGGTTTGTATTTTACTGGATAAATTTGGATTGTTTAATGAGAAACTGTTGCCAAGCAATTAGACGAGAAAAACTTTCAACTATTAAAAACGCGACTCCGAAGGTGGACCGTTTTTAGGTTGACAGTTTTTCGAGTCAAATTGCTAAAGGAAACAGTTTAGAATTTAAACAATACAAATTTATCCGGTATCAATACAAACATTGAGTGTAATTCGGCAGGACAATTTAATGAATAAGAAATTTAGAAACATATGAATGCAAACTTTATTTATGAAACACTGAAAATAAACATATTTTTATTTGAGGATCACCGAATCGATTCATTGTTAATGTTTAATAATTCAATAACTTGTTGACAGAAATGTCAAACTATTTATTTTGGCAGCGGACACCGCGATAATTGATTAAAAAATGAATAATTGAAAAAACCACTAGTGCAATTGTCGCTGTAAAAGTTGCAGGTAACTTTTGTCGCTGTCAAAGTGACAATTGCACTGTGGCATATGCAATTTTTTATATATAAATTAAATTGTCATTATAATTACCGTGATTTTTATTTTTAACTTCAAATTCATAAGCTCCAGTCTCAACGTTTCTGTTAATGCTGTCACCGCATATTTGCTGGCTGGATACATATGAATTTTAGGAATTGTAGACACTCGGTGCCCAGTTACGCTGTTGATGTGTATTATGTGCCCGTTTACATTATTTTCCCTCATATTTCTCACTGCCTCCCTCGTAGCTATACATAAGCCGAGGACGTTGACATTCAAAGTGTTTTTCCAAATTTCAGTGTCTCCATCTACCAGAGTGGTCTCCCCGACAACACCAGCGTTATTGACTAGAATATGAATTGGACCCAAATTTTCTTTGATCCATTTGAAGGCGTTTAAAATGTCTTCTTCCTTAGTTATGTCTGCTTTGATGGGATACAGCTTACCTTTCTTGTTAGAAAGCTTTTGGGCCAACGCTTCCACGCGATCTTTTCTTCGTGCTAGACCAGCAACCTGACATGAAAAACGTATAGTTACAAGACAAATACAACTGCTGATTAAATTTGAGGTTTATATTATGCAATTCTTCTTTTTATGATTGGTAATTAAGTATATAAAGTGAACTTATTTATTTGTTTCATGGATATCAATCAAATAATTGACAGAGGATATATTTATTTTGTTATACAGGGTTATTCAGAACTTATCTCTAAAACTTTGAGGATATGTGCATCCTTAAATAAGAAATTGATATCACCAAAAAAATTTTAATAAAAGTATTAGGATTTCCCGTAAAGAAAGTTTAAAGTTATACCATTATAAAGGACTACGTAGATGGGCAACTGTACTTCAACATTTGATATACCTACCACATTCCTAAGAATGTGGTAAAAAAAAGTAAACACGTTTTACAGTTGACACGACCGAGCGAATACAGTTGATACGGGGATAATATCTTTATTCAGTCATCAGTCTATCTGTGTCTTCTCTCAATGCCGGTGTTTTATTTTCAAAATGGCTGATGTGTATAGTAATGCTGAGTTAATAGACTGTTACCAGTGGATTATCAATTACAAGTTAGGTTTTGTGAGTGGTTGTTGCAGCAAAATGATGAAAATATTCAATTTACTTAATAATTTGCGTTTACAAGATCAGCAACCAGGAGGAACATTCGCGTTAGTGCTGCAAAATTGGATAGCTTTAGGGACAAAATTTCTGCAACAACTTTTGCAACAAGGTATGTGCAATTTTTTTATAAATTTCATGTTTCTAATACCTAGTAATCAAGTAGCGCAATTCTTCAAAATTAGTGTAACAAAATTTTATTCATTTTAAAGACAAGTCACTTTGGTCACATCTATCTATCTTTAAGTTTATTTTAAAGTAAAAACGCTGCAAATCTTTTTTGCGCCGGGTTTCATGCTAGCCAGTTTGCATTGTCAGTCCCAAGGTCACTCCATTACAGTGAACCAGTATCCAGCAGCGTGCAATGAATAATTTTTAAATAGTTTTCAGAAGCCGCCAAAAAATTTTTTTTGCACTACCACATTTCTACATGTATGTTGAACATCCCCAATTTTTATTATGGATAAGTTCTGAATAACACTGTATATGTATTAGAATCATATTCAGTATGTTTGTATATTTTTGCTGAATCATCATTTTGACCAATTGACTGATGACTTTTCTATTGGTGCAAAGAATATTCACACTACTCTATTTTTTAATAGAATTATTTTATTTAAAATGTAATTTAAAATAATGAAAATTTTATAAAATATTTTGTATACAAACATATACGAGTATCTTACTCACATAAATGCTGTTAGTTTCAATTATACTTAAATTTAAAAATTTATACTGTTAATACATGTCTAGGGACACTAGGCACTCAAAAAATTTAAAGTCTCTTAAAAATGTATTTTCTCACTTTAAGTCCTTGTTCTACCAAAGCCTCAGCAACTGCAGCTCCAATACCCGAACTAGCACCTGTTACTATAGCAACTTTGCCGACCCAACGATCCATAGATAACACCATTGTCAATGTCTAGGTATTTGAAAAGATTGTACACGCTACTAACGGGTTACATTTGTATTCTAGTTATTATATATATGTTTTTAATATCATCAAGAGTGGGGAACGTTAAGTGTAATTATGATTATTATCATTACAATCGTAGATTAGAGTTATTGAGCTATAATTCGCAATGTTGTGTAATATGTGTAGTATACAGGGTTGCTGTAAAGTCCAATATCAGCTCTATTAAGGGTACTGGAAAAAAACTTTAATAGGAGTAAGATATAGTGTCAAAAGGAGCACATTTGAAAAGTATTTTGAAATATTCAGGGCGACTCACTACAGAGGATCACCTTCAAGGACATTTTTTTTAAATGGATTGCTATAAATATTTTAATATTTTTGAAATCACAGGAAAATTATCTTTTCAACAATGTGTCCATTTCGGATTTTTACTGCGGCGTTGCCGAGTTATTAATAAAAAAAATGTTAAAATTTTGGTCGGGACAAGGTTTAACAAATAAACCCCCTGTGTGAAAATTACGGTCAATTAAGAATAAATATTTTGTAATTGCGTAGCCAAGGGAGCTACTTATATGTTGCAACCACCGATTTTAATGATTATATTACACAGGGTGTTTTTTGCATAAAGGCCGATTTGTTAAATTTCAAAAAACATTTTTAAATTTTTTTTAAACGAAACACTCAGTATATGATTTTATTTTTCATTTCAAATAATATATTGAGTGTTCCGTTTAAGAAAATTGAAAATCTGCTCTTTGAAATTTACTAAATTGGCTTTCACTTTTCAAATTAAATCAGTTTTAATCATCTCCAGATGATGCCAACTTAATTGGCGAAACGCGCGTCAAGGGCAGTACATATAGTGTTATGGTGTTATGTGGAAAACTACGTCAGTGATACTAAATTGGCGTTTATGCGAAAAACACCCTGTGTAATATAATCATTATTCGGTGGTTGCAACATCTAAGTAGTGCCCTTGGCTACGTAATTACAAAATATTTATTCTCAACGGGTTTATTTGAGTTATATTAGTACCTCGGTGACCCATCTTTATTTTTATCTTATCCTTTGCTTTGTTTATTATAACTAGTCGTCATAGAAAGACAGTTGCTTATTGTATTAAAAAGAAATGCTGAGCTTAGTAGAAAATATAGTATAAATTGAATTAGAATTGTAAAGAAAGGCAGATTCAAAATAATTTCACGCTTTAGTGAACATCATCGAGTTGCGAGTTTTACTATGTTCCAAAACGTCCCCAACAATTTCTTGTGTTCTGGGCGCCTTCGCCAAAATTGCAAATATACCCCTTGAAACATATAATATAACTAGTCATTATAGAAAGACAGTAGTTGCTTATTGTATTAAAACGAAATGCTGAGCTTAGTGGAAAATATAGTATAAATTGAATTAGAATTGTAAAGAACGGCAGATTCAAGTAATACACGCTTTAGGGAACATCATCGCGTTGAGTTTTACCGTGTTCCAAAACGTTCCCAACCATTTCTTTTGTTAAACCTTGCTCCGACATCTGCAACGCAACATCAAAAATCGAAAATAAACGTATCGTTGAAAAGAGAATTTTCCTATGAAGAATTCAAAAATATTAAAATATTTATAGCTGTGACGGGTTCACTTGGGAAACACCTGAATTTTTCTTCGTCGACTGAATTGGCATTCAGCGTTATACATTTACTATTTTATTGAGAAAATAGGTATACTGATTTACTATTGCTTTATTTAGTGGACTGTATAATATGTTTGAAATTTACATGTGACTTTACAAAATGTAGGTATTGATACAATATTAAAAATGAATGTCTACTAGTCTACTGTTCAAGATCTATGAGAGCACTGAAAAATTTGGTAGACAGCGGGGTACCGTTGCGCGCACACGCATGTGGAACGAACTGATCACGATACGACCGCGTGATACGTTTGAAGTCACTTTAGCGAACATACCGCCCTCCTTGAAAGAATCCCTTTCAAAAAAAAATGGTGAGCTAGGTAGTTGTAGTTAAATCGGGAAATAAGCACACCTTTGAAACCGAACGTTTCACTATGCCGTTTTTTGTTTTTATGCTCACTACGCGCACAATGTTGTCGGAGCCAGGATGCACTTCCAAGATTCTGCCGGTTGGCCAATGCAGTGGGGGTGTGTTGTCCTCCTTTATGAGAACCAAAGAACCAACCAAGGAAGGAAGATCAGCTTGAAACCTCCATTTTGTCCTTTGTTGAAGCTGGTGAAGATATTCGTTTTTCCATCTTGTCCAAAAATGTTGAGGCATTTGGCGTATATGATTGAAACGCGCCAGGGGGCTTAATTTGGTATCTGTTATATTTGGCTCAGGAACTGCAATTAATGCTTCGCCAATAATAAAGTGGCCTGGTGTCAGAGCCTCAAAATCGTTGGGATCGTCGGATATAGGGGATAATGGTCGAGAGTTCAAGACAGCCTCGACTTGAGTAAGCAGAGTATAATATTCCTCATACGTTAAAGTTATGTTATTTAGGATACGCTTTAAGTGATGTTTGACTGATTTAACTGCGGCTTCCCACAAACCACCGAAGTTAGGAGAACGAGCCGGTATAAAATGCCATTGAATTTTTTGTTCAAGTAAATATTTTTGAAAATTATCATGTTGCAAAAATTTGTTGACTTCTAATAACTCGTTGTTGGCACCTGTGAAATTTGTGGCGTTGTCTGAGAAGATATGCTTGCATAGTCCACGCCTCGCAACGAATCGTTTCAGAGCATTTAAAAACATTTGAGTACTTAACTCGCTGACCAATTCTAGGTGCACCGCTTTTGTTGCCATGCATATAAAGATACATATATACGCCTTTATGATTTTTCGATTACGCGTTTTACCATCTTTTATATACACTGGACCGGCGTAGTCTATTCCGCAATTTGAAAATGTTCTAGAGGGTGTTACGCGCCTTTCTGGTAAATCACCCATTTGTTGATTGATTGTTGAAGGTTTTGCCTTAAAACAAGCTATACACTTACGTATTACTGACTTTACTTCTGTTTTTCCGTTTATAGGCCAGTAAATTTGTCGTATGTTAGATAAAGTCGTTTGGATACCTGCGTGTAATGTTTTTTCGTGATAATGTCTGATGATTAAGCGTGTATATGGATGTTTACTAGGTAGTAGTATTTGATGTTTTTGATCGTACGACAGTTCTGAATGCTTAAGTCTGCCGCCGACGCGAAGGATGTTATCTTTATCAATAAGTGGATTTAAAGATTTGAGTTTACTGCTACATTTTACCCTACTTCTATTTTGAATAGAGCAAATGTCATCTGAGAATGATTGCCTTTGAATTAATTTTATAAGAGATTTATTGCTGGTAAAAATTTCTTCTTGAGTTAGAAGACCTGTGACACGAGATTCTCGTTTTGACTTACAATTTTTTAAAAAACGTAAGCAATAAGCAAATACATTTATTAATTTTGACAATTTTGAAAATCTTTCAAATATGTTAAACTGTTCGGTACAAGCTAATGATAATTGAGTAGTGCGATTAATTTTAAAATCGAGAGTTTCTGAATTATTTTTTGAAAAATTGGAAATATGATTATGTTGAGGCCATGTGACTTCATTTTGTGAAATATAATCTGGGCCATGCCACCACATTGTTAAATTTGTAATTTCTTGCGGATTTATGCCGCGTGAAATAATGTCTGCTGGATTATTATTAGATGTAACATGATGCCATTTATCTATATTACATAATTGTTGAATTTCCGAGACCCTGTTACAGACAAACGTATGCCATGTGCTTGGTTCAGCTGACAGCCAAGATAATACAATGGTCGAGTCTGTCCAGTAAAATATGTCATTGATTTGAATGTTTAAGGTTTGTGTGACCTTGCTTATAAGTTTTGTGAGAAGTAATGCTCCACATAACTCTAGCCGCGGTAAGGTTACTGACTTGAGAGGTGCAACTCTTGACTTTGCGCATAATAGTCTCACTTGAATATCACCTTTTTTATTTTCGCTTCGCACATATACACAACATCCGTAAGCTAGTTGTGATGCGTCACAAAAACCGTGTAAATCAATTTTTATCGGATTTAAAATTATTACATGTCGCGGTATATGTACTGAGTTAACATTGTTTAGATTTTGGTAAAATTGTTGCCATATCGTAAATAAATCACTGGGTAAGGATTCATCCCATCCTAGCTGTAATTGCCACACCTTTTGCAAAATAATTTTTGCTTGAATTATCATAGGACCTAATAATCCTAGTGGATCGAAAATTTGAGAAATGGAAAATAATATAGTTCGTTTTGTTACATGATTTTGAGACGCTATTTGAGAACTATATTCAAAGTTGTCTGATATCGGGTTCCAAGATATACCTAATGTTTTAGTACCCTGTTGATTGTCTGTGATAATGTAATTATGATCTTTAGATTGTGATTCTTCGAAGTTATCTCTAATTTCTTGTAAAAATGCGCTACTGTTTGAACTAAATTTTCGTAATTCGAAACCTGACTGTTTTAACAATTTTATAAGGTTTTTCTGAATCTGAAGTAAACTTGACTGGTCGTGTGAGCCTGTTAACAAGTCGTCAACATAAAAATCGTTAGCTATAATGTTGCTTTCGAGAGGGTACTCTTGTGCATTGTCGAGTGAAATTTGTTTAAGACAGCGAGTTGCTAAAAAGGCTGCCGATGCGGTTCCGTATGTGACGGTATTTAATTGAAAATGATTTAACTCTGATTGCTCATTGTCTCGCCAAACTATTAGCTGCAAATTTCGTTGAGAAGGGTCAATAAGTACCTGTCGATACATCTTTGCGATGTCACCGATCATTACGATGTTGTGTTTTCGAAATCGTAATATGATGGAAAATAAATCATTCTGAACGTTGGGACCTACCCTTAAGGTGTCGTTTAATGAAATGCCTGTGCTCGTTTTCGCGGATGCATCAAAAACGACTCTTAATTTAGTAGTAAGACTGTCCTGTTTTTCTACGCAATGGTGAGGTAAGTAATAATGAGGTGCATGTGATAAATTTTGAGGGTTAATTTTAGTCATGTGACCGAGTAGCTGATATTCAGTCATGAAATTACAATAATTTTGCTTTAATTGAGAATTTTTGTTTAATTTCCGTTCGAGGGAATGAAATCTGTTTGTTGCATTTTCTAAAGAATTACCTAAGTTGACATGATTGTCTAGCAATGGTAACTTCACTACAAAACGCCCTGTATGATCTCGATAAGTATTTTGTGAAAAATGTTGTTCACATTCCGCTTCTTCTTTTGAGTAATTAATTTGTGAATAATTTTCCTCAATTTTCCAAAACCGTTCTATTTGATCGTGTATGTTTGCATTTACATTGAGAAAGCACGATTGTTTTGTGTAGTTTTTAGAAGTGGGCATTTGACCTGATATAATCCACCCTAGTTTCGTTTTATGCAGGCTAGGCATGTTGCGACCTAATTTTATTTGACCTATGCAAAGCAAATCAAAGAATATGCCTGCACCCAATAAAATATCTATGTGAGCTGCTTTATCAAAATTTGGATCTGCCAAATTGATTGTCTTTGGAATATTTAATTCTGACGTGTCTAGAGATGTTTGAGGAATGATGTTTGTTATACAGTCAATGACTAAAAATGACAAATTTGTTTGATATTGATTGTAAACTGATTTAATTTTTATGTTTGCTTGATTGGTTATATTTGTTTTAGATTCATTTATTCCCAAGACTGGTATGTTAATTTTTGATGTTTTTAACCCCAATCTAGCGATAAATTTGCTTGTTACAAAATTCGACTGTGATCCGTTGTCTAGTAGAGCTCGACATGTAACTGGATTGTTATGTGAATCGTAAGCAATGACTACCGCTGTAGATAATAAAACTTGCGAACTTGTTTTTTGTTGTTTACAATGTGAGTTTATGCTGCAATGAGTTGATGTTTGTGAATGCGAGTTTTCTTCATTAATCGACTGACGATTATTAGAAATATTTTTAGAAGTGGTTGGAATATTACGAGAGTCCGATATTTCATTGCGAGAATTTGTGTCATTTCGAGATGATTTGTTTTCTGAGTTTTGTGATTCAACATTATTGGATGCATTAGCTTGCAAGTGTAAAAGCGAATTGTGCCGTTTTTGACAATGTTTACAAGTGCCCGCTTTGCAATCAGCGTTGGAGTGTCCATGTCGCAGACAATTTGTGCATAAGTTTAATCGCTTGGCTTCAGTTAGCCTTTTTTGTGGTGAAAAATCAAGAAATTTTTGACATTTGTAAATAAAATGATTTTCTTTACATAATGGACAATTTATATTGTTTGTTGATACATGTGCAAGAGTTTTATTTACAACTGACTTTTTAACTGATACTGACATTGTCGAATTTGTGTTATTTTTTCTTTCAATTGATTCGAGCAAACTACATTTTTCATAAAGAAATTTAATGAATTCTTCTGTTGTGGGCGATTGATTATCTTTTGTGTGTATTTCCCAGTCGCGCTTAGTAACATTATCTAGCTTTGATGTTAAGAGAAATAATAACATTCTGTCCTAAGAATCAACCGGTTCTTTTAAATTTTTTAATGAACGAAAATGTTTTATAAATGTGTCTAAAAATTGTCTTAATGACGCTGATGACTCTTTTGTAACTAATGGTAGCTCAAAGATATGTTTTAAATGAGTATCAATGATCCCTTTGTTATTTTGATATCTATCAGTTAATAATTTCCATGCTTCCGTGTAACTCTCATCCGTGATTGTGAAAGAACTCAATATATCTGCCGCTTCGCCCTTCAATAATCCTTGTAAATAATAAAATTTTTGTTTGTTGGATAAGGAAGGATTCTCGTTTATAAGTGAGTCAAAAGTTTGAGAAAATTTAGGCCATTTATCGTAGTCTCCATTGAATTCCGGTATGTTTACATGTGGTATTTTTACGTTAAATCTGTCACCTATTGTATTTCTGCCAAGCAAGGGTGTGGAAGCCCGAGAACTTATTTCACCTGCTTGTGTTTTAGATAATATTTTTTGCGATCGCGATATTAGTTCATAATATTTTGTTTCGAAATTTTCACGTTCGAGTGAATTTTCGTCTGCATACTCTTGCTTTTCGTCTACGCATTCAATTTCTAACTGAATATTATTGAAATCATTAAGAATGCCTGAAAACGTTTCGAGACGGGCTTGTAACTGTAGCAGTGTATCTTCATTTTCTTGAAAATTATTTAGATAATTACTAAAGCGTGTCAACTGCCCTTTCAGGATGCCTCGACGAGATATTAGTCGTTTTGATTCTGCCATTTTAAATTAAATTCGACAGTAAAAGACGAGATTATTTATTTTATTTTATGAGGTTCGTGTGGTTTGTGGCCAATAATGTGCCTGTTTTGTGCTTAAGTCAATTAATTTTTTAGACTAGCAAATGTAAATACGCATGCAAATACGTAGATACACCTATGTGAGTTGATAAAATATGTTGGATTTAATATTATTGAAAATATAAACGTGATAGAGGGCCTCTTATATTCCACTTCTCAAACCTGAAAGCTACCTTGAGAGAGGAAAGAGGAATATGTGAAATGTGAAAGTGTAAGAGAGATGGAAAGCTCTGACCTGATGCTGTAGCCCGCGTCCCGCGTCTCTGCTGCTGCGCTCCTTATGTCTAGCGATTCTCGACTCTCCGGCTACCTCGTGTTCAGCTGTGACGATGAACTGCTTAAAATGCCGAATTCTGCTGTATTACCTGTTGAATGTTGATCACATGTATGTTGTCGATATTCTGAATCGATTGTTGATGTATTTTCACTGGTTTTGCACTGGTTAATTCCATGTATCGGGGAGAAGGACCATGTGACGGGTTCACTTGGGAAACACCTGAATTTTTCTTCGTCGACTGAATTGGCATTCAGCGTTATACATTTACTATTTTATTGAGAAAATAGGTATACTGATTTACTATTGCTTTATTTAGTGGACTGTATAATATGTTTGAAATTTACATGTGACTTTACAAAATGTAGGTATTGATACAATATTAAAAATGAATGTCTACTAGTCTACTGTTCAAGATCTATGAGAGCACTGAAAAATTTGGTAGACAGCGGGGTACCGTTGCGCGCACACGCATGTGGAACGAACTGATCACGATACGACCGCGTGATACGTTTGAAGTCACTTTAGCGAACAATAGCAAACCATTAAAAAAAAATACCTTGAAGGTGCTCTTCTGTAGTGAGTCACCCTGTATATCCACAAAATATTAGCATCTAAGATGACGCGGCAGTTATTTATTTACATTTAGTTTATTTATATAACAGCAAAATATTTATCAAGGATAATAACTTATCTCTGCCCGTAGTAGAAATAAAGATTATACCGCCAGTTGAGAGAAAGTTTGTCAGTAGGGAAATATAATTGCATATATTTTATAACATACAGAAACTAGAAAATCTCTAGTTAAGGTCACGGTATCACTACCAATGCCGTGTTCCATTTTGTTCTTAAAAACAAAACGATGAATTTGTTATTAGTGTTAGGAAGTGGTAAAGTTAAAATAAAACACTGGTCTCTTTACATGATTATATTTCACATCCATTTTTTTCTATTACAACAGAGAGTCCAACTCGTGTACTCTTTAATAATGAAGAAACCTCCGATCAAATATGTATAGATAAGTAATTGCCTATTTGTCAGTATATAAAATAATGTGACCAAGAATAACAAAAAACATAACCTAAATTTCATGAAATTACCTGTCACAGTACCCAACGACATGGGCGGCTATGTGTTAAGGGGTGAAAATAATAATTATAAAACTAAAAGTACAAATTAGAATATTTTATTTTAGTAAATACAAAGTTTAAGATTTACATATTCAATAACAACAATTTATACACATATGTGTACAATATTTACTACACTGTTTATAATAGTATTTAATATTTACTATTAAAAAACAACTGTAAAATCATTGTTGATCCCTCTCGCAATCGCCGATTCTACGTTTATGCATGGCTACTTACCTATGTAAACCACGCCCATTGGTGACAGTCACAAAATCCCTAACAATTTAGGCGGTAAATTCAAATGGCATTTTTTGATTGGACCAAATGCTTGGGCACTAATGTAAACAAAAAGCTTTTGTTTTAAATATTGTTGGTCACAAAACTGTGTTGCTATTATTTGTCTATATAATATTTGGTCGGATGAAGAAACATTAAGAAAAGGTATGCCATTTATACATCATATTTCCAGTTAATAATCGCACTATATACAACTGGTATACAATATATGTTATTATGTTTAAAATTAGTTTAAAAACTACATTTTTTATGTTTTATATATCCAAAACTTCTACCTCACAATAAAATATCTATCTGGGACAGCTAGCTGTCACTAGCGGTCAGCAACAAATTATTATTTACACCTTTACTTATTTTAAATAATATTTCCAGTTGAAACGTCTAAGATGTTTAAAATGAACATTGAAAAGCCTGAAATTTTGACGTTTTATCCAAGAAATATTTAAACCAATCGTTATTTTTAACTGTTGTCCATGTTTTTAGGACGTTTAAAACTAACATCTGAAAAAACAAAAACTTCAACAGTTTACCAAAGTGCTATTTACACATTTAGTTATTTTAAATAATATTTTCAGGTATTTAGGGCTTTCAATATAAACATTGAAGAAACATAAATTTAACGTTATTTTCAAGTAATATTTACACTTTATTAATTAAAATAGTTAGTTTAACGTTAGAACAACGTTTAGTTAAAAATTCATTGCAAAAAAGACGTCATATTTCTAACGTTTTACGTTTAACCAAAACATCGTTGTTTTGACGTTTTTTAAACTATGATGTTCTCATTGGGTATTATCGTCTATAGCTTCGATCCCCAGCTCTGGCACTGGCCATGTCGATTTGTATGGAGTGTTTGTCTGCGTTTTTTTTTCAATGTGTAACCCCTTTCCGGGCAGGTTTTGGATTTGGGGGGGGGTTCTCTAATTTATGAGGTGTTTGTAATTTAACTTAAATTTAATCTCACCATAGCGCTGGTAGTAATTTGAGAATAAACAACTGAGGCTCTCACCGTATTATTTTGAAAAATTCTCATGGAGTTAAACGATGATGAGGTGATGTACACTAGCTTTTGTGCTAGTGTGTAGCACCATCGTGTGCACCAGCTTTTTCTGAACTGTCGTTCGAATTCATTTTCGAAAAAATTACCTAATAAATTTAATAAAAAAATACGTACGATACGTACGTATTTTATACTTATATTTTTATAATATTTTATAATAATTTTTATACTTTTATTATTATAATATTACTTATACGTTCATATAAGTAATATGTACATAATATAATGAAGGATTACAAGGGTGGTAAAAAACCTGACACCTCATACAGAGTGTACCAGCGTGAGCGTACAAAAATTTAGCAGGGTGGTGGACCAGACCAAAATAAGAATAAAATTCTTATAAAAAAAATTCTCTGATGCAGGCCTAACGAGTTACAGGGTGTTAGTTTGGAAAAAAAACGTAGATTTAGGTAATTTTTGGGTGACGTGTACATCTATTAAAGGTCATTAAAACTACATGGTGTTTGCTTAAATCTGACGCTTGTGGTAGCCTAAGCCTACTCTTCCTTATGATTTTATCTTCATAACTCTTGCATATCCTACTTTTTCGTGAATTGACTAAGTTTTCCTTAATCGGCTACCAATTCTGAACAAAAAAGGTCTGTTGTTACACACCTCAAAAATCAACCATTTTCGAGTAAATTGAGTGTAAAGTACCGACTACATTCCTTTATGCAGAAAAATACACGTAAAGGAAGTTATAAGGAAAAGTACGCCTAGACCACCACAGGTGTCAGAGTTAAACAAACACTATGCAGTTTTAACGACCTTTAATAGATGTACACGTCACCCAAAAATTACCTAAATCTACGAAACGGTTTTTAAATTATTGCGGAACTTTTTTTTCCAAAATAACATGTAACTCGTGAGGCGTGCGACAAATTTTTTATAAGAATTTTATTCTTATTTTGGTCTGGTCGACCCCCTGTTAAATTTTTGTACGCTCACACTAGGTAACCCTGTACATATATAAGATTTATTTCTAGAGTTATAAGATGGTAATGGTACGGATTAAACGCTATTTGATGGTAAGACGTTTAGCTACATGAACTGGCCACATATGTCTGCAAAATATTTTTTCAAAATTATTCTTAATACTCCCACAGTGATTTAATTTATGTATGCTGTATACATTTTTACACTCAGACAGTGTTTTGTCGATCGAGATATTAAAATTATATTTTTATTTAATTTATATAAAATATTGTGTTCTTTATCTTTATATATTTTTTTCAGAATAAACAAGTTACTTTAAATGTACCTAATGTAGGTATCTAAAATTTAAATAAATTAATTATGAACTACTTAAAATCAATTGGATTCAGTAAATGTTATTATGTAAATAAAAACAATTAACAATTATTTGATCGAATAAACACCATTCTTTCTGAAATTCTTCTTATTGTTAGATGCAGAAGAACCTTCTTGTTATAAAAAATGTGATAATATTATCATAAAAGGTATTATTTTATTTGAGGAATATTGAAACTAGCATAGTTTCGAATTAAGTTTATTTTGATAATAAATTAGCTTCTTCGATGTGGGTCACTTTAATTTAAAATAAATAATCTTAATAAATATCATTTTCAGTCTACATAGTCAGTAACTGGTCTTATAATGAGTTCTTGAATCTGAAAAAAAGAAAGTATAAATTATGTGTTGAAATACTAGATTAATGTAATTCTTACTTGAACGTGAGGAGGCGTTGATAATGCGTAAACAACAGCTCCTGCCACATCTGCGGCTTCGAGTACTTGCTTCTCTTCAATGAGTCTCTGCATGTGATGCTTATGGGCGTCTGGATTAAGTTCGGTAGCTACAATTCCTGGGCTAATACTCTAAAAATAGATAAATATGTCAAAATAAAACCAAACCGTATGAAACTAACAAATCACGATGAAAAGATAACATCTAGACATAATAGAATTTGTTAGAATGAGAGTATAAATGCGCTGTATAGATACACCTTTTACAAGTGTTAAGCCCGGTACATACACATCGTTATACATGGTTAGGCAGAATGACGTATCTATTTTTAAACTGGATTTATTCAATAATGTAAAAAGATCTAAATTCAAATCAAAACGCCATGTGTTGCCGATACATGACAATTTATGGCAGTTGCCAAACTGTTTGCGAGAAACTTCAGTTTAATAGTAAAAATGGAGCGTTATCATCGCAACAATATCAACTTTGTATTGCAAAATTTTGAACAACTTCATAACGAAGGTGTACTTCCAAAAACTATGGTTTCAGCAGGACGGAGCCACTTCCCACACTACTAGGCAGCCTATGGGAAGTCTGCGAAGAATATTTCCTGGTCGTGTCATTTCAAAATTTGAGGGTGTCGCGTAGCCTGCACGGTCACCGGATCTGTCAGCTTGTGATTTTTTCTTATCGGGCTATCTAAAGTCAAAAGTATTCGCTAATCGACCTCGAACTTTGGAACAACTGAAGCATAATATTCGAACCGAGAATAACGCAATGCCAATTGAAATGTTGCAACCAGTGATGCAAAATTTTTGTGTTAGACTTCAGGAGTGCCAGCAGCGAGACGGAGGTCATTTGACTGATGTGATATTCAGAAAATAAATTGCCATGTTTACTTAAGAACGTTTTGTTTCAGTTTTTGATTAAAGTTTAACCATTAATGAATACCAAGGCATAGAAAATAGATACTTCATTCTGCCTAACCCGTTACCTTACGTCTTACCTGTCTTACCTTCAGTTGAAACGTATCAGGTAAAACATTACGGATGACAGAAAAACGGACGTTTTGATTAAGTAAATCGAGACGGACACCGTCCAGAAAACTGAAGAGCTGTAGCATTGTTTTCCAATAAAAAGACCGTCCTACTGTAAAAGTTGTACCATGTAGACGCTCTTTCGACTTAACCAATGTTATTTAGATCACTCTATTTGAGATTTGAAGTAATACGGTCGAAATTTATTTCGTTTCAAATAACTGTTGGACTTACGATAGTAGTCTCGTGATTTTTTTACAAAATTTATTGATCTATACCGAAGTTATCCTTACCTATGACAAGTTAAATCAAAAGATTACAGCTACAGAGAAAGGCATATGCCATTTTGAGTAAAAAATGCCAGGAGGTGCATCGCCCAGCCACAAGATACTGTAACTAAAAAAATAACTCTTCGTTCAGCTTATCGCAAAGAGTTACAGAAAATAAACAGATCAGCACGTTTAACACAATGAAATTAATGACAAAAGCTGCGCTTACTCCATTAAAACCGCCCATTAAAACTGACATTAAAATGCACGTTTAAACTGTCTAGTGTATACGCTGGATTTCAGCACGTTTAATACAATGAAATTAATGACAAAATCAGGGCTTCCTTCATTAAAACCGACCATTAAAACTGACCTTAAAATGCACGTTTAAACTGTCTAGTGTATACGCTGGATTTCATCACGTTTAACACAATGCAATTAATGACAAAAGCAGCGCTTCCTCCTTTAAAACCGACCATTAAAATTGACCCTAAAATGCACGTTTAAACTGCCTAGTGTATACGCTGGTTTTCAGGTCGTTTAAACTGACCCTGTTAACTGAAATGCACGTTTAAGCTGTCTAGTGTATACGCTGGATTTCAGCACGTTTAACACAATGAAATTAATGACAAAAGCAGCGCTTCCTCCATTAAAAGTGACCATTAAAACTGACCTTAAAATGCACGTTTAAACTGTCTTGTGAATACGTTGGTTTTCAGGTCGTTTAAACTGACACGTTTAACTGAAATGCACGTTTAAACTGTCTAGTTATACGCTGGATTTCAGCACGTTTAAGACAATGAAATTAATGACAAAAGCAGCGCTTCCTCCATTAAAACCGACCAATAAAACTAACCCTAAAATGCACGTTTAAACTGTCTAGTGTATACACTGGTTTTCAGGTCGTTTAAACTGACCCTTTTAACTGAAATGCACGTTTAAGCTGTCTAGTGGATATGCTGGATTTCAGCACGTTCAACACAATGAAATTAATGACAAAAGCAGCGCTTCCTCCATTAAAAGTGACCATTAAAACTGACCTTAAAATGCACGTTTAAACTGTCTTGTGAATACGTTGGTTTTCAGGTCGTTTAAACTGACACGTTTAACTGAAATGCACGTTTAAACTGTCTAGTTATACGCTGGATTTCAGCACGTTTAACACAATGAAATTAATCACAAAAGCAGCGCTTCCTCCATTAAAACCGACCATTAAAATTGACCCTAAAATGCACGTTTAAACTGCCTAGTGTATACGCTGGTTTTCAGGTCGTTTAAACTGACCCTTTTAACTGAAATGCACGTTTAAGCTGTCTAGTGTATATGCTGGATTTCAGCACATTTAACACAATGAAATTAATGACACAAGCAGCTCTTCCTCCATTAAAACCGACAATTAAAATTGACCCTAAAAATGCACGTTTAAACTGTCTAGTGTATACACTGGTTTTCAGGTCGTTTAAACTGACCCTTTTAACTGAAATGCACGTTTAAGCTGTCTAGTGTATATGCTGGATTTCAGCACGTTTAACACAATGAAATTAATCACAAAAGCAGCGCTTCCTCCATTAAAACTGACCATTAAAATTGACCCTAAAATGCACGTTTAAACTGTCTAGTGTATACGCTGGTTTTCAGTTCGTTTAAACTGACCCTTTTAACTGAAATGTACGTTTAAGCTGTCTAGTGTATATGCTGGATTTCAGCACGTTTAACACAGTGAAATTAATGACAAAAGCAGCGCTTCCTCCATTAAAACCGACCATTAAAATTGACCCTAAAATGCACGTTTAAACTGTCTGGTGTATACGCTGGTTTTCAGGTCGTTTAAACTGACCCTTTTAACTGAAATGCACGTTTAAGCTGTCTAGTGTATATGCTGGATTTCAACACGTTTAACACAATGAAATTAATGACAAAAGTAGCGCTTCCTCCATTAAAACCGACCATTAAAATTGACCCTAAAATGCACGTTTAAACTGTCTAGTGTATACGCTGGTTTTCAGGTCGTTTAAACTGACCCTTTTAACTGAAATGCACGTTTAAGCTGTCTAGTGTATATGCTGGATTTCAGCACATTTAACACAATGAAATCAATGACACAAGCAGCGCTTCCTCCATTAAAACCGACATTTAAAATTGACCCTAAAATGCACGTTTAAACTGTCTAGTGTATACACTGGTTTTCAGGTCGTTTAAACTGACCCTTTTAACTGAAATGCACGTTTAAGCTGTCTAGTGTATATGCTGGATTTCAGCACGTTTAACACAATGAAATTAATCACAAAAGCAGCGCTTCCTCCATTAAAACCGACCATTAAAATTGACCCTAAAATGCACGTTTAAACTGCCTAGTGTATACGCTGGTTTTCAGTTCGTTTAAACTGACCCTTTTAACTGAAATGCACGTTTAAACTGTCTAGTGTATACGCTGGTTTTCAGTTCGTTTAAACTGACCCTTTTAACTGAAATGTACGTTTAAGCTGTCTAGTGTATATGCTGGATTTCAACACGTTTAACACAATGAAATTAATGACAAAAGCAGCGCTTCCTCCATTAAAACCGACCATTAAAATTGACCCTAAAATGCACGTTTAAACTGTCTAGTGTATACGCTGGTTTTCAGGTCGTTTAAACTGACCCTTTTAACTGAAATGCACGTTTAAGCTGTCTAGTGTATATGCTGGATTTCAACACGTTTAACACAATGAAATTAATGACAAAAGCAGCGCTTCCTCCATTAAAACCGACCATTAAAATTGATCCTAAAATGCACGTTTAAACTGTCTAGTGTATACGCTGGTTTTCAGGTCGTTTAAACTGACCCTTTTAACTGAAATGCACGTTTAAGCTGTCTAGTGTATATGCTGGATTTCAACACGTTTAACACAATGAAATTAATGACAAAAGCAGCGCTTCCTCCAATAAAACCGACCATTAAAACTGGCCTTAAAATGCACGTTTAAAGTTTCTAGTGTATACGCTGGTTTTCAGATCGTATAAACTGACACGTTTAACTGAAATGCACGTTTAAACTGTCTAGTGTATACGCTGGTTTTCAGATCGTTTAAACTTACTCTTTTAACTGACAGGCGAGACACGTAAGGTAAAACGGTATGTATGTACGGGGCTTTAGATTAAAACATTTTTTTGTCTACAATCGTTCTTTACTAAACAGAAATATTAAATTTATTTTAAATAATAATTTGACCCCGTAACACTGATAAACTAAATCAACTATCATTATTTCATCATATAATCATTATTGTCAATCACTGAGACGACAAGCGGGAGATCACTGCGATAATGATACCTCTGAAGTAGACCGCTATCTGTTACCTAACAATATTGTGGAGCTGATAATAGAGGACCATTTTTGTCCTTTATATTTCCATCAATTGAAAATATTTACCTGGTAATTTTAACGAGTCCATAGTAGGTTGTTTAGTATTAAAGAAAGATTAAACTTGTAGAAGTTTTCTTTTTTAATGCCAACCAGTAATGGTATACACCGTGTCCAATATAAGGAGGGCAACTATGGTAATCTCGGAAATGGTAAGAGATACATATTCGGTTACATGGAAAAAAGTTGCCTAAACGGAGGGATAATAAAATGATACCTAAACATTTTCGACAAGATTTTGGATTTTGAACTATTTTGGAAAAATGAAATTTTTGGATTTGCAATTTATTTATTCTAGCATTATTTATCACTGACGGAGTTTTCCACACAACACCAAAACACTATACTGCACTCGACGCGCGTTTCGCCATCCAAGTTGGCATCATCTGGAGATGATTAAAACTGTTTTCAGTTTCAGATTCAGTTTTTAATCATCTCCAAATGATGACAACTTGGTTAACGAAACGCGCGTCGAGTGCAATATAGCGTTTTGGTGTTGTGTGCAAAACTACGTCAGTCATTTCTTCACACCAAGTGTTTCAACCCCCTTCAAGATCTAGCGTTATTATCGATACTAGACAAAAAAGAAGAACGTGTTAGTTGCTACTTTTAATAAGCTATAACATTACATAACCATTTTTTCTATCCGACGTTTCATTTCCTTGCGACCATCATCAATTTCATTTTTTTAAATACGGCTCTGATTTTTCGACAATAGATTTTTTCATTATGACCTGAACAATGTATCACACTTGATGGTTTACTAACTTTATAAGGTTTTATTGCCAATCTGCACGAACTAATCTGCTGGTCAACATTGCTTACGTTTCTTTCTAAAAATGCATGGAAAAAGACATCTTTTAGCGCTATTTAAAATATTCGTTTTGTCCTAATAAATAAACTTAACTCGATAAAGTGGTTTTTAACCACTAAGACATATCTTTCTCCAATTATTTCCTAAATTTATTTATAATTATAAAACTCTCTTATAATTATAAAATACGAACAACATTTTTAATTACAAATTTTCGGTATATGTAGTGATTGTTGGTACATAATACTAAATATTTAAAAAATTAACAAAAAAAATACATACGACACTGTTTAATGCCTTTTGAAGTTATCAAAAATCTATTTCTATAAGAAAAAATATTTCTATGGGATGCTTACTTTAAACTTTAAATTTATACACTGTGTCCAGTTTAAGATACACTATGTCCAATTTAAGATACACTGTGTCCAGTTTAAGATACACTGTGTTCAGTTTAAGATACACTGTGTCCAGTTTAAGATGAATTGTATGCATATTGTCAATGCAGATGAACTGTAACTGTAGGCTGAGCGGTTGAAGAAGTTAAAGGTTTTTAATCATTCTCCGCGATTGAGGACGGTTCGAATCTCACCGTGATCAATTTTTTCTAATTGCTCCAATATTAAATCTGTGTGCATAAGGCTGGTAGCGTTCGTAATATGCAACTAGTACTGCAATATCACTGTATAAATGGCTAACAACCTACTGTTAACTTTAATTAATAAGGTTTTCTAGGTTTCCCTTATTCTCGTGCTTAATTTAATGGTTAAAGTTATAACATCGTAAGTCGTTCCTGGGCGCACTCGCGGCCCGCAAAATAATAATAGGTCGCTCCCTCTCCCATACAAGTGTCTGACTTCAGGGTTCATTATTACGATGAGAATGAGGGATAGGGATATTTTATTATTATTATTATATATGCATACATGATTGAAGAGTATTTTTTACAGTGTTTTGAAAAATGCGAAAATCCAATGGTGGCTCCCATAAGAAAAACAGTTGAGTATGCTAGCGCAAAATCTAGAAGACCTAAATTTTTTAGAGACAAATTTTGAAGTCCATGCTGACTGCTACTTCTGTTCTGAAAATTTGATGAATATATGGACATTTCCAGTAAATTCATTTTTTGCACCCTGTATCTACTTAAGAGTAGGAATTCTTGAAAATCTAAATGATTCTTAGCCTAAATTTGCCAAAATATTTCCTAATTTAACCAGCTTTGTATCTCTAATGGTGTCTGAGATGCCTATATACAGTTCATCTTAAACTCCACATAGTGTATGGCTTAAAAGAATAAATAAATCTACCACAGTAATTCTTAATGGTCAAGAAATAATATGACTACTTAAATTGTTATTTTAATTACCGTAATTTTTATTTTGGACTTCAAATTCATAAGCTCCAGTCTCAACGTTTCTGCTAAGGCCGTCACCGCAAATTTACTGGCTGGATACACGTTAATTTTTGGAAGCGTGATGACTTCATGCCCAATTACGCTGTTGATGTGTATTATGTGCCCATTTACGTTATTTTCCCTCATATCCCGTACAGCTTCTCTGGTTGCTATGCACAAACCGAGGACGTTAACATCAAGAATGTTCCTCCAATTTTCTGTGGTTCCATCCCCGAGAAGTTCCTGTTTCATAATGCCAGCATTGTTGATGAGAATGTGAATAGGACCTACATTCTCCTTGATCCATTTGAACGCGTTGATAATGTCTTCCTCTTTACTTATGTCTGCTTTGACAGGATATAGTTTACCTTTCTTGTTGTAAAGGTTCTTCGACAATATTTCCAGACGAACTTTTCTTCGTGCCAGTCCAACGACCTAACAAGAAGAAAATATTATTAAAATTAAAGAAAATTAAACCAAGCTGGTGATTAGCTACAGCTTTCTAGAAACACTTTGAAAATTTCCCAATAGTTTCATTAATCATCCAAAATGTACAGCGTGATGGACTAGAACCGTTTATTGGAAATACTGGGAGTTCCGTTAATAACTTTTTTAAGAAAAGTTCAGCATAAACGCAGTGGGTCGTGCCATGTTCAATGAAAACATTTTCAGAATTGTTACATTTCTGGTTATTCCGGAAGGCGACACTAAGTTCTTTATTTTAAGGATGCTGTACCAAAATAAAATCAAATAGCTTATTTCCAACTTTAGATCTTTGAATTGTTGGTATAGTTTTTATATTAAATTAAAAGTTTACGGAATTGTGTACGTGTACTGAAAAAAAGGTCGGAAAAGGGAACTTTTGGACACCGGAAACTGCCACCTTTGTTAGTATATTTGGAATCTATTAATTATTATTTAGGGGAGCTTCATCAACTTTCTTTATCCTTTAAACACATATATTTCTTGAGATAATTATTTTAAATTAATAAAATTTTTTTGAAAATGTCTAATTTTATACTATGAAACTTTGAATAATTTACTGTGTAGACCTATAGAAAATGAAAAAAGTGATGTTGGCATTAAGACTAGAGCAAATCCTTAGCTTTGTACTGATGTTTACAGATTTACATTATGTACAGGGTGTCCGAAATATAATTTAATTTTGGCGAAAATTTACACCGACCAAAAATTTTTTTATTCAATGATGCAGAATTAAAAAATTTATCCCTTTAATTATAACTGTGTGTTCATAGCTAGTAGTGACAAAGATGACAACACAAAAAATAATAGTACCATTATGTAAACACTAGTAGTGTTTTAAATATTCTTTTTAACAGTAATGTTTGGAATAGTCCTCAAAAGAATAAACGACAGCTGCAGACGTCGATGAAGGAGTTTTATTCTATCTTAGAGGAGTTACCATCCTGGGATACACTGAAGAGGTGTAAAAATTCGGAAACATTGAGATATTGTAGCTGTATCTAGATGTATCTCTCTATGTTTCTTTTGGGAAATATACACGGTGGGCCATTTTAATCTATGCACCTGAAAAACTCAGTAAGTTCGCATCCTATCAAAAAATGACCTTTATAAAAGTTGTAGGATACAAAGGGGGTCAAACAATAGTGACCTTGAATTTGACCTTCAAGCTGACCTTCAAGGTCAAATCAAGGTCAACTTGAGTTTTTTAAATGGAAACCCCTATTTTTTACACCGGAATCGGAAAGGGCGGGAAATTTTACGTCCGAATATGCTCTCAGATCATCTGACCTCGATGACCTCAAAGGTCAGGTGAAGGTCATAAATACGAAATAATTGGGTAGCTATCAACATTCTTATGTAAGGTGTTGTCGAAAAAATGAAGATCATAATTTGAGTAATTTTTAACGAGAAATTCAGTGTTGACCTTTATTTTGACCTTGGCGATAACTTTCAAGGTTATTTCAAGGTAAAATTTCTTTTTTAGATGAAAACACTTTATTTTGACATTAAAAATCGAATGAGCGCGAAATTTTGCGTTTAGATAATGTTTTTTTCGGTGAGGTCCTGATTACCCCATACGGACATAATGGGGTAAAACGAAATCCAGGTTGAAAAACCCGTTAAATTTTGCATCCTATCAAAAAATGACTTCTACAAAAAATGAAGGGTGCATATGAGTTCAAATAATGGACCTTGAATTAGACCTTGAACTTACGTGTTGTTGTTTCTTGGATTTACTTTTAGCGTTACCCAGAAACAACGACGTGGACGTAGTAAATTCTGTTTCCTTTGGGGTGCTTAATTAGCGTGAGTCCCCTTGCCTCTCACGATGGGGTGCTTGATTAGCGTGAGTCCCCTTGCCTCTCACAAATTTAACCACGAAGCAAATGCTCGAAGTTACCTCCATTTGCCTGAAGACACAGCCCTAACCGTCTACGGAATTCTTGGATGGTGTTTAACAAAGTTTGTCTTGGAATCGCAGCGCATGCTTCACGAATCCGATCTTGCATGTTGTCTCGCGTTGTAGGCTGTTGTTGAAAGACAACATTCTTCAAATAGCCCCACAAATAAAAATCTGGTGAAGTCATATCTGGGGAGTTTGCGGGCCAGTTAACCGGACCTCCACGTCCAATCCACCCAGCGTAAGTTTCATACAAAAATTGTCGAACAATTACTGCAAAGTGTGGCGCTGCGCCATCTTGCTGGAATACCATTCTTTGTCTGGTTTCTAAATCGACGTCTGCCAATAGTTCTGGCAGCCTATCTCTTAGCAACTCTAAGTAGGTGTGTTGATCAACATTAGCCTCAAAGAAGTAAGGACCAACCAAATAACAATTTACAATCCCACACCATACCATAAGACTCCAGCGATGTTGGTGATCTACTTCTCTGTGCCAATGAGGATTCTCATGTGACCAATAATGGCCAAATTACTTAAATAATGACCTTTACTTTTTCGGCAATACCCTACCTAAGATTTTTCATAGCCATCCGATTATTTCGTATTTATGACCTTCATCTGACCTTTGAGGTCATCGAGGTCAGATGACCTGAGAGCATATTCGGACGTAAAATTTCCCGCCCTTTCCGATTCCGGTGTAAAAAATAGGGGTTTCCATTTAAAAAACTCAAGTTGACCTTGATTTGACCTTGAAGGTCAGCTTGAAGGTCAAATTCAAGGTCACTATTGTTTGACCCCCTTTGTATCCTACAACTTTTATAAAGGTCATTTTTTGATAGGATGCGAACTTACTGAGTTTTTCAGGTGCATAGATTAAAATGGCCCACCGTGTATATGGCTGTACTATTTTGATGTTTCTTCACAAGTCCTATGCCATTTTTTTTAAATTCTTAATGACTATTTGGTACTTTGAACAAGTAACTTTCTAACTAAAAGTTACCATACTACGACGTTTCATCTAAATTAAATTTTTAAGCAAAAATAGGAACAGTTCCAATTTTGTTGATTTTATAACATTGCGCTGTATATTGACTATTCTACTTCTTAATATTAGTAGCGACGGAATTACCATCGCTAGCAACCAATTTCTGGGAAATATGGTCACATTTCAGCACAAGATGGATTTCAAAAGCATACTTACATTTTACTAAAAACAGAGCGGTAGAAGATCCTAACCGCAACCGCAGATTTGGAAAAGTGATAAGAAGATTGTCAATTTCAGATTATACACTGTGAACTACGTGGATTAGTCACATCATTTTCGACTTACTTTAAATTGGTTAAATTTATTATTTATAGGTACATGTTTTCACCTAAAATAATCACATAGGCAGTGGTAAGAGTCGTATACCCATGAGTGGTAGCGATAAGGAGATCAATGTTGAATAAGATAATATTAAATCCATGGTTTAAATAATCAATATTAAAATAAAAATATTCAAATGAAGCCCAATAAAGTGAAAAAACATTCAGGCACGTAGTTACTTTGAGCCATTGCCAAAATATTTCCGCAACAGCAGGAAATAATGATTACACAGTAAAAAAAGACAAATGGTAAAATTACTAAATGGTAATCGTAATTTGCTGCAGTGTTATTCTTAATACGAACTGGGTGGTATAATAACTAAATCTTTAGAACTCATATTACATACCCGTCAAGTTTGTAGAAGTATTCATAAATTGTACTAAAATTTACAAAACCGTGTGTTAAAAATGAATCAATCCGCCATAAATACGGAATAATTACACGGTGAATAATTAACCATTAAACAATACCTTGTAAAATCTACTGTGTTAAATTACTTCTAATGTAATGTAATAATACACTGATATGTCTAACACTGCCAAGTGAGAACTATATACACACCGATGAGTGTTAATTCAGTGTTAAAATTTCTTGTTTTTTTTACTGTGTACTTGTCATAATTAGGCCATGTTATCTTATATTTAGTCATATTATTCTGTACTAACTCACTTTAAGACCCTGCTCCACCAACGCTTCGGTAATCGCAGCCCCAATACCGGCACTAGCACCAGTGACTACAGCCACTTTACCAACCCATCGGTCCATAGACAGCACCATTATAAATCTTTAATTGAAATTTGTGTACTAAACGAAAATTTTGTGTGTTTACGTATTTATCTGTTATAAACCTTGTGCAGTGGGGGATTTGAAGTGAGTTACATATGATTGTTATCTGTAAAACGTGTGTAATACTAGAATGATTAAGCTATTTAGGCACCATGGTGAGGTTATTAAGGTATATCAAATAACTAGCAAAAATAACGGAAAATAGAATTTATACAAACAATTTAAAAGGAAAGGGTCGTAGATGGTAAAGATCTGGAACTGTACCATACACGGATTGTGAGAAATTAGGCCATTGAAAAAAGTTCAAAACACTGATATCAACAGAGCAAAGCCGCCAGAGTATTGTATATAATAATAATAATAATATCTTAATACCATATATTCTATTATGTGTACGTATACACATACCTAATACGCCGATAATTTTTCATTAGCATACCTTGTCGAATAATATTTGCCAAAAATGACGTGCTACGATCGATTCATTTAATACGCACCACATTTTACACAATTTTACGAAATTCAATGAAAATTTATATAAGGACTATATCCCTTGAGAGCAAATTGTTTATATTAAATAAAGTAAAAAAAAAATTGAGTTTCATGGGGAATTTATTGCTTTGGACATAATTCCAAAATAGTTTCAGTAAGTTACTGCTAGATGACACTGATGTCAAAAAGTTACTAAATTATTTAGGGATATTTTGTGTTTACTGCGTTACTATAAAGAACAGGGCTTAACTATTTTAAAGACAGTAAAAACATATTGGAAACTGGCCTAATCATTCTTTGGCCATCTTTCAATTATAAATTGAATAATGGCACACATTAACTGTTTCGTATAAGGCTACTAAATTTGTGATATGCAACATAAAAATCCCTAAATTACAGTCGACCAGTACGGTTTTTGATTAAAATGTTACAATTTGTTTGGCCGATTGTATTGTCAGTACATCTATATTTCGGTTGCCTAAGTTCACACTGAATACGTTTAATTCATCTTTTGACGCTTCATCGACGAGGGGGTGCAAACGCGCCCTTTATGGATTTTTTAAGTAAAGTAATAGTAATAGAATAGAATAATTTTAATTTAAATTTAGAATACTAGGTAAAATGATATTGTTATTTCTAAAGGATCCTCGGAACATCCAATCTAAATTTATGAAATAATACACCGACAAATTACTTTATCTATTAATTATTTCACATATAAACTTGCCACTCATCATTTTTAATTTATCTATAGATTATATACGATTGAGAAGCTGGAAATTAGGACACTCACATAAATCTATTTATCGGGTTTAATTAATTTTTGACGGTCTATTCCTTTGAAAAGTTTGAATAAGGAAGTCATTCCAGCGTCTTTCAGCATTACCAATAAATTATTTACATTTCAAAATACAACTGTTTTTACAAATTACACTAAAAACTCACTATGATAATAACTCAACTAAACTGATGAAATTTAGTGATCAGATTCTGAGATCTGAGAGAGAGAGAAAGTGATCAGAGATCGAGACAATAAACTCAGCCACCGAAGGGTGGCTGAGTTTATTGTCTCGATCGTTTAACCCAGCGGTCATGGGTTCGAATCCCCGTTCCTCAGAAAAATTTTTTTATTAAATTGTCTACTCTTATATAAAGGCCCGTTCGCAGGGATGACTTGACAAACTAACTAGCCTAGCGTGGGTGCCTAGGATAGTAAGAACGTCGACTTGGTGTTAATGTGAGAGATGTGGGTGATTTTAATATTAGTGATTACTCAGTTGACCCTGAAGGGCACCTATTGAACCGTCGAATATTGGGTTTAAATAATTTGGCTAGTGTACTTGACTTACAGCAATTTAACTTTATCTTGAATGAATTTAGTGGTATCCTTGATTTGGTTTTGTGCAGTTCAAATTGTTTGGTTGAGCGATCTGACGATCCTGTTGTGGAGGAGGATAGTTACCATCCAGCCTTGGATATTTCGCCCGATTTTAATCTTAGGAACGAATTAAAAAATAATTTTCCCTTTAACTATAATCAGTGTTACAATTTCCGTAAGGCTAATTTTCCGATGTTATATGACCTAATTTACAATATTGATTGGCAACTACTTGAATCATCTCATGATTTAGAGTGGGCTATTACTTATTTTTATGATCAACTTTATACGGTTTTTGACTCGTGTGTTCCCAAATTTTCCAGTGGTAATAAGAAGAAGTATCCCCCATGGTTTAATTCGCAGATAATTAGCAATATTAGGGCCAAAGCAAGGTATTGACTTGCATATAAGAAAAGAGAAGATTTACTGGCGTTTGAAGAGTTTAAACTTTTGAGATCCAAAGTTAAAAGTGATGTCAAAAAATCCTATGACGCTTTCATTAAAAATGCTGAAGCTTCCATTAAAGTTAATCCCAGTAAATTTTGGACCCCTTCTTAGTAGTAAGAAGGGGTCAACTTATATATCACATCATATGGTTTACGACGAGCATCAGCTCGATAATCCGAATCCTTATCCATTAAAAATATTATTTAACATGTGTCTTACTGATTGTCGTTTACCTAATATATGGAAGCTTTCAAAGGTGTGCCCTATTTTCAAAAAAGGTGATAAATTTGATGTCAGCAACTTTCGCCCTATTTCTATTATCTGTAATTTCTGCAAAGTATTAGAAATTATGCTCCACGATTTTATCTACAGTAACGTCTCCAATCTGATATCTCCTTCTCAGCATGGTTTTATTAAAGGTCGCTCGACTGTTACTAACCTGGTCTGCGTTACGCAATTTATAGCTGATGCTATTGACAGTCGTTTACAAACGGATGTCATTTACACAGATTTCAGTAAAGCATTCGACAGGCTTGATCATTCGTTACTGCTTCAGAAACTTGATAGATTTGGAATTTCGGACTCCTTATTAACTTTTTTCAATTCATACCTTCTCAATAGAACGCAATACGTAGTTTATAATGGTTTCAAATCTGTTGAATACCGGGCTACATCAGGCGTCCCACAGGAATCTATTCTTGGCCCCTTATTATTTATAATTTTCATCAATGATCTCGCGGAAGTTCTAGACAAAAATTTCCTCCTTTACGCGGATGACTTAAAAATCTACGGCACAATTCATAATCAGAGCGACTGCATTCAACTTCAAAATAACCTTAACCGTGTTAATATATGGTGTGCCGAAAATAAGTTACCATTAAATGTTGGTAAATGTGAGGTTATGTCTTTTTCTAACAGACGGTCCCTCATAACTTTTGATTATAATCTCGACAGTATCAATTTAACACGATCAAAAACTTTCCGTGATCTCGGTGTTGTATTTGATAAAGAATTATCCTTTGATGTTCACATTGACACCATTATTTCTGAAGCTAGTAGAGCATATGGATTTATTGTTCGTAATTGCCGTGACTTCACAAGTACCGACGTAATAAAACTACACTTTTTTAGCTTTATCAGATCTAAGCTTGAGTATGCTTCTCTCGTGTGGTCCCCCCATTGTGGTGTACACATCAATAAGTTAGAGTCAGTACAGCGTCGATTCTTAAAGTTTCTTTCCTTTAAATCCGATGGTGTTTACCCATATATTGGATTCCCACATGATGAGTTGCTCAGTAGACATTCTGTCAGCAAGCTTGAAATTAGACGAAAATATCTCTCCCAGGTCTTTCTTTTCAAGATATTGCATAATTTGACTGATTGTCAAGAATTTTTAAATAATTTATCTTTTGCTGTTCCTACAGTCAGGACACGGGAAAGTTTAACCTTTTATCTACCTGCACCACTTACTAATGTACTTAAATATTCTCCTCTTCATATAATTTGTGGTAAATGTAATCTTTCTTCTAATTTACTAGACATATTTAACTGCAGCCTTAATGACTTAAAAGCATTATATTTTGAATGATTATAATTATTATGGTTACTTTTTACATTTTCACTCTGTTTTTAATACGTCATCTAATTGTCGTTAACTGTGCTATATATGTATATGTGGTGTGCATTCCTTATATTATAATTGTACTTTTGATGTTTGTTGTTATGTTGTTTCTCTTTGCATACCCTCCTGTTCTGTAGTTGGGTACTTGTACCTATTGAACAGTGTATGGAAAATAAAATAAATAAATAAATAAATTAAAATCAATTATTGATGTTTGACTGTCCCCCTAACTAATGAGATTCTCCAGGTTTCCCTCATTCCAGCACTGAATGGTGGTTAGGGTTTACCAACGTAAATCGTTCCTGGGGTGCAAATACGGCCTAGTGAATGTCAATATGCCGCCCCCTCTCCTTCACAAATCTCGGACTTCCTAGCTAATCCTTGTGATTAGGATGAGGGGTAGAGAGATGTTATTATTATTAGAGATGACTTACCATCATAAGTCGTTCCTAAGGCGCAATTGCGACCTATATTGATCAATATAATGCCTCCCCTCTGTCACACAAGTCTCAGACTTTCGGACTAGTCCTTATGATCAAACTGAGGGGTAGAGATTTAGGTATTATTAATTCTACTAAATGTAGAAACAAAGTTCAACTAAATATCTGAACTTTGAATGTAAACTGTACAATGTTTAACACTGTCGTAGTTTTCCACATAACACCAAAACACTATACTGCACTCGACGCGCGTTTCGCCAACCAAGTTAGCATCATCTGGAGATGATTAAAACTAAACCTTTGCTAACATTGTGTCCTATTTATATCTAAACTATTTCTACGGTTCAGTGAACCGTTGCGACTGCTTAGTGAATCCTCGCGACTAATCACTGAACCGCCGCGATTTATTAATTGATTTAGTAATCAATAAAGGGGGCTATATAGGATTGGGCTTCAGTCACCATTCATACTATTTTTACATTTAGCAATTTCCAAAGGAAAACTACGTCAGTGTTATCTTCACACCAAAGTTCCAACTCCTTTCAAGGTGTATAATGTTTGTAAATTGCAAAAAGTTTCCTGTAGTCATTTAATTTTTTTTTAAATAAAACGAATAGAGAATCCCTGGAAAAAGAAAGAAAAAATTTTCTAGAGAAAGTTACTTCCAGAAAAAAGTGGAACACCACTTATTTTATGCTACTATTGTCCGCAATAATTATAAAAGTATCGTTATCTTAAAACTCAATTAATTCTGTGTAAAAAGTGTCTCGAATTATTTATTCTAACGCACAGTTATTGAGATAAAAATTAATTTATTAATCATTACAATAAGCCGTCTTCAAAATCCAAAATTAAATAAAGTACTATTTGGCATAACCAAAATAACCATAAATGGCCTGCCAAAATTAGGCAAAAACAATTAACTTATTAATTTTGCAATACCTACTATAAAACACAAGAGTATCTCGCAGGCGCCACCTTTGATGTGGTTACCGATGGATTCGTGACCTGGGTTCCAAAAGGGAAAGATATTTTCGATGATATATTATTACTTTTCCAAAGACATACCTATAATTAGTAATTATTTATATTTGTTCGGTTTTGTTTTGAGAAATGTTTTAATATCATAACAATCACTCTATTTTTTTATACGAAATAAAATAAGTACTTTTTGTAGTGGCGAGATACAGTGAAATACACTGCAGTGCCCTCTTTGGGTCTTTGCTACTACCTGTCTGACAATTATTGTCTAATTGACAGACAGATAACGATCTGCAGAAAGCAGATGCCATTACAGCGACCTCTATTGTCTTTGAGGAAGACAATCCTACTTAATTATTGGAAGGAGATGCTGAAAACAACTACTCCACGGGCAATATGCCCCGACTGGCGTTGCATTACATCAACATGTCCATGGATGTCGCCACATCCTTCATCAAGACCAAATACCAGTCAATGACCGGTTTCGATCTTGTTATGATCTCATCAGATTGCCATAGGTATCGGAATCGATGAATGATCTGGCGACATTGATTGCCTAAGGGGCATATGTGAATGTTTGTAGTGGCGAGATACAGTGAAATACACTGCAGTGCCCTCTTTGGGTCTTTGCTACTACCTGTCTGACAATTATTGTCTAATTGACAAAGAGGGCACTGCAGTGTATTTCACTGTATCTCGCCACTACAAACATTCACATATGCCCCTTAGGCAATCAATGTCGCCAGATCATTCATCGATTCCGATACCTATGGCAATCTGATGAGATCATAACAAGATCGAAACCGGTCATTGTCTGGTATTTGGTCTTGATGAAGGATGTGGCGACATCCATGGAGATGTTGATGTAATGCAACGCCAGTCGGGGCATATTGCGCGTGGAGTAGTTGTTTTCAGCATCTCCTTCCAATAAAATAAGTACTTATTTAAATAAAAAATAACATTTATTGATTTTTATATATTAAACAGTTTTATTAAATAATTTTGAGGAAAATTTTATACCAGTTGTTTTAAGCCAATCAGATGTCTTGTTTTGGCAGGTTACTATGACGACAATCCAAATTTTTCGGAAATTTTTTCAGTCACGTAACCTAGTTGAAAAATTAATAAGTGATAATTTCTCTGGCTTGACAGCTGTCACATGCAGATATCAGAATAACAACAGAGGCATAGATTAATTTTTACAAATATTTATTATCTATTCAATAATAAGTACGTACATGTTAATTATTAACAACTTGAATTATCAATTCCAAGTTTTTCTGAAATTCATATTCCACTTCTTTTTTCATCAATGACGAATAAAGTAAAGAGTTGTGGGTTTTCTTCACTAAATGTCTATGCTTCATGAAATGAAAGTAATACTTCATTATAATTTTGTTCTTCTCAATACTGGATTTATGGATGAAATATGGAATAATTTCACGAAGAATATTGCTCATACCTCTGAATAGATCTTCTTGTTCGGGATTTAAACCAGAATTGTTCACCAAATATGTTAAATATTTTATATTTTTATGAAAAATTTCAATATGCCCAGATTCCGTACAAAATGAACAAAGATTGTACGATTTTCTATTCATTTTGTAATATTTTCTTTGCGACAACAAAATTTCAATACGCTGCAACCCGAAAATACACAACATCGAGAAGCGAAGCAAATAATGAAAACCATGTCAACAATTATTGAAAACAGTCGATTAAGTTGTGTCGCTATGTGATTGTGTGTTCTCAGCTGCAACAGTCACAGCCAACTTCGTAGATTTTGTTTCCTACCTAAATACATACCGCTTTAAATTGTCATTGACTTTGCAAGAGTCATAATTAATTTTCCTTTCTCTCTAGTAGTAGATTATTAAAGTAAGAAGAATTATGTGTTCATTTCAGGATTTTGAGAATCGTTTTTTTTTCACTAGGGCAAAGGGAAAATGAAAAAAAAATTCAAACCATTTGAAATACAAAACACCTATCGTGCAATATAACACATGTACACCTATATTTCCCTATTCTCTAGTACTGTAATATTGTGTGATTTAAATAGAATATAATCAACTTGATACAAAGATGCAAAGCTTATTTTACTAGAGTACAAGGAAATGAAAACACCAACCCTCAAAACAAAATAAACGCTTGCCAAATTGTAAAAAATTGTATTTTTTTAAAATAATTTTTGGTATAAAATTTTCTTAATTAAAAACCGGAAATTTTGTCCTCGTGCACGAATATTTTAAGAAAATTATCCCTCGTCTTCGACTCGGGATAATTTTCAAAATATTCGTGCCCTCCGAAAAATTTCCGGTAATAATTCAAGCACTAGGGAGATTACAAGTGAAAACTTTTCCATGGATATACAAATTTAACATATTTACAAATGTTTTCAAAGCAATAAGCCTTTTTTGTAAAACAATACTTTCAAAGTTTAATTGAAATAAAACTTCAAGCAAGAACTCGAGACGTTACAGCAAGCTATAAAAGGTAATTGTGGCTTCAAGGAATAAATAAATAAGTTAAAATATGGTGGATCGATCAGCTTATATATTCAGTATGTAGCTTTAGTTTTTACCATCATTATTATATCCATTAATATGGATACGCGAACTAGGAGGCTAGTCACTTCCTACTAAAATAAATTTCCACCGATTATAAAGTAGATATATTTATTTGACTGTTAATTACAATTATTAATCATCTAAACTATTTATTCACGTCGGGAGTTTCGTTAAACATAGACTCATCCACCGACCTTACAGTGAGCTCTTGGATCTGTAACAGAAAATAATGAGCAAATTAAAATAAGAGAATATACTATATAGGTACCGTCACTATTATCCAAGTATAGGTAGAAAGTTATTTAAAATTTACGTGACAGGTTGATTCAGAAATGGAAAGCCCACCGTCATTTATTAATTTACTATAGATATTGTGCACGAAAATTGAAAAATTTTGATAACTTGGTACACAAGGTTTTTGCAACAAATTCCAGACACAGGTCCACTTTTATTTGAAGAGAGACATACATAATATTGATATTTATACAGGTTGTTCCAAAGTAGAGAGGTTCACTCCAACATATTTTTTAAATAGAATATCCCGATATATAGCCAAGATAGAATATCCTGTGGATTTTTACAGATTTAGATATAATGTACTTGTTACTTCAAGCGTATAATAATATTTACAATATATTATGTAAGAGTATTATAGAAAATGCGTATTGCTTTAGTAGTAAAGAAATATTTTCATTTTTTTACTACCTCAAAAAAGGAAGAGTGTAACCATAACGACGGATTAAAATAGAGAGTTATGTAGCTATGATGTAGCTCAGAACTGTCAGTTTGAAATGAAACGTCACGTCAGTTCGCTTTTTATACAAGCATAAATATCTGAAGAAATACAATTTTAATTTTGACGCTTGAAGGAAAAAATAATATATGTCACTTGGAGTACTCGTATAAAGCTCTTTGTGTTTCGCCCAGTTTACACAGCCTTGGCTAACGCCTCGGCTGTGTAAGCTTCTGGGCTCAACAAATAATGCTCGCCTTCTACTACTAGTAACATAATGTTCCTGAACGATTAACCTTAATTGACATAGGGTGTGATAGATAAATCAATAATAATAAGATATAATCCAGATATGACTATAAATGTTTACCATAAGAGTAACAATGTGTTGGAGAAAAGCTTTATAATAACTAAACTTTGTGTTGTAACTAAATCATAGCCGACTGAGAATTTCATTTGAAAAAATACAAGTTTGTCATAACTCGAAATTTTATCCTCTTAATAAAAACTTGTATACGCTACTGCATTATATTTAAAAAAGTATCTGAAGAACATATATGTTGTTTTTCGCTAATATCTCAAAAACAAAATATCCCCCATTTTGAATTTCGGCATTAAGTTTGTCTCAGGAAGAGAGATCGAGAAAAAGGCGGGGGGGGGGGGGTTAATTCTTTCGTATCTCTCTTTCTCTCTTAGTTCAAGAATTGCTCTATAATAGCAAGCAAATTTGGCCACCCAGTAGGTACAATCGCAGAAAAAGGACTTTCATATTTTTCGTTGAAAGAACGAAAAGTTTTTACTGAAATGTTGTTTTTAATCCATTCGCCAAGATACCTTTAGCCAGTACTGTCTATAAAATTAAAAGAGATATAAAATACCACTCTTTATTCATCTACAAGACATATATCAAGAGTTATTGTAAAATTATATACATATACAATATTAAAAAATTAAAATATCAAGCTCTAAAAACCTACCTGGACATGAGGAGGCGTGGATAACACATAAATGACAGCATCGGCAATATTTTCAGGTTCAATTATTTGCTTCTCCTCAAAAGCTCTTTGAAAACGTTCTCTCATTGCATCTGGAAGAATTTCAGTATCCACGGGCCCTGGACTAAGACTCTAGAAAATCCATATATAAATATTTTTGTCAGTTTCATTTTGTTTATTATTATTTTCTTAATTGTTGTTAAATTAAATTATACTAATATACATGAAGATTAGATGCTGCATTATTATTATATTCTTAAGTTACTTTATACACTAAGTAGAAGAGGTTTTTAGCTAATATTTATTTAAGACCAGTAAGCAGCAAAATCGACGATGAAGTGCTTTGATTTTATAACGACAAGAACGTTACATGTGAAAGTTACTTATTTTCATGTAAGAAACGTGGTCAGTTCATATTGCAAGCATAGAGAACCAAGAAAGGGTGCGTATGACGCTGAAACAGTCTTCGTCTCTACGATCGCCAGGCGTGGCTTATTTGGGTCCTCTTTTGAACCAACTGCATATCTCATTTCCTTTTTCACTGGACCATACAGTGAATACAGTGGATAAAGTGGACAGAAGCTGTACACACTTAGGGGAGATATATGTATAGAAGACGTATCCTATCCCTCGGATAGGATATAAAGCGGAGATCTCTTGTTTATAAAATGATATGCAAGTAAAACATCTCTACCCTGCTAGAAAAGTGGGGGTTCGACAATATCTTCAGGTTGGGGGTTACTCGTCTACTGGCCTCGGTGATTGGCTTTAGTCGCGGAAATAGGCCGACGCTGAATAAAGAAAATAAAAAAACATCAATAGCAATTTCGTTTCCAAATAGGTACTTAGTTTCTAATGGAAACTGGCAGACCATCGTCAGATTTCTTTCGGCCAAGAGGTACAATTATCAATGCAAGCGATTATTGTCGGTTCTGAATGTGCCGATAATATACCTACTAGGTATCCACTAACATTCAATGTTACACCAAATATCCCCGTTACTACAGAACCTACTAAAAATGTTTTGTTTAAAAGTTGATCAGGCATGTAAAAGGTATTATGTGGACCCGCTATACTTTCTACAGGGTGATCACAAAAATCAGAAAATACCAAACTTATGTTTTTTAAATTTAACACCCTGTATATTTTTTTTATTATTTTCCTACTATTTATTAATTCTAAACAAGTTTCATGTAATATAGTTAAAGTTAATAGTTTTTAAGGTATTAGAGTTTTTTTCCAAAATACTACCAGAGAATGATGGGCAGGTATACTCTGAGAGTTTATTAAATAAAAAATATAAAAGTTTCAAGTAAACGCAAGTTCATTCAAGTCCGTTAATGTTTCAAAAAACATTTAAACATGTTTAGAAAAAAGAATAGCCGACAAAAAAGTGGAAAGAGTTCAAAATAGCTTCCTCCTTCTGAAATTTGTTTCTTAATTGTGTCGAACAGTGCTAACAGTTGCCTTCAGAATAATAACAATATACCGCCCTTTCCCTCACACAAGCGTTAGACTTACCGGCTAATCTTTGTGATTGGAATGAGGGGCAGACTTATGATTATGTATTATCTTAAAGTTAATATAATTACCGTAATTTTTATTTTTAACTTTAAATTCATAAGCTCCAGTCTCAATGTCTCTGCTAAGGCTGTAACCGCAAACTTGCTGGTTGGATACAAACTAACTCCTGGAAAATTGGGTATTCCGTGCCCTGCGATACTATTTATGTGTATTATGTGCCCGTTTACATTATTTGCCCTCATATCCCGTACAGCTTCTCTGGTAGCTATGCACAAACCGAGGACGTTAACATCAAGAATTTTCCTCCAATTTTCTGTGTTTCCATCCCCAAGAAGGTCGTGTATATAGATGCCAGCGTTGTTTATGAGAATATGAACTGGACCTAGGTTTTCTTTAATCCATTTGAACGCGTTTAAAATGTCTTCTTCTTTACTTACATCTGTCCTGATGGGGTATAGTTTACCTTTTTTATCGGAAAGTTTCTTAGCCAATGCATCCAAACGGTCTTTCCTTCGTGCTAGTGCAGCGACCTATGAAGAAAGGGAAACAAAGGGAATTTAAAACATGGCATATTAATCACCACATAGGTTGTATATATCGCCTTCCTAACTACACAATCAATGTATTTAAAAGAGAAAACTACATTCCACCACATAACTTCCGTCTGTTGCTAAACAGAAAATAAATTGATTGTAATTTCAGAAGGAACAAATACTATATTTGTGTATATCAAGGAAGTTTCTTTGTAGCCCCTTACTATTTCTAGTGGTGCTTATACAGAGTAATGCTTTTTTAACAGTTCTTATTAGATTGTTACAGTTTTAAGTATACTTTTTATTTTATTGTAATTTTAGTTAAAATACATTTTGAAAGCTAATTTATAAGATATTAGTTGCGTTCGGTAATATGCTCACGGATGCGACGAGATTACAGTCACGTGATTCCAGATGAGACGGACAAATAGAAAGTAAATGAACGAAATGGATTGCATAAGGCATAATATAACCTCACCTTTTCTGTTTTGACTTTGTTGACGGTTTGTTTATATTATATTTCGAATTATTTAAATAACGAAAATTGTAAAATCAACCATTTTAAATGCAGTCCAAGGATATGAATATGAAATAATTTTTGAAGATGAAGATGAAGAAGTACAAATTGTTTGGAAAAAAATTAAAACTTCGCTTATGAAACAGTGCAAAATTTTTGTAAATTGTAAATTTAATGTAATTGTATTTTGTAAATGAAATAATTGTAAATCTACTTCGCCATTTCCAAAAAATGACAACTCAACTTAACTAGAACCAACGTGTAGTTGTATCATGGAACCAACTACAACTTCAAAAAATCAATGACAACTGACAACCATGACCACCACAACCTCACAAATTCAGATTAATCTTTCTCCTCGACCAAAATGCTTCGAGCAAACAGATCTTGCTCTGATCGATCTGATTTAATTTCAGAACGATCAAGATTTACCTCCCCTACCTCTAGATGTAATTAATGAACGATACGGACTAAAAAGATCAATCTGAGGTAATTACCGAACGCCACTTTTATTTCTGTTGTCTGGTTTGTCAAAAGTTGAGGTTACTTTAATTGGTTAACTAATTGTCAGCCGTATTTGACACAGTGAAACCTCTATATGTTTTTCGAGGGACCATAATGTCAAAGACATTATGGTCACGTGCCTGTGCTTGTCACGTGTGTGAATAATTAACGAACTATTATACTATGGATGTCTCCGTTCTTGGAAAGTATCATAGATAAGTGTTTTTGTTAATAACTGATAGACTAGAGAATAGTGGAGGTTTAATGTGTGATTTTAAATGTTTGATTTTAATTTGACCAGCGCAGTAAAATTTGACAGATGTTTAACTGTTCTGTTGTGTTTTATCTTATCTAAATCATATTTCTGTATTTTCTTGGAATATTTTCTAGCATTTCATCATAAAAATGTTCTTTTAAGAACTAAAAGAATGTTGTAAATATTACTAATGCAGTAACAAATACTTATATTTATTAAGAAATCGCGATGTACATTTTCTTTAGTTTAGATGCCTGGAAAACCATTAAATCATCAAGCTCAACGAGCAAATCTATTTGATTTATACAATCTAATAATTCTTAATAAATTGTAAGTGGTTTGAATTGCATGAGTTGCAATTATCTGAATTTTTTGTCACTTAGAAATATTTTATTTTTTTACAGATATATTTATTATTATATACAATATTATTATATTATATTATTATTTGACTCCAATTATAATCTTAATTCAGATTAATATTAGGTACTTATGACATATCAGAAAACATATACAGAAGTTTTACTGTATTTGTTTGGTGTAAAAGGTTATTTCTCTCGGTGAACCATTCGAAAGAGTTTAAGTATATTTCAGTCAATTACAATTATTGAAACATTAAGTTTTTATTTATTTTGAGAACATATTAAACAAATAACCACAAATAAACCGCATGTAATAATAAATGCTGTTTGGTAAGGAGACATAACAAATTTTGCCAATAGAAAAACATGTACCTGAAAAAAGTTACTATTTGTTGTTTAACCGGAAATACCTACTACGAAAATTGAAGTTGCATAAAAAAAGGAAAGAAAAATAAATAAGGAAATGTAGTACTTATAAATGTCTATTACTAAATCTATGTCTATTTAAATCATAATTTTTTATCTCTCCCTCTTCATAATCAATATTCACTTACTTTAAGCCCCTGTTCCACCAATGCTTCTGCAATCGCAGCCCCAATACCGGAACTAGCACCAGTGACTATGGCCACTTTGCCAACCCAACGGTCCATAGAGAGCACCATTGCTGTGGTAATCTCCAAATCGTACAATAACTAAACTGTAATGATACTGTGTTCTCTCTATTTATAGGATTCAAGAGTGGAAGGAGTAAAATTATTATTTATTTTATTTACAGAAAATTACGTAGTACTATTTGCTGATAAATAGAGACGTATACATCTGTATTTGTTGCTGGGACGATAAAACAGCTATTTTACTGAATCTTAGTTTATTTATTTGTCATATGTCATATGTATTTAATATTGTACAATGAAGTGTGGGCAACCATTGCAATCATTAGGAATAGTTAGATTATAAAATAGATAGATGATGCAGGTATACCACCGGTGACATTGCAAAATTTTACTGTACAGGGTGAGTCAACCATAGAGTAAAGTTCATTATCTCATTTGTTTCGAGAATTACGAAAAAACGTTAAATACAAAAGTTTTATAGAATATTAAGGTGCACAGTTTAAAATTATTTTTGAGTATACAGGGTGGTGCAAAAAAGCGTGGCGAATATAACATAAGTTTTTTTAAATGGAACACCTTATTTTTTAATTTATTTTTAGATTTTACATGAAATTCTATAACTTTTTTGTTAATAATGTCATATACCTAAACCCAATAGTTTTTCTAATATTTTAATTTTTTTAGAAAAATATTAGTTTTTACTCTTATAAGAAACTGACAGTACCGCCATTGTTTCTGAAGGTGGAATACTCAAATTTGGTACAAACGTTCTATAAGAATGACAAAAAAGGTATATGTATATAAATTTGAGTTAAATGCTACAGGGCCTTCAAAATAAATTTATACATTTCGACTATTTTAACTTCAAAAATTTCAATTTTTTTAAATGGCACACCCTGTATATTATTATTTTTTCTGATAGATTTTACAAAAGCCTTCAACTTTTATTGAGTATGTCATATACCTAGTTTTCATAATTTGCGAGTTATTTTGATTTTATTCATTTTTACACTTGTTTTTATTACACTAACGGATTCATTGGGTGGCCCCCTCGATCATGTGACTTAACACCTTCAGATTTCTTTTTGTTAGACCACTTTAAAGATCGTGTTTATGTGAATTCCCCTACAACACCAGAAGATATCGAAAATAGGATACGAGATACCTGGAGGACAATAAACATCCTTTATGCTATGGAACATGCAAGAAAATATAGTAACAAGACTAAACATGTGTATCTAAGTAGACGGGCATATTTTTGATCATTGATTATTCCATAATAATTAAAAGTAAGGTAGTTAGTAGGGAAATTATTATTATTTATATTAGTTTATGTTTCCACAATAGTGTAGGTAAGTGTAAAAAAGAATAAAATCAAAATAACTCGCAAATTATGAAAACTAGGTATATGACATAGTCAATAAAAGTTGAAGGCTTTTGTAAAATCTATCAGAAAAAATAATAATATACAGGGTGTGCCATTTAAAAATGCCGTAGGCACCCCCTCGAGAAGAGGCTGGGGTCAAGGAAGTATTTTATTCAAGATACCAAATTTTTTTTTCGAATTCTACGTCCTCATATTATATAAAGTTGATACATATGGATCTGTAAATCGACCCAACTCGTTGAAAAAATATTTCATCCCTTGTGGACTTTGGAGTAATTTTGTGACATTATTTGGAGCAACGGGAAAAGTGGTATTTTTCTCAAAAATTGTAATGTAGTCTTGAAACTCGGTACAAGTATTAAGAGGGCGGTGCTTCGTCGTCCACATTGATATCACATGTCCCCGACCACCCCCAAGATCGTAGACAGTAGAGGGATGTTTTCCAAGATGCCTTATTTTTTATAGTTTTTCGTATTCTACGTTCCTAATTATACATAGACCTGTAAATAAGACCCACCTCACTGAAAAATGTCTACATCTCTTTGTAGACTTCCTCAATTTGCGACATGATTTGGGTCAACTGTAAAAGTCTCCTATTTTTCTCAAAAACTGTGATACTCTTGTGATTGTGTCTTGAAACTCGGTACAGGAATGTTTTTCAAGATGCCTTGTTTTGTCTGATCATTTTTTTTTTAATTCTATGTCCCTTTTTTATAAATATGGTCACTCCCATACCGTCAACCCACGCGTCGTCACTGGATTTACTAGCTCTATTTCTGTTAATATGTGATGAAAATATGTTTAGAATTTTATGTAAATAACATGCATGCATGCAACCTTGAATTTATTGTTTGATGAGTTAGGCCTTTAATTTCCATGGAATTAGTTGCATGTACAGACAACGGGAAATGATAAAAACTTACAATTACAAACATGTTAATATAAACACATAAAGGTTAATATAACAACTATATGTGGTTATGGGAGCTCATATGGGAAGTGTAAGTATTTTATATTTCCGGTAAAATACGGGAAATGGTAAAAACTTTCATGATATAATATAATATATTATGATAATATATATAGGGTTATCATAAAGTAAGGGTATATATAATTTTAAGAAATCAAGCTAGTAGCAAAAAATAAATGGAATCTAGTTGCTTCAATAATTTGATTTTATTGTATCTATGGAAAACAAAAGAGTTGTCATGTCAACTGATGTCAACAAGTGCATACAAGTGTCAAACGTAATCATTGCGATTTAGAGAATTATTGTTCTCAAAATAAAGCTCACGTAAAAGTAAATTAAAATCTACAAACAAGAATTGGTTTAGTACATTCGTACATACTTAGTACATAGTACAAGATTTCGTACGAAAATGGGTTTGAGTGCAGGGCCCTGTGAAATGAAAACGTACCGTAATTTGATTAGCAAATTTGAAAGATCAGGGTGTGTACCTAACTGATCTACCGAGAGCAGGAAGACCAAGGATTAGTGATGTCCGAGTTGCAGAAGTTCTTCGGAAAAATTAAAACATAGTCAACCCTAATCCGTTAGCAATCAGTAGTGTGAATTTGAACTCAAAACGATTGCAAATACCAGACACCACGGTTAAATTAAATGATGTAGAATATCCTATCAGGTATGATTTTTCTTTATAAATATTGGCTCACATGGAAATTGAACCCGAATGGTTATACCGTATTTTATGGACAGATGAGACCCATTTATCTCTAAATGGTGGAGTCAATACTCAAAACTGTCCGATATGGTCAACAGATAATCCACATGAAATCATTCAGAAAGGTCTTCATGACAAGAAAGTCACCGTTTGCTGCGGTTTCACATCTAATTTTATCATTGGATCATACTTTTTTCAGGAGATACAGAATGGAGAGGCCGTATTTCTAACTGTTACTGGTGAACGATACCTGCATATGTTACGAGATTATCCCATTCCACGGATACAAAACGAGCACGATGAAATTGAAAACATGATTTTTATGCAGAATGGAGCACCCCCTTATATTTACCTAATTAAAGAATGTTTAACTGATGTTTTTCAAAATCCTGTTATAAGCAGACATTTTGTAAATTTATGACCTCCAAGATCGCCTGATCTTAACCCAGCGCATTACTGGCTGTGAGGTTATTTAAAAAATTTGGTGTTTAGAAGGCGACCAACAACGCTGGAAGAATTAAAAGACTATTAGGAAGCAAATTGCTACAATTCATCCAGAAATGCTGAATAATGCTATGTACAATTTGGAGGAACGATGATTGTACAGCAGCAAAATAGATGACATATCGTCCATTTTGCAGGTATCGTTGCTAACATATGCAGGTATCGTTCAGCAGTAACAGTTACAGATGGCCTTTCCATTTTGTATCTCCTCAAAAAAGTATGGTCCATTGATAAAAGATGTGAAACCGCACCCAAACGGTGACTTTCTTGTCATAAAGATGTTTCTGATCGATTTCCTGTGGATTATCTGTTGACCATATTCGACAGTTTTGAGTACTGACTCCACCAGTTAGAGAGAAAAATTATACCTGATCTCCTGATCTCGGTAGGTCAGTTATAGACCCTAATCTTTCAAATTTGCTAATCAAATTAGGGTACACTTTCATTTGACAGGGCCCTAGTCTCAAACCAAACAAATAGTTATCTTATTAATTTTGCAATACCTACTGTAGAACACAGGAATATCTCGCAGACAGTACCTTTGATTTGGTTACTAATGGATTCGTGACCTCGGTTGCAAAAGGAAGACGCTATTATATTGCTTTTCCATAGACGCACCTAATTAGTAATTAATTTACATATTTTTTTATATTTTATTTTTTTTGTATAGTTTCTGTTTATACATTTAAGTGTATAATAGGTAAAGTTTCACTCTATCAAACATTTTTATTAAATAAGTTTGAGGAAAATTTTTTCCATGTTTTCACAAGTTGAACGTGTTTTCAAATGTCAAAGCTTTTAGCCTGTTTTGTAAAACAATTTAATTTTGATATAAAACTTCAAAAAACGATATAAGTTTACAAAATCATTGTGAGAGGCATATTTAAATTGCCAAATAAACCGAAATTGGCATTTTCTTAAGCTTTATAGTAACAAAATAAAGCGGATTCGTCCAAATATTGGTGGATTTTTAGTTACTGTTACTGATACTGTTCGCAAACATCGCAAGTATGTTCAATAAGACATTTTTTATTAGATAAAATATCTTATTAAACCCAATGCGTAAGAAGCTATTGGCTGCGAATATACTAACACTTGAGATGCTACACCACTGCAAGAACCCTAAACAAAGAAGTACTGATCAATTCATTCATAAAAATTTGAAGGTCATTTTCAACAGATTTCTCGTAACACGTCACTGGATCCCCTATTGCCAAATTTGTCCCTTATGCAATTTCAAAAATTTTCAGTCAAAATATCCAGCCCAATATTATTTCAGAGACCGAGTATTAATGCAATCAAATGTGATTTTAAAGTGCGTATATATGTATTTTACGATATATATATATCTTACAAGTGAAGTGCAAAAATTGTTTGTCGATTTGGCAACTGTGATAACTTGTGTTTGTGTTGATCAGTGCAAAGATTACTATGATATGATACAAAAATACTTTGATATGATGACATGACTGATGACAGTAATGACATTCCAAAGACAACCGAGACATTCTACATGACAATTTGACATATATAGGTTATGTTAAAAGGTTAAAGCTGTCAAATTCAAACAAAGAAGATATTTAAATTTCAATATTTTAAATCTCCCGCTAAACGGAATCCACTGACGTCACATATGTGATAAACAAATGTGATTGGCTGTTACTGATTAATCAGTCCTTCTTTGTTTAGGGTTCTTGACACCACTGGTAGTTTCAGGATATAATCTTAGGTTAATCGAACATCGAGGTTACGGGAAGGAATAGAGCACGTAATAGGAGATATGCTTCTGGTTATTTATTTATTTTTGTGCTTTAAAATATGATTATAGCTTCAAGGCATAAATAAATAAGTTACAATATGCTGGATCGGTCAGCTTATATATCCAGTAGCTTTAATTTTTACCATCATTATATCCATTAATATAGATACGAGAAATGGGAGGCCAGTAACTTCCTACTAAAATAAATTTCCACAAGTTATTAAGTAAATATATTTATTACTCTGTTAATTACAATTATTAATTTGTTCGTTGGTTTAATGTAAACTGATCCACTGCCCTTACAATGAGCTCTTGGATCTGAAACAGAAAATAATTAGCAATTTGAGGGCAAATTAAAATAAGAGAATAGACTGTATAAGTACACTATTATCTCTGACATATACTAGATGTATATATCGTTGCTATTATCCAAGTTTAGGTAGAAAGCAGTGGCGGCTAGTCATAATGGGCACAAGGACACGTGCCCTATGCGTAAGCACATAAGACTTGTGAATGTTGTGATGTTTTATAAACTTTTATAATTATTATAATTTGGTGGATTTTTTTATTAATTTTTCATCATAAATATTGAATCATTTGGTGCATACATATCCGTCTAGCGTCTAGACCGCTTCACGCTCCACAGTCTGTGTAATCCGTGCGTCCACTGGGCTGGGCACGGCCGCTGTGTGCCTGTTCTTTTTTCTTTTCTATTTGCATGCACAAGAAAAAGATACACAGCTTCTATTTTTCCAGCGCGTCTTTTCTAATGCGTTCTGTTACGTCATTGAATGGGCGCTGCCCCGTCGACCAGACGGTACAGACACAACAAAACAAACACCAGAACTTGTGTTGTGGTGTTTGTTCTCCACAACGAATTTACTATTCCTACAGTTTGTTAGGTTAGATTATCGTTAATGTTTTTTAGTTCTTTGATTTGATTATCCGTATAAGACCGTGTATTTTAATCAAGAATTAAAGATGAATGCAGTTCAGAATATTTTAAAAAATAAATTAACATTTGATGAACGTACATGTGTTCGAGATTTAGGAAGACCTACACCGGATTTGCAAATAATCTTAAGCGCTTAAGCACTTAAGCGAATAAAGACATTTTTAAGAAACACGATGTAACAAGAAAGGTTATGTGCTCTAGCAATGCTTTCCATCGAGAAAAATGTAGTAAGCACTATGACTGATTTTAACGAACAAGTTATCGAACATTTTGCAAATGATAAGTCAAGAAGAATGGAGTTTCATTTTAAAAGTTATGTATTAAGTTTAATTTTCGATGGACGAGCGGGTGGTTGCAGATTGTAAGGTAAGCACACCGATTTGTTATGGGTTTGGGTTAAGTACTTAAATGGGTTTATTATTTATTTTTTTTATCTATCTGTGTTTTTTCTGGGCTAGCAGAAAACAGAAGTTTCGCCTGCCATTTTTCTGACATGTATAGGTACTTTTTTGAACCGATTTAAATATTATTTTAAATAATTTTTCCATATTTCTGTCAATCGCATCAAAAAGGGGATATTTGCCTAATGAAACCTATTTCTTCAAGCAAATATTTTTGCTCTACGAATTTCTAATTTTTAATTTTAAGGTGTTTGACCTTGAAAAATGCAAAAATTTTTTTCCCCTGTGCCCCCCATTCCCAAATTTCACCAGCCGCCACTGGTAGAAAGTTATTCAATATATACATGATAGGTTGATTCAGGAATGGAAAGCCCACCGTCATTTATTAATTTACTATAGATACTGTGCACAAAAATTCAAAAACCTTGAATAATTTGGCATACAAGGCAAATTCCAACAAATTCCAGAGACAGGCCGACTTTTATTTGAAGAGGGACTTATTATTGATATTTATACAGGTTGGTCCAAAAAAGTGAGGTTCACATCAACATATTTTTTAAATAGAATAGCGTGTGTGTTTTTACAGATTTGAATATAACATACTTAATGCCCTTACTCGATCGTAATAAAATCGTAATCGTAATAATAATAATAATAAGATGGTCCATTTTTTCATTTCGGCATTAAGTTTGTCTAAGAAAAAGAGATCGAGAGAAAGGGGGGAGGGGTTAATATGTTTGTATCTCTCTTAGTTCACAGGTTGTCCTGTAATAGCAGGCAAATTTGGCCACCCGGTACGTAGCTACCGTACCACCTGATTACATTTTCAAGTATTAGGTATTTTTTCTCGGAAAATGAAGTCTGACATTTCGGAAAAATCCTACAGGATATTCGTATAAAGTCATTTATAAATGTACAAATAAAAGGCTGTAAGGTGTACACAAAAACAACGAGATAAACTTTTAAAAATGAGCCTTAATTGAACCACCGAAGACTTCCAGCGGTTTTTTGCTTATACTTCGTATATTTATAATTAAAGTCTGTTGAATTAGATCATGGTTAATATGTACCACAATATCTTTGATAATATCCTAGAATATCAAATACTTACTTACATAGATCATATTTTCACATATACTTCAAAATAATTGAGGACATATTTTAGGAACAATAAATCCAAAGGACCCTCAAAGCTGTCACAGCAAATATGTAGGTGTATACATACACGTACCTGAATTTAAAGTCTTATCTAGAGGCATTATTTTAAAAATATCATGATAAAGTTAAACTAAGCATTAAAAGCATCAGTTCAATGATTGATAACATTTTCAGCTGGAAGTGCAGTATACATCTGTAAATGCCTTCCATCCTGTTAAGTTTTGAACTAATCGCATTATAGTGTTCGAGAATGTTCGTGATGTTTCATAAAAGGTTAAATATATTCCTGTTCGCTATATTGAGGATTTTGAACAATGAAAATTTAGTTGTGTCTAGATACAAACGGTTCAATGAGTAAATTCATACAAATAAATAGAACAGAATCAGTTTGAACGCTAATGAAATCAAAAATATTTTAGTAGGTAACTACTTATCAACAAACATTAATTTGAAATAACCACTTTATGTCTAACGACTGAATTAAAAGTGTGCCATCTAAATGGAATGTCCACTCACTGGAATGTGTTTTATAAATAAATATAACTATTTTAATCTATTCGCCAAGACACCTTCAACCGGTACTGTCTATAAAACTAAAGGAGGCATCAAATGCCACTCTTTACTCATCTACAAGACGTATCAAGAGTTAATAAAAGAATATATATACAAGCCGAAAAAAATAAGCTCTAAAAACTTACCTGGACATGAGGAGGCGTGGATAACACATAAATGACAGCATCGGCAATATTTTCAGGTTCCAATATTTGCTTTTCCTCAATAGCTTTTTGAAAACGTTCTCTCATGGCATCAGGAAATATTTCAGTATCCACGGGCCCTGGACTGAGACTCTATAAAATTCGTAGTTGCATAAATATTTTTGTTAATTTTACTTTGTATATTATTATTTTGTTAATTGTGGTTCAATTATATGTACATGAAGATTGAATGCTATCATATTATTATTACTATTATTATTATTATTATTATTTTTTTGATCCAGTCGATGGGGTTCCTTGTTCCGATTGTCAGGGTCGGCCGCTGGTGGTTATCAGTAGCTACTCTCCACGTCCGTGGGGTGAACCGCCTTCTGTATTCTTTCGGCTAAAAGCAGTGTATCTCTTAACAGAGATATCTCTATTATCAGTACCACAAGCTTCACAGTATGTTCTGGATGGAGTCTGCGGAGTTCGAGGAGAAGGTCTCGATATTTCGTCCGTTTCTCCTCCTCTTTCAAGACAATGTTGTACTCGGCTCCCGCCGAGAACAACATTATTATTATTATTATTATTATTATTATTATTATTCCGTGTGATAATATGTTAAATTTGATTTCCTCATATCTATCTCCCAGATATCAGTATGTCGATGTTAATGGATGTAAATCAGGTCTATTGCCAACTAGCAACGGTGTCCCCCAAGGCTCTGTCCTAGGCCCTGTTCTCTTTCTCGTGTTTATTAACGACCTACCTTACTCTATAGGTGAGGAGTTTTGTGTGTTATTTGCAGACGACACAACATTGCTTGCCAAGGGAGCAGAAGCTTTGGGTAATGACAGACTGACTATTGCCAAAGACTGGTTCACCTGTAACAAACTTAAATTGAATGATTCAAAGACACAAACTTTAAAGTTTAGTTCTGATCGATGGGATTCGACATCGCATTGTAAATTGTTGGGTATTTACCTCGACACCAGGTTGAATTGGTCTCCGCAAGTTGATTTCGTCTGCTCAAAGTTATCATCCCAATTGTTTTGTTTAAGACAGTTGAGGAAAACACTTACTTGTGATATGCTACGCGAGGTATATTATGCTTTAATTCACTCCCACCTCACATACGGAGTTCTACTATGGGGCAATTCTACATCTGCCAATAAAGTTTTTATTCTCCAGAAACAAGCTGTCCGCATTATCGAAGGAGCAAAGTATGGTACACCTTGTAAAGCTTTATTTTTAAAGTTCAAGATACTGACATTGCCATCCCTTTTCATATTTGAGACATTGCTTAAAATTCACCAACGCCGACACACAATCCCCAAACATTCGGATATTCACAAGCATAACACGCGGCATGCAAATTATTTGGTTCCGGATTACTCTCGAATTAAAATTACTCAGAGTAACAAACTTAATATTGATATTTACAATAGATTTATTCATCTCTCTGGTAATGTCGGTATCCTGGACATGAACTATTCTTATTTCTATCGTATAGCCAAAAATTTTTTAACGAAGAACTGTTTTTATAGTATATCCGATTATATGGACTGTTCTGCCGTTTATGAAACTTAGTGCACACATCTTTATTGTTTTATTGTGACTTCAAATGTACAAATTGTATATAATGTGGTCAATAAACTACTCTCTCTATTATTATTATTATTTTTTTTTTTTTTGTAGAAACTGGTCAGGGCTTGCAACGAGCCCCGATTCATCGCTGCAGCCGTGCCAGAAGTCCAGGTCGTGACTGCAACTACTCCTCCCCACCGGTCGGTAAGTAGTTATTATTATTATTATTATTATTATTATTATTATTATTATTATTACTATTATTAAAAGATTAAATTGGAAAGTGAGTAGAATAAGGTTTTTAGTTAATATTATAAGACTATTGACATTAAGAACGTTACTTATTTTCAAGTAAGAAAAGTTCAAGTTACTGGCGGCTTAATAGTTGTTTATGCACCAAGGGACTAAGGTTAGTGTTTTAGTCCCGGCATGAGGTATGTACTGTGTATAACACTCATGCAAAGGAGTAGTCGCGCGGTGCATACAATGTTTTTTGCACGAACGGGCATAACCCTATAATTATAAAAAATAACGTAGAAATTAAAACTGAGACTATATATCCAAGAGATATATAGATAAACAAGCAGTGGAGACACTTTCAAATTTAATACCTGTAAAACCCCCTTGTATTGCTGTTTCAGTTTCCATGACGACTTTATGTCGCCAGGGGATAAGTGTCCGTTCTACTCCCTGTCTTGAGTCCGTAAAATAATATTTTATTCCCGTTGGTGCAAAATAGTTATTTGTTTAACTAATACAAAAAATACACGTTTTCGGGACGAGGGAAAGGGTTGCCGGACGACGCGTAGCGGAGTCCGGCAATTTTACGAGTGTCGAAAACTCATTTTTTGTACGAGTTTAACATAATATTTTTTCCAACCGTTTCTAATTAGCACTTCTAGCATTCCAACTCCAATATTATCTGACATGCAATGTCAATGTCAAATTACTTTTCGGTGCTGTACAAAAATCTCTTTTTGTACAGTTGCTATGGCGATCTCAAATAGTCCCGAAATGGCCCTCTTTTTATACAAAATAATTTAATGTTTGTGTCTTATTCGTATGGTTGAAAAAAAAATTGATTTTTTTGTACCACCCTTATATAATAAGAAATTTTAGTCCCTCAAAAGCGGAAGTAAAGTGAGACTGCTTTTACTCGTCCGTATAATTTTAATGTAGTATAGAGCAATATACCAAGTTAAAATTGACAAAAAACACATTTTGACCGAAGAAGTCAGATAGCATTTATTTTGTTACCATAAATTATTGAAATATTGTTTTAAATATTACAGACTACTACTTGGATTTAATATATAATTATCTTTTATCTGTATGTAAATACTATATTCAGGTTTCATCTGTTATCTTATCTAGATGACATTATTATTATCTTTGCACAACACTGATTCTAAACAAGTTTCGTGTAACATGTGCTATACCTACTTAAAGTTAACGGTTTTCAAGATATTAGTGTTTTTATCAACAGACTACCAGAGAATGATGGGTAGGTATATCCTGAGAGTTTATTAAATAAAAAATTTAAAAACTTCAAGAAAACGCAAGTCCAGTCAAATCCGCTAATGTTTCAGAAAAGGCTTAAACATATTTGGAAAAATTAATAGTTGATAAAAAAGTGTATAAAAGTTATATAAAATATTTTACAAATATTTTTTTCTAAAATTAAAATAATTTTGTGTTTAAGTAATTAATTTAAATAATATTTAAATCATAGAAAAATATATGTATTCCGCATCAGCAGAACATATCGAGTGATCAAGCACTGCAAGTGTATAACATATCCCTAAAAAGCAGAATAAGCTAAGAACCATTAAGTTAGAGACACATATTTCGCCGATTGATGCGATTTTATATTGCAGTTTTCTGAGTTTTTCCATTTATTTCGTGAAGGTTTCCTTGCTAAGTGTAGGTACATATGGTATTAATCAGCCTGTATATTTGAAAATATCTCCTAATTTAGTAATTCATTTAATAATTTTCTTACCAACGTAAGTCGTTGCTGAGGCGCAAATACGACCCGCGAAATAATAATATGCCAACTTCTCTCCCCACAAGTCTCAAACTTTCGGGCTAAACCTTGTGATTAGAATGAGGGGTAGAAATATTATTATTTATTATGTTAAAGTTAGTATAGTTACCGTAATTTTTATTTTTAACTTCAAATTCATAAGCTCCAATCTCAACGTTTCTGATAAGGCTGTAACCGCAAATTTGCTGGCTGGATACACACTTAATCCTGGAAACTTGGGTATTCCGTGTCCTGCGACACTATTTATATGTATTATATGCCCGTTTACATTATTTGCCCTCATATCCCGTACAGCTTCTCTCGTTGCTATGCACAAACCAAGGACGTTAACATCAAGAATGTTCCTCCAGTTTTCTGTGGCTCCATCCCCGAGAAGTTCCTGTTTCATAATGCCAGCGTTGTTGATCAGAATATGAACTGGACCTAGGTTTTCTTTGATCCAATTGAACGCTTTTAAAATGTCTTCTTCTTTACTTACATCTGTCCTGATGGGGTATAGTTTACCATTTTTATCGGAAAGTTTCTTAGCCAATGCATCCAAACGGTCTTTCCTTCGTGCTAGTGCAGCGACCTATCAAGAAAGGGAAACAAAATGAATTTAAAACATGGCATATCAATCACCACATAAGTTGTATATAACGCCTTCATAACAATAGAATCAATATATTTTTAAAAGAGAAAACTACATTCCACCACATAATACTTCTGTCTTACTTCCGGCTAAACAGAAAATAAATTGATTATTTCAGATAGAACAAAGACTATATTTCTGTATATCAAAGAAGTTAGAATTCTGTTCTTGTAGTCCCGTACTATTTCTTGTGGTTCTTATACACAGTAATAGTTTATATTAATTTAGTTAAAATACATTTTGAAAACTAATTTATAAGATATTATTTCTGTTATCTGGTTTGTCAAAAGTTGAAGTTACTTTAATTGGTTAACTAATTGCCAGCCGTATTTGACACAGTGAAACAGCTGTATGTTTTTCGATGGATCATAATGTCAAAGGCATTTTGGTCGCGTGCTTGTGCTTGTCACGTGTATCAATAATTAGCGAACTATAAAAAGAGACAGATGATACTATGGGTGTCTCCGTTCTTTGAAGGTGTCCTACACGAGTGTTTCTGTTGACGTGTTGATAGACTAGAGAATAGTGGAGGTTTAATATGTGATTTTAAATGTTTGATTTTAATTTGATCAGCCCAGTAAAATTTTATAGATGTTTAACAGTTCTGTTGTATTTTAATCTTATCTAAGTCGTGTTTCTGTATTTTCTTGGAATATTTTCTATCGTTTCATGTTCTTTTAAGAGCTCAAAGAATCTTGCTAGTAAATATTGCTAATGCAGTAACAAATACTTACTTATATTTATTAAGAAATCTCGATGTATATTTTCTTGACTTTGGATGCCTGAAAAACCATTAAATCATCAAGCTTAACGAGAAAATCTATTTGATTTGTACAATCTAATAATTCTTAATGAATTGCATGTGATCAGATAATTGCAAGACTTGGAATTATCTGGAGTACAATAATACAATATTATAGGATTCATATTTAAATCATCAATATCAAAAGACAATACTTTTTAATGGAACTTTATTAATAAATTAAGTCACTTATTTCACTCCGATTTTTATCTTAATTTAGACTAATATTATCTACTTATGACGTATCAGAAAACATACAGAAGTTTTACTGTATTTTTTTTGGTGTAAACGGTTATTTCTCTCGGTCAACAATTCAAAAAAGTTTAAGTATATTTCAGTCTACAGTTATTGAAACATAGTTTTTATTTATTATGAAAAGAAATTAAACAAATAACCACAAATAAACCGCATTTACAACAATAAATGCTGTTTGGTAAGGGGACGTAACAAATTTTGAAAATAGAAAAACAGGTATCTGAAAAAACTTTCTCTTATTTGTTGTTTAACCAGAAATACAATGAAAGCTGAAGTTGCATAAAAAAAGGAAAGAAAAAATAAATAAGGAAATACAGTACTTATAAATGTCTATTACTATTATCTTTCCGGTCCGTCTTTTCTGTATGTTTAAATCAGAATTTTTTATCTCACTCTCTCCATAATCAATATTCACTTACTTTAAGGCCCTGCTCCACCAATGCTTCAGCAATCGCAGCCCCAATACCGGAACTAGCGCCAGTGACTATGGCCACTTTGCCAACCCAACGGTCCATAGAGAGCACCATTGCTGTGATAATTTCCAAATCGTACAATAACTAAACTGTAATGATACTGTGTTCTCTATATTTATAGATTTCAAGAGTGGAAGGGGTAAAATTATTACTTATTTTACTTACAGAATGTTGCGTAATACACTTTGCTGATAAATAGAGATTTATACATCTGTATTTGTTGCTGGGACCATGAAACAACTATTTTACTGAATCTTAGTTTGTTTATTTGTTATATGTCATATGTATTTAATATTGTACAATAAAGTGTTGTAGGCAACCATTGCTATCATTAGGAATAGTTAGATTATAAAATATATTAATGATGCAGGTAGCCCACCGGTGAAATAGCAGAATTTTACTGTACAGAGTGATTTTCTCAGTGGCGGAAAGTCAACCAGTGTACACGTGTACGTCCACAAATGTCTCCTCAAGTTCTAACTGAATGTTAGTTCTGAACATATTTCAAGCAGTTAAAATGTATTAATTAAATGTAATAAATTCAATAGAATTTCACCTGGTCCGATCCCGATTTCGAAACCTCCATCTCCATACGCAGTAAGGGTGCGTCAGTGCTAAACTAAGTACGGTCCAGTCCAGTTTTTTCTCGTCTACATTTAAATATATAACATATAAAGCCGACCTACATATGAGCTACTCTAGTCGATCCCCGTAGACACCACCCCGAGAAGAGGTCAAGGAAGTATTTTATTCAAGATATCAATTTTTTTTTCGAATTCTACGTCTTCATATTGTATACAGTGGATACATATGGATCTGTAAATCGACCCAACCCGTTGAAAAAAATATTTCTTCCCTTATGGACTTTGGAGTCATTTTGTGACATTATTTGGAGCAACAGGAAAAGTTGTATTTCTCTCAAAAATTGTAATATAGCCTGGAACCTCGGTACAAGTATTAAGGGGACGGTGCTTCGTTGCCCACATTGACAGCTCCTGCCCCCGACCACTATGAAAGTATGGAAGTGAAATATGTTCACTCCCATACCGTCAACCCACGCGTCGCCACTGGATTTACTAGCTCTATTTCTGTTAATACCTATTTGAGGAAAATATGTTTAGAATTTTATTTACTTTCAGAAAAAAGTGGGACGTCATTTATTTTATGCAATTATTAATCGCAATAATTATTATACATGTACGAGTATCGTTTTCTTCAAACTCAATTAATTCTGTGTAAAACGTGTCTCGAACTTATTCATTCTAAAGCACAGTTATTGAGATAAAAATTAATTTATTAATTATTCATTACAATAAGCAGTCTTCAATATCCAAAATTAAATAAAGTACTGTTTGGCATTTATCATTGTTTGTGATAAATTTCCTGCCAAAATTAAGCAAAAATAATTAACTTATTAATTTTGCAATGGTACCTACTATAAAACACAAGAACTCGCAGACGGCACCTTTGATTTGGTAACTGTGGACTGGTGACCTCGGTTCCAAAAGGGAGACGTATTTTCGATTATATTATACTGCTTTTCCATAGACGCACCTAATTAGTAATTAATTTATATTTTTTTATGTTTTATTTTATTTTTTTATAGTTTCTGTTTAAATATTTAAATGTATAATAGGTAGGTATAGTTTCACTGTACCAAACAGTTTTATTAAATAAGTTTGAGGAAAATGTTCTCCATGTTTTCACAAGTTAAATGTGGTTTGTAAAACAATACTTTCAGAGTTTAATTGGAATAAAACTTCAAGAAAGGATCTAAAACTTACAAAAGAATTGTGAGGCATATTTAAATTGCCAAATAAATCGAATTGGCATTTTCTTAAGCTTTATAGTAACAAAATAAAGCGGATTTATCTAAATCTTGGTGGGTTTTTAGAATATTTTTCACAAATATCGCAAGTATGTTTAGTGAGACATTTTTTTATTAAACTAGGTAAAATCCATATATATTAAAAGGCGTCGATTCTGTCTCCCTCTAAATTCCGTCGCCGAATCCGCAAAGTTTCAAAGCTATCTCCTCCGTGGGGCGATCTCGGAACGATCTCCGCGGACCACCGGAGGACTCCCCCGGCCTTTCTCCAATGCGTAGGGGTATTTTCGTCCCGTTTCCTACGCGTTTTCCCAATTTAAACGCCTTTTCAAAAAACCTCTGCAAAATTTTCGTCGATCGCCGTTCGGCGAGAAAGATGCGGCTAGCACCGGCGTTTGTCCTCGCGCCTAATGTCCCGCCCGCCGAAATACCGACTTTTCGCGGGACCCCCTCGCCCCTCTTCTAATTTTTACGGCTTCGAGAAGGGCTTCACGCGAAAGTTCAGTCCTTTCTCTAATCCTTTGAGATTTTTTTTCGAGACCGTACGTCAACTTCTTCTACGTCTATTTCGTCTTCGAAAATTTCGAGTCGCATCCGTCTCAACTTCTTTCTCATTTTATATGCCGATCTGAGATTACACTAACGAGACAAGCACCTCCCACGAAAACTGTCAAATTAATTAAACTTCAGATAGGTTATTTTCCTACGAGAAATATTGCTAACGGAATCAATAGTACTGACTGCGAAACACTTCTGATTACCAAAATATTGAAGCGAAATGCTTTTCCAATTAGAAAATCGGTAAAAATAGTTTTTTCAGGTTGACACGTATAGTTTACATACTTAAACGTCTCAAGGTAAACATTTGACAACAGGCTTGGTAGCGCAACGGGAAAGTCCGTATACGATTCAAAACTTGATAATGCTGGTTTCGCGAGTTCGAGTCACGGTCGAGGCAAACTTTTTTTTTACTTTTTAATTCCAATTATTTATTAGTATTAGTATTAGTATTTAGTTATTCTGTTTCATTATCCGTAGCTTTTATTCTTTCTGCACGTAAAGTTTGGAATTAATTCGTTCATTAAGGCAGTCTGTTAAATTCATCATTTTAGCTTACTAAAGTAAATATCTACAATATTTTTGGTCCCATTGATAAAATTGATAATAATGTTTACTTAAAAATAAATTCTACTTTCAGTACTTAAAAAATTATGATGTTTTACCATCAACAATAGAGTACCCTTAAACCCTTACAATTCATCAAAATATTTAAAAAAAATCGTTTAGTATAATTACATCAATATTCCAGATACAAAATTTCTTTAATATGTATTTTCTTAAAGCAATATTATTCTAGATGCTTTTGTCAGCCGAAGGGTGACCCCCGGTAGGGTTAGAAATGGGAACGAAAATCGCGACAGCGATTTTCTCCCATTTCTAGTATCGTATTAAACTCAATGCATAAGAAACAATTCGTTGCGAATATACTAACACTCGAAATGCTACAGCACTGGTCGTTTCAGGATATAATCTTGGGTTAATCGAACATCGAAGCTACGGGAAGCAATAGAACTACGTGCTCTATTCCTTCTCCTCCTTATATCTCCCATAGGGAGATATCATTCTGGTTATTTATTTATTTGTGTGCTTTAAAAGGTGCTTATAACTTCAAGGTATAAAGAAGTAAGTTAAAATATGCTGGATCGGTCAGCTTATATATTCAGTAGCTTTAGTTTTTACTATCATTATATCCATTAATATGGATACATGAACTAGGAGGCCAGTAACTTCCTACTAAAATAAATTTCCACAAGTTATTAAGTAGATATATTTATTTAACTGCTAATTACAATTATTAATCATTTCACGAATGAATCCACATCGAAACGTTCGTTTAATATAGACTCATCCACTGCCCTTACAGTGAGCTCTTGGATCTGAAACAGAAAATAATTAGTAATTTGAGAGTAAACTAAAATAAGAGAATAGACTGTATAAGTACACTATTATCACTGACATATACGAGCCCTAACAACTAAATGTTGGGACAAGATAATATTTTGGAAATAATACAATGGCATATCAAAACGACTGAATTATTTTGTTTATTTTTTTAAATACAAACATAAAAATATATTCAAAACTATTTTAAAACATTTTCGTGCCATGGTAAAGGAATAGGCATTAATCATAGCGTACTTTGTCATTGGAAGGTCAAATTTGCTGACAACTGAATGTTGGGACAAACAAGAAGCAACTTTAATTTAATACGGGGTCACATCGCCCTTAGCTTTAACGACTGCTTGAACTCTTGCAGGCATTGTTTTAACCAAGGACTGACACGTTTGAGGAGAAAAATAATCACAAATCTCTTGTCGTTTTGTCCGCAAATCAGAAATAGTGCGTTGAGGATGGTTTCTTAAATACTGCTTCATTTTAGGCCAAACAGTTTCTATCACATTTAGATCCGGAGTGCTGGCTGGATGAGATAAAACCTTTATATTATTATCACCAAACCATTTTTTGGTAGATTTTGCCGAATGACATGTTGCTTCATCTTGCTGGAAGATGAAATCCTCATTAGGAAACAATTTTGCATGCTAGGTAAAAGTGAGGTCTGAAGTATCTCTTGTTATTTTTAAGCATTTGCAGTACCATCTATAAATTTTAAAATGCATAAGCCCCTTGCCGACATGCAGCCCCAAACCATAATTCCTTTTGGAAACTTCACAACCCTTTTTAAGCAGTCTTTATGAAAAGCTTCTGCTTTATTTCGTATTATCCATTTAGGTGATCTCCAACGCAAACATCAAATTTCGCCTCATCACTAAATATTATTTTATTCCAGTCATTTTCTGTCCACAGAAGTTTAGATTTTACCCAATTGTAAAGGTTCTTATTTTGAATCTCTTTCAATAGCGGTTTTTCTTCGGCCTAAATACGAATTTGGATCAATTTTTTGCTAATGGATGAACCATACAAAAACTGAACTTACCATGTAAAATCCCAAACCGCATTTATGAATGTATTTTCGGTAACATTCTCTAGATATATTTAATCCACTTGCCCTGTTCCATTGAGCAGTTATGTCTCGAACAGTACTTCTTCTCGTTGATTTGCATAATTTAACTAAATTTCGTAAATCTCTTTTTGAAACAACTTTTGGTCTCCCCGAACTTTTACCTCGAACATCCACATTGGCAGACTCACCATATTTTTTCACTATATTATAGACTGTGGTCTTTGGAATAGGTAAATTACTAGAAATTTTACGCATTGTCTTGCCCATACTGTATTGGTGAATGATAATTTCACGTAATTTCTGTTCGGTAGCTTTTCCACGACCCATTATTCCAATTTAAATTAACAAAATTTAAATATTTCAACAAATACTACTACTTATAACTATTTACGTCACTTACAAACTGTCAATGAATAAATAAAACGTTTTTTTGATGTTTATATAGCGTTTTTTAAACATTTTAAATGTGAGATTTGTGCTTGTCCCAACATTTAGTTGTCAGCCAATTTGGTCTTCCAATGACTAAATACGCTATGATTACTACCGATTGCTTCACCATGGCACGAAAATGTGTTCAAATAGTCTAGGATATATTGTTATGTTTGTATTTAAAAAAATAAACAAAATAATTCAGTAGTTTTGATGAGCCATTGTATTATATCCAAAATAATACCTTGTCCCAACATTTAGTTGTTAGGGCTCGTACTAGATGTATATGTCACACTATGTATACATACACTATTATCAGTGACATATACTAGACGTATATGTCGCTGCTATTACTCAAGTTTAGGTAGAAAGTTATTTAAAGTTTACGTGATAGGTTGATTCAGGAATAGAAAGATATAATGTAGAAATGGCTATAAATTGTTACCATAAGAGCAATTTGTCGGGGAAAACTTTGTAGTAACTAAACTTTGTGTTGTAACTAAATCATATGAATTTCAATTAAAGAAATACAAGTTTGTCATAACTCGAAATATTATCAACTTTTATCTATTAAAATTTTGTCTACGGCACTGCATTCTATTTCAAAAGCGTCTGAAGAACATATAAGCTGTTTTTTCTGACATCTAAAATAACCGAGATATGCGCAGGCACCGAAAATTCGAAAAATCCAATCGCCAATAGTTCAAAAACAAAAAAGATAGACCATTTTTTCATTTCGGCATTAAGTTTGTCTCAGAAAAAGAGATCCAGAAAGGGGGGGGTCAATTTTTTTGTATCTTCCTTAGTTCACGGGTTGTCCTGTAATAGCAGGCAAATTTGGCCACCCAGTACGTAGGTACCGTACCACCTGATTACATTTTTAAGTATTAGGTAATTTTTTCGATCAGTTCAGAAAAATCCTAGAGGATATTCGTATGAAGTAATTTATAAAATGTACAAATAAAAGGGTGTAAGGTGTATACGGAAACAACGAGATAATTTTTTAAAAATGAGCCCTAATTGAACCACCGAAGACTTTCAGCGGTTTTTTGTTTATACTTCGTATATTTATAATTAAAGTCTGAAGGATTAGAGCATGGTTAGTATGGACCACAATATCTTTGAAAATATCCTAGAATATCAAATATTTTAGATAATATTTTCACATACACTTCAAAATAATTGACCACATATTTTAGGAACAATAGGTAAAGCCAAAGGACCCTAAAGCTGTCAAAGCAAATAAATATGTAGGTATACACTTACACGTACCTGAATTTAGAGTCTTATCTAGAGGCATTATTTTAAAAATGTCATGATAAAGTTAAATTAAGCATTATTAGTTCAGTGCTTGATAACATTTTCAGTTAGGAGTGCAGTACATCTGTAAATGCCTTCCATCCTGTTAAATTTTGAACTAATCGCATTAGAGTGTTCGAGAATGTTCGTGATGTTTCATAACTGTTTAAATATATTCCTGTTCTCTATATTGAGGATTTTGAACAATAAAAATATTGTAATTTCCAGATACAAACGCTCCAATGAGTAAATTCATACAAATAAATAAAACAGAATCAGTTCGAACGCTAATGAAATGAAAAATATTTTAGTAAGTACCTACTTATCAACAAGCATTAATTTGAAATAACCACTTTGTGTCTAACGAATGGATAAGAAGTGTGCCGTCTAAATGGAATGTCCACTCACTGGAATGTGTATTATAAATAACTATAAAACTATCTTAATCTATTCGCCAAGACACCTTCAACCGGTACTATAAAACTAAAAGAGGTATAAAATGCCACTCTTTACTCATCTACAACACGGATCAAGAGTTATTAAAAAAAAAATATATAGAAGCCGAAAAAATTAAAATATCAAGCTCTAAAAACTTACCTGGACATGAGGAGGCGTGGATAACACATAAACGACAGCATCAGCAATATTTTCAGATTCGATGAATTGTTTCTCCTCAAAAGCTTTTTTAAAACGTTCTTTCATTGCTTCCGGAAAAATTTCGGTATCCACGGGCCCTGGACTGAGACTCTATAAAATTCGTAGTTATATAAATACTTTTGTTAATTTTCTTTGTTTATTATTATTATATTATGTTTATTATTATTATTATTTTGTTAATTGTTGTTAAATTATATTATGGACATGAAGATTGAATGATGTATTATTATTATTATTATTATTATTATTATTATTATTATTAATAGGTACATATGGTATTAATCAAGCTGTATATTTGAATACATTTCCTAATTTAGTAATTAATTTAATAAATTTCTGACCAACGTAAGTCGTTACTGTGACGCAAATACGGCCCGCGAAATAATAATATGCCGCCCTCTCTCCCGCACAAGTCTCAAACTTTCGGGCTAATCCTTGTGATTATAATGAGGGGTAGAAATATTATTATTTATTATGTTAAAGTTAGTATAATTACCGTAATTTTTATTTTTAACTTCAAATTCATAAGCTCCAATCTCAACGTTTCTGATAAGGCTGTAACCGCAAATTTGCTGGCTGGATACACACTCAATCCTGGAAAATTGGGTATTCCGTGACCTGCGACACTATTTATATGTATTATATGCCCGTTTACATTATTTGCCCTCATATCCCGTACAGCTTCTCTGGTTGCTATGCACAAACCGAGGACGTTAACATTAAGAATGTTCCTCCAATTTTCTGTGGTTCCATCCCCGAGAAGTTCCTGCTTCAAAATGCCAGCATTGTTGATCAGAATATGAACTGGACCTAGGTTTTCCTTGATCCATTTGAACGCGTTTAAAATGTCTTCTTCTTTACTTACATCGGTCCTGATGGGGTATAGTTTACCTTTTTTATTGGAAAGTTTCTTAGCCAATGCATCCAAACGGTCTTTCCTTCGTGCTAGTGCAGCGACCTATCAAGAAAGGGAAACAAAATGAATTTAAAACATGGCATATTAATCACCACATAAGTTGCATATAAATATAACACCTTCATCCTTTTAAAAGAGAAAACTACATTCCACCACGTAACTTCCATCCTACTTCCGGCTAAACAGAAAATAAATTGATTGTAATTTCAGAAGGAACAAATACTATATTTGTGCATATCAAGGAAGTTTTAACTCTGTTCTTTGTAGTCCCATACTATTTCTTGTGCTTCTTATACAGAGTAATGATTTTTTTAACAGTTCTTGTTAAATTGTTTAAAGTATATTATTTATTTTATTTGAGTTAATTTAATAAAACTAATTTAAGATATTATTTCTGTTACCTGGTTTGTTAAAACTTGAAGTTACTTTAATTGGTTAAGTAGTTGCCAACCGTATTTGATACAGTGAAACCGCTGTATGTTGTTTTTCGATGGATCATAACAATAAATGCTGTATCATTGGTAAGGAGACATAACAAATTTTACACTAATAGTAAAAGTGAACCTGAAAAAACCAACGAAAGTTGTAGTTGCATAAAAAAGGAAACAAAAATAAACAAAATAAGGAAATACAGTACTTATAAATGTCTATTACTATTATCAAAGTCTACATATTTTGCTATTATCTTTCCGGCCCGTCTCTTCTGTATGTTTAAATCATAATTCTTTATCTCTCCCTCTCCATAATCAATATTCACTTACTTTAAGGCCCTGTTCCACCAATGCTTCGGCAATCGCAGCCCCAATACCGGAACTGGCACCAGTGACTATGGCAACTTTGCCAACCCAACGATCCATAGAGAGCACCATGGTTGTGATAATTTCAAAGTCGTACAATAACTAAACTGTAATGATACTGTGTTCTCTCTATTTATAGGTTTCAAGAGTGGAAGTAGTGAGTACCTAATACAGCCGAGAATCTCAATTATACTAAATTGATATTTATTTACAGAATGTTGCGTAATGCTATAAATAGACACGCATAGGTACGTGTCTGAATACTTTGCTGGGATCATGAAACAGCAATTTTACTGAATTTTAGTTTGCTTATTTGTCAAATGTGATATGTATCAATATGTTGTACAATAAAGTGTAGACAAGCATTGCTATCGTTAGGAGTAGTTAGATTATCAAATAGATAGATGATGCAGGTAGCCCACCGGTGACATAGCAAAATTTTACTGTACAGAGTGATTTACTAAGTGGCGGCTAATCAACAAGTCCACAAGTGCACGTGCACCCCCAAATGTCTCCTCAAGCCCTAACTGACTGTTAGTTCTAAGCATATTTCAAGCAGTTAATATTTATTAATTAAATTTAATGAATTCAATAGCATTTAATCCGGTCTGATCCTATTTCGAAACCGCTATCTCCGTAAGCAGTAAGCGTACGTCAATGCTAAACTAAGCAGGGTGCAGTCTAGTTTTTTCACATTTAAATTTAGATATGCATCATATAGGGCCGACCTACATATGAGCTACTCTAGTCGCAACCCTCCTACCCACCACCAAATTTTTGTTCGAATTCTACGTTCTCATATTAAATACAATGGATACATATAGATCTGTAAATCGGCCCAGCCTATTGAAAACATTTTTCATCCCCTTATGAACTTTGGAGTCATTTTGCGACATTATTTGGAGCAACAGGAAAAGCCTTTTATTTTTCTCAAAAATTGTAATATAGCCTTGAAACTCGGTACAATTATTAAGCGAACGGTGCTCCGTTGACCTGCTCCCTATCACCCCTAAGGGGTGGTACAAAGTAACAAAATGATAAGATTTTTAGAGATACCTTATTTTTGATAGTTCTTTCGAATTCTACGTTCCTAATAGGAATTCATAGGCCTGTAAATCGATCCACCTCGTTGAAAAATGTTTTCATCTCTTTGTGGATTTCGTCGTATTGCAACATGATTTGAGACAACTGGAAAAGTCTCGTATTTTTCTCAAAAATTGTGATATATTCTTGTAACTCGGTACAAGTATTAAAGGGTAACACACTGTGGCACCTGCCACCGACCACTCCCAAGGGGAATGTAACAGGCTGGTCGATGTACTCTACAGGCTTCGCGGAACTTACTTAATTATTCAGTTATCTCGAAAGGGAGTCTAAAGTTTTACTACTGAATCGAGTTCTCTGTCGCGGGGTTCGAGATATGCTGCGATTGACGTATAAAAAGAGTATTGACTTGACTATTGAAAAGTGAAATATAATTTAAAATAAGAAAGATGTACATGGTGTTAGTTTTTAATTCAACTTTTTGTTTCAAGTTATTTGACTTATGTACTGTTTTCAAAATAACTCTTTAAAAGCCTGATAATGGTGATTTTCTCTTAGATTAGTATAAAGGATACCTTTAAAAATTACCCTGGTTACGCAACTGATTTTAATTTTTGTGTGCAAACGTTGCATGTTGGCTTCACACTTACCAAACATTATAGGTTTTTTAATTTGTTATGCAGCAAAGTGCTGAATGATGCCTTAGCTTCTTGCTTGGATTCTTGTTTTGATCGTATTTAAGTATGTGTGTAGGTAACTCCAAAAACTAACACATCAGCCATATTTTAAAAAATAACAAAAGCAATTTCATAATATAATATAGTATATATATATATATATATATATATATATATACTATATTCCGTAAAATGATAAGGAAGCCAGCCAGCACGCCCCTGAAAATCCGTAAATATGGCGTGACAAATATAGCGACCGAATAACCAAACAAAACTTGGCAAAATTTACCTGTGCAAAGACAGTTTTGAATATAAAGAATTCATTTTTCCATACAGTTGATACTGACGCACCATTTTCTGAAGAATAGTAATAAAATCCTTACGAAAAACACTGAAAAATTCACAAAAGCAAAATTCCGACTGCCAGCTACACCGCACAAAAGAAATACTATAAAATACTACGATTCACGTGAAGGCATTCCATTTTTGCGTTATGAAGTTAGTTTTTATCGCAACGTTTTTAACAAAATATGATTTATCTACTTAACTAGGAAACGGGAAAATATTTTTATGTAATATTTTAACCTTAACCCATAATCATGGTAGTTTAAATGTGAAAATATAAATTACACAATTGACAGTTTGGCAACAGTTTTTCGTACAATCATAAAGTAGACCTTGCAGTTGACCAGATAAAGAGTAAACAAGGGGATCTCTGATTGCTTTAAAATGTAAACAATTACATCTCCCTTGTCTTATAAATCTATGCTATGTGGTCTATGGGAGCTCATATGGGAAGTGTAAGTATTTTATATTTCCGAGCTTTTAACAATCATATTTTTATTTTATTATACTCTATATACAGTGTGACACAAATCCATGGTACCTATACCTCTCTCCCCCCCCCCTTTATTTTTTTATATACAATTTTCAAATTTAGCATGGCGAAAGTACTTATTAAAGGTCACTTTTTGACATAAAAATTAACTTGTTTTGTAGTTACCTACTATCGCGTGGTGTACTGCTCTCTCTTTGAGAAATACATATACAAGGGGTCACAAGAAACTGCGTCGATCGATATCTGGGAAAATATTTCAATTTTTGCTTCGACGGCGGAACCAAAGTTTTTAAAGGTTTCAATAATTTGTTTCACTGTATTTGGTGATGGCTTCCGTTTTTGCGGATATCGAGCAGCAAATGTATCACAAGTTCTTGTTAAAACTTTGTCACATTCTCCAAAAATAATATATAGTTACAAGACACAACAATATGTATTTGACACATGCCAAACCGATTTTATTGTTTTTGAAATGTTTATGTCCATGGCAAATTTGGTAACATTCTAAATATGATGAAAACTGCCAAAATAATAGAAATTTGCAGATAGCTTCAAAAGTAATAATCACAACCCTAATAATACTTATATGGCTTGAAAGAGAATTTCAATGTGCACAAGATAGACTGGAACAATACAGGCTGTTACATTTGAGTTTAAAAAGTTGTGGCTGTTTGAAATTTCCAAAATGTATCGCTTTCTCGGAAAAAATTGCGGACACTCTTGCGCACCATAGCATAAAATCAAAAAATGCAATAATATACAGGGTGTCCCATTTAAAATAACTAAGTTTATCTCGACCTCCGGTATAACCGGAAGTGCTGGAGTGTTCTACATATTTTGGTTGCGTTCGCCCTAGAGATTTTACCATGTTGCCAAATTTTCAAATATTTCGGATTAGTACTTTCCCAGATATCGATCGACGTAGTTCCTGGTGAAACACCCTGTACATATATTAGGCGTTGATACGTAAAAACGTCATATAGCCGTAAGAATACACTCAGTATTATTTTTAATATCTGTTATGTTTAATATGTATGTTTAATATCTGTAATGAATCTATCAATATTATTTTTAATAATCTGTTCTATACTACCTGTACAGCTTCCAGATTGTTAATGTATAGGCCACTCCAAATAATAATACAGTATTTTTAGAACCGATTTAACTAAGAATTTGTAGATAATTATTAAATTTTTTTGTGCTAATATCTCCTTGAGTTCATAAAATCTATGCATTAATAATCTTCTGTTTTTTCTGTTATATAACTCAAATGTTCATCCCATCTTATGTATTGATCAACCAATACCTGAAGAAAAAATATTTTTTCTTTTTAGTTTTATTTATTAAAAAATATTTTAGCTTCCATGTTTTTAACTCTTGCTCTTGAAAGGGGTTGGAAACTTTGGTGTGAAGATAACAGTGACGTAGTTTAAGTTTGCGATGAGTTTTAATGATCTCCAGATGATGCCATTGTGGTTGACAAAACGTGCGCCGAGTGCAGTGTAGAGTTTTGGTGGATGTGGAAAACTACGTCAGTACTACTTTTTTTTGTTATACAAGCGTTAAAAAATGTTTAAAATTGTCTAAGAAAGAATGAAACGAAAACAATAGTTTTGGTTTTATTACCTACTACTTTTTATTTCATTACAGCAAATGTGTAGACTTTGGTATAACCTTTACATCGCTGAATTTGTCTTTGGAAGGGCTATTTGTACTATGAAATATAAAGCGTTCAATTAAAAAATCAGAGTCAATGGCTCAAAATATTGGAAATACTGGATAAAAGTATTACTATATAGTAATTGTTTATCTCTAATGTATCTAACCTAAACACTTCAGCGTTTTTTTCAATCTCAACTAGAAAAAAATATGAACTTTGTTCCACCATTTTGAGACACACTGTATACCCGTCAGTATATATATTCCAGAATATATCCCCGTATCAATTTAATTGTATTTTCCGTTTTTTTTTTTTCCGCCTTTATTAGATATATGATCTGTTATTTTCTATAGGTTAACATCATTTATTACAAATTTTAAGGTAGAATGGCAGTGTTATTTTTTAAGTAATGTCAAACCTCGGAAATCCATTCTGAACTTACGAAATGACACACCAAAATTCCCTGCCAAAATTAACCAAGAATAAGTAACTTATTAATTTTGCAATACTATAAAAGACAAGAATAAATAAATAAGTAAAAATATGCGGGATCAATCAACTGATATATTCAGTAGCATTTATTTTTACCATCATTATGTCCATTATATGGAACGGGAACTTGAAAGCCAGTCACTTCCTACTAAAATAAATTTCCACAGTTTATAAAATAGATATATTTATTTGACTGTTAATTACAATTATTAATCATCTTAACTATTTATTCAAATTTGAGGCTTTCGTTAAGGAAAGACTCATCCACTGCTCTTACAATGAGTTCTTGGATCTGAAACAGAAAATAGATAGCAATTTAACAGCAAACTAAAATAAGAGAATATACTGTATATAGGTACACTATTATCCAAATATAGATAAAAAGTTGTTTTAAAATTACGTAGATAGGTTTTGATTCCGGAATAAAAACGTCCACCGATACTCTGCACGAAGATTGAAAAATCTTGAAAACCTTGGTATTTGACAGTTTAAACTGTGAATTATGTATAATTGACAGTTTATAATTGTCACTTTGATCTGGCAATTATGTATAATTGCCAGTTTGATCTGGCAATTATGTATAATTGCCAGTTTAAACTGTCAATTATAGATAATTGTGAGTTTAAACTGGCAATTATATATAATTGCCAGTTTAACCTGTCAATTATACATAAATGCCAGTTTAAACTGACAATTATCTATAATTGACAGTTTAAACCGGCAATTATAAAATTATTTCACACGATGTCCTTTCTACGCTTTGTAGTTTTTACGGATTTTGATATAACGTACTTTAACGAATAAATTAATATAGGGTGAGATAGATATAGCTCTAATAGTAAGATATGCTGTAGACATGACTATAAATGGTTACCATAAGAGCAATGTGTTGAAGAAAAACTTTGTAGTAACGAAATCATAGCGACTATGTATTTCAATTACAGAAATACCTAGAAGTTCATGTTATAACTCAAAATTTTTTTAACTTATTAAAAATGTGTCTACGTCACTATGCATTCTATGTAAAAAAGTGTTATTGAAGATTATTGAAGTTGTTTTTTTTGTTCGGTAATTTTTCTGTTTGACTACTTCTGGATTTTTGCATTGTTTTGTATGTAGCGTTAGTGGAGAATAATAGTAGTTGTTTTGTAGTGAAGAAATGTTGCGCAAATGAGTAATAATGAAACTATAAAGGGCAAGGAAAATCGCTGGTGAATTATTAACCATCGAAATTTGGGCATAATGACAAACAAAAAAACCCAAAAATTAGTACGTTTGTGTAACGTTTTTTTTTAGGGCAAGGTAAATCACTGTTGAATTAAAAAAAATCAGGACGTGTGGTGTAGGGTAAGGAAAATATGTCACAAATGTATCAAATATACTAAAAATATATTAAACGTGGCAACGTCGGCCCTTTGATTGATAGATTGAAAGTTACCTAAAGAAGAGAAAATGGTGGACATTTACGAGTTTTGAATGATTTTTTATTAACATTTTCAAGCATTTGCGCAAGAAAAAATATAGTGGAATGACACCCATAGGTCATGTAGAACACGTGAGTAATTTTAGTTTTCGTGTAGCAACAAAGAAGTAGTCAAAATGAAAAATGATCTTTTTTCTAATATCTAAACTAATCGAGACATGCGCAGGCACCGAAAATTTTAAAAATCGGATCTCTAATAACTGAAATACAAAAGAAAATCAGCCATTTTGCATTTCGGCATTGTTTGACTTAGAAAGAGAAATAGAGAAAGGGGGGCTAATTTTTTCGTATGTCTCTTAGTTCAAGAATTGTTCTATAACAGCAAGCAAATTTTGCCACCCTGTACAGTTGGTGAAAAGTAAGTACTTATGATACCTTCAGCTTGTACTGTCTACAAACTTAAAAAAAAGTATAAAACACCACCTTTTATATTCATCTACAATGTATGTCACGAGTTATTGAAAAATTATACAGTGAGGACAAGTCCCCCCCCCCCTCTAACTTTTGAACCACTGGGTAGAGTGTGATGAAATTTGGAACGATAATATATGACTAAATTCTGCATTTTTTGACACATCAATGACAACTCTGAATGTCAAAGTGACATATACTATCATTCCAAATTTCATCACAATCTACCCAGTAGTTCAAAAATTAGAGGGGGGGGACGGACTTTATGTCCTCACTGTATATACATGCTTAAAATATTTAAATATCAAGCCCCTTAAAAACCTACCTGGACATGAGGAGGCGTAGATAACACATAAACGACAGCATCAGCAATATTTTCAGGTTCGATGAATTGCTTCTCCTCAAAAGCTTTTTGAACTTGTTTTCTCATTGCATCAGGAATGATTTCGGTATCCACAGGCCCTGGACTGAGACTCTATAAAATTCGTAGTTGCGTAAATATTTTTGTTATTATTATTTTGTTAATTGTTGTTAAATTATTATAGATATGTAAAGAAAAATATGTGTCATCAAAAGTTGCGAGAAATATCTGTTTTTCATTCATACAATTTATTGTATACAAGAAACGGGAAAAAATAATGTTAGATCAAAAGGGTATCAACGAGGCAATTAAATATAATTACCTTATAAGGACGTAGTTAGTAAATTCGAAATTTATAATCTATAATAAAGTATATATAATATATAAGATAGCTACGTAATTTCATTACGTCTCGAAAAATGGCAATAGATGTGATAACTGAAATAAAAATTTTCGTTTATTTGGATATCCTGTTGGTAGTAGTACTAGTATCTTCATTACTACTCGTAATAAACAATAGTCATCAAATAAGTACTATTTCTAGTCATTAAGTCTATCACCGCAATAATTAACTAGTATTTTATTATGATTGTAAAGGATGGTTATGCAATCCACTTTCATAACATGAAAGAAAAACCACAAACGAACATCTCAATATTTTACATAAACAAATTTCATAGTGTCACTTTTCTGATATAAATTATTTGATTCATTTAGGTCTACCTAAATTAGCAGAAAGCGGTTTCTTCAACGCTGTTCACGGAATAAAACCATATCATAATCGCAAACAAGAATGTATGGCTGGCTAACCGTGCCTTTTGGCCGGAAGAAAACTGAATTAAAATAACTTTGTGTTTAAATAATTAATTTAAATAATATTTAAATCATAGAAAAATATATGTATTCCCCATCAGCAGACCATGCGGGTGATCATGCACTGCAAGTTTATACATATCCCTAAAAGGAAGAATAAGCCGATTGATGCGATTTTATACTGCAGTTTTCTGCGTTTTTTCTATTATTTAGTATAGGTTTCCTTGCTAAGCTTGCTAAGTGTACAGGGTGTCCAAAATAAGATCCTCTATCTCCTTATCTCAGAAAGTATAAAAGGTAGAGAAAAAAGTTAAATACGGAAGTTTTTTATTTTTACCTGAATTTTTCATTTTTATAACTTTCTTGAATACAGGTTGTTCAGTTTATCTGATCCAGGCATCAACTTTCTTTTTTTAAATGGGACACCCTATATTCAATTACGTTTTTGAACTCTCCTTAAAATTCGACATTGTTAAGAGTACCCTATACCTATCATTTACCGTTATGAAGATATTAGCATTTAAAGAAAAAAATCTGTAAAAAACACCTGCTAAAGAAATCTCGGCAAAACAAATAACACATAAAAAAGGTACCTAAATAGGGTTTATTTCGTAACAATTAGACTCAGAAATTACTTCTATGAATCGATTTTACCTGATTAATATACAGGGTGTTTTTGACAGATGGCTTAAACATGTATATGTTAAAACTCCAGAAAATCGAAAATCTCTTATGGAACACCCTGTGTATTATTATATTTTTGGATTCTCTATTAAATTTTAACCTTACTCTATATAACGTTCTCTATTCTTATTTTGCTTAGTTTTCAAGATATTGACGAAAATGTTTGGTGCGCTATTTATAAGAGACACATTTTAGGCCCTATCTTTCTTGGCCAATATTTAAATGGTCCCAGGTACCTTAGGTAAAATACCAGAGAATGGCATTCATTACAAACTTGCATTTTACCTTTATTGGATGCCGAAGAAGATGCCAATCAAATCATCTATCAGATGGATGGAGTTCCATGCCGCAATTCTGCAGTTGTAAAAAATTTTATTAACAACTATTTTGTGGAATGGATAGGGCCAAACGGGAATATCCCATGGCCGCCGAGGATCCCAGATTTAACTCCACTTGATAACTTTTTATGGGGTACATTGAAAGCCTGAGTTTATCGAATTCAGAGTAATAATGTTGATGATTTAAAGATTAAAATCAGGATGGAAATTGAAGCGCTCAATCAAAGTGATTGCGCTGTAAGAAAACTAGCAGCTATACACAACATGCATAGCTGAAAATTAGCTGCCATATAGGACACTTGATTTAATTTATTATTTTTATAGTTATTTGTTGATTATTGTTACTTATTTGTGGTTCAAGTTACAAACATAGATTTGTTTATATTAGGTAATTAATGAAATAATTTAAAAAATATTAGTTTTTAATAAAATAATATATTCTTAATCAGTATTAAGGCACACTTACTATAATATACCAAATAATGTAGATATATTTTTAATAATAGCCGATAATGATTAATAGCTGACATTTTTTCCACATTTTCGTCAATATCTTGAAAACTAAGCAAAATAAGAATAGGGAACGTTATATAGAGTAAGGTTAAAATTTAATAGAGAATCCAAAAATATAATAATACACAGGGTGTTCCATAAGAGATTTTCGATTTTCTGGAGTTTTAACATATACATGTTTGAGCCATCTGTCAAAAACACCCTGTATGTTAATCAGGTAAAATCGATTCATAGAAGTAATTTCTGAGTTTAATTGTTTACGAAATAAACCCTATTTACCTTTTTTTTGGATGTCTTATTTATTTTGTCGACATTTTTTTGAGCAGGTGTTTTTAACAGATTTTTTTTTTAAATGTTAATATCTTCATAACGGTAAATGATAGGTATAGGGTACTTTTAACAATGTCGACCTAGAATTATAAGTATAGTTCAAAAACGTAATTGAATATAGGGTGTCCCATTTAAAAAAAGAAAGTTGATCCCTGGATCAGAGAAACTGAACAACCTGTATTCAAGAAAGTTATAAATATGAAAAATTCAGGTAAGAACAGAAAACTTTCATATTTAACTTTTTTCTCTACCGTTTATACTTTCTGAGATAAGGGGTTAAAGGATATTATTTTGGACACCCTGTACATATGCTATTATCCGCCTATAGGTATATTTGAATACATCTCCTAATTTAATAATTAATTTAATATTTTCTTACGAAATAATAATATGCCGGCCCCTCTCACACGCAAGTCTCAGACCTTCGGGCTAATCCTTGTGAGTAGAATGAGGGGTAGAAATAACATTATTATTTATTATGTTAAATTTAGTATAATCAAAGTTTATATAATTACCGTAATTTTTATTTTCGACTTCAAATGCATAAGCTCCAATCTCAACGTTTCTGCTAAGGCGGTAACCGCAAATTTGGTGGCTGGATACACACTCATTCCTGGAAAATTGGGTATTTCGTGCCCTCCGACACTATTTATGTGTATTATGTGTCCGTTTACATTATTTGCCTTCATATCCCGTACAGCTTCTCTGGTTCCTATGCACAAACCGAGGACGTTAACATCAATAATGCTCCTCCAATCTTCGGTGTTTCCATCCCCAAGAAGACCGTGTTTTAAAATACCAGCGTTGTTGATGAGAATATGAACTGGACCTAGGTTTTCTTTGATCCATTTGAAGGCGTTTAAAATGTCTTCCTCTTTACTTACATCTGTCTTGATGGGGTATAGTTTCCCTTTTTTATTGGAAAGTTTTTTAGCCAATGCATCCAAACGGTCTTTCCTTCGTGCTAGTGCAGCGACCTATGAAGAAAGTGAAACAAAGGTTATATAAAATATGGCATATAAATCACCACATAGGCTGTATATAACGCCTTCATAACTACAGAATCGATGTATTTAAAACCGAAAACTACAGTCCACGACATAGCTGCCTCACTTCCGGCTAAACAGAAAATAACTGCGCTATATTGTAATGTAAAAGAAGAAGAACTTGGTTATTTCACATAGAACAAACACTGCATATATCATATTTGAATATATCAAGTTTGAACGCTGCCCTTTTGTACTTATGTACTATTTGTTACTCTTATTATACAGAAAAATGCATTTTTAACAGTTCTTGTTACATTATTAGAGTTTAAATACTATTTATTTTATTTTAGTTTCAGTAGTTTCAGTTCAAATACATTTTGGAAGGAAAGTCATGATATTGTTTCTGCTGCCTGGTTCAGTAAAAATTTGAAGTTGCTTTAATTGCTTAACTTAATTGTCAACTATATTTGATACAGTGAAATCGCTATATGTTTTCCGATGGACCATAATATCAAAGACACTTTACTTGTGCTAGTCACATGAATCAATATTAGCGAACTACAAAAAGATACAGATGATACTATGGGTGTCTCCAGTGTTTGAAGGTATCATAGACAAGTGTTTGTGTCGATGTATTTATTGAGTTATATACAGGGTGTTCTAAGATAATGTGACACATTTTAAAAACTTCAAATTAAAGACTTCGAAGTTATAACTTCAAGGCAAAATGAGATAGCGACCAGCGGTTTTTACTGGTGCTCTTAATTTTACAGAACGTTTCTTTCGCCATTGGTACTAGTTTGTTTTACATCTACAGATGCTTGAAAAAAATTTACACTTTTTAATTCAAAAATAGACCTTAATTTTTTTGGAAGATCGCATTTTAGTTTTTTTACATTGTCAGTACAGAATAACGGACTTCATCTAATTTTGCCTTGACGTTATAAGCTTTTAAAATGTGTCACATTATCTTGGGACACCCTGTATTTTATTGTTTTTAATTTGATCAGCGAAGTAAAATTTGACAGATGATAAACAGATCTGTTGTGTTTTAATCTTATCAGAAATCTTATCGTATTTCTGTATTTTCTTGGAGTTTCATCATGAAAATGTTATTTTAAGAGTAAAAATAAACTTAGTACATATCGTTAAAATGCAGTAACAAATATATTTATTAAGAAATCTCTACGTATATTTTCTTTACTTTAGATACCTGGAAAACTGTTAAAACATCAAAATCAGCGAGCAAATCTGTTTGATTTATACAATCTAATAATTCTTAAATAAATTGCAAGGGGTCTATTTTAATATAAAACATACATTATCTGAATTTGTGTCACTTACGAAGCATTTCATTTCTTTATAAATATAATATCATAAGTTTCATAATTAAATCATCAATATCAAGAGACAATACCTTTTAATGAAATTTAATTAATAAACTAAGTCATTCATTTGACTCAGATTTTTAATCTTACATTTGTGACGTATCAGAAAACAGTTTTGGCTCGGCCATTTTAAAAAGTTTAAGTATATTTCAGTCAATTACAATTATTGAAACATTTAGTTTTTATTAATTTTGAGAACAAATAATAACCACAAATAAACCGCATATAACAATAAATGCTGTTTGGTAAGGAGACATAACAAATTTTACTAATAGGAAAATTGTAGCTGAAAAAAAGCTGCTATTTGTTGTTAAACCGGAAATACAACTAAAGTTGCAGTTGCATAAAAAAGGAAACGAAAATAAATAAGGAAATATAGTATAAATGTATATTACTATTATGTTTCCGGTCCCTCTCTTCCGTATCTTTAAATCATAATTGTTAATCTATCCATAATCAATATTCACTTACTTTAAGCCCCTGCTCCACCAATGCTTCGGCAATCGCAGCCCCAATTCCGGAACTGGCACCAGTGACTATGGCAACTTTGCCAACCCAACGATCCATAGAGAGCACCATTGCTGCGATAACTTCTTAAATCGTACAATAACAATAACTAAACTGAAATGATAGTCTGTTCGCTGTATTTATAGGTTTCAAGAGTGGAAGGAGTAATGCAACCGAGAATCTCAATTCGTTTACAGAATGTTGCGTAATCCAATTTGGTAATAAATAGACACGTACAATTTAAATGTATACCTTGCCGAGATCACAGCATGAAACAGCTATTTTACTGAATATTAGTTTATTTATTTATCATGTCATACGTATCATACAGGATGAGTCAGCGAAAAGTTTCATCTCGATTACGCCAAAATCCATTGACCCTGGTCATGATTTAGGATGACTTGGGACCGAGCGGGATTATCGCTCTTGACCCTCCCCATCGATGTAGGACTGAACTGCCTCGTTGAGGTGAACCCCATCCTCCACCAACCCCGATTACAAAAAGTGGTAGGTGTGGGCAATTCGTGGGGTCTCCTCCTGTCCGAAAGTTCCCACCCCTACGTAATGTGCATCGTCCCTTAGGACGTCGTTGCAACCCCCAGTTTGAGGTTTTCTAGATTGTCTCGGGAACGGTGCACTTTTTGATAAAAATACCTATACAGTGAGGTTCAAAACTCTGGAACGCCCCAAATAACTTTCAAAATATTGTTTTTTTGCAAAAACGCTCAGATACGTCAATTTTTTATTCTACTTTTCTGTATTTTTGAGGTATTGATTTATTTGTACAGTGACGTATCACTGAGGTGCAAAAAAAAATTTTTTTTTAATGGCAACCAGTTTTTTATTCGGAATTCATGAAAAACACATTTTTTTACGCATCTTTGACTAAAACTTTACAGAAAAAAAACCTTTATAGGGTTACAGAAGAAATTTTTCAATATAAATGCAATTTACAGTTAAAAAACCTACAAATGTTCTCTAAATTTAAACCGAGTAGGTTCTGGAATTTATTGAAACCAAACAATATCATTGCTTCATCAAAAATGTCAAAATTTTAATTTGTTTAACACGTAGCAAAATTTAAATCCATAATTTTGGTATTTCATTGTTATTATTTTATTGTTTATCTCGTATTATTCATCCTGTTTCGGAGAAGAACGGATTGAGATACTTATGATGGTTGGTTACGGGGATAGAACCAGAACTGCAACAGAAGTGTGTGAGCTGTTTAATAATACTCATCAAGATCGACCACCAATTGTGCGTTCAACAGTGAGTAAAATTATTAGTAAATACAGAGAATATGGCCACGCTCGTGATTTACCAAGAACAGGTCGTACTAAGATTGGTGAAAATACTCAACTTGACGTTTTATTATCAGTTCAAGAAAATCCCCATGTTTGTACCCGCCAAGTTGCCGCAACCATGGACATAAGTAAAAGTTCTGTTCGCAGGATTTTACTTAAACATAAATATCATCCGTACAAGGTAACACTGGTTCATGAGCTTTCAGAAGACGATTTTGATCGTAGAGTACAATTTTGTGAAATCATGCAGGAACGTTGCAATAACCATACCATCTCAGTAAAAAATATTATTTTTTCTGATGAGGCCACTTTTTGTCTTAATGGGTCCGTCAACAGACAAAATTGCCGCTATTGGGCAACACAGAACCCACGGTGGATGCAGGAATCCCACACGCAATTACCTAGAAAAGTTAATGTTTGGGCGGGAATAGTAAAAAACAGAATTTTGGGACCATACTTTTTTGATGGAAATTTAAATAGGGAAACATATTTGGAATTCCTAAGAATGGAGTTATTCCCGACTTTAATTGGTTTATTTCCAAATGCGAATGATCCAAATTCAATTGATGACCAGATATGATTTCAGCAAGATGGTGCTCCACCTCACTATGCTCTTCCTGTTCGTACTTACCTAAATGAAGTTTTTCCTAATAGGTGGATAGGTCGACGTGGTGCAATAGAGTGGCCTGCTCGCTCCCCAGACCTGACCCCACTCGATTATATCTCTCGTTTAGCTCATTGTCAGGCAGTCAATGGACAACAATTTGAGCATTTGATTTAATTGTAATATTATTGTAAGTAGGTAACCTAATTTTTGATATTTTGTTTCAATAAATTGCATTGCATTTATATCAAAAAATTTCTTCTGTAACCCTATAAAGGTTTTTTTTCTGTAAAGTTTTAGTCAAAGATATGTAAAAAAATGTGTTTTTCATGAATTCCGAATAAAAAATTGGGGTTGCCATTTAAAAAAAAAATATTTTTTTGCACCTCAGTGATACGTCACTGTACAAATAAATCAATAAATCAAAAATACAGAAAAGTAGAATCAAAAATTGACGTATCTGAGCGTTTTTGCAAAAAAACAATATTTTGAAAGTTATTTGGGGCGTTCCAGAGTTTTGAACCTCACTGTATATAAAAAAACATCTCTATTGTTTTTGCTAAAATTAATAATACTTTGGTAAATGAGGAGCAGATGTAATCAGCGCAGGTCATATAATTCTCTGAATATCCGTATGGCGATTTCGAAAGTTATCTTTATGCAAAACAGTATAAATAGTACACCACTTCACAGTCGACAGTGTAACAAATTTCACTTTCCCTCTCCTGCTATCTTGAAGGGGATTGGAGTGTGGTGTGAAGCTAACACTGACACACAACACCAAAACACTACAGTGCACTCGACGCGCGTATCACCAACCAAGTTGGCATCATCTGGATATGATTAAAACTCCTGCGTCACTGCATAGTGCGATAGTGCATTATTTTAGGCTGCCTCCGCACTGATAAAGCGAAAATGCAGTTAGACAAAACGCTTTGCTTTATGTCAAGACTGTTTGGCATACATTTAAAAGGCAGAAACGTTCCGAAAGAAAGCTTTTTTCGTTAAAATAAAAACGTTTTCTACAACTGCGTTTTTTCTGTAATTCGTTTGGTAGTTTGGTGCCATGAATTCGGATGAAGAAGATTGTGGTGTGTATCTTTGGATATTACAAATGTATCTATAGTGAAATTGACAAACATTTTTGGGTGTATCCTATAAATGGTATAAAAATAAAAATAAAGAAAAAATATATATCCTACAAACATCTGATACTAGTGATACTACCACAGTTTATAGATTTAAGCGAGATCTATAAACTTTGATACTACTGTACGTGTGTCGACCTGTTTTTGGATAATACAGATGTCAATGTTTGCGCTTCTAACAAACAGATTCTTCGTAAAACGTTTTATGTAAACTAGTACAACAAAAACGCCTTTATACAAAACATTTTATTGGATGAACGTTTTAAACAAATTAAAACATACTAACGAAACGAAAACAACCTAAATAAAAAGCATTTTGTTTAAAACGGCTTTACGACGACTTAATATGGTTTTTCGTTTTGAAGTACCAATGTGTGTTCATTGATATAAAAAGGATAGAGAGAACTGCTTCTAACTAAATTATTGAAAAACTTTTTGAATAAAGCCGTTTTCGTTTTATCAGTGTGCAGGCGCCCTTAGAGCTTGCTGTAAATTGGTGTTTTTCTTATTCAGTAGTGATTGAAAATCCACCCGAAGCGTTGTTGACTGTGTGTATTTTCTAGTATAGTATTAAACAATAAATAATATTTTCACTTCTTTAAAAATGTCGCTATTTTATAGGGTGAGAGGGTGGAAGGGGTACATTTATTATAATTTTAAGTGGAATTTAGTAGCTACTGCTTTAGAGTTAAGCATTGAACTTTGTAGATTATAGTAGAGATTACAATTCACTGTGTTAACCGGAACCGACCCTTATGTGTGCGCCTTATTTTCCACAGTACTATTAATTTTAGGGAAAAAAAATAAGAGACTTTTTTTATAGAGAATTTTATAAGGATTAATTTTGTATAGGTATAGGTATTTTTATCAAAACGGTCACCGTCCCCAGATAATCTAGAAAACCTGAAAATGGTGGTGGAAATAACGTAAAGGAGATGAAGCACATTACTTAGGGATGGGAACCTTTCCATTTAATAATACTTATGCTATCCTTAACATTTCTACCAATTTTCAAAACTTTAATAATTTTGTCCGATATAAACCGTTATTTTACTCCATCAAAACCTATATAAATGTATTGATAGTGATAGTGAGAGGACGTTCTGTCAAAATCTGTAAAAATACACAGGGTGTTCCATTTAAAAATGCAAGATGTGGTAAACCTCTCCTTTTTGGGACACCCAGTTTAAATATCAATAATATAAATAAAATGTCCCACTTCAAATAAAAATCGACCTGTCCGAGCATCGATCAATCCGAAGAACCAATCCTTTGACAGATAATCGAGGACCCTGTAGACTGTAGCGTAGGCAACAACTGTTATTGTTAGTAACCCGCCGGTGACATAGCAATATTTTACTGTACGGAGTGATTCACTAGCTCTATTTATGTTAATATTTGATATAAAAAATTAAGGGACCACCACGAGGTTATTAAATTATATGACTTGTTATGCTGAATAAAATTTCTCGCCCAACGGCCGAATGTTTAGAATTTTGTGTAATAAGTGTAAATAACATGCATTTAGCGCAACCTTGTATTTATTGTATAATTAGTAAGGCCTCTAATTCCCATGGAATTAGTTGCATGTACAGGCAACGGGAAATGATAAAAACTTTGAAGAAAATAAAATTTTTCGAAAGCTCGGAAATGTAAAATAGTACACTTTCAGTTCCCATAAAGACCACATCCCCGTTACATTAACCTTTATATGTTTATTTTAACATTTATCATAATTATTATCTTATGTAGGGTATTCGCATATATTTTGACCCCTACCTACAGGGGTTATTAAGAAAGTTAGAAAAAAAGTTTAAATACAAAAGTTGTTTGGTTTTTCACGTATTATTTTTTGGCTACGTCGAAAAAAAATTACATGTCGTACATTTGAGGAAACCAACTGAACATAATATTTTTAAATGGGACACCCTCTATAATTTTAGACGCTTGGGAAAACATTGTTTCTCTGATTTCAAAAATATATACACTGAACTCCATTTGAAGTGGACCAACGAAATTTAGGGTCAAATTTAAGCTTCGGTAAATTTCGAACCCAGTGGCGTAGAACTATGAATTTTTTTTTATTGTACAGGTCTATCATTCTAGCAAAATCATATATGTTGTGTACGTCTCCAGCTTGTTTATTTTAAGAGATACAGCTGATTTAGTGGAACTATGTTTTTTCCGTAAATTTCAAATGCATACACAACCTGTACTAGTAGAACGAGAATGATGGGAGTTCTTTCTTTTTGTAGCCTAATTCATGGGCTTCATTTCCGTTTTTGATTTGTTTTTTTAAACCCAGTATTTTAAGAGATATGAAGGTTTTCGTAAACCACTGTTTTTTGAAGTAAAAAAATCTCTTAAAATTTTGTTGAAAAAATGTAGGGTGGCTTTGGAAAAATTGCTTTATTGGAAACTGTCAAATTTAACAAAATAGACTTGTTTTCTAATTGTCACACTAAATAGCGAAATAATGGCACGTTTATCAATATATCAATTAAATCAGGCAGTTGGTATGTTACTTAGTGGAAGCACTCAAAGAAATGTGGCAGCATTTTTTGGTGTCAGTCATAGTGTTATAAGTCGTGCATGGGCAAGACATCAATTAAATTCCGTTCATTTTCGCCACGGTGGAGGTCGTGTTCGAAAAACTACTGCTAGAACTGATAGATTAATACGTTTCATTACCAGAAGAAGGAGAACTGTTGTGGCCGCAAAATTAGTAGAGCATGTTCGAGAAGTGAATAATGTAAACATATCCCAAAATACAGTTCGGAGGCGATTACATGAAGTAAATTTGAGGGCAAGACGACCAGCTAGACATCCCACATTATTAATTGAACACAAGAAGAATCGTCTATATTTTTGTAGAGAATATTTGAACTGGAATTTAAATCAGTGGAGCAACTGTCTATTTACGGATGAATCGAGGTTCAAATTAAAAGGAGCTGATGGCCGTACTAGGATATGGCGAGAAAAAGGTGAACGTTACCAAGAAAACTGTATGATCACAGTGGATCCCTATGGAGGGGGGTCAGTTACAGTATGGGCTGGTATATTCACAGGTGGAAGGACCGAGCTAGTCGTCTTAATTAACCAAACTATGAATGCAGAAAGGTATCTAAATCAGGTTTTACGACCTATTGTGTTACCCTTTGCAATTCAGAGAAGACCTAACTTTAGTTATGTAGATGATAACGCAAGACCACATCGAGCTAGAATTATAAATAATTTTTTTGAAGAAAATGGAATTCATAGATTAATATGGCCTTCCCGATCACCGGACCTCAATCCAATTGAACATGTGTGGGATGTTCTTGGAAGACGTTTAAGGAATCGTCGTAGACAGCCCGTCAATCTTAACGAATTGGCTAACGCCGTTATGGAAGAGTGGCCCCTGGTGAGTCAAGATGTTATAGACAATTGCATAAATAGCATGACAAGGCGTTGCCAGGCTGTAATAACGGCAAGAGGAGGTGCAACAAGATATTAATAAATAGTAGTTGTTATTTCATTCTCTTTTCCTGTTTATCTGTTTTGGTTTATGTTTTTTATTTCTATAGAATTAATTTAAATTACTAGGTGTTCCACATCCTTAAAAATGTATAACCTAATATGGCACATGCAGTTATTAAAAATTTAATAAATTTCATATATTTTTTCAACAAAATTTTAAGAGATTTTTTTACTTCAAAAACAGTGGTTTACGAAAACCTTCATATCTCTTAAAATACTGGGTTTAAAAAAACAAATCAAAAACGGAAATGAAGCCCATGAATTAGGCTACAAAAAGAAAGAACTCCAATCATTCTCGTTCTACTAGTACAGGTTGTGTATGCATTTGAAATTTACGGAAAAAACATAGTTCCACTAAATCAGCTGTATCTCTTAAAATAAACAAGCTGGAGACGTACACAACATATATGATTTTGCTAGAATGATAGACCTGTACAATAAAAAAAAATTCATAGTTCTACGCCACTGGGTTCGAAATTTACCGAAGCTTAAATTTGACCCTAAATTTCGTTGGTCCACTTCAAATGGAGTTCAGTGTATTTTGTTGACATTTACACTGACAGTTTTCGAAATCTTTAATATTTAATGTTTACAATAAATCATACAAAAAATATTAAAAAATGAAAATATTAGGAAATGCTTAAATAACTAAGGTTACATCGAAAATCGTTAAATATTTTTTATTACTGTTAGTTTCTACTGTTAAATATTTTTAGTTCTTTGTATTTTTTGTATTTTTTTATGGTACTCGCAGTCGAATATTTCGAAAACTGTCAGTGCAAATGTCAACAAAATATATATTTTTGAAATTAGGAAAAAAATGTTTACCCAAGCGTGTAAATTATACAGGGTATCCAATTTAAAAATATTATGTTCAATTGGTTTTCCCAAGTTTATGACATGCAATTTTTTTTCCCACCTATCTAAAAGATAATACGTGAAAGACCAAACAACTTTTGTATTTAAACTTTTTTTCTAACTTTCTTAAAAACCCCTGTAGGTAGGGGGTCAAAATATACGCGAATACCCTGTACAAACCCATAAAACCTTTATTTTTCAAGATAATCGATTGAACTTTTTTTGTTTCAAAGCACATCAAAAACTGCTTCTTTTGACCCTACTACCGCTTTTAAGACGGGCTTGCAGGACCTGCAGCGATTTTTTTATACCACCGAAATTGAATATAACCATTTAGGGATTTTTTAATTTAAAATCTGGCACGATAGCGTTAATCAGGACCGCTCAAAACCTCCATATGCGAAATTTGAACAAACAATATACATGCCGTTTCTTTCGGGAACAAAACCGATTGGATTATACAGTGAGGTGCAAAAGTCTGGAACGCCCCAAATAACTTTCAAAATGTTGTTTTTTTGCAAAAACGCTCAGACACGTCAATTTTTGATTCTACTTTTCTGTAATTTTGAGGTAGATTTATTTGTACAGTGACGTATCACTGAGGTGCAAAAAAAAAATTTTTTTAAATGGCAACCCCAATTTTTTATTCGGAATTCATGAAAAACATATTTTTTTACGTATCTTTGACTAAAACTTTACAGAAAAAAAACCTTTATAGGGTTACAGAAGAAATTTTTCGATATAAATGCAATGCAATTTATTGAAACAAAATATCAAAAATTAGGTTAGTTACAATAATATTACAATTAAATCAAATGCTCAAATTGTTGTCCATTGACTGCCTGACAATGAGCTAAACGAGAGATGAATTAATTTTGAACATTATTGATAAAATCAGGCGGAATGTCTTCTATTACTTGCTGAATTCTGTTTTTTAATTCATCAATATTTTCTGGCCTACTCTCATACACTAGACCTTTAACGTAGCCCCATAAAAAATAATCGAGTGGGGTCAGGTCTGGGGAGCGAGCAGGCCACTCTATTGCACCACGTCGACCTATCCACCTATTAGGAAAAACTTCATTTAGGTAAGTACGAACAGGAAGAGCATAGTGAGGTGGAGCACCATTTTGCTGAAACCATATCTGGTCATCAATTGAATTTGGGTCATTCGCATTTGGAAATAAACCAATTAAAGTCGGGAATAACTCCATTCTTAGGAATTCCAAATATCTTTCCCCATTTAAATTTCCATCAAAAAAGTATGGTCCCAAAATTCTGTTTTTTACTATTCCCGCCCAAACATTAACTTTTCTAGGGAATTGCGTGTGGGATTCCTGCATCCACCGTGGTTTCTGTGTTGCCCAATACCGGCAATTTTGTCTGTTGACGGACCCATTAAGACAAAAAGTGGCCTCATCAGAAAAAATAATATTTTTTACTGAGATGGTACTGTTATTGCAACGTTCCTGCATGATTTCACAAAATTGTACTCTACGATCAAAATCGTCTTCTGAAAGCTCATGAACCAGTGTTACCTTGTACGGACGATATTTATGTTTAAGTAAAATCCTGCGAACAGAACTTTTACTTATGTCCATGGTTGCGGCAACTTGGCGGGTACAAACATGGGGATTTTCTTGAACTAATAATAAAACGTCAAGTTGAGTATTTTCACCAATCTTGGTACAACCTGTTCTTGGTAAATCGCGAGCGTGACCATATTCTCTGTATTTACTAATAATTTTACTCACTGTTGAACGCACAATTGGTGGTCGATCTTGATGAGTATTGTTAAACAGCTCACACACTTCTGTTGCAGTTCTCCTTCTATCCCCGTAACCAACCATCATAAGTATCTTAATCCGTTCTTTCTCCGAAACAGACTATATTAGAGGAATAATACGAGATAAACAATAAAATAATAACAATGAAATACCAAAATTATGGATTTAAATTTTGCTACGTGTTAAACAAATTAAAATGTTGACATTAGATGAAGCAATGATATTCTTTGGTTACAATAAATTCCAGAACCTACTCGGTTTAAATTTAGAGAACATTTGTAGCTTTTTAACTGTAAATTGCATTTATATCGAAAAATTTCTTCTGTAACCCTATAAAGGTTTTTTTTCTGTAAAAAGACGGTTAATATCATGAAGTTTATATCCTTATTATTAAAAAAGAATATTATCAAATCAACCATTTTAACTATAATCCAAGGATATGAAATAGTTTTTGAAGATGAAGAATGAAGATGACCTGTTTGGAACCAAATAAAAACCTCGCTGAAGAAACACCTCTAGTTCCGAAACTCCCAATAGTACTGATTACCAGTAGGTCAATTATTATGGAACGGCGTCAGGGTTAGGAGCAATAGACCAGTAGGTGATCAACAGTAACTGGCAATTTCGGAACAACTGTTCGATTCGTCACTCATTGTTAATGTATGGAAAAGTTATTTTACAAAATGTTGATCACAGACAACTTAACAATTATTTTCTGAGACATTGATCATTAACACTGAACATTGAAATCAACATAACACTCAAAAGATTGGTTGTGTTTACTTTTACTGATGCTGCATGACATTCTTTGACGCAATATTGTCAGTAGATTTTTAGCGTCAATGGTGTAAAAATTACACCAGTAACTTTTACACTGAACAGTAATTTCGGAACAATGCTGATGTTACTGACAGTACCGGTTGGGAATTACGGAACGCGAGGACAGTGATAAATTTTTCTGCCAGGTAGTTTATAGAACATTTTTAGAATGCCTCCGGAAATATTCGAAGATTTTCTAGGACAATTACACGCAGCCTCAAACAATAATGCCCAAACTTCAAAAAATGACAACCATAACTTCACAACTTGATATTAATTTTTCTCTTCGGCCAAAATGTGCCGAGGAAGCAAATCTTGCTCGGATCGGTCTGATTTTAATTTCCGAACGATCAAGATTAACCTCCCTTACCTACAGATGTAATTAATGAACGATAAGGACTAAAAAGAGCAATCTGAGGAAATTACCGAAGGCAACTATTCATAACAACTTAGACACTTGCCTATTTTGCGAGTCTGTCCAGTAGGCCAGTATTTTGAAATGTTTGAGCATAGCGTCCCTTAGAAGAAAAACGCAAGCATGAAGTCATGAGGCAAGCATGCATGAGGAAGTTGTCATTTCTTCGTTGAATGACTGTCATGAATGATAGTCATCCATCGGTAAAAATAAGAAGGGACTCATTGAAGATCATCGTCGGCGAATTTTTAACATCAAAGTGCCACCAGATATCAATCTGTCCATACTTGATATATAAGTTGATAATTTGATGCATATCGCTGTATACAGCATTTATAGTGTATATGTGAGTCAACGAAAAGTTTCATCCTAGATTATCTGTCAAATGATCGATTTCCATGAATAATCCAGAGACAGATCGATTTTTTTTTTTAAAGAGGGACACATTTTTATAGTATTGACATTTAAACAGGGTGTCCCAAAAAAGAGAGATTTACCACATCTTATACCGAGATATCAAAAATTATCTTGGTCAAGGGTGGTTGCGGAATGTAAAACGTGTGTCTTACTTTAAATTTGAAATAATTATGTCACTATCACACTGACATCATCAATAACCTACAAATTTCATACCTATTTGTTTCAGTTCTAAAACAATAATGAACTTCAAATTATGAAATAACGGTTTTGGTAACAAGAAAAACTAAATTACAGTAATTGTTGGAAATGTCCCCCGTTTTGTTCGTTGCACAAGTTGACGCGCCTCCCCATGCTGTGAAAAGCGTTTTGCAGCATTTCTGGCGTTATGGTTGCACATTGCTGAACAATTATTTGTTGCAGTTCTTGAAAATTATTTACCGGAGTTGCGAAAATCTTGTTTTTAAAGTAAGGAAATATAAAATAGTTCATAATTGTCAAACAAGGTGATCTCGGAGGAAACTCAACTTCTGTATGCAAACTTATCAGCCGGTCATCAAAAAACTCGCGGAGGAAAGCAATATTTTCTCGTGTAGTGTGTGCTGTTGCACCGTCATGCTGGAAATAACCGTACCGAAGTTCATCATCGTTTAACTGTTGCACAAATTCAGCCAAAAAGTTGTGTCTGTACCTTTCTGCGTTGACGGTGAAATCGAAAAAAATTGGCCCAATTATTCTTCTGCGAGAAACTGCCATCCAAACACCAATTTTTTGAGCATGTAATGGCGACTCAGTAAAAACATGAGGGTTATCATTGCTCCACATTCGCATATTTTGAGAATTGATGTATCCCGAAAGGTGGAAGTCCAGAAGATCGTTATTCATTAAATTATTGACAAACCAATGGCAGTAAGCAAGGCGTCTGGGGTGGTCTGCGGGCAGAAGAGCTTGATGTGCTTATATCTTATATGGATGCACGTTTAAGTCTTTCTTTAAAATCTTATGACATGTTCCATAAGAAAGTCCAATTTCCTGAGAAAGAAGTTTCAAAGGTTTTGCAGGCTCCTCTTCCATACGTTGACGAACGTCATTGATAACTTCTTCTGTACGAACTCTTGGTCTACCAGCACCTTTTTTATGAGTCACACAACCAGTTTCGCGAAACACTTCAACACAATTTGTAAGGCACGCATAAAAATTGTCCGGTAATATTGCCACGTTTGGGAAGTGCTCTCGAAAATTGTCCAAATACAAACGTTGACTGTATTGCCAATTTCCATTAACTAGCGCACCCGTTCGAAAATAGGCTTCAATCATGAAAATTTTATGCTGTGTGGTAAGAGGCATGATTCAAAAACTGGATTAGAAAATATCAGCACAATGACTTGACAGATTCTGACACAACAAAACATATTCAAAAATTTAAAGTAAGACAAACATTTTACATTCCACAACCACCCTTGACCAAGATAATTTTTGATATCCCGGTACTTTTTAAATGGAACACCTTGTGGATTTTTACAGATTTGGATAGAACGTCCTCTCACAAATGCACTGATTTGGGTTTGATGGATATAAATTTAATAAGGCATATATGACCATAAAATAAATGGTTACAATAAAAGGAATGCGTAATGTGTTGGAGAAAGACTTTGTAGTGGCTGTAGCCTAGCAACGAATCGCTGTTTTCTTTCTGACTCATTATTCTTCTGAAACGCTCTTTTATATATCTCTCTCTCAGTATTAGAGCTATATCCAGCAAACCTTATATCAATGTAAAGTTGTGGTAAACCTCTCTTTTTTGGGACATCCTGAATAAAATGTCAATACTATGAAAATATGTTATCCTTCAAATAAAAATCGACCCGTTTCTAGATTTTTCGTCGAAACCAATCCTTTCACAGATAATCGAGGATTAAATTTTTCGTTGAATCGCCCTGTATATTTAAAATAAATCATGTTTTTCTATTAATTCAAATAAATCGAATATAATCTTTCATTTTGGCCAGCCTTTTGGATTCATTGTTTTTGCTTCCATCTAAAGGTCCGTACAAACTAGGGAGCGCATGCGACGAGTCAAAGCGAAAACGCACGAATATTCTAGTGTAGATCGTTGATTCGTAGTTTCTCATCGCATACGTGGCTACTTTAGGAGCTCCGTAGCCGGGCGGTTAAAGACGTTTGAACAATTAGGATTTTTTAAATTTGAATTCATCAAATAAATTGGCTTTTTATTAATGATTAGTTCCGACAAAATGCGATTTGAGAAGAGACTAATATCCAGTTTCAGTAATTTAAAAAAACTATGTAATATAAAAACTAAGTAGGTATCTAAATACTAATAATTTATTTTTCTAATAATTTAGTATTACGATGGTACATTAAGTATGTAAGATAATAAGATAGTAAGATAAAGCAAAATGTTTATACACTTATTTGGGATATACCACTTTTGAAATTTTCTAATAATAATTTAGGAATGTTTGAGTGATAAGTACTCTTGATGATATCTACCACATCAAAAAAATATACTGAACAGCAAATAAAGTACAACACCTATGTTTAGGGTGAAACTTAACTGCCTATCTTTTTTGGAACCGCTTAATCTAACGAGGTTATATTTTTGGTTAGACAGGTTTTATCTCGGGAACATAATTTTGGTTTTGGAAATTTTTTTATTTGAAACAACTAAAAAGATGCGGGATTATTTTTCAAAGCTTTGTGCTGTTGCTAGTGTGGTAATAAGCCAGTGCAAATCCCTCTGTATGCACCTGCTTTCCAGATATATTCCTGCTCCAGAAAAGCTATCTGCCACGCACGAACCATCTATTTAACACAAAGGAATTTGAAAAGGGAATCTATTACTTCCTTACCCTCATTAATCATTCTTTAGAAAATATAGAAGCATCATAGTGCTGGTTCCACCCAAAGCAGCCCTGTTTTCTTCATCTAGTAGATATGAGAATCTTTGCCTTTCTACAAGACGACAGCTGCATGCCCTTCTACTCTTCCTTCCAATATACGTATTGTTAAAAAAACGGCTATCGTCTATTTATTTTCCAAATGGAAAGCAGAGACAAATCCAGACGAACTGGTTCCGCAATGAGGACTATCATATATAATATATAGATTTTTCAAATTAATGTTTATTGGTTGGATGCACGCTTCCTTGAAAGCATTGGAGAAACAAGATCACTATTAAATTTTAGACACCAATGCAAACATTTTTCAGCTTCTTGGACGAATCCACTGGCCGTTGGGCCGTTGGCCGTTTGAGCGTTGGAAAGGTTGGAAGCATTGATCGAACAACGTTCAGTTATGGTAGAGCAGTAATATTTGAACTGAATAGTTAATCAGAAGTTACATCTGTGGATCAGATTTCCTCCAAATAATTTTAATGGGTCAGAACAAAGGTGGAGCGCCAGGTATCAGTTTCCTTGCTAACTTGATGTGATACATTGCATTAACCTAAGAATTCCCAAACCATCCGAGCATGGAAACGAATACTGCAAGTAGGTATAACGTTTTCTATGGTATAAATGTGCAGGCAAGATGTAATGCAAAAGAATAATTTACTTCTATGGACGCACAGTGGTCAGGTTCGATTTCTGATTATCGAATATTTGATAAGTTGTGTACCTACCCGTGAAAAAATGTATCTACTCGTAATATCTAAATGAATTATAATATCCGGTATAACAATATGATATTATTGAGTGATTCTAGTTGTGAAATTACTCCTTGCTTGACGTTTTATAGAATTCCCAAAAAACTTGTAAAAGAGAAGAGAAGAGAAATAGTTTGCATCGGAAGATGCTTCGGCCAACTAAAGAGAACTCGAAAAAGTTGCATTCATTATTGTCATTTGTGTTGTTCTTCATAATATATAGCATTTGAGCGATCGTGAAATTCCTCGCAATGAAAAATTTTATGGTGAGGACTTTAGAGAAGAAAGACGATTTAGAAAATGCAGGTTAAAATGTTTAGTTCGTTATACAGTGTATTTGCACAGGGTGATCGATTTAACTGGAGAAAGGAGTTTTTCTGGGGAACGGCCAAGAAAAACAAATTATTTTAAAAAATATTGCGTTTTTACTTACTTTCACAAGAAGGGAGGGTAGAAATACAAAAAAATACCATTACGAGCGCCGAGGCTAGGAAACCAGCCAAGGCATTAAATCTGCTTTTCTGCCGTGTGAAACATATAATTTTTTCTCCAAATTTGTTCCAATTTCACGCAAAATTGTCTTTTTTATATTTATTAATTGCGTTTCATTATCAATATCCAAATAATTAAATTATTTCAACAAAGGTAACTGGCTCTTGATTACTATGTTTACCGCTGATGACGCTTGTTGAATTGTTGGTGTAATGTCATTGTCAATTGAAAATATCAGTTTGATTTAAATTGTTACCTGGATCGTTGCATAGCAACGATGAACTTTTTCTGCCTAGGCAGTAAAAATATACCTTTTAAGCCTGTCAAGTGTCATTAATAAGCCGCTTTTAATGTCATTTGGAGAAAAATATTATTTAGTAAAAATATTCACACTTAAGGAATCTTTGGAAAGACTTAATAAAAAATGTATGTTGCTTGAAGAAACATTTTTTATAATGATATTTTTCGTATTCCTGCCCTACCCTCTTGTAAAAGTAAGTAAAAATGAAATATTTTTAAAATAGTAATTTTTTTTCTCGGCCGTTTCCAAGAAAAACTCATTTCTCCAGTTAAATCGATTACCCTGTACATCAGTACATTTTTACAAAATTTTTTGACATTATTTTAATGCATAGTTTATATCCACCTATCAAATATAAGAAAGAGATAGATTATTTACATCATTGACATCAAATGTTATTACTTATAAGATATAAGCAATAACATTGCTACCACATGGTTCATAGTGTCTTTTGGGATTAAACTACCTATAAAATAACAAAAAGCAGGAAGGAAACCAGAACCAGAACCATACAAATTAAATATTCAAAGTGCAGTATCAAGGCAAACTTTATAAATTTCCCTGGCTTCTGGTTTTCTGCTTTTTGTTATTTTACAGGTGGTGTAATCCCAAAAGAAACTATGATTCATGAAAACGCACCACAAATGAGTTACAGACATTATTGCTACCAGCTACCACAATTAAATCCTTAAAATAAAAATATATTTCCGTTTACACAGTCTATTAATTAATAATAAGTAACTGATACCGTAGTAATTACTCCTAAATTAGTTGTTTGTTTATCACTTGCTTCATCGGTCCTATTTTTTAATTGATAAATATCTGAAAGATTGTAAAAACTGAAAATCATTCCATAGTACCAATTCCTGCTACATCCACACGTTTCATTACTAGTATAGCCCCGCCATCTATGATTCCTGCAGAAATATAGTGGTACGCACTCGGATAATTTTGCAGGAAGCGTTTAGTTACGGAAATAAAACACAACTACTTTCTGCTGCTACATTTTAACTTTTATCAATTACCTAAGTATATCGCGACATCTGGGGCCTGAACGGTGAACTTGTGACCCTGCAAATAATCCTGCAAAATAGTACACATGTAAATATACTTCAATCATCAATTTTATTCGTTTTGTTGTACAGCTTGTTAGTATTTGGCCGTCCAGCGGTAAGTGGCAGCAGGCCGTGGAGGTTATGAATGAGTTTATTTGGACTGTACAAGGGGGCATGATAATAGGAGCATTACAGCAGGAGGGCAGGAAGTTGTAAAACGTTGTTAGTGTGATTATAGCGGTAGGTTTCGTTTATCGTTTTAGTTCGGTTTGTTTACTTGTGCGGTGCGAATATAAATAATGAATCCATGTGTGATACCGGAGCCGGCCGATGATACCGTGGGGGATGGTAGATGGAAGTCTATGGTAAGTGCACTTTCTATATTTTGAAATGTATCAACCAATCACTATACTTCTGTAGATGTGCGTTTCGCTGACTACGTAGGCATCGTCTACAGACGTACAGTATTTTACGCTTCTGAATAACTTTTTTGTGTTTTACGCCAAAGTAACCAAGGTTTGAACCCAGACCCAAAGGGATGTTGTCGTCAATTGTTTATTTATGGTACAGTAGGTACAGCCCTACGATTTATCAGACAAGAAAACGGCCACCAGTGATAATAAATAATAGGAAAACAAAACGAAAGCAGAAGTACTTTATTTAAAATATATTAATCCAGTGGTATTATTTAATAGATTTATTTCATTCTTTCGATAAAATGGAATGTAGATATTTGAGTCATCTGAGTTTCTCAAACAGTAGTCGAGATTTTTGAACAAAATTAGTGGACGCTTATGGGACAGAAATTGACAACATTCGTTTTTTCTCTTCATTAATAATGTATCAAAAAATCTCGATTTCATCGTATTATCATGTATAATTAAATTCCTCAGTTAATGCTTGAATTAATGTTTTTTACTCTCGGCCCAAATGAAAAGTTATAGGTATTATAAATTATATGTACTTATAATTTTTTAAATAAAAGTTTTGACAAAATAAAAAACTCGACATTAATAGAAGCGTTTTATAATAAACTAGCCTTATCTTATTGTTTCTTTCAACTATTCAAACCAATCTCTTCATTGGTAAATTTTGTTTTGTATTATGATGTATGTACGAACAAGCTTATGAAATCTCAGTTTTTCATCCAATCCAAAAAATCAGTTATAATCTTTAGTTAGCTAATTTGTGGAATATTTGCATTTGAGTATCGAATTTCCAAATACCCTAAGGTGGAGGCCATAAAATAAACAAGAAGAAGAGTATCGAATTTTGTACAGCGATATTATGGACCAAACTTTAGAGGTTTAGGTACCTACTACACCTGCATTTTTATTTCGAAAACTTCTATATTCCTTTTATTTGTTATTTACATATATAGAGTTAGATAGTCAAAAAAAATTGTTGGATTAAAGAATATCTGAAATTGTTTTTAATTTTATTTAAATCTAATTTTTAACAATTTAATTTTGCCTAATCTGGTAATATTTCATTGTTTAACACTGGCAATTGGTACCTATTTTATTATTTATATTTTATTTTTTCTGTTACTATTAGTGTTAATATTATATATAAAAAAATTCGGCATTATATTCAATTACTTTAGAAGTGTTAAGTTATGCACATGTTTTCCAGTACATATCAATGTAGTGTCATCAGCAAATAGTCCATTGACCGTGCAAACATCAACAAACAATCAAACATCGGGCTGCTTATTGGCACAATTATCAAATTTCTACTTCTAATTTGAGAGTATTATATAAGTAAACGTTATTTATGTTTACGATTATCATTAAATAATATTATAATTTCACTATATGAATCTTAGGGCACACAAAAAGCTTTTATACACACTACTCATATCCAAAATTAATATTGTACGTACTATTAGTACTTTTACTATTTGTTTATGATATAATATTATGCATACAAGTTGCTATGTCGGGTTGTTTTCCGTTTTTCTGTTAAATGCGAAAATGTTTTCTTTACTGACTGAATTTTATATTTCCTTATTTCTCAAACTGAAGGACTGTTCATAAAAAAAAACCGCCCAAAATGTCGGGAGTGGATAGAACATGTATCTGTTTAATTCATTGCAAATTCTGTCTGACTCTTAATGATTTCATCCACCACCTGAGTAGGCTTCTGGTGCGTAGCACGGTTTAGGTACTTCGTGCGAATTTTTTATTCGTGTTTTTGTCCTTTCTACTATTTACTTATAGTTTGAAATAAAGTATTACGCAATTCTAATTTTGTTTTGTAAGTTTTAACTGAACGTTGGTTTGTTTATACGTATTTACTTCATTGTTATTTATTTTCTTTTGTTAATATTTTTTATTCCTATTGTACTGTTCTCATGGAACAGGACTTTTATTATATTGTATGGGATATTGTATCTAAATAAACGAATAAATAAATAAATAAATATATTATGAAACTAATATCTGTCAGCTGTCTATCATCATCAGTAATCAAAAATGATTAATAAGGTAGCAGCTGCAAAAGATTTTGAAATTTAGTGATAAAAGTGCAATTACGTGTACCTACATAATGAAGCAGGTAGTAGCTAATTTCACTGGTACACCAAACGATCATATAATTTTGCTTACATTGGACAAAAATAAAGTATTAGTTAGTTAATCGTGTATATTATTGTCAAAATGCTAAATTTCATAGTCAGATAGATACTGGCATTTCTATTGGCATCAATTTTGTTGAAAATATATGTTTGGTTTCCAAGACAAATGAGATAACATTTAGTGGACAATACCCTGTAACTACTTAGTAACGGTGATTATTTTTTTTATTTAATTTAATTTATTTAAAATCACAGTAGTTCTATTATTAAGAGTCCATTCACTAGGTCGAAATAAGCCCTAAATCGGCGTTCGTCTCGTGTCTAATTATAAAAAAACTATAAAAGATAGCGACTTTTAGTAAAAAAGTATTGAAAGATAAGACTTTAATCTAAGTCCCTATAGTAGTAATTTTTGGTATTTCTTTTTATTTTTAAAATTCCAGGCAAACAATCTTGTACTAAAATAGCGTATTTTCAAAAATTATTTTCTCTAAAATACATGTATTAAACAAAAATTTGCTACTATAGGGATCTAGTTTATCTTTTGATCTTTCCGGTGATATATAATTTATAACACTAAAAAGAAATTTTGATGCAATTATAAGACAAATCCAGTACCCTTGCAATGAGGGCTAACTTTATTTCCATGTGCCTTTTTACTTCGGCTTTACGTGCACCTCTGAAATCTTAATAATTCGATAGTTGGAATATATAAGTCTCCACCCATCGGCCACCCATCCTCTCAATCCGACCCAACATTCATGCCTGTCAAATCTACAGAGAACGTCCCTTAAGACGTTTTGAATGAAACATTATCCTTTACTAATTTCAAATATCGATGTAAATATATAAGTTCTATTTTTGGATAAATCATCAGTAAGTTTACATGAATTGTTGATGAAAGCTGTAGTAGGATTTTAATATTGTAAACGCAATACGACATTATTCATTCATTTTAGTGATTCGCACACATATGAATTTACAGGGTGTGCCGAAATGTAAGATACAAACCGAAGGGGTATGTATTTCATACCCTACAGTAGCGTCCGTTGGAATAAAAAAATATGAGGTGATGCATTGCTGGAGCTTCCAAATCAGAGTGTTTTTTTAAATCTAGCTGTTTGTTTAGAGTACCTATTATAAAGCTAATGCAAAAAGTATGTTTAAATATTTTAGTCAGTCATACTTATACATTTGAAAAATTACTTAAATTCAATTTAATTATGTCTAAACTTATTTTTGATGACATGCTAAAAATATTTATTTCAGAACCATATGAACCCTTAGAATATTTTAGCACAATCTAAAGTAGTTTTTGTTATAAATATAGGTACCCATTTATTTTTGAAATACCTCAAATGCAATTTATAAAACCACTCATATTAGGAGACTCATGTATATAATAGCTCATTATGAAGATTTACTAGATACGTGGTATTTAGTACAAGAATTATTTTCCTGTATTCTTTTCTTCAAGAGTACCTGACAAAATGAAACCTATTAGATTATTTATTATTTACCTATTAGTCATTTTGATTATGTAAACATGCTTAATATGTTAAATAAGTTGTTTTAAAATTTTCGATTTAAATTTAAACTCGTCAAAGCTGTTACACAGCTCACTTTGGCAAGTTTTTCATGCTGATTAAATTAAATTAAATGTAATTTTCTTTCATATAAGAACTTCTTCAATGTGCTGTGTGCGTATGAATGTCAAATAAATAAATAATTGCTATAAAAATTGCTCAATGTATTGCCCAACTAATTGCAATCGTGTAAGCTATATAAGGTTATTTCTCAGGTTACTCTCGTAGTATTGTTCGTTTGGTCAATATAATTTGCATGAGAAATGGCTATTGGGTGATATTGTTGGCGATGTCACTACCATTTCTAAAAATATCCTTATGTTCGTAGGAAATTTAGATGTTAATAACTCAACAAGTTTTATAGGAAAAATAAAATAGCTGATTGATCATAAATTTAGTTTTTATTATTCACAAATATCATAGTAACTTGAGGCGATAAAATTAATTAACTAATAAAATACCTACAACGCGGCCGTGTTACTGGATGACAGATTTGTCTGGTCCTCATTGACTAAAATGTATTTTCGGTACAGTTCACAAACAATTTTTAGTTTTTCAATTAAATTTTTTTTTCTTTTCTCTAAATTTTTTTCAATGAATTAATTATTCATAATTTTTTATGTATTATTATCTAAATTTGGCATAATACACCTATATTAAAAATGCATTTCCTACGTTTTGCGTTTTATGTGTATATTAAATCGTTGTAAACATGTTGGGCTATGCATGTTTATTTGCAAGAGATTAATATTCCATTTGATAATGACAATAAATATTCCCTGCGACGTTAAACTGAATACTGCTAGTGAATAACAACGAGATATGCAGATTTAGTTCTTGGGTAAATTAAGCCATGAGATTCATACATTTTAAACATTTCTTAATAAATTTTAAGATGTGGATAGGTTCTTACCTATACGATTTATACAAGGTGCTATTAAAAAATATGAAATACAAAAATAGTATCCTGAACGTCCGCATTTGCTTAAAAAAAGGAAAGAAATGATAATCCAAAAGTGATAGAAATAGCTCTTATAGTAAGTTTACCTTCAGAGCAATGTGTCGGAGATAGACTTTGTAGCGTCAGTCTAGCAATGAATTCGCTTCCTAACTCTAACGGTGTAAAGGACAGGGGCTGAGAGTTAATCCCTCTAAGGTCGACCTAGTTCTCTTCACTAAGAAAAGGAAGCTGAATCGTTTTAAAGCACCAACTATTTTCAATAAGATGATCCAGCGTACAAATATGGTCAAATTTTTGGGAGTTATCCTAGACGAAAAGCTGTCATGGGTACCCCACATAGACAGGAAAATGTGAGGGCTTAATCCGAGAATCACTTTATGGCTCTTTACCTCGATTATTAGACCCTCCTTTCTATATGCGTCGATTTTATGGTGGCCAGCCGTCCGGGAGGTTGTTGTTGTTGTTGTTGATAGGCGGCGCGGTTACCCGCAGCACTCAGGTCTTTCGACCCATTGTGCCTGCCGCTAGTTGGGAGTTATTGGAAGAGACCCGTGCTGTGCGCATAGGCCAACACCCGTTGTAGGGGAAGCTCTCTAATGTCCTGAGGCAGAAGAAATGCTGCGCCCAGGTGTTTGTGTCTCTTGACCATGAGGCAGGCACAGCGACAGAGGATGTGAATGGAGTCCTCGTCATCGTGTCCGCAAAACCTGCACCTTCTAGTGTCACTAAAACCGATAGTGTTAAGGTGCTTGTTAAGATGTCCGTGACCTGTCAACAGTCCTGTGACAATCCTTATGCTGTTACGACTTAGCGCAAGTATTGATTGAGTTGCGTTCGACCAAGGCCCTTCAATTAAGAGCCTGGCTTGTCGCAACCCAGTCACGTTTGACCATTCTTCCTTTGATCTTACCTTGATCCAGTTTCCAATGGACCTTGCTACATAACTAGGCGGAAGCCCCAGCACTGGTTCGGGCCCTGTAAACTGTATACTTGAGCCTCTCTTAGCCAGTGTATCGGCCTCCTCATTTCCTGTTATATTATGATGACCCGGTACCCAGGTCAATTTTACCTGGTTGTTCTGTCCCAATTGGGTCAGACCATTAACACACTCTAGGACCGTCCTGGAGGTGATCCTATAGGAGATCAAGGCACGTAAAGCCGCCTGACTGTCGGTGCATATCTGGATATGCTGATTAGAATATCTCCTTTTGAGATTTTCCTGAACACATGCAGAGATAGCAAACACTTCCGCCTGAACGAGCGTGGCATACTTTCCCAAGGAGAAGGATAGTCTCGCCCTCGGGCGCACGCCCCGGACTCCCGCCCCTGATCCCTGGTCTGTCTTGGACCCATCCGTAAACCTAACACCCACACCCCACATAGACAGGAAAATGTGAGGGCATAATCCGAGAATCACTTTATGGCTCTTTACCTCGATTATTAGACCCTCCTTTCTATATGCGTCGATTGTATGGTGGCCAGCCGTCCGGGAGGTTACCATCAAGCAACGGCTAAATCAACTTCAACGTCTGTCGTGTGTAAGCACGACAGTGGTGATGCGCACGGCTCCCACAGAGGCTCTGGAGACTCTCCTGTCTCTCCCAAAACTGCATATATTGGTCGAGGAGGAAGCAAGGAGGGCCTCTTATAGGATCAAGCAGTGGGGGTGGTGGCTAGGTAAAAGCCACGATGGTGGACACACAAACATTCTTAGGAATTTGTGGGAGGACGCTGGACGCACCCAGCGACAGAATATCTCCCACTTATGTGTTCCTTAAACCTTTCACAGTAGAGATACCAGACAGGAACACCTGACACGAAAATCCTGATGCTCAAGTCTCTAATGGGCTCGTCTGGTTCACAGATAGGTCCAAGACACTCAAGACAGATCAGGGCTCAGGGGCGGGAGCCCGAGACGTGCGCCCAAGGGGAGACTCCTTGGGAAAGTATACCACGATCTTTCAGGCGGAAGTGTTTGCTATCTTTGCATGTGTTCAGGAAAATCTCAATAGGAGATATTCTAATCAGCATATCTAGATATGCACCGACAGTCAGGCGGCTTTATATGCCTTGATCTCCTACAGGATCATCTCCAGGGCGATCCTAGAGTGTATTAATGGTCTGGCTAAATTGGGACAGAACAATCAAGTAAAATTGACCTGGGTACCGGGTCATCACAACATAAATGGAAATGAGGAGGCCGATGCACTGGCTAAAAGAGGCTCAAGTATACAGTTTACAAGGCCCAAACCAGTACTCGGGTTTCCGCCTAGTTATGTAACAGGGTCTATTGAAAACTGGATCAGGAAAAGATCAGAGGAAGAACGGTCAAACGGGACTGGGCTGCGATAAGGCAGGCTCTTAATTGAAGGACCTTGGTCGAACGCAACACGCAACTCGATCGTCTAAGTCGTAACAGCATAAGCATTATCAGTCATAGGACTGTTAACAGGTCACCAACATCTCAACAAGCATCATAATAATATTGGCCTTAGTGACACTAGGATGACGAGGACTCCAGTCACATCCTCTGTCGCTGTGCCTGCCTCATGGTCAAAAGATACAAACATCTGGGTGAAGCATTTTTCCTGCCCCAAGACATTAGATAGGTTTCACTAGAACTGGTGTTGGCCCATGCATTGGCCTCTTCCAATAGCTCTCGACTCGCGGCAGGTACAATTCGTCGAAAGGCCTGAGTGCTGTGGGTAACCGCGCCGCCTTCTAACAACAACAACTCGTTATCCTTATGGAACACTCTTTTATGTATATCCCCCCTCACTATTTGAGCTAGATACATCAAGTCCTATATCAAGGACTCATTCGTAAGGAGAGGTTCTATCCAAATCCATAAACATACACTAGAATTCTATTCAAAAAATATAAGTTGTGGTAACTTTCTTTTTCCTTTCTTTTTTTTGGAAGTCAAATTATTTTTACCTGTTCTGTCGTTTCCCAACGTTATGGATGAAAAAACTGATACACCGTATAATAGGCAAGAGTAAGTTGAATTTTATAATGCATTTTAAAAGAAAACTTATTTTCCATTACTGGCATTTAGTGAGAAATTTGTTTTGTTGTAAAAAACATTTAATTTATAGCGAGTACATCATTTATATAGAAAAGTACGTACTGCACCAGCTAATAGTCAATTGTTTTCTCTTTAGACTTAATTTAAGTAAATTAAATAACTACGTCCTCTTAATCTTTCCCCTTTGTAATATAAGGACCTTGTGAAATAAGAGCTTTTTAGGTTAGGTTCACAAACTGTAAATCCTTATACGTAAAGCCTATTTAACCTAATTCCTAATTTAGCCTGTAGGGTGGGTTGGTAATTTAACATTTCCAAGAAAAGTTTATATTGATGTCTACACAGATTAGCTACTGGTGTAGTCACATTATAGCTACAAGGTGTCAAGATAGACACATACACTCACATTACCTATTTGAGAACAACCAAATTAAATTATAGAGAAGATTAAGTCAGTTCATCTGCTAAGTTTTCTAGAGAAGTATCGACCAAATATGGAAAAACCAATAATTTGAAGCACGATATCCGTTTTTTATATTGCGTTGTACTTCACTTTTTTCAATATCATCTTTATCTGTGGAGCCAAAATGTAATTTAGTTTTAATACAAATCAAGGCCACTTAATGAATGTTATTTGTGTCCACTGTGTATTTTCGATGTAATAATAATATAAGATATATAATATGGTTCCGATTTTAGTTAGTAAAATATTGAAGGCATCATTTTGTATGTCTTATTCTTAAAAGGCCATAGACAGAATTAAAATATTAAAAACTGAAGAAAACGCAAGACGAACATATCAGTCAAAAATATCAAGAGAAAGTGGATTTGGAAAAAAAACATTAAAGGAGCGGTCAACGGTTACCAAATGTATTTAAGAATACAAAAGAAAGAGAGAAGAACTGATTATAAGACTGAGGCTTTTGAAGTCAAAAATAAAAGAACAGCAGATTAAGAGAACTCTTTTGTTCTTCCTAGACAAACAAATTATGTTTTGACCTTCACTGGGCAACTTGCAGGGCAGGTTTAGTATGCTGGAGTGTAAAGATTTATTATGTTTGATGAATTCAACGCTAAACATTCTTTACAGTAGTCAGTACGAACATACAGCAACCGGGAGACATTAATGGTTTTATTTTTCAAGCTTAAATGTTAGTTTAAATTATATTATCGTGACCGTGGCTGATCTTGACCTCGCTATCATCTAAAAAAATATAGAACGGGAACTATAACATACTAAAATAATTGTTACTACTAACCTTAGACAAATAAACAAATAAGCTGAGCTACACAAACATTATCATTTACATATTTGCAATATCTGGCGATATGAAAAACAACTCGTATAGTATTATCATAGTGTAATCATAGACATAATAAAGATGTCTATGATTGTAATATTATATTAACTTCAACACAATGTCAAAAACAGTGTTAACAAAAGCACCGGCGGATAGTGACTTTTTGGGGCCTGATGCTAATTACATTTCAGAGGCCCCTAGTAGCATATTATTGGAGGGCGGGTTGTCGGTTGTCTCTAGATGAGGACAATTAATATGTGCCCAATATGGCAAACAATGTGCCCCGACTGGCATTGCATTACTTCGGCACATTGGCCGTGGAGTAGTTGTTTTTGGCATCTCCTTCCTTCAAATAAATAAGTAGGATTGTCTTCCTTAAAGACAGTAGAGATCACTGCTGTAATGGCGCCTGCGGAAAAGCAGGTCGTTATCTGTCTGTCAATTTGACAATAACTGTCAGACAGATAGTAACAAATACCCAAAGAGGGCACTACGGTGTGTTTCTCACCACTACTAATAATTTATCTCATAGTTAACTTTTTGGATTACCTAATTCCTATATAAAGAAAGATGTAAAAGTTATAGTTGCTCTTATATTGTATTTAATTAAATAAATATAATTACATAACTTGATTTTGCTTTTGTTTGCCGAAAAATGTAGATAATAGGTAGACTGAAACGAAACGGTATGTTACATTGTAAAGAGTGATTAGTCGATATTAGATGAAAGGCATAATAAAATAATCTCAAAGTGCATAAATGACAGTATATTTATTATAAATTATCTGAAAAATAAAAAAAGCAACTGAAACTCATAAAAAAGAAAACAAAACAAAATTCTATAAAACATTGGGGGCCCCCAATTATCGGAGGCTTAATACTTACTATATTAATTTATAATTTGTAATCATTCAATAATGTTTTATGTGACAAAAATAGTGATCGTATTTTTAGTACCTATAGCAAGTATTCTTGGACATTCTTTTTAGTTTTAAAATTATCGTGAATAGTTAATATGGTTATATACATTGTCTCTAATGGCGCTTGCATGTTCACTCCAGGAGTTGCTGTGCGCTAAAAAAATAACGATAAGTAGTAATAAAAATGAGTAGAGCAGAACGATAAAATACGGGGTACACTGAACTACAGAACATTATTTTAAAACAAGGCTAATCCACAATATATTTTGTGAAATAATGTTAAACCTCGGCTCCTCAAAAAAATTGATATATCTATATTGATATTGCCCAGTAAATGTCGTGCCCAACGGGATTACCCTGTCCGATGTTTCTTTTAAGACACATGAAGGTGCATATACAGTGTGATTGATACCTCCGTCAAAGTTCAGTAGTAGGTCGATCGTTTTTAATTACCTATTTCAGTGTGCCTTGACGATTATGTTGAAATAACAATTATGTCAAATATAACGAGTTTCTTTATATTCAGTTTAAAATGATAAAAAGTAATCTACAATTCTGTTGCTGTAGTAAAAATGCCTATAAAAATAAAGAAAATGACGTGCAAAAACTGTAATAGAGGTAAAAAATGCACAATAATATTATAATTAAACTAAAGCAATAACTAATGAAAAAGGATTATTGATGTAGATGTTGCATGTCTTCTATATTGGTTGGTGGTGTTCTATAAACAATATTTTTTATATATCCAAAGAAATAATAATCGCAAGGGATAAGATCTGGTAATCTTGGCGGTCAAGTTATGCAACCACTTGTCCCAATCAACCTTCTTTCGTACTGGCTATTAAGTAAACTCCACTAAACCATGTATCATTGGGAGCCATTAATCATGTACCTACCTACATTTTAGGGAACATAGTTAATAAATTTGGTAAAAATTCGTGATTTTCGAAATATTTTATCTTGAGCCTGTTTCTGTCTGCATAATGATGTGTATTTCTTATTTTTGGCAATTATGGAAAGTGGACTTAGTCGATGGAAAGTACATTTATCAATTCAGTTCTTGTCCAGTCGACGTATCAATGGGAGTAGGAAATAACGGGCAATTTGAACGGTAGCTTAGTAACTCATTTAAATTAAAAGCCAATTTTCAGGTGCCGTATATCCCCGATTTTTACGTTATTTCGTCTCAGAAGACGAATTTCTCATTATACTCTTATTTCCTTTGAACTCACCAATAATATAAATCATGTCTAATTCGTTAGTTTACTGTACATAAAACCGTAAATAACAAATTTGTTAGTTATCTTTGAGACACTCTCACACAATCACACAATCTTCAAGACACTGAAATAATCAAGAATCACCACAATGACAGGAGATAATAGATAATAGTTCCACATACCGGGTGTCCCACGGTGACGGTCCATTAGAAGTATCTGGAGAACCAATTAAGCTATAAATTTGAAATTAGAGGTGAAGCCAAATTAGGCCATGATCTACTTGATGAAAATATTTTGCAGTTTCTACCACTCCCGGTTATACCGGAAATCGACATTATCTTCGGGACACCCTATATATTATTGCATTTTTTTATTCTACGTAGAATTCTAAACACATTTCATGTGGGATGTCTTATACCTATTTTCAACTGTTTTTGAAATATGGACAGGTGAATATTAATATTTTTCAACTTTGACACCCTGTAAAATGTTTGAGATCAAACAAAACGGTTTGCACATTCCCATCTTAACTTTTAGATTAAACTTAAAGATTTTAAAGTAGTTTGATAATATTCACGAACTATAATACCTGCCAGACAAGCGTACTTAATTGAAAGAGCGAACAGTGGCGGCTCCTCCTTAAGGCCGCATGGCCGCGCCCCCCCCCCCCCTAAAGAAATCCTTATTATTATCATTACTATAAATTAAATGCAAATGTTAAAACATGTATTGTAGTACAAAACTATTATTAGGAAAGGCTCGAGCGCTTGAGCTATCGTATTCATAATGCCAGAGTCCAGAGTCCACATTACTGGATCACCACAGCACACCACTGCACAGTGAGCAAAGCATCACAGCTTCGTGGCCGCACTTTGAGTCGCGATCCAGGTAACTATGGCAACCGACCCGATCTCCTTTTCGACTAAACTCGTTAGATACTTTCCGTATGCTTATATTATGCAGATTTGGCCGCAATTATTTCGCGACCCTACGCCAACATTATTAAACATTATAACATACTTTTAACACATTACATATTTTTAACATTATTAAATTACTTATTCAATTTTTGTGAAAAGACAATTTTATATATTACTTAACATAATACTGTTAGTAGTATAATAAGAGCTAATTTTGCAAATCTTCCACTGGGAAATAAAGTAGGTATAAATAAAAGAATTGGGCGTTGCCTGCCCAATAAATAATTTCGATGAAAAAGTTATGGAAAAATTTATTTCTATGAAAGACCATAGAGATGATTTCAATTTTAGAAAATGAGTGCACCCGTGTATAAATAACTGTATGAAGTTTATTTATCTACGTAATAATTTAATGTGTCGTTTGATAACTATGAATTGAATAACTAAAATACTTTTGAGTTTATGATTGTGCCATATCGTTTTTAATTAACGGATATCTAAAAACTAAAAATAGTTATGTTCCTGCTTCCTGAATTCTCGTTTTCATCTTTTTGAAGGTAACGTCGTATATGTAAATTTTTGATATCTAAATATTAATTACCTACTACCTACCTATTTAAATATTATTTTAAACAATTTTTGTCGAGATTTCCGTCAATCGTATTGAAAAGGAGGATATTTGTGTAACAAAAGTTATTTTTTCAAGCAAATATTTTTGCTCTGTGAATTTTTAATTTATAATTTTAAGGGGTTTGACCTTGAAATATGCAAAATTTTCGCCTGCGGCGCATTGTTTATTTCTGCGCCCCCCCATATCCAAATGTCACCAGCCGCCACTGAGAGCGAATGATGCTCAATTTAGAAGATATATTTTTTATAAATAAAATATTATTCATTTAAATAATTAATTAAAATTTTTGAGAGTAGCCTAATAACTCAGGATGTATACATTTTACTTACACTTATCACTTACAGCAATTTTATTTAGGAATGTATCCATAATGGAATTTGAAGGAAATGTGGCAAGTAATATTTAAAACTTTTGTTGTGTTTTATGCTGAATTTTAAAAACTAAAAGAAGGCAATAATACTGCCGTAGTTTTCCACATAACACCAAAACACTATACCTGCACTCGATGCGCGTTTCACCAAACAAGTTGGCATCATCTGGAGATGATTAAAACTAAATCTATGCTAACATTATGTCCTCTTTATAACTAAACTATTTCTACGGTTCAGTGAACCGTCGCGACAACTCGGTGAACTGATCAAAATGATCAAAAATATTTTAACCTGTGTGTATGCTTTTGGTTACCTACCTATTTTGTGTAAGTCCCTGTATATTGCTTATTATTATATTACCATATTATTAGAATCACATCGAACGAAAACACCCTGCATAGGGAATTTAAACAGACACGGTCGTTTGTGTACGTTAACTTAGCTCTCTCACGTCGCCTTCCAAGTACCTCGATAAGAATGTTTATGTTACCCATATTTTGGCCAGCTTTACGTTTATTGAAATTAGGCGAAGCATTCTGTTAGAGGCTGTGAGTTGAACTGTGTTTTGTGGCTATCCTGTGAATTTGTGATTAATAGAAATTTATTAATACAGGTGAGCTTTTCACTGAGTGTCCTTTCTTGAATATTTTGTTATAATAGTTGTTCAGGTGATTGTTTGATAATTATTAATTTAGATAATGAATTAATTGGTAATTCGTGTGAATGAGATATCTGGAGCGAGTATGTCGCGCGTTACATCCCTTCGTACTCATTGCACCACTCAGATAATGGCTGTTCTGCCAAAACGCTGGTAACTGGAGCGAGTATGTTGCGCGTTACATCCCTTCGTACTCATTGCACCCCTCAGTACCAGTGGAAATGTGAGGCGCATTGCGAGTTGAATCCCCTTGCGTCTAGGGTAGTATCCAGGGAGGTTACGTCGCGCGTTACATCCCCTCGTGACCTCACAAACCCCTGGTGGCTACGTCTTGATAACAAAATAAACTAAATAATAATACAGTGCGCGTTACATCCCTTGTATTATGTAATTCTATGAATTATCAATACTAATTAATGTTAATGCTTGACAGAATTAGAGAACTGGACACTCATACATATTTTCCTTTATTTTTAGGAGGAACCTGCTTAGGCGACTCACATGGACTGTACCTCGACCAATCCATCTCGGCTCTTAATAATATCTCAAAGTACTTAATATTTAAGTTCAATACTAAGGTATAATAGTGTTTGACAATATATAAATATATATACCTATTAAAATCCTGACTTAATAATAAACAATCCTTTTTAAAAATAAACCATCTCTACAATTCTCAGAAGTGGGATTCGAATTCATGAACTGTAATTAAAAACAAAGATTCGAATTCATGAACTGTAATTAAAAACAAAGATTCGAATTCATGAACTGTAATTTAAAACAAAGATTCGAATTCATGAACTGTAACTTAAAATTTAAATTTTGTTTTAAATTTTGGCTTAATTAAATGTTTGATTGGTCGAGATACACCTGTAATGATTATTAGATTAAGACATATTTGTTTGTTTTCCTACGGCTTACAATCAGTCAGAATGGGTAGAGGACAAAAACGAAAACAATCAAATGAACCCCCAAGTGAACCTTCGCTTGTTTTGGTTCCTGGGACAAATACGCGTACTAATTATGTCAAATATGATGCAAAACGCGAATAAAGCAACAAATGTGGGAATAGCTAAGGGGGAAATTGTGCCGGTTTTTAATCCAGAAGACAGAGAACAAAGTTCAGAATTGTGGCTTAGAAAAGTAGATGAATTACGTAACATTTTTCAGTGGTCTGAGGAGGCTACCATATATTTTGCTCTATCGAAACTCAGTGGCTTGGCGGAAATTTGGTATAAGGGTTTAAGCACTTTAAATTTTAGTTGGGAAGAATGGAAGAAAAATATTTTATTAGCTTTTCCTTCTAGTCGGGACTATTATGAAATTCTTATGGAAATGATACAACGCAGAAAACGTGATGATGAAAGTTATCCAAAATATTATTATGAGAAATTGGCTCTGATAAATCGTTGCAAAATAACGGGCGCTGAAGCGGTTTCTTGCATTTTAGGAGGCATTGATGATGTAGTAGTGAAAGCGTCAGCTAAAGCAGGTAATTTCCAAACCCCTGAAGAACTTTTTCGGTATCTCAGTACATTACATGACTTGCGTCCTGCTACTAGCAGACCAATGGCAAAACCAACATACAAACTTGATCGCAAATCATCTGTATTCAAAAGAAACGACAGAGAAAACAGAACTTTACTTAAATGTCACAAATGTGGTAAACCGGGACATTTAATGAGAGACTGCAGACAAAAACGATGTTCTTTTTGTCGCAATGTAGGGCATTTGGAAAGTGATTGTTACCACAAGAGATCGAAGAAAGGTGAGGGCGATAAAATTGTCGCATGACTAGGAGGTGCGGAAAATGAAAATGATAGTTCTCCCAATGATAAATATTTTAAGGACGTTTTGGTTAATAATCAGCCTTCCAAGGCATACGTAGATTTAGGAAGTACTTGCATAACTATAAAACTTAGCGAAGTAAGAAGATTAGGTTTAAACTATGATACTAATAAGCCTGTAGTAATTAAGGGATATGGTAATGGTAGATGTTTAGCTTTAGGAAAAACAAGTTTTTTATTAAACATAGATGGAATTGAAGCGACGATAAGTGCCAATGTTGTACAGGATGGTATACAGAATATACCCATTTTAGTGGGACAACCATTCACTGAATTGCCTGGAGTTTTAATTATTAAGGATAATAGAAATTTAATAATTACGCACAATGACTTAAACGGTATTGAAGAAATATTTCAAAAAAATAATAAAGTGACATTATGGGCCAAAAATAATATTTTTATTCCTAAAGGACATATAGTAAACGCCATAATAGAATCTAGAAGTACTAATTTACGGGGAGACTTCTTCGTAGAGGCAAGCTTTCGTTTAGAACAAGGTAAAGAATATAGTATTCCGAGGACTATTCTAACGATAGGGGATAATGATGAGGCAGTTTTGCCACTAATTAATTTGTCTGACTACGATATTGTTTTGAAAAATAGGAAACCTTTGGTTCGAGCCTGGCCTTGCATTCCGGCTGAGGAGTTAGAGACAGATCAAATCTTGAGGGTGAAAGAAACAAATTATCCATTAGTACCTATTGAAAAAATAAATATTGGACCAATAGATCCTTTTCAAAAAGAAGCCTTGATCAAACTGTTACAAGACTATAGGGATTGTTTCGCAGAAAGTGCTGCAGAACTAGGAAGTGCAAAATCTGCTGAATTGGAAATAGTTTTAGAAGATCAGAGGCCATTTAGCTATAGACCATACCGTATGCCGGTCAGCGAACAACAGAAGGTGAAAACAATGATTGGGGAGTTATTAGAGAGTAAGATAATACGCGAATCCAACTCTTCATATTCATCACCCATATTGCTTGTGAAGAAAAAGACTGGTGACGAAAGAATGTGCGTTGATTACAGAAAATTGAATTCTATGACTGTTAAGGATCGTTACCCATTACCACGGATTGACGACCAGCTGGACAGACTCCATGGGAGTATTTATTTTACAAGTCTGGATCTCCGATCGGGGTATCACCAATTACCAGTTGCAGAAAAATCGAAACCATATACTGCTTTTGTAACTCCGGATGGTCAGTACGAGTATAATCGCATGCCTTTTGGTTTGGCAAATGCTCCGGCGGTTTTTCAACGCCTAATGGACAAGGTTCTGGCCCCCGCAAAAGAGATTGCAGCCGTGTATCTTGACGATGTACTAATCCATACCAAAACCGTGGAAGAGGGAATTCGAAACCTTGAGGTAGTTTTGAAACTATTTCGGAATGAAGGTCTTACCTTAAATGTTTCAAACGAGGTCTAGCAAAAACAAAAGCCATTGAGGAGTTTCCAGTACCAAAGAGTGTTCACAACGTCCGCCAGTTTATCGGTTTGACAGGCTACTTTCGACAGTTTATCAAAAATTATGCGATGTTGGCGCGACCGTTAACTGTTTTATTGAAGAAAGATGTGGTATGGCATTGGGGAGATCATGAACAGAAAGCATTTGAGAAATTACGATCAGCTTTGTCGCAAAGACCAATTTTGTCCATATTTAATCCTGAAGCACATACAGAAGTACATACCGACGCAAGCGCGCAAGGAGTCGCCGGGATTTTACTTCAAAAACAATCAGATGAACATCTACACCCAGTAGCCTATTACAGCAGGCAAACCACGAAAACTGAAGGTAAATTCCATTCCTATGAATTAGAAACTTTGGCTGTTGTGGAAAGTTTAAAGAAGTTTAGAGTTTACCTCATAGGAATGCACTTTGTGGTTGTCACAGATTGCAACGCTTTAAAAGCGACAAGTACAAAGAAAGATATTCTACCTAGAATTGCAAGGTGGTGGTTGCAGCTACAGGATTTCGATTTTGAGGTACATTATCGCCCAGGCAATAGGTTGAAACATGTCGACGCCCTTAGTAGAAATCCGTCGTCAAGTGACGAACCACCTGCTGAAGTTCTGCGAATAGAGCAAGCCGATTGGGTTTTGTCAGGACAATTAACTGACGAAAAACTAAAAGAAATAAAAGAAGTTTTGTCTAAGACACCTAGTACTGATTATGAACATGGTGTATATAAAAATTACGCATTGCGGGAAGGAAGGATTTATCGAATAACTGTTAAAGGGTTATTATGGGTAATACCGCGTGGTATGCGACAACAGATAGTTCGAATGGCACATGACGATAGCGGCCATTACGCCACCGAAAAGACGTTACAGCGTATAACTGAACATTACTGGTTCCCCAGAATGAGGGAGTACGTGGAAAAATATATTTCATGTTGCATTCAGTGTTTATATAATAAGCGTCCAAGTGGAAAACGAGAGGGATTTCTGCATCCTATCGAAAAAATGCCTGTGCCCCTGCATATGATACACATTGATCATGTAGGACCTTTCCCAAAGAGTCGTCGGGGAAATATTCATCTCATAGTAGCCGTAGACGCATTTACAAAATTTGTGTATTTAAAACCTGTAAAATCGACACAAACGAAATTAGTAATTGACTATTTACAAGAAATATATAGTTATTATGGTCATCCTCATATCATAGTTACAGATCAAGGTAGTGCTTTTACCTCCTCAAAATTTAAGCAATATTGTAAAGACAACTTCATTAAACATGTACAAAACGCAGTAGCAACACCAAGAGCCAATGGACAAGTGGAAAGACTTAATCGCACTATTAAAGGTGCTATTTTAACAACAACGATTGACGAAGACAGGTGGGATGAGAATATTAAAAATATTCAATTAATTATAAATACAACAACTTCACAAACGACAGGAAAGACACCAACGGAACTCTTTTATGGTTACAAGCCTAGAAGAGGAGCCAGTGTGCCATTATTAGATGAAATTGCTGAAATTCCTAAATTAATTGAAGATCTTCCAACATTACGTCACGAAGTAGCAAAGAAAATTGCTTCCAGTCAAGTAAAACAAAAAGCCCAATTCGATAAGAGAAGAAAGAATCCTAAGAAATATACCAAGGGCGACTTGGTACTCATCGAAAAACAAGGCACAACAGAAGGCACAAGCAGAAAATTGATTCCTCCTTATGCTGGACCAATGATAATAAAAGCCGTACTACCTAATGATAGATATTTAGTAGTCGATATGCCAAACTCACATAGAACTAGTAAATCCACTAAACATGAAAAAGTCGTTGCTGTTGATAGAATGAAGCCTTGGATTAAGCCAGGAGGAGTTTCAGACGAGACGAACAGTGACAGCGGCGAAGACGGAGTGGATCTTAGCACTGATGATACAACCTCAAGTTAGACGAAATCACCTCGGGGCGAGGTGACATTTCAGAATGGCCGAATGTAAGTCCCTGTATATTGCTTATTATTATATTACCATATTATTAGAATCACATCGAACGAAAACACCCTGCATAGGGAATTTAAACAGACACGGTCGTTTGTGTACGTTAACTTAGCTCTCTCACGTCGCCTTCCAAGTACCTCGATAAGAATGTTTATGTTACCCATATTTTGGCCAGCTTTACGTTTATTGAAATTAGGCGAAGCATTCTGTTAGAGGCTGTGAGTTGAACTGTGTTTTGTGGCTATCCTGTGAATTTGTGATTAATAGAAATTTATTAATACAGGTGAGCTTTTCACTGAGTGTCCTTTCTTGAATATTTTGTTATAATAGTTGTTCAGGTGATTGTTTGATAATTATTAATTTAGATAATGAATTAATTGGTAATTCGTGTGAATGAGATATCTGGAGCGAGTATGTCGCGCGTTACATCCCTTCGTACTCATTGCACCACTCAGATAATGGCTGTTCTGCCAAAACGCTGGTAACTGGAGCGAGTATGTTGCGCGTTACATCCCTTCGTACTCATTGCACCCCTCAGTACCAGTGGAAATGTGAGGCGCATTGCGAGTTGAATCCCCTTGCGTCTAGGGTAGTATCCAGGGAGGTTACGTCGCGCGTTACATCCCCTCGTGACCTCACAAACCCCTGGTGGCTACGTCTTGATAACAAAATAAACTAAATAATAATACAGTGCGTGTTACATCCCTTGTATTATGTAATTCTATGAATTATCAATACTAATTAATGTTAATGCTTGACAGAATTAGAGAACTGGACACTCATACATATTTTCCTTTATTTTTAGGAGGAACCTGCTTAGGCGACTCACATGGACTGTACCTCGACCAATCCATCTCGGCTCTTAATAATATCTCAAAGTACTTAATATTTAAGTTCAATACTAAGGTATAATAGTGTTTGACAATATATAAATATATATACCTATTAAAATCCTGACTTAATAATAAACAATCCTTTTTAAAAATAAACCATCTCTACATTTGTGTATGCGATAGAATTCCAAATTAAATGTTTGTAAAACAAAGTCCTTTCTATTGATATCCAAAATAATCTTGATAAATAATCACTTAGTTGAAATATACCTAACTTAAAATAAAATAGAATTTCGAATGTATTTATTCGTAAGAAATTATCTTGCACAATTGTTTTCGTGTCAGAAATAGTACCGTAGCTTTGTTTTTATCATAGTGGGCAGTAGTTGCATAAAAATGCTTAGCCAGGTAATGCCACATCGGTTTTAGCTGACGAAGTATTTAATAAAAATTGTTATATGCGCACAGGGGCTCATAAACAAAATCTATTAACTGAGCTTTATTTATTTGTATTAATCCACGTACTCCTCTAGATAAACATAATTTTTCCGTTTTGATAAATAATCTAGTTGTTTAGAATAACATTTACTTTACGTGTTTTGTTACTTTAATATTTCTGTGCGTAACGCTACCGCTTACTACGGAAATAAAAAACAATATAGAGTGTGAAGGTCGACAGCATAGTGGTCAAAGCACCTGGAGCCAGGAGCAGTCGTATTTCTGATATTCCTGTCGAGAAAAGACTCGTAATATGAACCACGTGACAAAGGAGAGATGAAGCATACAAATATTTCCAAATATTTTTTAATTTAATTTATGATCGTCTAATAATATGCTTGGCGAATTATAAAATGTTTATGCACGACCGGCCTATCGATGATTATAGAAAATAAAAAAGGACAAACTTTAAAGAACAGAGCCACTCAGAATTTCTATACCTAAAGGAAGCAGGATAAACGCCCAACCTATACTTTTCCCAATCTCGCACCCAGAGGCTACCAAAAATTTATAATTCCGTTAAAGACGTTTTAATATCATTCGACTTGTATAACAAAAAAATGGTCCCTGAAATTATAGACTCCTCAGGCAAGTGCTTATTTAGCCGGCTATAAAAAAAGCCAAATTATATTTTACATGGTCCACAAATAATGTCTTTTAACTGCCATCAATCATTATTTTCGGATTAATCTTAAGTTGAACCCTTTCCAGTTTTTATTTGATGACGAATGGGGCGGTGAATCTTAATAAGGTATGTAGTTTGATCGAGGGTTATTTTAATGAATAAATGAAAAATGAAGGGCGAAACATATATCCGTCAAACACTACTTGTTTGCAGTTTTAAAAGTGAAAAGAGTATATTCAGGGGTGGCCAAGCTCCTTGATAGTCCGAGCCATTTTTACCAATATTTATACTATGCCGAGCCATACTATGAAACAAATTTAGTTAACTTACCAAAAATTCCAGATTACAAATTATATCCGTAGCAAAAGTGATACAAATTGTTTCCTCCAGAGTACAATGTCAACTCTCCGTTGCAATGAAAGTTTACAAATTCAAAATCGGTTTGGCGTCGGTCGATTACAGACGATTACGCCACTATTTATGTTCCTTCGCACAGTTTTCGATGAGTCATATCATTCTTAACTTGGACGGAAATGAAATTTGTTACAACGTTGCACTTAGTCTTTCATATTTGTCGTCAGTAATTTCAAATACATTTTGAAACACATACGGAACGATAATAATTTTTTAAAATATAATAGCACAAAAATGAAAAGGGAACTCGGGTATATTTATCGAGAGCCACAAATAATCCTTCAAAGAGCCGCATGTGGCTCGCGAGCCGCAGGTTGGCCACCCCTGGATATATATATAGCTACCTATAAAGATTATTTTCATAGAAGCAGAATAAACGATGGAAATCATGTACGTACCGAGGATATATTGTCACACTTCTAAATTTTCATCAAATACCTACTTATGTTTGGCAAAAACGAACGAATTTATTACATAGGTAGTTCAAAATTATTTATAAATTTAGTTTTAAGTCTTTCACTGAAGTTTTAAAAATTTGTAATAGTAGGTAACAACAATTAGGTACCTACATACGCAGCGTAATATTTACGCTTAATTTCACCTTAATACAATCTTATTACTAAAAAATTAAATCAAAGGTGGGTGTGTTGTGCGTGCTATTTAAATTTATATTGAATTTTGGAAAATCAATTTCCTAAAATTTGAACAAACGTATATTTGCTAACTTTCCCCATGGCATATTATTGTGCACTGAAAGCGAAACTTTTGTTTCACTTTTGCTTTAGTTTTGTAAACTTTTCGGTTAAAATTTCTCTTTCTTTACAAGAAAAAATACATTTGAAGATCCGATACCTGGCCTATGTATGATAATTTTTAAAAGATCTGGAAATTTACGTTAGTATTTGTTAATAAATAAAGGAATTAGTAGAGAACATGTTTTTAAATTTCAAACGCATTTTATATCTTTCAGACAGTGACGTCAAATAACAAATTTACGTCTTGTCAGAAAATTGGCTGAGAATTCCACTAATGAATTTATCTTGTTTCTGAGACCAATTTAATATGTTAAAAATAGAAAAAATTAACCCGGTTAGCCTTTTAAAACCTATTTTAAAACGTGTTAACCTTAATGACATTATCATTACAAAATAAATACAGATGTGTAATTAACTAGAAATTTTTCACCTGATATTTTTCGTACTTAAAACCATTTTCCTAAAAAACTTTGGAAAATGTCCCTGATATTTTATATGTATGTAATATTTATACCGGGTGTCCCACGGTGACGGTCCATTAGAAGTATCTGGAGAACCAATTAAGCTATTAATTTGAAATTTGAGGTGAAGTCAAAGTGGGCCATGATCTACTTGATGAGAATATTTTGCAATTTCTACCACTTCTGGTTATGCCGGAAGTCGACTTTAACTTCGTTATTTTAAATGGGACACTCTATATATTATTGCATTTTTGGATCGTACGTGACATTCTAAACACATTTCATGTAGGATGTCCTATACCTATCTTCAACTGTTTTTGAAATATTGACAGGTGAATATTGACATTTTTCAACTTTGACACCCTGTAAAACCTAAACGATTTGAAATCAAGCAAAACGGTTTGCACATTCCTATCTTAACTTTTCATAAGCTATCGTCTGGCATTAATTTCAGATTTAACCAAGAGATTAAATTTAATCGAAAATTTTTAATTTTTAGAAAATCTGACATTAGTTTCTAGAAATCTTACTAGAAATCGGATCTAGTAAGAATTTAATTTCACCTTTCCAACATGATTTTATAGATAAAAGCTCTACAGTTACCAATTTGGCCGGTTTCTCTCAGAATGTTATTGAAAATCATGGATAGGTTGAAGTGATATATACGGACTTCTCGAAGGCCTTTGATCGTATTGATCATGAAGTAGTTATAAATAAATTAAATAACTTTGGATTTAGTAACACTCTCCATGCTGTATTTTCATCGTATCTAACTGATAAATCCCAATATGTTTCATACAATAGGTATGATTCTAAATCCTTCCGTTCTATCTCTGGAGTTCGACAAGGATCAGATCTTGGACCGTTGATGTTTTTAATGGTTATAAACATTACATGATGTTATTGTAATTTTTTTTTATTTGTCGATGATTTGCAAATATACTCTGCCGTGGGCACTATTGAGGACTGTATGTTTATCCAAGATCAACTTTGTAATATAAAAACATGGTGTCAGTTAAATAACTTACGTTTAAATATACAAAAATGCAAATCTATGAGCTTCACTCTTAGGGAAAAACCAATTGTTAAAGTTATGAAATAAGTTGCACAAAATTAACTCGTAAAAGCGTAGGTACGTTCACTACGGAGCTTGGATGATAGATCATAGATGATAGATGAATGATGATAGAATAATAGTGAAAAATATAAGCGCTGATCGGCGTTCACAACAGAGATGTGCATAAACGCTTTTAACAGCTAGTATACTTCAAAATGTCTAGCAAAGAAGGTTACTTTTGTTCGGCGAGAACGAAATATTACATTTTCACCAAAAGGAAACAATAATTAAGAAAGTATCATGTGCACCCCATAAACAGGGACCATTTGTATCCTCAACTACGGAAATCTGAAACCAGGGATTTTATTCATATTTCAGATAGGTACAGCAAAATTTGTTAGATACATTTAAAAGTTATCTTTGTAGAAATCGCTTACAATATTGTTAAAATGATAAAAATAAATTAAAATGAATACTATAACAACTCATCATAGATCCCCGATGAACGGATATTAAAGGGTAACGCGGGAGGAGAGGACGGGAACCACTAGTTGAAGTGAACGCCCGGTTTTCTTAATACTAAGTATTTTACTTTTGCTAAAGTTTCTAATGTATTTTACGTTAATATACTCAATATTGTATTATTTCGTTTGTTATTCGAGACCTACACACATCTCTTTCACAATATATAATACATTGTATTTTATTTAAAAATAAAATATTACTTTTACTTGTAGCATTAATATTTTTTCCTATTTCTTCCCACTGTTTCTCCAAAATAAATCTATTGTGGTGATCAGAGTGGGCCTGATTCCACAACGATTCTCTAATAAACACTTTTCTAATTAATTTTTCGGCATCCATACTCCTACTTCAGCTCGCAGAAGAATTGAACTGACTATTCCGCAAAATATAATCGAGTATAAACCACTCGTGTATCATGTATTCCCTGCTAGTATCACATCTCCGTACTGAACGGCTCCATTGAAATACATTATACATTTTATCAGCGCTGGTAAAAGTTACTCTATCATCCAGTCTATGATCTATCATCCAAGCTCCGTACTGAACGTACCTTAAGAGATCTAGGTGTCATCTTTGACTGAAAATTTTCGTTTACACAGCATATTAAACAATGTGTTTCTTCATTGAATATGCTTAGGTTTGTAACTAGGAACTGTCGAAGCTTTCATGATGTTCAAGTACTAAAAGTTCTGTACAAAAAGTTGAATATGCCTCTTTAATCTGGTATCCATATTACAACAATAAAAGGATTCTTATGGAAAAGGTTGCAAGAAAATTTATGAAATTTCTACACTTCAGGGTTTACGGTGAACATCCTGGTAGAGGATATGATCATCAGATATTACCTACTCAATTTATTTGAAATACAGTCATTGCAACTAATACGTGTTCTGTTTAGTTTAAGTTTTGTTTTTAAATTATTACTATGAAATTGATTGTACCTACTAGTCGTCTTAACGAATTTAGATTTCGCATTCCAAGAAATTCATCTAGACAAGTTGAGATGTTTAGTTTACCAGTAGCTATAGAACTAATGTATTATTACGATCTGCTTTACATACTAAGTGCAGGTAATGCAAATAAATTAATATGTTCTGTGATTTTCATTGTAAACAACTTTAAAACTGTTACATCATATTTCTGTGCAGTACTAGCATATTTTTTAATTTTTGATGTTTTTATTTCCTTATTTATTGCAGTATTTAAAACCGCGGATTGTGCGTTTCTAATTGTTTAAATTGCTGTTCAATGTAGGTACCTCTACTGATATGATTTTATTATTAAACTTTAGTAGGGATTATATCTGAAATTGTTGTTATTTATTATAATCAATATTTGCAATTTCTGTAACTCATCAATAGTATTTGTTACCGGTTTGTATTTTGCTTTAACATTAACATACTTGGTGGATTGGTTTAATTTTTGTTTATAGTTTTGAAAAAACTTTGGTGGTGACTTAAGTTTGAGTAAATTATGTTCTTTTAAATAGTCCTGTAATTGGGTTCTTGTAATCTGTTGGGCAATAAATGCTATTGTTATTATTATCATTATTATTATTATTATAACTAGGAACCTTGTATATACCATAAAATTTGGAATTTTCGTATTCACTATAAATTTACCGGCGCAAATTTTTAAATTTTGCAAGTCATTTACGTTAATAAAACGAAATAAAGTGGTATGATTAAGGGACATATTGTCCTTGGGTCGATTGTTATGGCCCAAGTGAAAGGTGTAGAGGATGTACTTATTATTTAGTTCACTCACTTAACTGGCCCCATTTAAATTCCTCACATAATATCTCAAACTCTTATTTTCCAGTATTTTTCTGCTGTGCGTCATACAAACGGAAATAACTAAGTAATATGTTTACTCTGTTTACCTTTGTTGCAATATAAGAACAACTTTGTGCTTTACCAACGTTGGATGCAGGAATTAGTAGTTATGAAATCAGCATAATAATGTTTCACAGAACATCCTCCTATTCCAGGTCGACAAGCAAGCGAAAAGGATTATTAACTATAGGGTTAAACACAATGAACTATATATTTTCAAACTTCACTCATTTCCTTAATACAGGGTGTCCCAAGATAATGTGACACATTTTAAAGGCTTATAACTTCAAGGCAAAATGAGATAGCGACGAGCGGTTTTCACTGGTGCTTTTAATTTTACAAAAAGTTTTCTTTTGTTATTGGTACTAGTTTGTTTTACTTCTACAGATGCTTGAAAAAAAATTGTCACTTTTTAATTCAAAATTGTGATCATTTTTTAAATGGAACGCCCTGTAGATTATGTTATCATTCGATAGAGACACTTTTCCTCTTTCCAAAAATGTATAGTATTATAGAATTATAGTACAATATTAATAAAATAATATATTCTTAATCAGTATTAAGGCACACTTACTATAATATACCAAATAATGTAGAGATATTTTTAATAATAGCCGATAATGATTAACAGCTGACATTTTTTCCACATTTTCGTCAATATCTTGAAAACTAAGCAAAATAAGAATAGGGAACGTTATATAGAGTAAGGTTAAAATTTAATAGAGAATCCAAAAATATAATAATAGACAGGGTGTTCCATAAGAGATTTTCGATTTTCTGTAGTTTTAACATATACATGTTTGAGCCATCTGTCAAAAACACCCTGTATATTAATCAGGTAATATCGATTCATTGAAGTAATTTCTGAGTCTAATTGTCTACGAAATAAACCCTATTTACCTTTTTTTTTTTGTCTTATTTGTTTTGCCGAGATTTTTTGAGCAGGTGTTTTTTAAAGATTTTTTTCTTTAAATGCTAATAACTTCGTAACGGTAAATGACAGGTATAGGGTACTCTTAACAATGTCGACCTAGAATTTTAATGAGAGTTCAAAAACGTAATTGAATATAGGGTGTCCCATTTAAAAAAAGAAAGGTGATGCCTGGATCAGAAAAACTGAACAACCTGTATTCAAGAAAGTTATAAAAATGAAAAATTCAGGTAAAAACAAAAAACTTTCGTATTTAACTTTTTCTCTACCTTTTATATTTTCTGAGATAAGGGGATAGAGGATCTTATTTTGGACACCCTGTACAAAAGTTTCACACGACTGCTTCAGCAAACCAGAGAAAAATCAAGAGGAAGCTGTAGCTGTGCTCCTAAGTCCTAAACGATCGACTAAACTACAAGATTCAACAATCTTCTGTTCGAAATATTCCAAACGAAGGTTTCGCTGCAAATGGTTTTTGATTGATAAAACATACTTTATGTCCTTTTTGCGCCAAAAACCAAATGTTCATCTCTTTCGCGTAAAAAGTTATAAAAGCTCATAGAAGGCTATCTGAGTCTGAGTTTTAAAGCTCAGTTTTAATCATCTCCAGATGATGCCAACTCGATTGGCGAAACTCACGTCGAGTGAAGTATAGTGTTTTGGTGTTATGTGGAAAACTACGTTAGTGTTATCTTGACACCAAAGGTTCCAACCTTTGGTTGGTTCCATTCAAATTTTTTCATACTTCTTTGTAATTTGGAAGACAGTGGAAATGCATTTCTATAGCACTGACATTATTATTTAACAAAGGTGACATATTATGTTGAAGTAGGTACTTTTATTAAGGGTCCATTCTCTGTAGATTTGACAGGCATGAATTCGGGGTCGGATTGAGAGGATGGGTGGCCGATGGGTGGAGACATATATTCCAACTATCGAATTATTAAGATTTCGGAGGTGCACGTAAAGCCGAAGTAAAAAGGCACATGGAAATAAAGTTAGCCCTCATTGCAAGGGTACCGGATTTGTCTTATAATTGCAACAAAATTTCTTTTTAATGTTATAAATTATATATCACCGGAAAGATCAAAAGATAAACTAGGTCCCTATAGTAGCAAATTTTTGTTTAATACATGTATTTTAGAGAAAATAATTTTTGAAAATACGATATTTTAGTACAAGATTGTTTGCCTGGAATTTTAAAAATAGAAAGAAATTCCAAAAATTACTACTATAGGGACTTAGATTAAAGTCTTATCTTTCAATACTTTTTTACTAAAAGTCGCTATCTTTTATAGTTTTTTTTTATAATTAGACACGAGCCGAACGCCGATTTAGGGCTTATTTCGACCTAATGAATGGACTCTTAAGAGCGCTATTTGCTTTATATATGAGACATTTCTACCTAAAGGTTTTCCATTCAATTGGTTTCGCATATATACTTACCCAGTTAATTAATTATTATAGATTGAATTAAAAATATACTAAAATTCAACTTATTATGGTAAACTGATTTTGTATAAAGAAATATAATGGGTTTTTCTATAGCTGATGACTTGTCAAAATTAACGTGCCTCAAAATACAAACACCATAACATGGCATTTTTCAGATGTTTCACTTCCCACCCATGGGTGGTAAATGATAACTTCCCGACCTGGGAAGAAGTAAAATTTAATAATGACTTATTTTCAAACTTCTTAAACGTTAGTAATAACCATATTGCATATATGGTTGTGAATAAATACATTTACCAAAACGTAGTATAAAGATAATACCTAACTAGCACATTTAGCTATATTTAATTCTTTTTTTTTTAGCTTTAGTTTGATAGAAAGTACTTTTCTTGCATTCTTATGGGTAGACCATATCTTTTCTGAGAATTCTATAGGCTGTATCTTAAAATATTGTGTATTCTTATTACCTTTTTACATACCTATTTAATATCAATAGAGCTGGAACTTTGGCGTTAAACACAAAAATTGAATTTTCACAAAACAGCTACTGGAATTCCGCTAAAGAAGACAACCTGTATAACCTCTGAAGTAAAGTCATCATCAAGATACTAATATGGTTATTGGAAGTGGTAGCGTTTTGTGAAAGTTGTGGTTGATTTATAATACATTTAATTTTTAGCATAATAGATATGTACAACAAGCAAAATCAAGCGAACCTGAAGTGCTCTTCATAGGCGACTCTATAGTTCAACAGCTACAATTTAGCACCTTATGGACTGAAAAAATTAGCTCGCTACATTGTATCAATTTTGGAATAGGAGGTGACAGGTGAGTTGGTCTACTATTATGTTGGTCTACTATGCCCTCTGTATACAGGGTGCCCATTATCTATCTGCTGATATGGCTAACTTTGTTAATAGAGACCCAATGCCCAATTTTGCTAATTTAACCAATTCTCTATCTCCACTATTAACAAAGTTAGCCATGTAAGGAAATAGATAATGGGCACCCAATATACAGTGCTTTCATTTCAAAACTGGTAAATTTTGAGAGAAAATTGAATATCTTGGAGCATCCTCGTAATAGTGAATATCCCCTTACTATTATAGATAGACCCACAAAAACTCAAGAAACTTTATATTAACTCTTCCGAGATGAGATGATACCTTTAAAAATGAACCATAATGCATATGCAAAATATAATCAAGGGGCTCTTGTATTACTAATAACTGTGAATACCTTCTCGTTCTCACCCAATAAGGTAATCAGCTTCATTAAGAGGCTGGACCTGTTAAGTGAAATATAAGTAGGTGTGAGCCATAATAGACCACATGGTCGCTGTGTAGGGTCTGGTTTTTACCCCCCTCACTTTTGAACCTAACCTAACATAGTATTTTGTTTTGCTTTAATATTGATAATAATTGTGTAGATATTATATATATAATAAAATAATAATACAATAAATTGCCACCAGTTGTGGCAAGCAAGCAATAATGCTTACCTTGCCACAACAATGCGGGGCTCTGCTGTGGTGGATTTGAATCCCTTGCTACTGGTGGGACTTTTATGGAAAACCAACCAGTAAAAAACCAACCTGACGAGGGAGGTCAGATCCTCAATCCCCAGGCAACTGGAAAACTCATGGAGATTGGGATCAATCCAACTCCTAATAAAAGCCCGATCCCATTGGATCAGGAGAGGAGGCTGCTAAAGTCTCCGACACCTGAGACCGGAGGATGAGGCAATATTGTCCATATACTGCCGTTTAAAATATCATCTATACAAATTCGGCCTTAGAAGATGATGAAACAGCAGAACACATATTATGCACCTGCCCCGCTGGGGAAAGGGTCAGCTACTCATTATTTGGCAAAGGACAACTTCTGCCAGAGGATCTGAATAAGTTCTCACCCAATAAGATGATCAGCTTCATTAAGAGGCTGAACCTGTTGGATGAAATATAAGTACTTAGGTGTGAGCCACAATAGACCATATGATCGCAGTGGAGGATTTGGTTTTCGGCCCGCTCACTTTTAGACCTAACCTAACCTAACCTAACCTAATAACTGAAAATATTATTTTTAGGGTGGAAAATGTACTATGGAGGATTCAAAACGGAGAGTTGGATTTTAACACAAAAATAAAGGCCGTTGTATTATTTGTAGGCACAAATAATATCACTGATTGTACGCCACACGAGATATTCGAAGGGATAGTAGAAATAATTAAGGAAATTAAGCAGAGACTGGGAAATGTTTTTATCATTTTACCCGTAAGTATATTTTACGTACATGTTATTTCATTTCTTTCAAAACAATTATGAAATTATGTGTAAAATTTGCCCACTTATATCTACTACTACTATAATTTATTATAAGTGAACCCGTTTTGAATTATTGCTAATACCTTCCTATGAAACTGTAATGTGCTTGAATGTGATGTAACTGGATAATATCAGATTTACCTGTAAATACAACAAAATCAGTTTTTCACCAACAACACAAAAAGGTTCATTTTAGGTGAATATACTGTAGTTATTAAATTTATTTGTAACTACACGTTAATAGAAGCCAAATTATTATTTAATTATTGAATAATCATAATATACCGAATTTAGAAATAATAATATGAATGTATCGATTTTAATGTCTATACAATTTACACATTCCTCGCATTTCCTTTTTAAGTTGTGCGATAATGGTCTTGATTAAACGACAAATTTATGGCCGTACTTCATGCTCTCTTTATAAAACAACTAGACCATAATATTAAAGAAAAGCAAGGCGTAAAGGCGTAGGCAATTTAAATTCTTCCTCCGTTGATAAATGAGAAAATACGTGCTACGTCGTTTCAAGAATGTCTACACTTCTGTGGATAATGAAGATCCAAAATTGGCTGCACCATTGCATGTTTTTATAAAGGGCTAAAATAAAAAAAATACAGCTACAGAGGTTGAGTTCTATGCACATATGTCAATTTTTCATTGCATTGTTGTCTCGTATACACGGTGTCCCACCGGGAAGGGCCGCGATCGATATATGAAAAAATACGTACAGGGTCATTTTGAAAATTTGGTTATTTACAAAGGTCAGTGGGGCCTACCTTTTTAAAATATTTCCACGTCTCTGGCACTTCCGGTTTAACCGGAAGTCGATACCAACTTGCTTATTTTAAATGGAGCACCCTATATATTATATCATTTCTGAATTCTACGTGAAATTCTAAACATATTTCATATAGGATGTCCTACACCTATCTTCAACTGTTTTTGAAATATTGACAGGTGAATATTGACATTTTTCAACTTTGACACCCTGTAAAATCTAAACGGTTTGAGATCAAGCAAAACGGTGTACACATTCCTATCTTCACTTTCCATAAGCTATCGCTTGACACTAATTTCAGATTTATCTGAAATTAGTGTCAAGCGATAGCTTACGGAAAGTTAAAATGGGAATGTGCACACCATTTTGATTGATCTCAAACCGTTTTACAAGATTTTACAAGGTGTCAAAGTTGCTAAATGTCAATATTCACCTGTCAATATTTCAAAAACAGTTGAAGATAGGTTTAGGATATCCTACATGAAATGTGTTCAGAGTTTTACGTAGAATTCTGAAATGATATAATATATAGGGTGTTCCATTTAAAATAAGCGTTGGTGTCGACTTCCGGTTATACCGGAAGTGCCAGAAACGTGAAAATATTTTAAAAAGGTAGGCCCCACTGACCTTTGTAAATAACTAAATTCTCGAAATCAACCTGTACGTACTTTTCTATATACAGTGCTTTCGAAAATTAACGAATAAATTCATTATTTTAGAAATTGAGAAGTTTTCGAAAAAATCCCCTGACACGTCGATTTTGTTTTTAAAAAAGGCACTTTTTGACATACGACCCATATTTGTGACGTCATCGTTGTTCGAGATATGACGTCATCAACATTTTTTTAACGCCATTTGAAAGAGCGTATCATTCTACATACGCATCATGAAAAATTATGGTGTTACATAACAAAAATTTCAGAACATTCATTCATAACAGAAAATAATGTTTGAAGATCTTAAAATTTAATTTTCACAATACTGACAATGATAATGATTATGTAAAAAATCGACTAAATTAAATGTTCAAATTGTGCACCGTTGGCTGCCTGGCAGTAGCCAAGGCGATTAATAAATTCTTTTTGGACATTATCTATAACTTCAGGAGGTATACGATGTATCTCGTGACGGATTATTGCTTTTAAATCTTCTAAATTAATCGGTCTAGTAACGTATACTTTGCTTTTTAAGTATCCCCACAAGAAATAATCTAGGGGTGTCAAATCAGGCGATCTGGCTGGCCACTCAATCGGCCCCCTTCCCCCTATCCAACGATTCGGGAACAGCTCATCTAAATAAACACGGACAGGTGTTGCATAATGGGGAGGTGCACCTTCTTGTTGAAGGAACATGTCATTTCTTGGAAGATCACGTCCCTCTATATCTGGATATAAAGTTATTAGTGCAGGAATGAGGTCTTCTCGAAGAAAATCCAAATATCTTGCACCAGTTAGGTTGACGTCAAAGAAATAGGGACCCAGAATTCTTCCGTCGATTATGCCGCACCACACATTTACTTTCTGGGGACTTTGAGTGTGATACTCCATCATCCATCGGGGATTCTCGGTAGCCCAATAACGACAGTTTTGCCTATTGACATGGCCGTTCAAAACAAACGTAGCCTCAGAAAAAATTACGTTTTTTTACGAAATTATTATCATTATTGCATAGCTCTTGCATTTGCTCGCAGAATTGATTTCGCCGATCAAAGTCGTCTTCAGATAGCTCATGAACAAGGCATACCTTATAAGGATGATACTTTGCTTTTTTCATAATTTTGTGAACTGTGGACTCTGCCATATTGAAATCAGAAGCCAATTGGTTAAGTGTTGAGTGATGATTTTCTTGTACTGCCAACAAAACATTAACCTCATCATCTATTGATTTTGACGGTCGACCAGATTTAGGAAGATCACGAACATGTCCAAAGTTACGGTATTTAGACTCAATATTGCTTACCATGCTTTGGCTAATGGGATGTCGATCAGAATGAGTTTCATTGAACAATTCAACTACTTCTCTTTGGGTGCGCATCCTGTCTCCAAATCCGATCATGCAAAGAATTTCAATTCGTTCTCGTTCAGTTAATTTAACCATTTTTTTTTATAAAATGACAAAGTTACTACTCAATAAACACTTCAAACGCAGTGCTTTTGCCAAGCAAAAGATAAGAACTAAAGAAATAACTCAAAAAACAGAAAAAACTATTTAATAAAGTACGATTTCAAGTTTTTATCTGACAGCAATAAGAAACATCCTCGGTTGTTAAGGCTACTGTCAGATAACCATCATTTTTCATGATGCATATGTAGAATGATACGCTCTTTCAAATGGCGTGGTCAAAATTGGGGGTTGCTATTTAAAAAAATTGTCGATGACGTCATATCTCGAACAACGATGACGTCACAAATATGGGTCGTATGTCAAAAAGTGTCTTTTTTAAAAACAAAATCAACGTGTCAGGGGATTTTTTCGAAAACTTCTCAATTTCTAAAATAATAAATTTATTCGTTACTTTTCGAAAGCACTGTATAGATCGTGATTCTTCGCGGTGGGACACCGTGTATAAGGTTTGCTCAGAGAGATAGGTTTGCAACCAACTTTGCGGGTGTATAAACTAGGACTGTAGAATAGCTTCCAGGTATTAATGTGAGATATTGATATGGGAGTGTGTGTATTCCCCTAATTTAGGTTTTCCAGGTTAATTTTTGAGCGCTCCTGCAGCCTACAAAATAATAATCCATCACCTTTCTCTCTCCGAAATGTATTATTATTGTTATATAACACTTATTAAGACCTATACCTATAACAAGATATATTTACCGTTTAAATGAGATGCAATGATACACCTTGCGATTTCAAAAAATTGATAGATTGAGTTAAAGCTCTCGTGGCACTATGTTTGAAAAAAAATCTAATTTATCATTAGAAACTAATTCATTTTACATGATTCACCGTGTATTTTATTAAAACTCTCTAACTCGATTCGTTCAAAAGCTAAGAAGGAGTGGTGACTCTATGGACCACTTCGCCTATTTGATAAATTTTTGGATATACTACATTTTTATTATATGAATCTTAGAAGGTCGCCCAGAAAGCTTTTAAACACACTACTCACATCCAAAATTGATATTTCTCGCGTTCCGTAATTCCCAATCAGTACTATCAGTAGCATCAGCATTGTTTCGAAATTACAGTTCAGTGTTGAAACACACTGGTGGAATTTTCGCGCCATTTACATGGAAGAGCCTGTTTTGGGGTTAAAAAATTGATACTGACAAAAGGAGCCGAAAGCCACTACAGCATCAGCAAAAGTAAACACGATCAAACTTGAGTGATTTGCTGATTTCAATATTCAGTGTGGTTGATCTTGATCATCATTTCAGAGAACAATTGTTGATAAGTTGTCTGCCATCAATATTTTCTAAGATAGATTCCATACATTAAAAATGAGTGACAAGTTGTTCCGAAATTGCCAGTTACTTTTGATAACACTACTGGTGCTAATGCGATTCCAAATTTTCCTACTTGTAATCAGTACTGTTGGGGGTTTCGGATCTAGAGGATTGTACGTACTGTTACTATAAAAGTACCATATGATGTGAAGTATGATATGATATTGTGCATACAATTCGCGTAAGCCAGATTGTTTCCTGCTTTTATATCACACGCCAAAATGTTGGCTTTTTTGACTAAATTTTATATTTCCTCATTTCTCGAACTTATCGACTTTTCTTAAAAAAGTAGTGACACCGACCAACATGCCGGATGTGGATAAAATGCGTCCTTAATTCAACTCATTGAAAATACTGTTACTCCTGTCTACTGGATTCATCCACCACCTGAATAGATTTCAGGTGTGTAGCGCGGTTCAGGCATTTCGAGCGCATGTTTGACCGGAAATTCTTGCTAGAGTTTCCGGTCGTAGCATTATCAAAACATTTTCGAAGCATTTTACATAATATCAAATTTTGTTCGGAAATTTACTAGAATATTATTGGAGAAATTCAAACGCCTAAAAAATCGATTCCACTCACCTGTCTGTCTTTCTTCAGTCAACAGTAGTACTCAAGAGAAGTAAAAACTGCACAACGTCTATATATCATATTTGTATTTCTTTTGTGATATTAATTCTTTTGAAAGAAAAGTTCTAGTCTCCTATATAATTTTCCAAGAAATGTTTTCTTGGAAAAATATAACTTTTTTAGGAAATAAACGTATATAGGATACCAAGACTGATCTTTCCTTCAAGGATTAACTCCTACCAAGGTATAGTGTATAGTGTCCAATTGTTCATAAGGACAATTGGAACTGGCCAGTGTTAAGGCACAGGACCGTGCGCACTTGTCTTCATATTTCGTCCTATGTATTTAGCAATGGTATCGTGATTCGATTAGTAACTAAAACTGTACAGGGTGGGCCGTATAAGAGTGCGTATCCCCTTATCTCAGAAACTATGTGAGATAGAAAAAAAAGTTTTATATAAATGTTGTTTGCGTTAAAGATGTCGGTATTTTTTTAATATAGTTATATTTGTAGCTCATCAATATACAGGGTGATGAACTAAACTTATCTTTTTTTAAATGGAACACCCTGTATATTATTACATTTTTGAAAAGCTCTTCAAAAGACTTGTTCAACGATATGTAATATGTTGGGTCTGTAGCCCACCGTTTCGGAGCTATTGAGAATTATCTTCAGGTTATAGCCAATATTAAAATCGTGCTAGGAAAGTTAATAATTAAATTTTTGAGCATTACCTTGCGTCAAGAGAATTCTAATTTTATTTACTTTATTATGTAATTACTCAATATTCAGTTTAAAAAAAATGTTTACCGTGTTGCCACATTTCGAAAACCATAAATTTTCACGATTCTTTCAAATGAAACACCCTGTATATTATTACATTTCTAGAAAGCCCTTCTATCGACAAATTTAGAGATATATGATATGATGGGTTTGGGACATCGTTTCTGAATGATTATCCTCAGAATATGGGATTTTAATAGGTACTGGCTATTTCCCGAAGATAATACTTTTTTTAAATGCCACACCCTATATATTATTATATTTTCAGAAAACTCTTCTAAAGACTAGTTCAATGATATATAATATGATAGGTCTGATGCTCACCGTTTCGGAGTTATTGAGTATTATCTTCGGGAAATAGCCAGTATTAAAATCCCATATTCTGAGAATAATCATTCAGAAACGATGTCCCAAACCCATCATATCATATATCTCTAAATTTGTCGATAGAAGGGCTTTCTAGAAATGTAATAATATACAGGGTGTTTCATTTGAAAAAATCGTGAAAATTTATGGTTTTCGAAATGTGGCAACACGGTAAAAATTTTTTTTAAACTGAATATTGAGTAATTACATAATAAAGTAAATAAAATTAGAATTCTCTTGGCGCAAGTTAATGCTCAAAAACTTAATTATTAACTTTCCTAGCACGATTTTCATATTGGCTATTTCCTGAAGATAATTCTCAATAGCTCCGAAACGGTGGACTACAGACCCATCATATTATATATCGTTGAACAAGTCTTTTGAAGAGCTTTTCAAAAATGTAATAATATATAGGGTGTTCCGTTTAAAAAAAGATAAGTTTAGTTCATCACCCTGTATATTGAAGAGCTACAAATATAACTATATTAAAAAAATACCGACATCCTTAACGCAAACAACATTTATATAAAACTTTTTTTTCTATCTCACATAGTTTCTGAGATAAGGGGATACGCACTCTTATACGGCCCACCCTGTACATGTGAGTCCTACACTGGACATATAATCAGCCCGATGAACCATCTACAACTGCGCACTGGTGTAAAGAGAATAAACACACTGGTCTGCTGGATGTAAATCATTTTTTTGTTTCCCGTGCAAAGTGCTGAAATATCATCAATAGTTTTCCAGTGCAGCGCGTAAATACCAATTACCAAGCGTTCTTTAGTTTTGTTAAATAAACAATAAAAATAACAATAATAAACATAAACAATACTTAACAATAATAAAATATGTTATTAGTTACATTGGCTACAAATAATAGGTCTCTCTATAACATTTTCTTAATAGCAAACATTTCTACCTCCGCCCATGTACAATAAAGAAATGCCGACTATTTTTGCCGGCCTTTAGTTTTTATACGATTTCAGTTGTGCTTATATACCATAGACTTAATAAGAGGAGACCTCACGGTTCATTCATAAATAACCTTTTGTTTTGTATCAATCATTGGCAATGTGTATGACAAAGAATACCGAGAGAAAGAACGGCAAAATTCCGACTCCGTGCAACGTTGCAAAAGTTTTGGGAGAACTTGCTTCCGACGCCAAAGGCGTACTGTTTTTGGAAGAGTTGGGTATGATAATAAAACATCAAAAAAGGAATTTTAAGAAAATTAGTACTATACATTGCAACAGCAAAAGCTTGTGAGATTAGAAATTAAATTAGTATCGGAGTTTTAATGTATGGAATATGAATTGAAACTTGAACACTTAAAATTCTGAATTAAGTAAAGGTGGTACACCTACTACATTACAAAAACTTATATATACAGTAGTGTAAAAAAGTATTTTTCAGTTTTTCAAAGATACCCAAACTCTGTATACAGGGTTCAATTACATTTAAAAGTGAAATATAATTTAAAATAAGAAAGATGTACATGGTGTTAGTTTTTAATTCAACTTTTTGTTTCAAGTTATTTGACTTACTGTTTTCAAAATAACTCTTTAAAAGCCTGATAATGGTGATTTTCTCTTAGATTGGTATAAAGGATACCTTTAAAAATTACCTTGGTTACGCAACTGATTTTAATTTTTGTGTGCAAACGTTGCATGTTGGCTTCACACTTACCAAACATCATAGGTTTTTTAATTTGTTATGCAGCAAAGTGCTGAATGATGCCTTAGCTTCTTGCTTGGATTCTTGTTTTGATCGTATTTAAGTATGTGTGTAGGTAACTCCAAAAACTAACACATCAGCCATATTTTAAAAAATAACAGAAGCAATTCTATAATATAATATAGTATATATACACTATATTCCGTAAAATGATAAGGAAGCCAGCCAGCACGCCCCTGAAAATCCGTAAATATGGCGTGACAAATATAGCGACCGAATAACCAAACAAAACTTGGCAAAATTTACCTGTGGAAAGACAGTTTTGAATATAAAGAATTCATTTTTCCATACACTTGACACTGACGCACCATTTTCTGAAGAATAGTAATAAAATCCTTACGAAAAACACTGAAAAATTCACAAAAGCAAAATTCCGACTGCCAGCAACACCGCACAAAAGAAATACTATAAAATACTACGATTCTCGTGCTTGTTAACGGCATCAATGGACATGCGGATTGGAGTAGGGAGCAATGATGCCTGTTCATTCCATTTTTGCGTTATGAAGTTAGTTTTTATCGCAACGTTTTTAACAAAATATGATTTATCTACTTAACTAGGAAACGGAAAAATATTTTTATGTAATATTTTAACCTTAACCCATAATCATGGTAGTTTAAATGTGAAAATATAAATTACACAATTGACAGTTTGGCAACAGTTTTTCGTGTCTTATAAATCTATGTTATATACACTATAATGGTTAATTTCCCAATTAATATTTTTCAGACACTTTTGCCCAGAGGACAATATCCAAATCCCTACCGAGATAGGAACGACCACGTGAACACGTTCCTGTTGGACAAATTTTGCAACGAAGTCAACGCTGATGAGACCACTAAGAACGTCCACATCGTCGTAATAGACGATCACATAGTTGGCAATGACCAGACGATATCCCACCATATAATGCATGATTATCTCCATCTGACGAATAGTGGGTATACAAAAATTTTTGGTAAAGTCTACGAGAAACTACGCGAACTGTTGAAAATCACTCCTACCAAGTGAACTAGTATTACTACATAATTATGGACCTAATTATGGTAGTTGTATTCCGACTATTATACCATAACGTACATTTAATATTTATTTTTGTATTTGTAAACATGTATTTTTGTATCAAGGTATACCCTGAAAAGTGTATTAAAGTGATATCAATTATTATGTACATAAGATTTTTATTTAACTAAATACTACTTTTTGACCAAATCTTTTACAAAATCTTTGTAAAGCCAAGACAGTTTTCATTATGGGTTAGCAGTAGTCGTAAGACCCCAAGGTACAGCTTTACAAAAAATGTAAGTACTGGAGAGGAATGACTGAGATCCAGAATTACCGATGAATCTATATTTGTAAGTCACGGTACAAAATCCACATTGAGTCGTATATAACAGTGTATAGAGCACGATTGCGCATACAGCGTGTGCCAATAGTGTGTGATAAAGTACAATAGGACCTGAACAATAGTTATTTAGCAACTAACTACGAATAGTAATGACATTCATTAGATCCTCCAAACGCCTTATTTAAATAAGGACTAAAACAAATCAAGCCAAACAGCTATTTTCCTGGCTATATTCCACGCCGAGCCCTGAATTACAAAGCAAGATTTGGCGTATTGGTCTAAACACAGTTAGAATAAAAAATACAAGGATTCGGATTGCAACGAAAACTACGAGGAAATACTCAGACCACACATCGTAGGATGCCACTAATTGCAGACCGGTTTCGACCTTTTTTATGATCTCAGCACTGCAATATAAGTGAGTATATCTACGAATGCGAAGACCTGAGTATTTGGCATTGTGTTATTGTATTGGATTGTATTATTAACCCTGTTATTGTATTGGATTTACCCCATACGATTGATTTGGATTGTGTTGCGAGAATTACCAAGAGGTGGCGCCATTAGGGCTTGCGTACGCAAGGCTTACATATTGTGCCAAATACTCAGGTCTTCGGATTCGTAGGTATGCTCACTTATATTGCATTAATGAGATTATAAAAAAGGTCAAAACCGGTCTGCAATTAGTGGCATCCTACGATGTGTAGTCTGAATATTTCCTCGTAATTTTCGTTGCAATCCGAATTCTTGTATTTTTGATTTTAACTGTGTTTAGTTTAAACCAAAATACGGCAAATCTTGCTTTGTAATTTAGCGCTTAGCGTGGCATATAGCCAGGGAATAGCTGTTTTGGCTTGAATTGTTTTAGGCCTTATTGAAATAATGCGTTTGCAGATGGAGGATCTAATGATGTCTTTACTATTCGTAGTTATTTGCTATGTGCATGCCATCTGACAAGTAGTAGAACTAGTTTCTACAACCTGTTATTGTAATACCTAGTTATTTGTTTAACTAGTATAAAAAAATATACGTTTTTGCTTTGTAATTTAGCGCTTAGCGTGGCATATAGCCAGGGAATAGCTGTTTTGGCTTGAATTGTTTTAGGCCTTATTGAAATAATGCGTTTGCAGATGGAGGATCTAATGATGTCTTTACTATTCGTAGTTATTTGCTATGTGCATGCCATCTGACAAGTAGTAGAACTAGTTTCTACAACCTGTTATTGTAATACCTAGTTATTTGTTTAACTAGTATAAAAAAATATACGTTTTTGCTTTGTAATTTAGCGCTTAGCGTGGCATATAGCCAGGAGAGTAGCTGTTTTGGCTTGAATTGTTTTAGTCCTTATTGAAATAATGCGTTTGCAGATGGAGGATCTAATGATGTATTTACTATTCGTAGTTATTTGCTATGTGCATGCCATCTGACAAGTAGTAGAACTAGTTTCTACAACCTGTTATTGTAATACCTAGTTATTTGTTTAACTAGTATAAAAAAATATACGTTTTTGCTTTGTAATTTAGCGCTTAGCGTGGCATATAGCCAGGGAATAGCTGTTTTGGCTTGAATTGTTTTAGTCCTTATTGAAATAATGCGTTTGCAGATGGAGGATCTAATGATGTCTTTACTATTCGTAGTTATTTGCTATGTGCATGCCATCTGACAAGTAGTAGAACTAGTTTCTACAACCTGTTATTGTAATACCTAGTTATTTGTTTAACTAGTATAAAAAAATATACGTTTTTGCTTTGTAATTTAGCGTTTAGCGTGGCATATAGCCAGGGAATAGCTGTTTTGGCTTGATTTGTTTTAGTCCTTATTGAAATAATGCGTTTGCAGATGGAGGATCTAATGATGTCTTTACTATTCGTAGTTATTTGCTATGTGCATGCCATCTGACAAGTAGTAGAACTAGTTTCTACAACCTGTTATTGTAATACCTAGTTATTTGTTTAACTAGTATAAAAAAATATACGTTTTTGCTTTGTAATTTAGCGCTTAGCGTGGCATATAGCCAGGGAATAGCTGTTTTGGCTTGAATTGTTTTAGTCCTTATTGAAATAATGCGTTTGCAGATGGAGGATCTAATGATGTCTTTACTATTCGTAGTTATTTGCTATGTGCATGCCATCTGACAAGTAGTAGAACTAGTTTCTACAACCTGTTATTGTAATACCTAGTTATTTGTTTAACTAGTATAAAAAAATATATGTTTTTGGCGCGAAGTCCGGCAATTTTACGGAAAATATCTTTTTAAAATTAGTTTGGGATGAACATGAGTTTCATTTAATAGTAGCAAAGTAGATTATTTTTATTTTTTAAGGGAACACCCTACATATTAGTCGAATGATAGCAGCCATAAGATATTTTGGTATTTAATAAAAAAAATGACATATTCAAGTGCTTGTATGAGCCTTTATAACTTTTCACACATAAGAAATAATCATTTGGTTTTTGGTACAGAAAAAGGGCATCACGTATGCTTCTTTTCAGAATTATAAGAAATTTGGAAGTGGTATACTAATCCATGATACATTTAAGGAAATTCAAACTTTGAAAGCTTTTTAATTTAAAATGGAATACCCTGTATTTTTTGCATAGTGATATGCAAAATTAAGTTATTCTTAATATAAGATAGGCATTGTATAGGTTAAGATTACAATGTTTTTAGCTATTTACAATTTTCTTCGGTTTTTAAGAGCTTGTTATAAAAATCATCATCAAACTCATTTTATTTAGAACTTATGAAAACAATTGTTAAATGACCCTTTTACCAAATTAAAATTTGAAGATTTTACATTAATATAAATTTTAAATGAATATTTTTAATATTCCGTTTAAAACATATAAAGATATTTAAAAACTGATGATTGTTGTATTCTAAATAAAATTACCTTTAGGGAATTTTAAAATTAGGTACCTGCAAAGGGATTGCCATTTAAGATTTTAGAGGAACAGTGGTTAGGGCTGCAGCTATTGTCAATTTATGTCCCCCGTTAATCTACCAAGACGACTTTCTGCGAATTTTCATATTTCTGTTACTCTCAAAATTATGTTACTTCTGTCATCTCACTTGTCAAATTATATGTACATTAATTAATTATTATTAATTAATAATTATAATGATAATTAGATATAATAATGAAATAATTATATGTAAATTAATTGTATATCCTTTATCCAAAATGTTCTACCTAAGATTTTTTCTGAAACATGTCATTAGAATGGCACTTACTCAATCTGCCATAAGACGGGCACTTAAAAAGTCACGTAAGGATATGAATTCTTTTTATAGGTAAGTTGCATTTATATTAACTGATAACTAATTATTAATAGTTTAATACTAAATAGCACATCATGACATTTTGATATTTCATTTGACAGTTATGGATCATATGAACTAATAATAAATATTAATTAAACGACATCTATAATCGTAACGTAAACTAAGATAAAGATCGTAGCGCCAAAGCGGCAGTAACCTATACTAACCTATGGGCCACTGACAATGACGTTTGAAATTGTATTCATCAAAGATTTGTTGTCGCGAACTTTTAAACCAGGTAAAAAGCTTGTAAAACTATTTTGAAAGGGGTAAGTAGTAATATAAAATTAAAATAGATTTCAATATTTTTCGAACGTTCAATCTGAAAATGAAACTTAACCTCAAAATATGTTAAATTCTTTATTGGGCGTATGCCCAATGGCATACATACCTTTATGGAAATAATCATTCTTAGAGAAAGATAAAGAACACACTCTCTACTCTGCGTTCTTTAACTTCTTTATCCATACTTGTCTCCTGTAACTCTTTAATGCCCTACTTATAGTTTCCACGATAGCTCCAGATTTTCCCGCTTTTGGAAAAGTATGAAACTGATCACGGGGTTTTTCTTTGTCCAAGAGCGACAATGACGCTCACAACAATAATGATTCATATCTAATCAAAGCAATTAACTAATATAACAACGGATTTTTCAAAATTCACAATAGAAATACATACGCAAAGCTGAACCAATGGGCCATGCGTTAGACAGGCGTGGCGCCAGTAACAGTAGGTAGTGTATTCCTTAGAATCGCCTATATTCCTCGAAATGAGTCTGTGGCTTACAAAAAAATACAAATAAATACAAATACGGTTCTAATGGTTCTATGTTCCGTGTTGCTGACTTGAACATTGTAACGATTTCATACCTACCTATGAACTAACTGGGTTATTTATTAATAATATAAATACCTATCACCCCTGCACCTTAAATCGTTCACATCCTGTGAAATAGGTAGGTATGTATTCGACTTTAAACTCTGAATTTCAAAATCAGAAATCAGGTATTTGTACCAGTATCTTGTATTGGTACAGTGGGCAATAAATTCGTGAATACCGTGAGTTCCTTATTTGGGCCACGGTATAGTTCACATTACACATAGTTCACAAACTTACAACCAAGGAATTTCTTCCAATAGCATCAGCGCCATCTTGCATGTGAATCGTAACTTAATGCTTAGCTCATACAGTTATCTGTATTAGGCACTTTACAATTTATTTTAATAATGTAAATTGTACACAAACCCCATGCGGTCATTTCGTAGGTAATAAGAATTTTGGAATTCAGTCTTCATTGCACTGTTGTAATAATGATACAGTTGGATCCAAGTTAATCATTACGGTTATAACGGCAGCCAGTGCCATCTAACGTCAGCTATAATCAGCTGTAGAATCCGTATTAGCTGGTCAGTGCAGGAAGCTTTACACCGTTGTATTAGTTTATAAATAGAAGGATAACGATTTTCACGAAAGAGGGGGAATAATTATCCTTTTGTTGTAATACGAAATGCGCGCGCATTTTTTCAAACAATAAGTTAGGGTCAAGTCAATAGAACCTTGCAAAAAACTAATACATAACAGCTTTGTCATTGTCTGTAACTACTTTAGGAGAAGGCTATTGCACGGGGATGTCTGTCTGCTTCGACGTAGAACCACGAAACACCTGTATAAATGGTCGAAATTCCACGCTTGCGCCATTAGATGCGCAACACCATTAAAAATCTGTATATGGCGAAACGTCATACTAGAAAGAATATAATTCTTAAGCCGGTGTGTCTTAAAAAGTGAAATTAACATGAATTCCGTACAGAAAGCTGATGTAAAACACATTTTGAGCCAAACGCCACATCGTGGGTAAGACAAATTATAAGAAAGTTATGCTTAATATTTGTATTGTATGCAATTTTGTGCATTGTCTCGCACAATCAGATTCGAGGTATTTGAAATTATTTAGGAACAATCGTTGCCAACTTAAAAAATATTTGATCTTATTTAACATAACTATACCTACCAACCTAATATCAATTAATTTTTTTTGATATAAGAGAATAAAACTTGCATGGTACGAAATGCAATTTTTAGGAAATAACTCGATGTAGGTGGTGTGCATTAAGTTAACTATGTTGCTACCTCAGGATAGGAAGGATATTTAGATATGTACAACTAATAAATTTATCGATGGTGTTTTTATTTTTCATGTTTATTATATATAATAAACAAGTAAACGACAATTTTTATACCTACTTAGAATGTAGAGTAAACTATGATTCTATATATATTCAGGAAAAATATTTTCATTGCAAACATTTTTATATGAGAGGCTGGAAAAATATAGGTAGGTACTGCTGCGATCTAAATATTTGCCCCGTAAATTGATTATATTCAATACTGCGCATAGTCAGTGTTTATATTTATTATCGGATCAGTTTCTAACTAATTAACCATTTATTATTTGCCTGCGACCAGAACAAACCTAAAAATTATAGGTATACTCTTTACTTATACCTATGCATCACTGCTGTATCTAACGGACTATCTGTAACTAACCTTGATCTTTCTAATTGATTATGGTATGTTTAATTTCGATTGGCATTGTCAATTATATATTAAATATAATAAGTAGGTACTGCACTTATATCTTCTTGTATACACAATATATATTCTTGGATACAGGGTGTGCAACTACTAGTTAACAGCTCCTATACGTAACTGTGTAACTGATGTAAACAATACGAAATTGAAGTTTTGGTTTCAGTATGTCATATGTTTTATCGATTAAGAATAATATTGTCCAAGTTGTATTGTTTATGTTGCTAATGGAAGCAGACATCAACTTTCCCATTTTAAATAATGTAATACACAGTATATTTTTACATAGGTATTTCAAATTGGATGAAAAGTTGCTTAATTTGGTGACCAATAACATGCCTGGAAAAAATCAAGGCTAACATGGTTAGTTTTTGAGATATTTCTTTTGGAAACTCGTTTTTGCAAAATTTCAGGCTTGTTTTTTTTAAATAACGTTTTTCCCTTCAGAACCATGATCAACTTAATTTTTTTCTAATATGGCCGCATTAATATTTTTACGCCACGTAACAAAAGAATAACGAAAAAGTAATAAATCATTAACAATAAACAATATAAAGAATATTCGAATCGTAAATATGTAAAAGTATACGAGGTGTTCCGTTTAAAACAAAAAACTTGATGTTTATTATCGCGAAAATGACCATGATTTTTAAAACGTGACGTCTTATACCCAAAATCAAAATTTCAACTCCTCGTTACACACCCGGTATAATACTTACACTGTAAAGTAAGTCACACAAATATTACTTTCTATTATTATTATATAAAAAAATTGGCATCTTCATTTAGACTAAATTATATGGTTATACAGGGTGGCCCACACGATTTTGGTCAGTCTATATCTTGAAAACTATTTGAACTACGATTTTGAAATTACGATTTTACCTGCCATTGATCACGACTGCATCCGATTTTCATCCTCGTTTGACCACCCTGTATATACTGTAGAACAATATGGCAGGATAACGTTTTTCCAGTTATCAGTCTCTATTCTCAAAAAAATTATCCAAATTTATTCAAACAGTACTTTTTGGAGACAGATACAGAAACAGACTGATATTTATTTAGAGGCTATGAATTTAATCATAAAAATTAGGCTTTGTTTATGTATGCAAAATTCAATATGGTTGTCATAATAAAAAGTTAACTGAAGAAGGTGGTTACCATTTAACCAAATATCTATCTTTGATAATATCAAAGTTATTCATGCTATCATATCTTACGTGGGACACCCTGTATATATGCCACTTTTACATCAAGATTTTCTCTTAGCCACAGAATGGCACATTGAAAACCCAGCTTTGCATTTTGAGAAAAGCTGGAATTATGTAAAACAAGTCTGCATAGATCCACAGATGCAAATATTTTTAAAAAACTAGAAATGGGAGATTTCTAGCCCTGCCGGGGGTCCAGGCCTACAACCTGGGATCACCTTTCGGGTGACAAAAGCATCTAGAATAATATTATTTTTTAGAAAGTACATATTAAAGAAATTTGAGATAATCCCTTGTATATCCCTTGTATATGGAGCTCGGTGTCCGAGCGGTTAAGACGTCTGGTTTTCAATCGTTCTCCGCGGTTGACGGCGGTTCGAATCTCACCGTGGTCAACTTTTTCTAATTGCTCCAATATTAAATCTGTGTGTATAAGGCTGGTAGCGTTCATAATATGCAACTAGTACTACAATTTCACTGTATAAATGGCTAACAACCTACTGTACACTTTAATTAATAAGGTTTTCCAGGTTTCCCTTATTCTCGTACTAAATGGTAATTAAAGTTATAACATCGTAAGTCGTTCCTGGGCGCACTCGCGGCCCGCAAAATAATAATATGCCGCTCCCTCTCCCACACAAGTCTCTGACTTCCGGGCTCATCACTAAGATGAGAATGAGGGATAGAGATATTATTATTATTATATGAAATAATAAATTTAGAGACAGAAAGCTGAAATTTTGCACCTGGAATGATGGAATCATGATGTAATTATACTTACTAAACGATTTTTCTTAATATTATTTTGATGAATTGTAAGGGTACTCTATTCTTGATGGTAAAACATCATCATTTTTTAAGTGCTGAAAGTAGAATTCATTTTTTAGTAAACATTTTTATCAATTTTATCAATGGGGCCGCCCGCTACGGTTCGGAGCCCCACCCGCCCTTCGAAAAGGTGTAACGGCGGCGTTAAAAAATATATTTCTGTCATAATTGTTGCAACAAATTAATATTGTAGAAGATATTTACTTTTGTAAGCTAAAATAATGAATTTTACAGACTGTCAAAATGAACGAATTCATTCCAAACTTTACCTGCAGAAAAAATAAAAACTATGGACAATGAAACAGAATAACTAAACACTAATAATACTAATAAATAATTGGAATTAAAAAGTAAAATAAAAAATAAGTTGCCTCCAGCGTGATTCGAACTTGCGAAATTCAGCATTACGATGTTTGAAATCCTGAGACTTATACCATTGCGTCACCGCGTCACTTATTGTTGTTTGACACTAAGACCACAGCCTTCACTAAAGAAGGCTGTGCTAAGACAGTTAAGTATGTAAACTGTAAGTGTTAACCTGTAAAATTAATTTTTGCCGATATTCTAATTGGAAAAGCATTTCGCTTCAGTATTTGGTAATCAGAACTGTTTGCCAGTTTATAATATCAAAGAATATTGATATTATTATAATAATATAATTATTATTATTGATATTAATTATAATAAAACATACTGAACATTACCATGAAATCAGTTTGTTTAAAAGAAACTGAATATTTAAATGGTTATAGTATCTTCAAAGATTTACGAGATATCTAAGATTCTCTCTATTTTCTAATACTTGATTAATAATTCTTATAGATATACCCATGAAGATCTTTTAAGAACATCCGCCTTCATACAACGTAATGTGCCTTATACTCCTGACGTACTGATTGTTTTTGGGTCTGGATTAGGTAGGTACAGTCTCGTAAACACTTTGTTCCATGGAAAAGGCTTGGACAGGGCGATTTTTATTTGAAAGGGGCTTATTTTTATATTATTGACTTATAATACATGGTGTTTCAAAAAGGAGAGTTTTACCACAACTTGTATTTTTTAATAGGATTGATTGACATTGATTTTATGGTAACAATTTATGGTAATATCTCCTTCACTGTTAGAGTTATATCCATCAAACCCTATGTCAATGCATTTGTGAGAGGACATTCTATCGGAATCTGTAAAAATACACAGCTTGTTTTATTTAAACAATATAAGTTGTGTTGAACCTCTTCTTTTTGGAACACTCCGTATAAAAGCCAATAATATATGTCTTATTTCAAATTAAAATCGACTTGTCCGAGTATTTTTCATGAAACATCCTTTGACAGACTTTCAAGGATGAAACCATTGACTCACTATGTATACGTTATACCGGGATATCAAAAATTATCTTGGTCAAGGGTGGTTGTGAAATGTAAAACGTGTGTCTTACTTTAAATTTTTGAATATGTTTTGTTGTGTCAGAATCTGTCAAGTCATTATGCTGAAATTTTCTAATCCAGTTTTTGAATCATACCTCTTACCACACAGCACAAAATTTTCATGATTGATGCCTATTTTCGAACGGGTGCTCTAGTTATTGGAAATTGGCAATACAGTCAACGTTTGTGTTTGGACAATTTTCGAGAGCACTTCCCAAACGTGGCAATATTACCGGACAATTTTTATGCGTGCCTTACAAATTGTGTTGAAGTGTTTCGCGAAACTGGTTGTGTGACTCATAAAAAAGGTGCTGGTAGACCAAGAGTTCGTACAGAAGAAGTTGTTAATGACGTTCGTCAACGTATGGAAGAGGAACCTGCAAAACCTTTGAAACATCTTTCTCAGGAAATTGGACTTTCTTATGGAACATGTCATAAGGTTTTAAAGAAATACTTGAACATGCATCCATATAAGATGCAAGCACATCAAGCTCTTCTGCCCCCAGACCACCCCAGACGCCTTGCTTACTGCCATTGGTTTGTCAGTAATTTAATGAATGACGATCTTCTGGACTTAACTTTTTTTTCTGACGAAGCGTGGTTCCACCTTTCGGGATACATAAAATTCTCAAAATATGAATCAAATTCTCAAACTATGCGAATGTGGAGCAATGATAACCCTCATGTTTTTACTGAATCGCCACTACATGCTCAAAAAATTGGTGTTTGGATGGCAGTTTCTCGCAGAAGAATAATTGGGCCAATTTTTTTCGATTTCACTGTCAACGCAGAAAGGTACAGACACAACTTTTTGGCTAAATTTGTGCAACAGTTAAACAATGATGAACTTCGGTACGGTTATTTCCAGCATGACGGTGCAACAGCACATACTACACGAGAAAATATTGCTTTCCTCCGCGAGTTTTTTGATGACCGGCTGATAAGTTTGCATACAGAAGTTGAGTTTCCTCCGAGATCACCTTGTTTGACAATTATGGACTATTTTATATTTCCTTACTTAAAAAACAAGATTTTCGCAACTCCGGTAAATAATTTGCAAAAACTGCAACAAAGACTTGTTCAGCAATGTGCAACCATAACGCCAGAAATGCTGCAAAACGCTTTTCATAGCATGAGGAGGCGCGACAACTTGTGCATCGAACAAAACGGGGGACATTTCCAACAATTACTGTAATTTAGTTTTTCTTGTTACTAAAACTGTGATTTCATAATTTGTAGTTCATTATTGTTTTACAACTGAAATAAATAGGTATGAAATTTGTAGGTTATTGATGATGTCAGTGTGACAGTGACATAATTATTTCAAATTTAAAGTAAGACACACGTTTTACATTCCACAACCACCCTTGACCAAGATAATTTTTGATATCCTGGTACTGTTAATGGTAAAAATGTTCGTCACAAAAATACTATTTATAATTTTTCAGGCGCCATTGCGGATATCCTAGAGAACCCCATTAAGCTGGACTACAAAGAGATACCAAATTTCCCCGTATCCACAGTGGAGGGCCACCCCGGGAAGTTGGTGTTCGGCACCCTCTCCAATGTGAACACCGTCTGCATGCAGGGAAGGTTCCACTACTACGAGGGCTATTCCTTGGAAGAGTGTACCGTCCCTATTCGGGCCTTAGCCCAGCTGGGTGTGAAAACTGTCTTCGTTACTAACACAGGAGGGGCCGTCAACCCAGCGTACGAAACAGGCGACATCATGCTCATAAAAGATCACATCAACTTCTTGGGATTGGCTGGCAGCAGTCCATTGAGGGGCGCGAACGATATCAGATTTGGACCGAGATTCGTACCGATGAACAAGGCGTACAACAGATCTATTTTAAACAAAGCTAAAGAGATCACGAATGCCATGGGTTTGGCACAGCATGTGCACGAAGGTGTTTACGCTATGGTTGGTGGTCCAAGTTACGAGACAATCGCCGAAATTAATCTTATGAGGTTGTTAGGAGTTGATGCAGTCGGTATGTCCACTGTACCGGAAGTATTGGTAGCCAGGCATTGCGGTATGGCCGTTTTTGGGTTTAGTTTGATCACCAATATTTGTGTTTCCTCTTACGGCGAAGACAGGGAACCAAATCATGGGGAGGTGTTAACTGCAGTGGGTAAGAGAGATGGGGATCTGAAGAAGTTTTTGACCGAGTTGGTGGGAAGCATCGGAAATGGTCTTGTTGAGTAATTATGATGGTCCAATATTATATATTTATTACTATTTATTCTTAGATAATTTATATATGTTGAGGTATAACACTTTTGCTGATTTTATAGTTAACACGTTTCTGCGGTATAAGGGTTAGCCAGAAATAATTACTATGAAGATATTTTCAGTTATGCAGATCAAAAAAAAATCTTATTTTGTAGACAAATCTTCGATATTTTAAAATGAAGTCCAAACCAGTGACTATTATAGTCACTGTCCAAACACAACATGTATGTATGGTCAAAACACGCTAAAAAAGAGTATCTACTCTGGGTAGTTCTATAAATCAAAGGTTCACGCACATATACTTTATTTAAGTATACCTAACAGTATTATAATCAGCAGGAATGTTGTGATATGTATACTGCACTTGTATTAGAACGTTTCACTAATGTATTGTTAAAATTCATTACCCTCTGAACTGAAAAGTCTTTTTGAATGCCTTTTTAAAGTATACTATAACTTCTTTCTTTTAAGATGTCAAATGGATGTTTTATTAATAATGTGCATAAACCGTTTTCTGTATCAGTATTGATCGAAACCTATAATTTTATTATTTACTTATTTATTTATAGATATTCAACTAAAAGAAATTAAACCAAGATAATATTAATAAAATGATCCAAACTATTTGATCCAATGTAAAGTTTTTATTTTCAGTATTACCTAGGACAAGGTATCTACGCAAAGGAATAACTTCTTTATTTAAAAAAATATTTCATAAGAAACTACTGTATGCACGTGATATAGCGTATCTTGAAATAACCTCGAGTTATAGCTTTCTATACCGTTCCCAAATAAAATATTTACAATTTGGTGACAAGGACGGATGGATCGTAAGTAACGTGTGTAACAGAGAAAAAGAACACTCCATGGGTGGGACGAAAGTATCAGTATCTATGGGTGGGAGACCTTTTTTCATCAAACAAAATATGTCCACTTACCTCTACTTCACTTCTATGTCTGAATACAATCGGATAATAGTGAGGTAGGGTGACAGCGGTCAGGGATGTGGCCACAGAAGGTCATATCCAAAGGTTTTTTCCATCCGACCACAAATAAAAAAGTTACAGCTGTTTTTCTAAAATGACCATTTTCATTCTTTTCTAAATAAAATCGAGACAAAACAAAATTCAATTGTTTTCTCAGCGGAATGTTGATCCACATTAAATTCTGCACTACTTTCCCCATTTAAGCATTCTCGTAGCTCTAATAGTTTCCGAGATATCTGGTGGTAATCAAATTTGGTTCAGCTTGTATATGACTTTTTATGCAATTCCTTTATTTGACTCAGGCCTTATTTTTAATGTCATATTTCAGTAACAGGATTATAGGTACTTAATGAAGAAATAAGAAAATAATTCATAAAGAAAAAACAACAATTATAATAGATAAAACTGTACGTAAAACAATAAATAAATAAAAGGTTTTTTTTACTTTAATGAACCTGTTTAATTGAAGTTGATAAATCTTCACAGGATTTCTGGGATTATCGTATAATACCATTATTTAATCTAGAATGTGAATTAAGAGGGATAAGTCACGAGAAGGGATCTAGAAACATTTGATTAGCAATGGTCGTTTTCTTACCCAATACCCAATAGAATATTTCTTACCATCATTTTATTTTTTATTATAATTTACAAATTTACTAGTATTTCATAATGGGTATGCTTGTAGTTGAATACTTATGAATACGGTCACACTTTAGTTCATGCAGTATAATGGCAATATAGAAATTATTTCATTCCACTATTATCAGTTCTATGCCTTGGTATTTGAAACTGAATGCGAAGAAAACAAGATACGAATAAATTATAGTTATTATTTTGATGTCTGGAATTTGGTTGGACGGCTATACATATTTCCTTGCATCTGCGCACCCATTCCTTGCTGATTTGGTTGACCTCCAACTCCCGTCGGTAAATTCCCCCGACTTCCCATTTGCCTCATAGATCTCCATTGCCTTCTTCGTTCCGGTTCCTGTCTTATGGGACGTTGAGAACTTTTTGACATTTCCTGACCTCCTAACTGTGCTCTTCGTCGTCTCATTTCCTGCTCTGATCCCAATTCCTCAGGATTCTGAGACATTGGTGGCTGTTGTGGGCCTCCCATCTGACCTCCTAACTGTGTTCTTCGTCGTCTCATTTCCTGCTCTGCTCCCAATTCCTCAGGATTCTGAGACATTGGTGGCTGTTGTGGGCCTCCCATCTGACTTCCTAACTGTGTTCTTCGTCGTCTCATTTCCTGCTCTTGTCCCAACTCCTCAGGATTCTGAGACATTGGTGGCTGTTGTGGGCCTCCTATCTGACCTCCTACCTGTGCTCTTCGTCGTCTCATTTCCTGCTCTGATCCCAATTCCTCAGGATTCTGAGACATTGGTGGCTGTTGTGGGCCTCCCATCTGACCTCCTACCTGTGCTCTTCGTCGTCTCATTTCCTGCTCTGATCCCAATTCCTCAGGATTCTGAGACATTGGTGGCTGTTGTGGGCCTCCCATCTGATCTCCTACCTGTGCTCTTCGTCGTCTCATTTCCTGCTCTGATCCCAATTCCTCAGGATTCTGAGACATTGGTGGCTGTTGTGGACCTCCCATCTGACCACCCATACCTCGTGGGGGTTGCGCTTCTGGTCGCATTGGACTTTGTTCCAGTTCCTCTTCCATTGGTGGTTGCTGCACTGGGCGTTGTCCCATCCCCCCTTGATTTGAGCCTGGACCCATTGGTGGAGACTGACCTACTGATTCTGGTTCAATTTGACCTCGTCCTCCAACTGGCATTCGGTTCATCGGGGGTTGTGGTCCGGAGCCAACCATTGGCCCTTGACCTCTAACTGACATTTCATCCTGATCACCTCCTATTATTTCTTCTTCCATTCCTGGTCCTGTATCTACAGGCGGCTGAGGCGGTGGTGGTTCATTCGGACCAGAACCGGGCCCCATTCCCCCAGTTGGTCCCATAGGAGTTGGGACCTGCGGTGGGGTTTGGCCATCATTTTCACCTGTTGTTGGTCGTCTAGGAAACACCTGCCCTGGTCGAAAGTTGTTTCCGAAAAAACGTCGTCCTCCCATGCCACTATCATCATCTGAATCCTGCCCGAAGCCTCTATTTCTTGTTCCAAATCTTTGGTCCCAGTTAAAAGGTCTCCCCTGACCATTGGAATAGACCTACCACAGAATATTGTTTTGTAAAAATCATTTGCATAATTTTGGTTAAAATTTCAATCAAATAAAAACTTTTTCAGGTACTTCCACGTATATCATAACAAGGATTGTTAACAGTTAACAATCCTTGTATCATAATTCCATGAAACAAATGCATACTTCTTATCCTACTTTATACCCTGTTTTATTGTAATGTCAAAATTTGACACTAAGTCTTATCATTATGATAAAAAAGTTAATGCAATAATTTCTTAGGAAAATAATAATGAAATACAGTCTATGTAGGATTGAGCATCATTGTGACAGAAGATACAAGTGTTCTAAAAATCTTTTTGCAAAAGATGAATTTTGTGAATTTGCTTATAACCAAAATATAAACCAAACTGTTTTTATAATTTAAAGGTGATGAACCCTGAATTTTTCATTGCAGGACAACATAAATTCATATTAGTAGTGGTGAGAAGCCCACAGCATGTCCTCTTTCGGTCTTTATTCATTATAGCAGTGACCTCTACTGTCTATGAGGAAGGCAATCCTACTTATTAATTTGAAGGACTTATTTATATGCAGGACTGCTTCTAAAAGCTATTGACTATATATCTGAGGAACTTATTTTTCTCATGAAGCCCTATTTTCGTTGAAAAATATATTTCTAGTTTAACTTTTAATTCAAGTTATAAGAAAGATAAGTTGATCCGAAATATATTAAAAGATTAAATTAAAAGTATTTTGTTTCATCCAAAAAATGTACGTAGTGAATTGAATATTGAATTATAGGTATAGGATAGCCATAACTGATGTAGATATAGCCTGTGTTAGGCACATTGTTACCCATATTTCTAATTTAGATGATTGGTTGGATTATTTTGTACATAGTTTGGCTAATTGTTTGTAATGGCTTTAGATATATATTTTTTTAGATACTCTACGTGATCATAAACAATTGTAAATATGATATAATATTTCCTTAAGTTATCATAGAAATAGATCAATGGATCTCTAACTAGTTAAAAAATAATTAAATAACTTATTTGTGATATACTTGTATGATTCATCAAAAATTATACACAGGCAAAAATTACACACCAAGAAGCAAAATCAAATAAATTTAAAGATAATATCTTATAAATTATCATCTTCTTCAGAATTGAATGATTAGCGAAATATTAAAAATACTGCAAAATGAAAATATATGCTATGTGAAATACAGACTGATTTTTCAAAAAATGCCGTAACAGGTCGATTTTGTTTTTTAAAAAGACACGTGCTGACATGAAAAATTTTGTTTTAGCTGCTTTGGTTTTAGAGTTGTGACGTCATCATACATTTTTTTCATTGCAACGCCCTGTATTTTAAACAGAAATAGAATCCCCACTTTTTTCCCAGTACAATGGTATCACATATTAAGGGTTTGCTACTTACCGTTTACAAGATACAGGGTGTTTTTGAGAAGAATACACATTAAGCATTACACATTTTGTTTTTATTTAAAATAATTTCAAAATTAGAAAATTAAACAAATTCGAATGTTGGAATTTACGCGCCATTTCTTATTAAACAAATTAGTCAGTACTGTAATGTTATATAAAGTCTAGACACTTCTACACACATTATCTACAAAACAAAAGCAGCTAAAAAAAAATCTGTCATGTCAGCGCGTGTCTTTTAAAAAACAAAATCGACATGTCACGTTTTTTGAAAAATCGCTATGTATAAAAGTTATGAATTTTCTGCGTTACTTTATCACCACACTACACAAGTTCCAGTGTACCAGATACTTTTCCAAATTTAAAACTTCTAGTTTTGAAAAATTCCATATTATAATAGCTAGAAAAAACCTCCTAATGATAAACAAACTTCTACTTACCAGTAATGTTTGAAAAACCACAAAGAAAACACAAACCGTCTTCATGTCTAACATTTCAATTTGCCGACACCTTTTGGCATTGGATGACATTGGAATGAGAGTAGACAAAAAGCCAAAATAGGTTTTATACGAGGATCGAAACAATAAAGCTGAAAATTTGGCCCGGATTTCTACTTTTAACCTAATTAGCCATGGTGTCCGATTGAATAATATCACACATACGACAACTACGCGCAAATTTTTGCTTTGATGTATCCTGTTGCGAATAATTTTCTACACATGTTCAACGATTCATGATTTTTATTTAACATTAAAAGTCAAGGTACCTTATACGTTCTGATTTGTTTTAGTACTGAGTATTTTAACTATTAAAACAAAACAGATCTCAATTATGAGGGAAAATTTCGTTCTATAAATTTTTACTGAAAAAAGACCTTGGATTTTTCCTTATAACTATGTATTTATCATATATTATTGGCGCAAATGAAAATTCAAATTCTACCCATCACTGGAGTTCGACATTTGTATGCGAAGTGAGAAGCGTTGTAAGAAATTTATGAATAATTTAAGTGCTATAGGTACTCATAGGCGTCGCCAAGGGGGGCGGCAGGGGGCGACTACCCCCCCTGGCTTTCGAGTCGAATAGTATCCAAGGACAACGTCACATAATTAATAAAAATAGTCTCAATTAATATTCACAAATAAAATTTACAAACTATATACTTATTATAATTTATTCCCTAGGCCTAGGCCCTATCTTATACCTGATCTACACCAGTGATATACCACAGTTAGAGCAAAACACAATAGACACGTTTGCAGATGATACTGCCATTCTTGCTACAGGGAAGGGCTATGAAGAAGCTGCAAACAAACTGCAAACATCAGTTAACCAAATCAGTAACTGGACCAGAAGATGGCGTATCAAGCTGAATGAAACCAAATCAGTGCAGATTAATTTCACAAATAAAAGAGAACAACAAATACCTATTAACATGAACAATGCCCAGATTCCATATGCAAACTCAGCAAAATATCTAGGCATCACATTAGACGCAAGACTTCGCTGGAAAGTCCATGTTAAAAAGAAAAGAGAAGAGCTAGACATCAGATATAAGAAAATGTACCGGCTACTTGGTAGAGACTCCTGCTTATCAACTTACAACAAAATACTGTTGTATAAACAAATGCTCAAGCCAGTATGGACCTATGGAATACAGCTCTGGGGCTGTGCCAGTAAGAGTAATATATTAATCATTCAAAGATTTCAGAACAAAGTACTGCGGAACATCGTCAAAGCGCCTTGGTACATCAGAAACAGCGACCTTCATCGAGATCTTCAGATGGACACTGTAGAGCAGACAATTACTAAATTTGCAAGAAATCACGAATAACGACTGCATCAGCATGTGAACATCGAGGCCATCCAGCTCCTCGACAACACTAACATAGTAAGAAGGCTCAAGAGGGTTAAGCCCTTTGAGTTAGTGAACTGATTAGATCAGTATAAAAGCAGAGCATTGTGCGGTTAGTGTTACACGTTAGTGTTAATAAGTTACTAGACTCTAAGGTACACTAGTGAGTAAGACCTTAGCTCTAAGATTTTCAACTTTAGTTAAATTAGGATAGAACCAAATTACTCATTGATCTCCCTTTGATCAGATTGTAATAGTAGCAAAATACCCTTCAAAGGGTATTTTCTATATAAAAAAAAATATATATAATTTATTAGATACCTATACTTATTATAACTTTAGAAAGAAAGAAAGAAAGAAGATTAAAAGAAAGTGCTTTTATTAAACTTAATTCTGATAACTGTATCTCGGCAGAAACAATATTCATGGATCAAGCGTGGTTTCCTCTACTCCAGAAGGATGTTACCAGTGGAAAATTAATAATATCATAGTGATTCAGTGCATATGATATAATTTTTAATTAAAAATGTCAATCTGACAAATTTTTTATCATACAAACTTTCTATTGACGACGAGTTGAGGATCAACTTGAAACGTTTAAAAAAAAGTGTTTAATTTCTTTTAAATTTTATTATGATAATTATTTTATTTAGATATAATTCAAAATATGATTTGTAATATTACAGATTTTTGTATAAAACTAAAAAACCACTGATGAAATTTAGTTAAATTAGCAAATATTTATTTTATTGCAAATTATACAGTGGTTTTTGGGGCAAACTTTAGAAGTTTGCATTGATACTGCACTTTGAATATTTAATTTGTATGCTTCTGGTTTCCTATTTTTTGTTATTTTACAGGTAGTGTAATTCCAAAAGAGACTACAATGAAAATGTTCATACAGTGAGGACATAAAGTCCGTCCCCCCCCTCTAACTTTTGAACCACTGGGTAGATTGTAATGAAATTTGGAACGATAATATATGACTAAATTCTGCATTTTTTGACACATCAATGACAGCTCTGAATGTGAAAGTGACAGCTGGGCGCGCAATAGGAAAATTTTTTTAAATGGAAATGAGGGTCGAGTGGGGACTCATTTTGAAGGTATTTTTATGCTCAAAACATCCCCCAAGTTTGAGAACATTTGGTTCAGTCAGTAATTTCCAAATAAAAACCAGTAATATCGATTTCTGTTATATCATTTTTTCCATACATATTACAAATTATTGTAAATTATTCAAAGCAGAACAAAAATTAAAAGTAAACAAATAACAATAAACCATCCCTAACCTAAAATAACCTAAATTAAAAAATTATGAAGTAATTTAAATTAAACCTAAAAAAAAAAAATTTAGAGGCAGAAACAAATTTAGAAAACACGTGTTACTTCAAAATATGTTGAAAATGACCTCCAAGAACCTCCTGACAAATAAATGTTCCATGGGTAAGTTCTATTATAAAGATTATGTGGTAAAAAGATTATGTTATAAACTGATTTATTTGGAAATTACTGAACCAAATGTTCTCAAATTTGGGGGATGTTTTGAGCATAAAAATAGCTTCAAAATGAGTCCCCACTCGACCCCCATTTCCATTTAAAAAAAAATTCCTATTGCGCGCCCAGCTGTCACTTTGACATTCAGAGCTGTCATTGATGTGGCAAAAAATGCAGAATTTAGTCATATATCATCGTTCCAAATTTCATCACAATCTACCCAGTGGTTCAAAAGTTAGAGAGGGGGGGACGGACTTTATGTCCTCACTGTGTATATATGGTGGGGATTAAAATCTAAGTGTGTGTACTCTAGACATGTTAAATGTCACAAACGTCACCAAAAATAACATCATTTTTCAAGCCCATGTCATAAATAAATCATAAACATTACTAAATTTTAAGTGTAAATAAAAAACTAAATTTCAAGTGTTTTTTCAGTATGAGCAACTGTAAGTCAGCCTTACAAATACCACATTTAAGGTAAGAAAATTAATAACCATGTCATATTGCCTAGGTAATTATTTAGTTAACATTTGAACGGTCCTTCTTGGGTCTCGAGTGGGCTCGGCTCGTCTGATTTACGTCGGCTTGTCTATGAATTAGTGGTAAATGGTAAATAATAAGGTAAATAGCGTTCAGGTTGTGTAAAATCCTTCCGTTGTTCCGGAGAGAGAAGTATGATTATCTTTGTTGTTCTATCTGTCTAAATAACACCTTTCGATACCCGATAAGACAACATAATACATACAAAAAAATAAAATTGTGTATCTATATCTATAAGTAGAAGAAATACTTCCAGAATACATGAGCTATCCCAGATGTGATTCAATAAGACAAAGCTGTCTTACTGAATCCAAATCTTGTCTGTGTGACAAGATTTAGTTGAAAATGCTTAGGAATTTTTAAGGCATTATCGTATATCGCTATAAAAGCCTGCTCGTTCACCGGATCTGAGCCCATTGAATCCCATTGCAGGTATCTCTCAAATATAAAATGTTCATATCTTGAGGTAACTTCACAAAAAATCCTAAGAGCTCAGATGTATTTATTATATTTAATACGTTTCATTATATTTAATTTAGAATTAGGCAGGGGGTTGATTACGTTACGCAGGGGGTAAGTATACGTTAACGTTAACATTTTTTGTTATAGATATTCATATGATGACCTTACAAAAACGGCTGAATATATAAAAAGCAAAGTATCTTATGTACCTACTATATTAATCGTCTTTGGATCAGGATTGGGTATGTAAAAACCATATATATAATACTACTATATCGCGGGTAGAGGCCCAAAAATTCCGAAAACACCACGGCGCCGACTTACTATCTCTATCCTTGTCGAGAGTACCTTAATCAAATATGCGTATGCGCAAGAATATCGCAAAATCCAAAATGCATGCAGCATAAATACTACACTGGAAATGGGAGAAAATCGCTGATTTCTAGCCCTACCGGGGGTCCAGGCCTGCAGCCCGGGGTCACCCTTCGGGTGACAAAAGCATCTAGAATAATATTATTTTAAAGAAAATACATATTAAAGAAATTTTGTATCTGGAATGATGGTGTAATTATACTAAACGATTTTTTTAAATATTTTCATGAATTGTAAGGGTTACTCTATTGTTGATGGTAAAACATCATAATTTTTTAAGTACTGAAAGTAAAATTTATTTTTAAGTAAACATTATTATCAATTTTATCAATGGGACCAAAAATATTATAGATATTTACTTTTGTAAGCTAAAATGAAGAATTTAACAGACTGCCAAAATGAACGAACTAACTCCAAAGTTTACGTGCAGAAAGAATAAAAGCTACGGATAATGAAACAGAATAACTAAATACTAATACTAATAAATATTTGGAATTAAAAAGTAAAAAAAAAGTTTGGCTCCAGCGTGACTCAAACTCGCGAAATCAGCATTATCAAGTTTTGAATCCTACGACTTTCTCGTTACGCTACCTCGCCTGTTGTCAAATGTTTACCTTGAGAAGTTTAAGTATGTCAACTGTACGTGTCAACCTGAAAAAATATTTTTTACCGATTTTCTAATTGGAAAAGCATTTCGCGTCAGTATTTTGGTCATCAGAAGTGTTTGGCCACGGTTCCCGGTACGTCGGTACTATCGATTTCGTTAGCAATATTTCTCGTAGGAAAATAACCTATCTGAAGTCTAATTAATTTGACAGATTTCGTAGGAGGTGCTTGTCGTTAGTGCAATCTCACATCGGTAGATAAAATGAGAAAGAAGTTGAGACGGACACGACTCGAGATTTTCGAAGACGAAATAGACGTAGAAGGAGTCGACGTACTGTCTCGAAAAAAATTCTCAAAGGATTAGAGAAAGGACAGAACTTTCACGTGAAGCGGTTCTCGAAGACGTAAAATTAGAAAAAGGGTCTAGGGAGTCCCGCGAAAAGTCGGAATTTCGGCAGGCGTGACGGGATCATTAGGCGCGAGGACAAACGCCGGTGCTAGCCGTATCTCTCTCGCCGAACGGCGATCGACGAAAATTTTGCAGAGGTTTTTTGAAAAGGCGTTTAAATTGGGAAAACGCGTAGGAAATGGGACGAAAATACCCCTACGCATTGGAGAAAGGCCGGAGGCGACCTCCGGTCGCCTGCGGGGATCGCTCCGCGATCCCCCCTCGAAAGAGATAGCTTTGAAACTTTGTGGATTCGGCGACGGAATTTAGAGCGAGACAGAATCGACGCGTTTTAATATATATGGACATCTCTGTCTATCAACTTCTTAAAAAAAATTGAAACTTGGGAAGTTTATCAGCCTATAAACAATGATATCTATAGCACTGTATCTTTTATCTTCAATGTTTTTGGAGAAACCGGTTATGGGCTACATAAGGGATAGGCAATATAGTAGTATTATATATATACCATTCGGTTTCAAGGAGCCGTAGCCGAAATCCTACAGAATCCCAAACATCTAAGCTACAAGGACATTCCAAATTTCCCGGTATCAACCGTGCAAGGTCATGCGGGAAAGTTGGTTTTCGGCACCCTCTCCGACGTCAACATCGTTTGTATGATGGGCAGGTTCCACTACTACGAGGGTTATTCCTTGGAAGAATGCACCGTACCTGTTAGAGTTATGGCCCTCATAGGTGTGAAAATTTTGATTGTTACCAATGCAGCAGGTGGTGTCAACCCAGAGTATAAAGTGGGCGATTTAATGTTCATCAAAGACCATGTCAACTTTTTGGGACTGGCCGGTAGTAATCCGTTAAGAGGTCCGAACGAAGCTAGGTTTGGTATCAGGTTCATACCCACAAACAAAATATATACCAGGGAGTTATTAAAAAAAGCTAAGCAAATCACGGATAAGATGACTTTTTCCAAGAATGTGCATGAAGGTGTTTACGCCATGGTTGGTGGTCCAAATTATGAAACTATCGCTGAAATTAAGTTTATGAGGCAGATAGAAGTCGATGCGGTTGGTATGTCGACTGTATCGGAAGTTCTGGTAGCTGCGCATTGCAATATGTCAGTTTTTGGATTTAGTTTGATAACCAATGAGTGCGTTGCTTCTTATGACGAGGAAAGAGTACCAAATCATGAAGAAGTACTGAAAGCTGTGAATTCTAGGGATCAGGAACTGAAGGAATTTTTTACTGAGTTTGTGGGAAGTATCGGAAAATAATATACATGTTTTATAATTTACTTTATCATACATTTACTTAAAAAGTCTACGAATAAACTGGAAGATCACTTGAAGTTTTTTTTGGACATTGATATATTGTGTATGTATACATGGTGTCCCAAGATAATGTGACACATTTTAATGGCTTATATCTTCAAGGCAAAATGAGATAACGACGAGCGGTTTTCACTGGTGCTCTTAATTTTACAAAAAGTTTTCTTTTGTCATTGGTACTGGTTTGTTTTACTTCTACAGAAAAATTGTCACTTTTTAATTCAAAATTGTGATCATTTTTTAAACACCCTGTAGATTATATTACTAGTCGATAGAGACACTTTTCCTCTTTTCAAGAATATATAGTTTGATAGAGTTATACCAAAAAATAAAGAAGTTATTTCAATTTACACACCGGCCTTTTTCAATAGACCATAATTTTTTTTGGAAGATCGCATTTTATTTTTTTACATTGTCAGCATTTTGCCTTGAAGTCATAAGCCTTTAAAATGTGCCACATTATCTTGGGGCACCCTGTATTAGAAAAACAGAGAAACATTGAAGGAATTACCTCTCGAAAGTTTGGTCTTTCTCCAAATTTAATAGCAATAACTTTATTGCAATTAACATTATTTGGGCCATACTGATGGATTAGATATGTTTCAGTCTTATAGTTAATTTGAAGGTATAAAAATCAAATATAATATTTTAGAATTTATGTTGAAATCTAGTCCGTACAATATTTCTCGCGCGTCAATAGATGTGAAAATAAAAATATTGTTTATTTAACGAGATTTTTCAAGCTGTTTGAAAAATTGTGTCATGAAACCAGTGAAAATAAAAAAATGCTAAATCTTCTTTATGATACTGTCGGCGATATTGATCCTATTATTATTAAATAAATGTCTGTTTTATAAAATAAATACATATAAACCTGTATAGTTATAGTTCGTAAGGTATTCTGTCTAAGACATTTACCTTTTCCCAGGAATTTCTCTTAATTTGTGCAGATGACATTCTTAGTCAAACTATGTTTATACCGACTTGTAAATATTTGATAATAATATTAAAAATACTTAATACCTAAAACATAATACAACACAGAAGTACAGCTCTGAGTCATATTTAGTATAAAAACTATTCTTACTCATTGGCTAAATTATTTATGATGATAACTTTATCGGTGTCTTACTTAAATTTCGTTTTTAAAATGTGCAAAAAGTTCCCTATCCAATGAATGAGATGAGAAACAACACTTAACACGTAATCTATCAGTTAGTGCTAAGGTGTTTGAAAGATAACATTGTAGTGAGTGATAGATTTTCTGTCGTGTACTATATTTTGAAAATTCTGTAATTTGTTGGTATTGATTAGAAAACAATAAGCAAAATCGGGTAAGTAAAGAAATTATGTTATATTTTTATTGTTCTATTAATGCATTTCGGCAGACTTGACGTATTTGCAATTTTATTATTGTAAAATTAGTACAAAAACCGCGTATAGGAAATATTGTTGCTTTACGGTATTTTAAATAATAAATGGTTTTATCAAAAAATGTATAAACATAGCCATAACTAAAGCCCCAGAGCATTTATTTATTCAGTTTTAACTTTTTGAGTGCCAAAATACTAACAAAATACACTATAAGTAAATACTAACACCAAGATCTATATTTACTGATTATTATTAAGACAATTAAACACGCTACTATATTTTTTACAAAAGTGTTACTGTAGTTTCGACTTACAATGTAATTTTCAAACAATGATTCAAAATAGAATGAATGAGGTATCATTATCAATGGGCACGGTATCAGGGCAGTTTAATGCTTGAATGTTCAAAGTATATCAAAGTTTAATGAATAACATTCTGTAAACTTTAGTAATAATGTGGCTGAAGACAGAAACGGAAACGAGAAACGAATTTTTAGAATGGACCAGTTAAATAGTGATAAAAAATTACAATTGTTATAATATTCGCATTAATGCTCTTATACTTTAAAATACGTAATGTAATACGGCTTGTTTTCATGTTTGAGAGATGATATAGTTAAATGATATAGATGATTTCATGAAGGTTAATATCATAACAATCACAACGTTGTAGATGAACTAAAACAATTAGTTATTTAAACAAAAAATAACATTTAGGTATTGATTTTTCCAAATTATAAGTATTTTGTTTTTTGTCGTTCTAAAGTTCCTGTTTATCATTTCAAATCTAATGTGTGCAAATTTAACGTGTTTATAAATGTTTTCAAAATTTTTTGTTAACCCTGTTTTGTAAAACAATTCAGGGTGTCCCAAGATAATGTAACACATTTTAAAGGCTTATAACTTCAAGGCAAAATGAGATAGTGACGAGCGGTTTTCACTGGTGCTCATAATTTTAAAAAAAGTTTTTCTTTTGTCATTGGTACTAGTTTGTTTTACTTCTACAGGTGCTTGAAAAAAATTGCCAGTTTTTAATTCAAAATTGTGATCATTTTTTAAATGGAACACCTTGTAGATTATCTTACCATTCGATAGAGACACTTTTCCTCTTTTCAAAAATGTATATTTTGATAGAGTTTTACCAAAAAATAAAGTAGTTATTTCCATTTACACAGCAGCCCTTTTCAATATACCTTTAATTTCTTTGAAATATTGCATTTTATTTTTTTACATTGTCAGTACAGAATAACGAAATGCACATCAAAGGATAGATAGGTAGAGCCGGACCAATAGAGTGGCCTGCACGTTTTCCCGAACTAACGGTACCTGATTTTTTCGTATAGAGATACGTCAAAGGTCGTTGTTATAGTCCTATTGTACAAAATATGAAACAACTAAAGTATTATAACATAACCAATGTTTTTCAGACCATAATACCGCAAATGTTAGAACTTGCCTTCTACAATATGCAGTTTAGATTGCAAAAGTGTATTAAAGAAAATGGTGGGCACATTCAGCAATTTAACTTCAAACATTAAAGATGTACAATACATATGTGTGTATATTTAAACTGAATTCTTCTTAATTGGTGTTTTTGTTTCAATAACTTGGTAATTTATGCTGTAATGTAACTTGTATAAATTTGTATTAAATTAGTTCTGTTCTTAATAATAGTTTAGTTAATGCATACCGTTATGCTGTACTGACAATGGAAAAAAAATATAAAATGCGATCTTCTGATCTATTGAAAAGGGCGCTAGTTTGTAAATTGAAATAACTCCTTTATATTTTGGTATAACTTTATCAAACTATACATTTTTGAAAAGAGAAAAAGTGTCTATCGAGTAGTAATATAATCTACAGGGTGTTCCATTTAAAAAATGGTCACAATTTTGAATTAAATAGTGACAATTTTTTTTTCGAGCACCTGTAGAAGTAAAACAAACTAGTACCAATGGCAAAAGAAAACTTTTTGTAAAATTAAGAGTACCAGTAAAAACTGCTCGTCGCTATCTCATTTTGCCTTGAAGTTATAAGCCATTAAAATGTGTCACATTATCTTGGGACACCCTGTACTTTCAAAGTTTAATTGAAATAAGTCTCATTGTGAGGTATATTTAAATTGCCATATAAATCCAAATTGGCATTTTCGTAAACTTTATGGTAGCAAAATAAAGCCGATTCATCCAAATCTTGGTGGGCTTTAGACTGTTGTCCACAAACCCCCTAAGTATATTAAGTGAGACATTCTTTGATTAAATACCCTGCAAAATAACAAAATTCATTTCTTACGCGCGGTTTCTGCACAATTTGCGGTTTTAACTACAAACCAACTGAGTAACTAAAATTAAGGGAACTTAAGGCACTTTAATTAACAAAACTAGATAAAATTATTTGTTAAACTCAACCCGCAAAATCATAATGTCGGTGTTGTTGGGCTTCCTCGTTAAAAATTATTATTTATTCTATTTTAGTTTTATCCCTCCAGCTCCAATTGTCACTATCGATTTAAATTTAAATCACCGTGCAAGTGAATTCGTCCACATACAACATTATTTATTTATTTATTTACCAATTTGGTTCACGATTAGCTATGAAGTACCTACGACCAAATATAGTGATCTGATACTTCCGTTTATGTAATAAAATACTTGAATTAGACCATTAATAGAAGTTATCACCGAATATTTCGTTTTATTATGTGGAATGGAAATACAGCCACAGAAATTCTTCGAATTTATTGATGTAAATTCCATCAATGAAATATCTACTACATATACAATTATTCCGTTTGGTCAGTTTATGTGTACATTAGGAAATAATATTCTCATTGCAGTTATTTATTATTTACATTGGTAGGTACTTTTTACGATGGGTTTCTTTATAAATATTATGTGTAGCTGCCTACTATACAGGGTGTCCCCATGTGAGCGTACAAAAATTTACCAGGGGGTGGACTAGACCAAAATAATAATAAAATTCTTATAAAAAAATTGGAGTTATTTTGGAAAAAAAACAACAATTTTTCGCAATAACTTCAAAACCGTTTCGTACATTTAGGTAATTTCTGGGTGACGTATATATCTATTAAAGGTCATTAAAACTACATGGTGTTTGTTTATCTGTGACACCTGTGGTGGCCTAGGCCTACTCTTCCTTATGATTGTGTCTTCATTACTCTGCATATCCTACTTTTCTATGAATTGACTAAGTTTTCCTGAATCGGCTACCAATTTTGAACAAAAAGGTGCTTTTGTTACCGAACTCTAAAATCAACCATTTTCAAGTTAATTGAGTATAAAGTACTGACTACATTCCTTTATGCAGAAAAATACATGCAAAGATTTTATTTGTTGTCATCTAGTAGGTACCTGTCCCCTAAATAACACAGTCGCCTACAAGAGTTATATCAAAAATTGTTACGTGTAGTCACACTAATAAGATATAGTTACTGACTAGAAGTCAACTCAGTTGTACAAAATACTAAGTTATTATTTACTATGGAATTTTCCAATAATGAAGATGCTGATATGATCTATGTCTACGGTTTCTGTGGCGGAAATTCGTTGGCTGCCTCAAGAGAATATCTAGCAGATTCCCAGAGATACGCAGAGGAAAACTCCGTTAATTCACGAAAAAGTAGAATATGCAAGAGTTATGAAGACAAAATCATAAGGAAGAGTAGGCCTAGACCACCACAGGTGTCAGAGTTAAACCACAGTATAATGCTAAAGAAGCATTATGTGGTTAAACAAACACCATGTAGTTTCAATGTCCTTTAATAGATGTATACGTCACCCAAAAATTACCTAAATCTACGAAATGGTTTTATTGCGGAAACATATTGTTTTTTTTTTTTCAAAATAACACCCTGTAACTGGTCCACCCCCTGGTAAATTTTTGTAAGCTCACAGTGGCACACCCTGTATTTAGAATTGTACAGTGAGGACATTAAGTCCGTCCCCCCCCCTCTAACTTTTGAACCACTGGGTAGATTGTGATGAAATTTGGAACGATAATATACGACTAAATTCTGCATTTTTTGACACATCAATGACAAACTTACTGGTTTTTATTTGGAAATAACTGAACCAAATGTTCTCAAATTAGGGGGATGTTTTAAGCATAAAAATAGCTTCAAAATGAGTCCCCACTCGACCCCCATTTCCAGGGGTACGTAACGTACGTAAAAAAATGTTCCTATTGCGCGCCCAGCTTTCACTTTGACATTTAGAGCTGTCGTTTATGTGCCAAAAAATGCAGAATTTAATCATATATTATCGTTCCAAATTTCATCACAATCTACCTAGTGGTTCAAAAATTAGAGGGGGGGGGGGCGGACTTTATGTCCTCACTGTATGTGTGCAAAGTTATATTTGGCTCTTCCATTCTCTTTTCGTTGCACATTGCACATTAAATATTTGGCTATTTTATTAAAAACTTATCAAATTATCGATTTGGCTGGCTTTAATATTACTGATATCTTAAAATGTTTAGAATAATACGGAAAAATCGATTTTATACCTAGCAATTTAAGTAGGTACCTACTTTAAAAAGACCATTCTGTGTAAAAACTATCTTCATTAACTGAACAAGGTTTTAATCAGAAAAGTAATGGGATAAAATAGATATTTATTTATTAGCTAGGTACCCATTATTTTTTTAAGAAAAAAAGACTTGTTAATTTTTGTCCCATATAACATGTGCCCCAATTTCCATGCTCACCATTAGGATATCGGAAACTATACGAGATAGAAAGTCAATCTTTCTTTGACGGGTCTATCTAATCAGGGAATTATGACTAAAAAAGTGTGCCATAAGCGTAGTCATTTTTAACGTAGTAGTAACGATATCATTTTTTTTGTTGACTTTTCGAAAATATATCTAGTTTCATTAACAAAACACAGCACTTGAAATTTAAAATATTTCAAATTCTAGTACACGTCACATGGAGTTTAATAATAATATATTATGTCACTAGGATTAGAATGCAAACATTATTTGTTGAGCCCAGAAACACAGCCGAGGCGTTAGCCGAGGTTGTGTAAACTGGGCGAAACACATAAAGAGCTTTATACTCCGAGTGACATATAATTTTTTCTTCAAGCGTCTAAATTAAAACTGTATTTCTTCAGACATTTATGCTTGTACAAAAAGCTATCTGACGTGGCGTTTAATTACAAACTGACAGTTCTCAGAAATCATAGTTACATTTTGGCTTTCTTTTTTAATCCGTTTATGGTTATACTTTTACATTTTTGTACTGCTAAAAAAATGAGAATATTTCTCTACTAGTAAAACAATAGGCCTTTTCGATAATACGTGCTACATAATATAATGTAAGTAGTATTAAACGTTTGAAGAAAAATACACTTTTAATATAAAGCTCTTTGTGTTTCGCCCAGTTTACACAGCCTTGGCTAACCCCTCGGCTGTGTAAGCCTCTGCGCTCAACAAATAATGATCGCAGTTGAGTAATGTTGAGTAATATAATATACTATTCTTCAGACATTTATGCTTGTATAAAAAGCGATCTGACGCGACGCCTAATTTCAAACTAACAGTTATGAGAAATCATGGCTACATGACTCTTTTTTGTACTAGTAAAAAAATAAGAATATTTCTTTAGACAATATGCCTTTTCTATAATACGTCTTGCATAATATAATGTAAATATTATTATACAATTGAAGAAAAAATATATTTACTTTTTACTATTATTTTTCAACTGAAATACTCCCTTATCTGGGAACCCATTGATTTTTTGGAAAATATTTATACAGGGTGACCCATTAAGAATGGAAACACTCGGGTACAAAATTTGTTTATGGACCGATTTGAACCGGATTTTTTCAAAAAATAGATCTCCAAAAGCTCTATGTTGATGCAAAGTTTGAAGACGAAATTTTGATTTTCAAGGCCTACTACAAATTTTCTTTTATGTGAAAAATAGAAAAATTTTGAATATAGCGATTTTTTTATAAAAAATCTGACTACACCACTGGATTTAGGAACCCCTCGAATGCATTTGTACCAATTTTTGCGAAAAAAAGTTTGTTCCTAAAAAAAGTTATGACAATATCGGCATCAGCAGTGTTTGCCTTTGTCGGTGAACCTATTCTTATATAAAAATCGAATAGAACCCAAAGAGAAACAAAATTAAATAAGTTAAACATTGGTGTAATTATTAATAAGAACCATAAAAACCAGTATACACAAAATAACCAACAATTACTCTAATATAAACAACAATTGATAGGTGAGTTCGTCAAATTATTATTATTTCGTGGTTATTATGCCAAAACTTATAATATTACCTTCTTAGATCAAAAATAACTACATTATAATTTTTTATTCAAAAAGTGTGAATCAATTTGACAGACTCCTTTTTCATTTTGAAAAATGTAATTTTCTAATCATTACTTTTTTTTCAATTGTTGTTTATATTAGAGTAATTGTTGGTTGTTTTGTGTATACTGGTTTTTATGGTTCTTATTAATAATTACACCAGTGTTTAAGTTGTTTAATTTTGTTTCTCTTTGGGTTCTATTCGATTTTTATAAAGGAATAGGTTCACCGACAAAGGCAAACATTGTTGATGCCGATACTGTCATAACTTTTTAAGAACAAACTTTTTTTCGCAAAAATTGGTACAAATGCATTCGAGTGGCTCCTAAATCCAGTGGTGTAGTCAGATTTTTTATAAAAAAATCGCTAACAAAATTTTGCTATTTTTCACATAAAAAAAATTCGTAGTAGGTCTTGAAAATCAAAATTTCGTCTTCAAATTTTGCATTAACATAAAGCTTTTGGAGATCTATATTTTGAAAAAAATCCGGTTCAAATCGGTCCATAAACAAATTTTGTACGAGAGTGTTTCCATTGTTAATGGGTCACCCTGTATGTATAGTGTCCTTTCCAAAATTTTCCAATTCCAGTTAGAACCACTCTGTATACCAAATACTTGATAGAGATCAGATTATTTTTTATTTATAAAATACAGCGTTTAAAAACCAACATTTATTATTAAATAAATAGAATATAAAACAATAACAAATTCGGTGACAAATTATTGAAAAACTTAATTCTAAGAAGACTCCCATACCGTCGCTGATACCGAGTTCTTTTTCCTACTGACCACGTCTACATGGGCATCTAAACCATCAGACAGCCTACTTAATCTTCTAGCCCAGGATCCTCTAACACCTATAACATTTTTCACATGAAAAATAAAATAATCCAACTTAATCAATTCAATATTAAAATCGAGGGGTAATTTCCTAAAAAAATGTGTACACTGAAATTCCCCTTGCATTAAAAAATCCCCGAAATTCCTCAAAAATTCCCTGAAATACCCCCAAACGTTTGAAATTCCCCTGGATATATTAAATCGTCGGCAATTCCCCGGAATTCTCCAAAATACCCCGCAATTCCTCATAGCGTTTTGAAATTCCCAACAAACTGTCCCATCACAAAACATTTTTTAGACATACCCTTTAATCCTGTCAAGAAAAAATGTTTTCGTAATTTAAGAATTATAATGAAATCTAACAAAAATATAACGTAAAATATTACTAAAAAATGTCGAGGATTAGGTATAACCTCAGGTCGGGCCTCAGATATAACAAAATACGAGAATGAATAAAACATTTTTTGTAAAAAGATATTCTTATGAATAAAGTAATTTTAATGGATAAATTACAAATTTAAAATAAAATAATGAAATAACAAAAACAAATAACAAATATTTTCTTATATTACAGTCAGTCTTTTCTTTTAGGGCAAATAGAGTTGAGGGTTAAGCTTAACAAAAATGTAAACGTAAGATATTCCTTTAAAAGGTATTACAGGATTACATAAGTTTCAAAAATAAACAAAAGTATTTAAAAAGTCTTTTCTTTTATCTGAGTTAAGATAGATAGGTACAGTTTGAGTAAGAATAAAACAAACGTAAGATATATTCTTTTAAAAGACAACACCATATAGTATAACAAATTTATAAATTGTTTGTTGCGAGGTTTCGTACATAGTTATATTTTGTATTTATATTCAATAAATCAACCCATTTTAACTCAAAAGGTTCTGAACCCAAAAGAAAGATTGTAAGAAAAATTAAGCATGTACGATTGAAATTCCCCAAAATACCCAAAAAATTGCCCGAAATACCCTGAAATTCCCCAAAATACTTCTAAATTCCCCGCAATTCCTTGAAATTCCCCGAAATTCCTCAATTTTTAGAAATTCCCCTTGCTTGTACACTAAAATACCCCAGCGATTTGCCCCTCGATCAAAATTAAATCAAGAGGACGTTCTGATCAATTATTCAGATTCATATGCTGGATGTTTTTTTTTAAGTAGATTAATTAATTTGTGAAAACTAAAATTTAATATCGTAATTTTATTGTTTTACAGTTGTACTGGAGCTCAAGTAAACATGTAATTTTATTATTGTGTTATATTTGAATCCAAAGAACAAAGTTCCACTGACTGAAATCAGGTAACGGAGGAGATGGCTTACCTGTAATAAAATATAGTATTAAGATATACTTTTTATATATAAAATTTAAGGTATACTATCTGAAAAATACAACTTATTGCTTCAGCGTTATATAAGGGAAAATTAAAAACTCTAATTTGTATTTTAAATTTGAAAACAAAAAACGATTGTAAATTTTCGTTTTGACTAAGACTTTATTTTCAAAAAAGACTTTTTTTTATGTCTCTTATAGTCGATCCAGAGTCCGTATAACTCTCTTGACCGGGGCTGAGGGGCAAATCCTCCAGTACTACCAAGATTAGTTCATTCGAAGTCATTCATAATAAACCCTTCAAAACAAGAATAAAAAACTTTTAGAGTTAAACAGGTTGCACATCAAATTTTAATTGGCCTAAATATTGAGCACTGCCGTTTCAAATATCATCTGCACAAATTCGGCCTAGCAGAAGATGCTGAGTGCCACTTGTGGTTAGTAGATGACGAAACGGCAGAACACATATTATGCACCTGCCCCGATGGGGAAAGAATCAGATACTCAATATTCGGCAAAGGGCCACTTCTGCCGAAGGATCTGAATAAGTTCTCACCCAATAAGGTGACCAGCAATAAGGGTGAAATATAAGTAGGTGTGAGCCACAATAGACCACATGGTCGCAGGTCGCAGTGCAGAGTCTGGTTTTCGCCCACTTACTTTTGAACCTAACCTGACCTTATAAAAAATCAACATTTGCCCATTTTGAACATACATACCGTGTCGTTGACATACCTACTCTGCCGTCGCTTCTAGAAGTGTTATTGTTTTCTCTAAAAGCGCTTAGTAATTCGTCATAATCATAGTCGCTCTTCTTTAGACCATGTTCATATTTTGCTTCTTTAGCCAAGAGTGCTTCTCTCTGCATTTGAGTTTTTAGCTAAAATAAAAATGCCAGTAAACAAACATGAATAAGATTAGCCCGAAAGTCGGAGACTTGTGTGGGGGAAGGGGCGGCATACTATTATTCAGTAGACTTCAATTGCGCCTACACGGACGCAAACAGTTGTACTAATAAAATACTAAACCATAAAACACTAAAGAAAGTCAACATCTAAATCTTCTAAACATATAATTTACCTCGGATGGGACATCCGGTATAACATACTGCATAATCCCCACCAAGGCAAATACAACATGCTGAAATATAAACAAAAGTTGGATTATTATCATTTTTATAATTATATAGTATGTAAATTACCTCAAAACAAACGACAAAGGCTAACCTCGCTGCAAATACATGCCAATATTGAGGACTCAGTCCGTATGGATCTGTTTCATTGGGGCCATTTCTATAGCCTAAAAAAATAATAACCTAATGTAAAAATCAAATAATCCAAGGTAGCTCTAATAGATAAAAGATTCTGCAAATCGGTTATCCTCTACTTATACTATTTAAGAAACTGCTGACAGACTACCTAAGGCTACTTAACATGAAAAGTGCAAAAAAGAAGCTTATATTTTATTTTAAGAACTGAACATATAAGTATAGATGTGGGTTCCTGCTAATTCTACCACCACTTCACATGATGTTGGAAAGAGAAGCAAGGATAGCATCATCATACCGAATCAGGAACAATAACGATTGGATAGGTAGTTCCCAAGGAAGGGGGCACTCCAAGATAAGAAACACATTGATTTCAGAGCCTATCCTAGAGATGGTATCTGACAGAATTATTGCAAGCTTTAACCTCCGTAAGCCATTCGAGGTGCAAATACAGGATCTCGATGACTGGGAGTTGAAGATAAATTCTCTAGAGGCTTGGAGCCTTGTATGGCTCACAGATGGCTCCAAAACAGACAGAGGAATAGGAATTGGAGTATTTGGGCTGAGACCTACATGGCGTACAAGGTATAGTCTGGGGACCTATCCCACGGTAGTCCAAGCAGAAATTTTTGCAATAATGGCATATTTGACGGAGAATGTGAGGAGAGGGTAACACACGTAAACTCATCTACATATTCTCTAATAGTCAATCCGCAATAAAGGCTCTGAACTCAAACAAGATTAAGTTCGAGGTATGTCTAGGACTGTTTGCAATTGCTGGTGGAACTGGCAAAGGTGCCAGGTCATAAAGACATTGAAGAAAATGAACTTGCTAGAAAGGGATCTGATCGCTTATAGTGCTGCTAGAACGACTCTGGGAAAATGGGTCGAACTAGAACATAGGTATTATTGGTTTTTAAAACCAGGACAGAATCATGCGAAGGCACTCATGGAAGGTCCTTTGCAGAGAAGAACTGTAGAGATGCTGGGCTAGAGTAAACCTCAGCTCAGGAGCATGACAGGGCTCATTACAGGGCACTGCCATCTCAAGCAGCATCTCTGTAATTTAAGATTAGCAGAAAGCCCGGTATACCGGGGCTGCGATGATACAGACGAGACTGCGCTTCACATTCACAAGTGAATGTGAAGGCTACGCTCGTACGAAGCTAACGTTCCTGAGTGGACCATTTTTAAAGCCTTTTGAGCTAAGAGAAATTTCAGGGAATAGACTTTTGAACTTTATGCAAAGAACAAAGTTGCTCGCAGAATATAAAATCGGTGCAATGTACAATAGGCCTAGATGTGGCCGCCAGTGCTTTGGGAACTTGCTATAGAGAGCCGACCCGCAGGATAAAGAAGAAGAAGAAGATGGGTGGGGGTTGATTGGTCATCCCGTTGGTTCTTAGCTGATACAAATAAATTATATCAACGTACTAAGAACTGACCTCCATATTATGAGTTGGTTGTGTCACGTCTGCTTTCCACTGATGACACTATGTCCAGTTTAAGATGAACTGTATGGGCATCTCGGAAATCATTAGAGATACAGAGTTGGTTAAATTGGGAAAAAGTTGGGCAATTTTAGGTAGGTACAAGAAGAATCCAAGGTTACTTTTCCAGGAATCTCTTCCCTTAAGTATATACAGGGTGACAACCAAAAATCTACATATATGCAATAGCATATGCATACTATGGTTGCATATGCTGCATGGTTGAGAAGCACTTCCAACGGATTTTTAAAAATGCGAAAATCTAGTGTAGTGCCCTTAAGAAAAACAAAAGTTGAGTAGGAATGCTAGCTCAAAATCTAGTAGATCAAAATTTTTTTAGAGACCAATTTTGAAGTGTATGCTGACTGCTATCGCTGTCCTGAAAATTTTATGAATATACCTATCTTTTAGAATAAATGACCTATGGACGTTTGCAAAAAATGGACATTTTTTATTTCCACCCTGTATATATTTAAGGAAGGAATTTTTGGAATTACAACTTTTAATTCTTCGTGGGCCTAAAATTGTCCAACTTTTTACCAGTTTAATGCCCATACGGTTTATTTTATTATTTATATTTATGTTTATATTTATTGCACACAGTGTATACGATTTATCAAATAACACTTATATAATGTACATTCCTTACTAGTATTCTTGTGATATTAATTACCTCTGTACTGGCAGGTATCTGGTGGGTTAACATCATCTCCTCTCATATCTTCTCTATAATGTGAAGTGTTGAATACTACACAGAAAAATGTACTCAGTGAAGGGTAAATTTTAAATAAGCGTACCCTAAACTATGGAGTAAATTAGTTGAATACTGATCATAAAAATATCTTGTACATATATATATATTTTTTTAAATTAAATACTTTTTAATTATAACATTTTTAACTTTACAAATAAGTTACCCTGTATACTTAGATTATACGTGAAAAGAGCATTCCCATACAGTACATCGGCCCTACGATGTATCATTTGATGTTAAAACAATATCGATGTTAAACTTTATAGCCAATCAGAAATGATCATTTTTCAAAATTCTGATTGGATATAAACTTAACAATCCTTGTTATAAAATAATATACGGGTTACATGATAGACCTGATTAAGTTACTTAATTTTGTTACATACCAAAACGTTACTAAGAACCTTAGCAATACTTTGAATGAAATTGGGCGACCATTTATTAGCACTGTAACATCATCAAGTAGGTATCGGGTACCGGCTATCACATTTGTTTACTTGTTCCGAAACCTTTTTTCCGTGTCAACTGTACGTTCATTTATACATACAGCGAACCTGTATGTAGCAATGATTAATCTACCTTGTTATCAGAGGTGATCCATAAACTCATCTATCAACAAATAACTATTTAAATTGTTAAAAATGTACAAGCTATTCAAAATACAATCAAAAATAAAAATTAATTTTTCCCAATTACTTTTTTTAATTATATTTGTATTCCATGATAATGCATTCATTACCACGTAAGTTATACAGGGTGCCCCGAAATTAGTGTCCAACATTTTATCAATGTGTTCTATGGTGAAAAAAGGGACTTTTTTTTCATATAAACATGGCTCGAAAAATGCTCCCTTAAAATTTCAAAATCGATCTTAGGTATATCAAAATGGTGCATTTTATTTTATTTTATTGCACTTTATTTTCAACAAAAGTACCTTTTTACATAGAAAGCTCTAAAATTTCATATTTTATTGACAAAACCAGGGAAAAGTTACGTACAAAAAAGTTACATCTCGTGTTATCGCATATGCATAACTAAAGTGATTTTGCTCGAAAACGATGCTTCCTATCACGATCCTTCTACGAACCAAGTGTACCTTTATTTGATAAAAAATACTGAAATTTCATAATATTTCCTAATCAAAAGTTGAAAAAGCCAAAGCACAAAAAACTAGGGGTAACATTTACCCCACTCCCCCCTATATGTGATACAAATTTTGAAATTTTATTTACAGCAGCGGAGTCAGCGTATAAGACTTATGCAGGATACCTAGTTTAATAAATTTATCTCGGCTGGTTTCAGAGTTATTTAGAAAAAATCGGCACTAGGATGCCCCCTTAAAGGGGCTGTGGCCCCCTTAGGAAACATTATTAAAATATAAAATAAATACAAATATTCCGCACTAATTTCTGGACACCCTGTATTGGTACATCCTGTATCTATAACTTTATAGTTACCTGACAATGAAGCGTCTATATATCCAGTCAAGTCTTCTGTAGGAGAATATTTATATTGGTACACCATTCTAGGAATAAAGTCACTGGTATATGCAATAACAAAGCCCTTTAAAAAAAAAGAATTGATAATAAAATCAGAAAATTCAATGCATGCGTCAATTTCTGGTAAAAAAAAATTGTTTCGTTATTACGTATCAAATACGAGGTGGTCCCCAGGAACGGGAAATTTTGAATAAGTCATAATTGAGAACATAATTCAGAAAGTAATTATAATTATTTTATGTAACATATAAAATTTACAACATGGTTATATCTTGAAAGGGGTTGGAAGCTTTGGTGTGAAGATAACACTGACTTAGTTTTCCACATAACACCAAAACACTATACTGCATGCACTCGACGTGCGTTTTGCCAACCAAGTTGGCATCATTTGGAGATGATTAAATCTTTTTAATCATCATTTTTGCAGTTTTATATATGTCATACAGCTGAAGCTGTATGACATATACTGAGCCATATATTAATATATACAGGGTTATTCAGAACTTATCTCTAAAACTTTGAGGATATGTGCATCCTTAAATAAGAAATCGATATCACCAAAAAAATTTATAATAAAAGTCTTTGGATTTCCCGTAAACAATGTTAAAAGTTATACCATTATAAAGGACTACGTAGATGGGCAACAGTACTTCAACTAATTACTAGCAATTAAATCTTTCAGTTTATTTTAAAGTAAAAACGCCGCAAATCTTTTTTGCGCCGGGTGTCGGTATACTTTCAGAACTTCTGAAGTTTTTTTCGTGCTATATGTGACATCGCCAGTTTGCATTGTCAGTCTCAAAGTCACTCCATTACAGTGGACCAGTATCCAGCGGCGTGCAATTAAAAATTTTAAAATAGTTTTCAGAACGCGCCAAAAAAAAATTTTTTGCACTACCACATTTGTACCGGGTGGCCAAATTTGCTTGCTATTATAGGACAACTCGAGAACTAAGAGAGATACAAAAAAATTAACCCCCCTTTCTCGAGCTCTTTTTCTGAGACAAACTTGATGCCGAAATGCAAAATGGCCCATCTTCTTTTGTTTTTAAGATATTAGCGAATATTCGATTTTTCAAATTTTCGATGCCTGCGCATATCTCGGTTATTTGAGATATTAGAAAAAAACAACTTATATGTTCTTCAGACACTTTTTTAAAAGGAATGCATTGGCGTAGGCAATATTTTAATAAGTTGATAAAATTTCGAGTTATCACATAAACTTGTATTTTTTTAAATGAAAATCGTAGTCGGCTATGATTTAGTTAGAAAGATAATTTTTTTCTCTTTTCAGCAATATATAATATGTGTGGTTAATTTATTCGACTTAACTATTTTTTATAGAATCTTTGACTTTTTAAGGTTATTAATAGCTCCCATTTCGTTTTCGCGTAGTAGACGTATATCTTTTGTTTGAAATTTAAGTTATTGACAGTTCTAACTGCATTTATCACTTTGCGTCTGTAATTTATAACGCTTATAAAAATTGATCTGCGAATAGTTGTTTTCTAGAAATTTTAGAATACTTAAAACTTAGAGAATGGCATTTCAAAATTATGAAAAATTCGACATGCTGGAATATTATGTAAGAAACAATTATTACTGTGTAGTTACGCCCACTATGCCAAAACAAAATGGCAGCTATTAATAACCTTAAAAATTCTAAGATTCCTTAAAAAATAGTCAAGCCGAATAAATTAACCACACATATTATATATCGCTGGAAACAGAAAAAAATTATCTTTCTAACTAAATCATAGCCTGCTACGATTTTCATTTAAAAAAATACAAGTTTATGTCATAACTCGAAATTTTATTAACTTATTAAAATACTGCCTACGCCACTGCATTCCTTTTAAAAAAGTGTCTGAAAAACATATAAGTTGTTTTTTTCTAATATCTAAAATAACCGAGATATGCGCAGGCATCGAAAATTTGAAAAATCTAATATTCGCTAATATCTCAAAAACAAAAGAAGATGGGCCATTTTGCATTTCGGCATTAAGTTTGTCTCAGAAAAAGAGCTCGAGAAAGGGGGGTTAATTTTTTTGTATCTCTCTTAGTTCTCGAATTGTCCTATAATAGCAAGCAAATTTGGCCACCCGGTACATGTATGTTGAACATCCCCAAATTTTATTATGGATAAGTTCTGAATAACCCTGTATATAAATATATAATTCCATTAAAAAAAAAACATAAGTTTCATATAGCCCTGGTTTATAGAGCCTACTTAACTTATACTAACATTTGATACGACAGCGGCGTAGGTTATTGCCCTCAAGATGCCATACCACGCACCAATATCTTCCACCCTCTCTGCCAACGGCCTCCTAGCCTGAGTTACCATCTTATATGCGTCCAGCCTTATTTCGGCGATATTATTCAGGAGGGCACAGAGAGGGGCCAGAGGAAAGGCTGCTACAAATAGGGTGACAAAACCATACTGGAGAACTATAAGGCAAACAAAATGCATGGTTAATTTTAGGAATCTAGAACTATATTCGGATCCGAATATAAGTTGAAATATAATAATCAGTTTATGGTCGTACGATCAAAATCGATAATTGTATATAATCGATGGACCTTCGTCAACGTTGCTCAGGGTGGGTCTCCACTTAAATTTTGAACTAGCCTCTAACTCTGTTTTATGATTTTACAAAAAAACTTCCTGTTAATCCGATTTTTAGAGTTTCTAAACTGGCATTCTGAGATTAACCTACTATTGGGCTTATTATTTTAATATTTTTTAATGTTTAATATCTCCAAAAACGCTTAGAGATTATTTATTAAAATTATATATTCCAGATTTGGGAAAATATACCTTTGTATTTAAAAAATCAAGATACCCAATTGTGTTTCTGATATTAAATTCTGAATGTTAAAAAAAAACTTTTTTATTTATATATAGAAAATACCCCTTGAAGGGTATTTTGCTGTTATTACAATCTGATCAAAGGGAGATCAATGAGTAATTTGGTTATATCCTAATTTAACTAAAGCTAAAAATCTTAGAGCTAAGGTCTTACTCACTAGTGTATCTTAGGGTTTGGTAACTTAATTACACTAAAACTAACGTGTAACACTAACCGCACAATACTCTGCTTTTATACTGATATAATCAGTTCACTAACTCAAAGGGCTTAACCCTCTTGAACCTTCTTACCATGCTAGTGTTGTCGAGGAACTGGATGGCCTCGATGTTCACATGTTGATGAAGTCGTTGTTCGTGAGTCCTTGCAAATTTGGTAATTGTCGGCTCTACAGTGTCCATCTGAAGATCTCGATTAAGGTCGATGATTCTGATGTACCAAGGCGCTTTGACGATGTTCCTCAGTACTGTGTTCTGGAATCTTTGGATGATTAATATATTACTATTACTGGCACAGCCCCAGAGCTGTATTCTATAGATCCACACTGGCTTGAGGATTTACGTATACAACAGTATTTTGTTAGAAGTTGATAAGCAAGAGTGTCTACCAAGTAGCCAGTACATCTTCTTATATCTGATATCTAGGTCTTCTCTTTTCTTTTTAAGATCGACTTTCCAGCGAAGTCTTGCGTCTAATGTGATGCCTAGATATTTTGCTGAGTTTGCATATGGAATCTGGACATTGTTCATGTTAATAGGTATTTGTTGTTCTCTTTTATTTATGAAATCAATCTGCACGATTTGGTTTCATTCAGCTTAATACGCCATCATCTGGTCCAGTTATTGATTTGATTAACTGATGTTTGCAGTTTATTTGCAGCTTCTTCATAGCCCTTGCCTGCCGCAAGGATAGCAGTATCATCTGCAAACGTGGCTATTGTGTTTTGTTCTCACTGTGGTACATCACTGGTGAAGATTAGGTAGAAGATAGGGCCTAGGACGCTTCCTTGTGGTACTCCTGCTCCGATTTCTTTTGATTCAGTGTATGCTTCATCTTGTTTGACTTCAATAATTCTAGTATAATAATAATTCTTCCGAGTATTTATATGGGAAAAATTCGTATTAACAAAGATTTTTTTATAAGACGTTAGAGGCTATTTCAAAATATACGTGAAGACCCTATATCACGATATCTGATAATTTTATTGAATAATAACGTTAGATGAGATATATATGGCCTGATAGAATTTTCGCGGGTAGAGAAATAAAACAATGAGTTCTGGACAGATTTTCACTTGATCCGAAAATGTTAACTACGCTAACTATGTTAGTCCAAAGTTAGTTCTCAACAGGTTCTGAATAGTCTTTAGAAACTAAACCTCACAAATTAACCCTAATATTGTGCTTCTATTCCAAAACTTTAAAAAATTTACGACATTGAAACTTACTCATCTCTAAGTATTCGTCAAACAAAGCTAATCGACCAGGATCCTGCAAGTGGTAGTCCTCCTCCCACCTGGTATGTTTTCTATTCAAATCTTTTGTTACTGATCTGTGGGTCCTCCATCTCCACCAGTTGTAAAATGCTCTTAAATAGAACATTTATAGATACTTATATTTGTTTTCAAATTATTCAATAATTTACTTTTTTAAATATATATATAAACAAAGTCCAAAGAACATTAATATAAATTCAGTATTAACAAAGACACTATGTATTTCTTTTAAAAAATACACCCTGTGCAGAGTGTCCCAGTTAGGACCTTACGTCCTGTGTAAGAGTGCGGTTATATTTTAAGAAAAGTTGAACAGTTTGGTATTTAAAAAGAATCTGTAAAGGAATTTGGTTTATCGAAAATGGTTTGCGAGATTATCCGAAAAAAGTGAAAAATATACAATAAATTAATAGTAGGTAATAGTTTTTACTATGATAAACTATTTTACTATACAGTCTATGAAATTTGAGGTTTGGGTATTTAAAGGTATAATATCATAATTTGTGTATCACATGTGTACATTTTAATCAATATATGGATATGTGTTACTTACGGATTGAATAATTCAACAAAGTTATTGAAAACTTGTTTGCCTATCATTATAATAGACAGCTGTATACACAATTCACTCAGGCAACCAGCCGGATCGCACACGTCGCCTTTCACTCGAAAAAATTCGGATTTTCTGCTAGTGGTATCACCAGGGTAGTCGAAAAATCTACCCTACAATAACAGAATGAATCGTCACTTAACACTATTATTACAGATGAGATGGTTTTCTGTGCAATGCCTACTGACGATTTCAAAAATACATACGACTACAAGAGAACCAATAGTTATTTGTGTACTTTACACCTGTGCTTTACTTTTTAGAGAGGAAAAAATTTTTTGTTTTGATAATTATTATATGCACTAAACATGCGAAAATATTATATTATAGTAAGTACTATAAATTCTGTGTTTTAATTGACTTTAAATTTCAATTTGACTGAATGCAGACAAATTTCCTCTAAATATACAGCGGTGTACCTAATTCGTCCGTATTAACGGAATAAAAATTCCAGACTCTAGTAGATATAAGCTTAAATGTACGTGTACACACAAGGCAGATCAAGGAGAGACCGAGCTCAGCGAGGCCTTGCGAGTCAGAGCGATGCGAAGGAGTGTGAATAAAAAAAGCTTGTTAACTAGCTCGTGATTGTTTCTTCAGTAGTCCTCCCTAAATTCACAGCAGATCTGTTAGGCCAGCATAAAAAGGCCATCAGAATAACAGTAGGTCCCCTAACAGGACACTGTAGGCTAAATAGGCATATGCTTCTTATGGGACTGTCAGAAGAAGCAACTTGCAGATTCTGTCAAGAAGAAGAGGAAACCTCAGTACATGTAGGTACTGTGCCAGTGCGGGGGCCTGACAAGACTAAGATTTCAAATACTTGGGGAAGGTAGACCAAGAGCCAACAGCTACATGGAAGAGCCTCTATCAAGGCTGTGGAGTATAATGCAAAGGACAAAGCTGGACAGGGTACTTGCTCTAAATAGGTTGGAAGTGCCACAATAGATCTTCTAGGTCACGGTGGATTAGGCCAGAGGGTCGACTCCTATATAAATCTAATCTAATCAGTATAGTCCTCTGTTGTCTTTAAACGAGGAAACACTGAATGCGTATTGGAACAGAAGAAGAAGGTTCTGGTCACACGAAATTAACTCGGCCAGATCAGTGTATGGGGAATTCAATAATTTAAAATAGGTTCGTAAATAAATTTCATGTATAAATTTTTCCACATCCATTACAACAACGCAACCCAATCGCTTCAAAACGCAAACCGTTTTGTCTTTCAGCGTTCTGCTCCGATCGCTTCGTTTGGACTCGCTCGGATAGTCGCTTAGTATGAACGCCACTATTTAAAATCCCAGAATTGGATTTGTTGCCATTCTCGCATAACTCGGCTCGGTCGAAAGTGTAGATACACGTACACTAAGGCGTTCAGTGACATAAATTCGAGAATAGTCTAATCCAAACAAGTTAAAGTGGGATGTTCATACAGTGTTGGGCTATAAATTAATTAACTGAAATAAAAATCCGAACAAATTCTCTTATGAATAAGTTTAATCTACAGTTATTAAATAAAAATTCGTAAAAAATCATTTCAAGTCTAAATTTAATTTAATTTACGTCATAAATACATTTCAAATTATTTTCTAAAGGTTGTGTCGATACAAGGCATACTATATAACTTTGTACAACTTGAAGCAGATATAAACTTGTTCTGTAACTCGAAATATTTAATTGTATATAAACATATTCCTACTATTTACGACAGGGCTGTCCAACATGAGGCCCGCGGGCCGCGTGCGGTCCGTTACGACATTTTTGGCGGTCACAAAAATATAGAAATATACCAAAAAAAAACGAAAATAACACACGCGACTCATTTCTACACCAACAATGAAATAAAATAACATAACACTTACATAAGGCTATGTGACGCCACTGGCAATGGATAGAAGGCCGCAACGAAGTTACTGGAACATTGGAGCTCTCGATTCTCGCTAGACCGCTCTCGAACATGCGAGTGGTGATTTGCATATAAGAAAGTTGAGTCAAGCGGGACGGGCAGAGTTAATAGTTAATAGAGTGGAATAGAGACTCATAGACATAAAAAGGTTGAATGAGCTTCAGGAAGTTTATTGTTACGGTCAAGTGTTTATTTGTTTATAATTGTGGCTATTTCGTTCTGGTGTGCAGTACGCAGCAACTCAATTTAAGCTTTTTTAAGTGAAATATATCTTCGCAGAAAAGAAAAATAACGAACGAACATCGAGTTTATAATGACCGTTGGGAATCAGAAGTTGCATATGAAGTATTAGGGAGTTTTTGAACCCCTTAAATTTCAGCACGTCGTTATCGTTATCGTTATTCTGCGCAAGCGCAGTGCCAAAAATAGTATCATTTTCGGCACTGCCCATGCTCAGAATAACCATAACGATAACGTAAATTTTAAGGGGTTCAAAAACTCTCTATTATATGATGGAGCCCTCACAACCAGAATTTTATTTACAGCGGCCCTTGGGCCACTTGAAGTTGGACAGCCCTGATCTACGAGAGTTTACCAGCTTTTCTGTTGAAAGTCTACACACCCATCAAGTTTGTTTCACTATTGATAGATGAACTAGATAGTTTAAAATTACCACGGAAAAGTTAATGAGCAGTTACTTAGCAAAAAGTTAAAGTATTGAAACGAAGCTCTGACTGTGGCATTAAGATATGCTGTAAAGTTTTCAAATTTACATAAATAGAGAATTTGTGCCTCAATCCTTCAATGTTACTCCAATCTGTGCTAATACGAAATAATTTATTTCTTACCTTAAAAAACGCTATGTATATCAAAGAAGAATAAAAGTTCATAAATTCGAATAAAAATATCTTAAACGTATAAGAGTCCTCGTACTCAGTTTGTGTTCTTGGGCTCTCTAAATTTGTTAAGTAAATCGCTATCCTATGATAAAACTGAAAAAGAAACATAGAATTACTATCGGAAGGAGATACCGAAAACAACTAGTCTACGAGCAATGTGCCCTGACTGGCTTACTCCGGCATCTACATGGAAGTCGCCACATCCTTCATCGAGACCAACCAGCAGACACTGACCGATTTCGCGCTTGTTATGCGCTAGTTAGAGTCCCATAGGTAGTGGAATCAATGAACGATGTTGCGACATGATTCCCTAAGGGGCATCGTGAATGTTAGTAGTGGTGAGAAACACACCGTAGTGCTTCTTTGGGTCTTTGCTACTACCTGTCTGACAATTATTGTCAAATTGACAGACAGATAACAACCTGTTTTCCACAGGCTCGCTTACAGCAGGCCCCATTTACAGCATTGTCTTCGAGGAAGACAATCCTACTTGTTTATTGGAAGGAGATGCCGAAAACAATTACTCCACGGCAATGTGCCCCGACTGGCGTTTTCTGTTTTCGGCATCTCCATCTAGTAAATAAGTAGGATTGTCTTCTTTAAAGACAATAAAGGTCACTGCTGTAATGGCGCTATCTGTCTGTCAATTTGACAATAATTATTGTCAGACGCATAGTATCAAAGACTCAAAGAGGGCACCACGATGTGTTTCTCGCCACTACTAATATATAAGTAGTATTCCTAATAATGCAATGTTTAGTATTAATATTTTTCGTAATCTCTAGAGAACAAGAACTCTGCTACACAGACATCGATGTGTTTCGGAGTTCTTTTCTGTTTTCAATGCCACAGAGTGGGGGAAAGGATCTAGAATGGCACAAACGTAAAATAGATAAACAGTCTGAGCTGCCACATGCTGCAAGGGCTTTTTCACATGGCAAGATAAGACAAGCAGTACATAAAAGGTTTTTGTACTAACTGCTTGGCCAAGGGTGCTAAAATGTGATCTAATTTTGCATGAAAGTGAAAAATTGGGTTTCATGATGTATTTTTTCCATTTCCACTGAATTTTGTAAAATTAGGAAACATTAATGTCTGGGTCGTTACAACACCCTCGTGAATTATAGCCACATTATATGCTCGTTGAATAATATACAATTTTTATAGTTTTTAGTTATTTTAAAGTTTTATTATTAAGTTAGATTAATATACTGGGCTCTACTGTTATTTTTATATTATTGTCGTTGCACTGGAGAGATGGTAGTGATTATATTATTACTTACCCTAGTAAGACACATGATGATTATTAAATTAATGACGGCTGCCGAAACAGAAGTCACTATTTTGGCATGCTTCTTGAGGAAAAAGGATTTACTCCCATATATCACGGTGACAAGAGACAGTCTATAGATTATTGTTCCCAGTACGGCACATAACACTACAAATAACTGAAAATAATATCATCAGTAAAAAGTTGACAAAAGTATCTCGAAATCAGTTGAACACAGCATAATCAATTATTGGACAAAATAAAATCAATTATTGCTCACCGCAACAAGAAATTACCAAATTTTGTTTTTTTTTAAATATCTCAAAAACGGTCGCAGTTAGCCATAATTTCGAAACAGATTCAGAATCACCATACAAAAGATTAAAACATTCCCTAGTTAACTAACTTTCTATCTCTTATTATAATTTAAGAGATCCCTATGGTGATGATCGAATTTAGGGCACATGGTGTAAGTCCTTTTGTATATAACTATTCTTTTCTAGTATAAGTAGTGGCAAAATGGAACCAGCTATTGACAATTTTTCATATATCGACTGGATATTTATTTTGCAGTTACTGAACTCCACCTCATCAGATTCGTCTCACAAACAAGGCACTTTATTACCATTCGACATAACGCAATTCAGAATAACGCTCAGGATATGTATTAATTTGATGCGCGAACGGCGAAGATCTGGGCTGACGTGACATGTAAAGCTTATACGCTTCAATCTAACAAGAAACTAAACTAAAACTGGTAAAGTTGGACATAAGACACAAAATGCTTGTGTTGAATCCATCTTACGTTCAAAACTTTAACCATTTTTTTAATAATTACTAGTAAGTTTACTGTAAGTATACATTTTGCTAAACATAGCTAAAGTTTTAACAGTGCCTACAGTTTGTACAAGATTCAATGTCAATACTTATTTACAATATATTTAATGTGAACTTCGGAAGATCAAATAAGCTATTACAATATCTAGGTAGCCTATGTTTTTATCCATATTGCAACAGGTTACCATTGGTTTCTTGCAATAAAATATGAAATACTATAAGTAAGCAATTTTTGTCACTCAAGATTTGTTAACAACCATTCTTTAAGTATGATGCATTAGTTGGAATTTTTTTTATAAATTTAATGTTAATATAATGGAAGACATACCATAAAAAATACTGCAGACCCAGTAGTAGCTAATCTCAGAGCCTTGGACCACATAGGTAGATAGGGTTCCTTCTCCCTTGTCACTGGGTTCGTTCTAAAAGTTTTGACACTTGTTTCGAACTCTGAAAGTTGAAAATAATTCATGTATTTTGCAGATCCTTCAAAGGTTTAAGTCAAATGTGTCAACAATATTATTTTGCAAGCGGTTGCTGGTCTTGCGCATTGTATTTAACTTTTGTGTGATAAAGATTAATATTAAACTCTCTTGAGAATAAGATTTCTATACCTGGCCTAGGTTCCTCATCTTGTTCGGTCCCCTGTAGATCCCATTCCCATTGTATTACACTCTGCTTCCTCCTCCACAGTTCCAGAAATACCGTGGCTAAAATCCATTTAAAGATTAGATTACTTCACAAGATGAAATACTAACACTTTTTACTATTTTGAAACCATTCTTCTCAACAAATGATTATAAAAATTAAGAGTAACTGATAGGCATAACATAGGAACAACTGTTTCATTTAATATATATCGCAAAATTTTACCAATATATACAGGGTGTGTAACGAGTTGAAAGTTGACGTAACTCTGCAGATGATTTAAATACGTAACTTTCTGCACGTAGACACGTAATTTTGTCTCTGCCACTGACCTAACTTTTTGTAAATTTAAGTACTGACCATATTTTAACACTTATAATAAGTGATACGCTAACTAAGACCAAATCAAGGTTTATCCATAGACATTTCATCATATTAATGCATGGATATTTCAATTAATAATGAATATATGTACCCAGAATGTGAATTTCCGAATACCTAACGATATTATTGAAAAACGAGTACTAAAGGCCGATACTTTTTGGTTAAGGCTCAGCTAACTAACCGAAAAATATGAATGTAACTTACTTCTTTGACATGTGAGTAATACTGTCACGTTCATATCGTCTGATTGGTTAACAGAGGCTTAATCAGAACCAAAAGTGCCCAAAAAAGGTACCTAGTGTATTTTTTATTTAGATATAATAATTTGTGTTCCCACTTACCCCACAAACTCATGAATATTGCGAAAAATACAGTCGCTGGGTTGTCAAACAAATACGTCAGCCTGGCAAACTTGCAGCTATCTATAAGCTTCTGGTATTTGCAGGCCTTGTCGCATAACGGACAGAGCGTTATGTTTCCCGGTCCATTTGGATCACATATTTCTTTTCTAAAATATAAACTTATATAAATATAATATAATAACTTATAAATAATAGTAAATGCAATAGAAAAACATTATAGCCACCATACCGGGAAGAAAACTGAAACAGCTCACTCCCTCTGTCTTTTTCATTTTCCAAAATATGTCAATCAAATTTGAAAAGCATTTACTCATTGATACATATACAGGGTGTCCACCTAGTGCGCGTAAGTCCAATATCTGGGTTAATAAAAGAGATAACTTAATTTTTTTTTCTACAGGGTTGTCTAATATCCCGAGCTGCACAAAATGAAAATATATTTACATATTCAGGGTGTTCAGTTTTTCCTGGACAGGTACCAACTTCGTTTTTCTAAATGGAAATATATATTTTTTATTGCTTTTTCGAACTAAACCCTTGATTTTAGTAGGACTTTCATCAGCCTTCCCTATACCTAACTTAAACTGTTTTTGAAATATTGACGGGTGAATATTGACATTTTTTCAACTTTGACACCCTATAAAATCTAAACGGTTTGAGATCAAGCAAAACGGTTTGCACATTTCTATCTTAACTTTTCATAAGCTATCGTTTGGTACTAATTTCAAATTTATCCAAGAATTAAAAATTTTCAAAATTTTCTGAAAATTTTTAATTCCTGGATACATTTGAAATTAGTATCAAACGATACATGTGATACGGTACATGTCAAAGTTGAAAAAATGTCAATATTCACCCGTCAATATTTCAAAAACAGTTTAAGTTAGGTATAGGGAAGGCTGATGAAAGTCCTACTAAAATCAAGGGTTTAGTTCGAAAAAGCAATAAAAAATATATATTTCCATTTAGAAAAGCGAAGTTGGTACCTTTCCAGGAAAAACTGAACACCCTGAATATGTAAATATATTTTCATTTTGTGCAGCTCGGGATATTAGACAACCCTGTAGAAAAAAAAATTAAGTTATCTCTTTTATTAACCCAGATATTGGACTTACGCGCACTAGGTGGACACCTTGTATAGTTTTTTAACTCAGGCAATGAGATGATATATGGAACTGATTAATAAATATAAATTACACTTTCTAAATTTTAATTTACGTTTTCTGAAATACAAAAGCCTCTTTCTAAAGTTTAATTATGTTTTCTGAAATACAAACGCCACTTTCTGAAATTAAATTGACAAATATAAAATTTAATTGACCCATTCTGAAATTTTATTTACTAATATGAAATACAATTGACGATTTCTGAAATTAAATTGATCAATGCGAAATATAATTGACGTTTTCTGAGTTAAAATTGTCCAATGCGAAATATAGTTGACACTTTCTGAAATAAAATTGATCGATTCCGAAAAACATCTAGAAAACGTGTAGATAAAGAATGATGTAATTTTCCAGGATTGAAATTTGTGAAGAATTTCCCAGTACACTATAGTTATCTATTTGTAGACACAAAAATAGTTTTTATATCTTTTGACTAGAACATCCAATTTATTAAAGAACATTTCTCACGTCGGAATATTATCATCCCCGTCTATCGTGAGAAGTCCATATAAAAAACAAAGTGTTCCAACAATAGCAGGCGCAAACAGCATTTTCGTGTAAAAACCCAGCCAGCAAAAGTACAGCGCTATCTGGTCTCCGAAGTATTTTCTAACTAAGTTAAGTGGTTGTCTCTTCATCCATTTTGCAGGTCTCGCCCATTCTAGATACAATAACTAAAAAACAATTTTTGACATGAACATTTGTTGTTAATAAACTCTAAACAAGAATCCAAGCGACGCACGTCATAAAGGATCCACAATGTTATTTTCCAGAAATTTATATATTGTTTTAATTTTGATGTATTGTGATTGCATAATTACAAGGAAATAAATTTTTGTGGCCCTTGAACATCATATAAATAATTTTATAACTGATGACGTGTTCCTTGGATTCTTGATTTGACCATACGAAAGCGTAAAATCTCCCTTTTTTATTTATATTTAGGGATATTTCAAGTTGACATCAACGAATGGATGTTTTCTTTTTCTAATACGAAATTTCGAGTTTAAAATTGACATTTCGTGTTAGAAAAGGAACATCCGTACGTTGATAGGATACGAAGGTTACAAGCTTTTTGTCTAACACATTACGCTTAACGCTTACGCTAAAACTGGTTTGCGCAGCAGCGGTGCATCATTTTAACATTTAAATTATAAAAATTAAAAACCAAACACAATTTTCATGTTCTGTATTGTTGATTTTAGCGAATACTGAAATAAAAATGACTTACTCTCCTATCCAAAATTTTTCCGTCGCTACATTCTCTGTCCCATCTACCTTCATGCAGAGGAAAACAAGCAATATACGTATTGTCATTTAAAAGCCTCCTAATTCCAACCTAGAAAAACAAGGAAATGTGTGAGTAGATATGCTATATGCATTCTGGGTCAAAAACTCCATGTAAAAGCCCATAAGTCAACAACGCGGTTAAAATTTGTTTCCTCACGAATGCGCAGTTGCCCTTTCTGGTCCATACCTGTTTGCAAATAACTGCTTCATGTTTTCATACCTGTTTGCAAATACTTGTTTTCTGTTCCATACCTGTATGAAAATACCTGTTTTCTGTTTAACAGCTATTTCATACCTATTTTCTGTTCCGTACCTGTTTGCAAATACCTTTTTTCTAATCCATACCTGTTTGTAAATATCGGTTTTCCGTTTCATACCTGTTTGCAAATACATGTTTTCTGTTTCACACCTGTTTGAAAATACCTGTCTTGGGGTAATTGCGCATGCGGAGGGAACAAATTTTGACCACGTTTTTGGCTTAAGGGCTTTTACATGGAGTTTTGATCCAGAATGCCCATAGCATATCTACTTGTGTGAATATTTATATCATAAGCAAAAAATATTCGCTGTTATTTTATCTCTTTTATTATACGCTGTACAAACCTTGTCAGTGTCATCAAATTTAACTCTTAGCAATATTTGCATAACTATAAGACTTCTTTGAGCACTGGAATAACTGGTCACTCTGTCTTTTACAACAAATCTGAAAAGTTGTACGTAATTAATTTATGCTAATAGTAAGTATGTCACAACCAACGCTAATTAAATTGATATTTTTATCAAAATAGGTACTTACTGTTCTTCTCTATCTGCCCCCTCAGTTGCGTCATAAAATGAAGGTTCCTGATGTATTAAATCATGGTCATATTCAAAAAAATCCCTCCATTTCTTCTTCCATTTCGTCCATACATTTTCCTTTTTACTGGTATCCTTTAGATCGTCCTATAAACCTCCAAATCGTTTTGAATGCGCTAAAAATATTTTAAAGTCTTGAAAACTTACCCAAGCTTTTACGGAAATTGTTATAAATCTTTTAATAGGTAGTTTCATTCCCATAACAGCTGCATATCTTGTTTTAGTTTTCCATGGTAAGTGGATTTTCAGAAACCACGTTTTCCCATCAAACGACAGGTCCTTGTGCTCCAGCTCTAACTCCAATCCTTCCTTTACCAAATTTTCCTTTAACCAAATAAAGCTGTATTACAAGGAGATAACATATAAAAATTACAAAAGATGATCTTATAGACATCAGTGTATGCACCATCACCACATGAGTGTCAGTTGCTCCTAACACCAAACAGATGTTTCGACCTTGTGGGTCTCTTCTGTGCCGTACAGGTCTCAGAATGAAGACAAATTCATTGGAGCTTATATATGACGCATAATTACAAGTTTACGCTATAAAGGTGGGACTATAAATGTGTATAGTGTATATAAGGACAATTGGAACTGGCCAGTGTTAAGGCACAGGGCCGTGCGCACTTATCTTGATATTTCGTCCTATGTATTTAGCAATGGTATCGTGATTCGAATAGTAACTAAAACTGTACATGTGAGTCCTACACTGGACATCTAACCAGCCCAATGAACCATCTACAACTGCGCGCTGTGTAAACAGAATAAACAGACTGGTCTGCTGGATGTAAATCATTTTTTTGTTTCCCGTGCCGAGTGCTGAAATATCATCAATAGTTTTCCAGTGCAGCGCGTAAATACCCAATTACCAAGCGTAGTTTAGTTTTGTTAAATAAACAATAAAAATAACAATAATAAACATAAACAATACTTAACAATAATAAAATATGTTATTGTCTACATTGGCTACAAATAATAGGTATCTAATAAACACAAAATAATAAAAATGAATACAATTCTCATATAGATCTTTATAACATTTTCTTAATAGCAAACATTTCTACCTCCGCCCATGAACAATAAAGAGATGCCGACGGTTTTTGCCGGATTTTAGTTTTTATACGGTTTCAATTGCGCTTATATACACTATAACAACATTTGGGATGGAACTAAAGATAATGTACTAATGCACCCATATTTTTGTTATTGTATTTTCTAAATGTACCGTTTGGGATTTCCTGAAGATACAAATTACCTAAAATAAATAAATAAATAAATAAATAAATAAATAAATAAATAAATAAATAAATAAATAATGATTACATTTCATGATATCAACTATTGAAAATCTCTTCTTCGATACTTGACTAAAGAAAATATTTAAAAAGATTGTATATTATTATGATCCAGTTTAATGTGATATGTAAAGCCATCACGTTCTGTCATTGGAAACTGCAAATTCTGTTTCCAATGTCACAATTGTCAAAGTCGTTTATTTGTCAAAGTGCAGAAAAAAATAAATTGATAGAAAAATCTTGCACCGGTTTTCATTCTAGTTTGTGACTCATAGTTTGTTTTAAGTTAATTTGTATCCATTGCATGTTTTCTGACTTTGATTTAGATTTTTTTAACAAATGTTGTGGGTGGCTTGCTTTAGTGTTATTTTCTTTATGTGCGATATACAGAAATTTATAAAATCAATAAAACACAAGACTAATGATATAACTATAAAAACATCAATAATAAAAAACAGTCAAAACAAAATGTAAATCATTTTGTCACTTGTCAGGAATATCAATTTACCGAAAAACAAAAAAATAACTAATTGGCTCGTTAAGTGCTACCAACTATGCTGTAAAAAACAATCATGAAACGGAATAGATAAAGATAAAATAAATATCTAGTTAAATATATGTTAGAATATGGATATAGTTAAATAATATGTTTATATCAAGAAATCTTCTTTTAATTTATTCAACTTGACAAATACTTACCTCTTAGCCCTCTTAATAATAATAATAATTAAACTGCTGTTTTTTATTATTTACCTGAAATACTTTCCTCCTGTCTCTTCGTTTGGCTTCCGCTTCCGTCATTACCCCCAATTCTTCTTCCTCATACACCAACACCATGTCAATTTTTCTTCTGCCATCTCGAAAATACAAACTTTCCGGGTCCAAAATCTGATAAAATAATTAAAAATAAGATTGATGCAGCGTGAAATTTACTGTAGGTACTCCAATAGAGCCCGGCGTTTTGTACCGCTAACAGGATCGTATTCAGGATGATTATAACGGATAGCAATAGGTCACATAATATTAGTTAATTAGTTAGTTACATACAAATTTACATACTTTGACGACAAAGATCTATAATTATTACATAAATAGAGCATAAATATTACTACAATAAATAATAATAATAATAATAATAATAATAATAATAATAATAATAATAATAATAATAATAATAATATAATTATAATAATATAATAATATTTTAAATTTGTACTTATATGTACAGGGCGAATTAACGGAAATGCGGGACTCTACCGGCCGGCCACTCACGTTCAATTTCAATTGATAGTGTGCAAAGCACACACATTTATAGTCTAATCCTGCAGTTTTTATAATGGATTCGAACGAACAAGATGATTTGCCTGCTCTGGGTTTACTTTGTGTAATCTTACCAAAAATCATAAGTCGAAAAAGCGTAAACAGCGGTGCAAGAAGTGGTTACAAAGACGAAATCATCGCACTGGTCCTTGACACAAATTGAACTAAGAACTGAACAGTTGTTGAACCTCCACACACGCAGCGATCAGTTAAACCAGTTAGTTAAAAAAATTAAAAATTCATTCGTCTCAATTTAACTGTGCAGTTGAGTTGGACAGAGACTGAAATACCCACACACGTAGAGGTTAAACTGTACAGTTCAAACTGTCAGTTGAAACTTAACGTGAGTGGTCGGCTTAAAACACATGTTTCTTATCTTACTTGTTCTTTTTCAGCAGGAGTGATAGGAGTAGTTGTCTCTGTAAATTCATCCGACGTGTCTTGCACCAGAGAAGGCAGTGGCGTTCCCGGCAGGGTCACTTGGGAACCATCGTCAAGTTGCGGGCCAAAGGCATCCTTGATGGTTGAAAAATTGTTCAGTTTTGGCTAAAATCAGGTTTGTGCATACATTTACTAAATCCCAATAAAGAATAATTGTGTAATAATTAAGAGTATTAACAATTTCGCAATATCATATATAGGGTGTTTCACGGTGAGCACCCATTAGAATATGCCAAGATTAGTTAGATTTACAGACACGTATTATAGACAAATATTTGTCTAAAAAATTTATATTCAACAAGGATATTCATATGGGAAGTTGAATTTGTAAGTTTTCTAGCTGTACAGTAACAATTTCTTGCAAAGATAGCTATAAATAAAGTGACAGCAGCATTCAGTACCTAACAGCAAACACTTAACCGATGACAGACAAGTTGTTTATCTTGATGATTTTGTTCTGCTTACAATTTCGTAGATATCTTTGCAAGAAATTTAAATTTTCTTGTTATTGTAATTAAGAGCTTTGTTGTTGTTGTTGTTGTTGTTGTTGGAAGGCAGCGTGGTTACCCGCAGCACTCAGGTCTTTCGACCCATTGTGCCTGCCGCTAGTCGAGGCTATTCTAGGGGAAGCTCTCCCCTGGAACACCTGTTCCAGGGGAAGTTCTCTAATGTCCTTGGGCAGGAAGACATGCTGCACCCAGATGTTTGTGTCTCTTGACCATGAACCAGGCACAGCGACACAGAATGTGAATGGAGTTCTCGTCATCGTGTTCGCAAAACCTGCACCTTCTAGTTTCACTAAGGCCGATAGTGTTAAGGTGCTTTTTGAGATGTCCGTGACCTGTCAGCAGTCCTGTGACAATCCTTATGTTGTTACGACTTAGCGCAAGTATTGATCGAGTTGCATTCGACCAAGGCCCTTCAATTAAGAGCCTAGCTTGTTGCAGCCCAGTCCCGTTCGACCATTCTTCATCTGATCTTTTCTTGATCCAGTTTTCAATAGACCTTGTTACATAACTAGGCGGAAGCCCGAAAACTGGTTCGAACCCGATAAAAACTATATACTTCAGCCTCTTTTAGCCAGTGCATCGGCCTCCTCATTTCCTGTTATGTTGTGATGACCCGGTACCCAGGTCAATTTTACCTGGTTGTTCTGTCCCAATTGGGCCAGACTGTTAATACACTCTAGGGCGGCCCTGGAGGTGATCCTGTAGGAGATCAAGTCATGTAAGACCGCCTGACTGTCAGGGCATATCTGTATACGCTGATTAGAATATCTCCTGTTGAGATTTTCCTGAACACATGCAGAGATAGGAAACACTTCCGCCTGAAAAACCGTGGCAGACTTTCCCAAGGAGAAGGATAGTCTAGCCCTTGGGCGAACAGCTCGGACTACCGCCCCTGAGCCCTGGTCTGTCTTGGACCCATCCGTAAACCAGACGGGCCCATTCGCGTCCTGAGTATCGGGATTTTTGAGCCAGGCGTCCCGGTCCGGTATCTCTAAGGCTCTAATTAAGAGCCTTAATAATATAAAAACAAAAAGAGATAGGCATAGGGAAGTGTGATACAGATTGGCAGAGACTAAAATTCTACATAATTATATGCTATAATATATAGGGTGTTCTATTTAAAAAATCAACTTTTCTGGCTTGAAGTTAATGAAATTTGATACTAGATTTTCAGTACATTTAAAGAACTGTTAATATAGAGCTAGCAAGCTTAGATATTTAACAACTTTCCATATGAATATAGAGAAAGAAATCTTTAAAGAACTAATAAATTTTAAGTTAGGTAAGGAATTTTGAAAAATTTGATTTTATCAAAAACGACTGAGAATTCGTATGGGGAAGTTTTATAAAAGTCATCCTAAAATAACGCGTGGAATGTAAAAATGCAATAATATATGGGGTCATTATTTTATTTGAGGGGAGCGTAGTCAAAAACCCCAGTGTCCAAATTTTCAATATTTAAATCTAAGTAGTCTCTGACATATTCAAATCGATGTTCAGCGTAAAACAGCCTGTATTCTACGTACAATATGGACATAAATAGTTCTCCCCTTCTCTCATGCCGCACCCCGTATTTATCTCTTAAAATAACAGTGTTTTCCATTACGATGCGTACTATTTACGGTGTCATAACACGTAAATCATATAATTTTCATAATGAACACTTGCCAGAATGCCCAGAACACAAATAATCTATATGAGTGACGTCAGTAATGTGATTTTTTAAGTAGGAACTTCATTCATGTCTGGGCAATACAAACAAAGGCCTCTTCGCAGCGATCTATGAACCTGTGTTTTTTTTTCCAATGTTAGAACATAGATATAGAAATATGTATCTAAATATAGATGGTTCTGTTATTTCGTAAGGGCAAAAATGTATTTTAGTACCTTCGTGTAATGCCTTCGCAGATGTTGCATAGGAAAGGTAAATCAATTATAAAAGAATCCTCTTTAATTGAAATGTCGCTTGAGATGTTTTCCGTTTACAATAGAGTCACGCAATATACATTTTTACGTCATACATCAGGTTTTCTCCAGTTTGGCGTGTACACCTTATTTCTTTGTCTTTTGAAATTTGAACTTAATTTTTCTTTGGTTTTATGAGGTGTTTTGTTTGCAAATTTGTTCTTTTCTATGTTTATACATATAATCATATTATGTGTTAGAAAGAGAATATCTATTCGTCTACAGTAGTTACATAACAGATATAATAGATATAAATATAATAGATATAAAGCATAATAAATTTAAAAGTTATTACTTATAATTCCTATCTCACCTAGTTATTTATTTATTTATTTATTTATTTATTTATTTAGGTTACGGCTATCCAACAGTAAAAAACCATTTACAGGATAGGAGTTGACAAAAAGTATTGTAATATAACACAGTTAAGAGAACAATAATTACTTAAAAAACGATTTACAAACATGAACTAAATGCATTTGGGCAAATAAACAAGTACAATAATATTGAACACTAACCAATATCAGCAAACTAAACTAAGTAAAATAACAGCCAGCAAATACAGTAAGATACAAACAAATTAAATATAAAGTATATGACAAGTACGTATAGGGCAATAAATATCTATGTACAGTATGTACATCTACCTTATAAACAGAATAAGACTAATGAAGTATTACAGATTTTATTTTGGAATCGGTTGTGTTGAACAAGTCTATGTTACCTTGCACTGTCATATAATTTTGACACATGGTGTAAATTGGCGATGATTGTAAGACTCGTGTACGAGGCACTGCTAAGTTAAAGGGCAACGAGTATCTTGCATTCATACGAGGTACATTTATGTTTAACCTATGCAATAATTCGGTACAATCTACAGTAGAGTTAATGATTTTGTGCAGCAGAATAACTGATTGTGCTTGCCTGCGTATATCTAAGGCTGTGACGTTACATTCAGATAATAATATGTTGTGAGGATAACCAATAGGCGGATAGGCTCCACTAATCTTAAAAGAAACATATTTCAGAAATTTACGCTGCAAACTTTCTAATAATTGTTCTTGAGCTCCATATTTGGGGTACCAAACAATAGAAGCATATTCTAAATGGGAACGAACAAATGAATAAAAAAGAGAAAGTAGAACATCCTTAGAATGGAACTCTCTAGAGTGGCGAATAATAAATCCCATATTTTTGCTAGCTTTAGCAGCAATTGAAGAAATGTGTTCATTAAAACTCAACTGGGGATCAAAAATTACCCCAAGATCTTTAAAAGAATTGGGACGCTTTAAACAGACCTTGTCCAAGCTATAGGGAAAAATTACTGGGTTATGCGTTCGATAAAATGAAAGAACATTGCATTTGTCGGTGTTCAGAGGTAAGTTTTGTTTATTTGTTCCAAATTGTATTGTAACTTTATGCAGTCCTCAATGCAGGAAATTTGGTAAAATATTTTCATGTCGTCTGCGTATAATAAGTATCTTATATTGAGATTAGTTGCGATATCGTTTATGTAAATATTAAACAACAAAGGTCCTAGGATAGATCCCTGAGGAACACCAGATGAAGCACTTAAATGTTTAGATATGTACCCTTTATGCTGAACAAACTGGATTCTGTTCTCTAAATATGAGCTGAATAATTTAATCAACGAATCTGATAGTCCAACACTTTCTAATTTAGCTACTAATATTTTGTGGTCTAAACGATCAAAAGCCTTCGAAAGATCTGTATATATTATATCAACCTGGCCTTGCTTGTCTATTACCTCAGATATGAATTGTGTGGCACAGGTTAAGTTGGTTGTCGTGGATCTACCTGCCATAAAACCATGTTGTTCGGGAATAATGATATTTTTGAAATGAAACAGGAGACTGGAATGAATCAAGTTTTCGAGGGCTTTTGAAAAGTTAGAGATGATGGCGATTGCCCGGTAGTCACTAACATTCTGCTTGCAACCCTTTTTGAAAACGGGACAGATGCGCGATACTTTCCAGGATGTTGGAAAAGCTGATGTTTTAAAAATTAGATTAAAAATAAATTTAACGGGTTCTAGGAATACTGCAGCACAATCTCTTATTAGAAAAGAAGGAATATAATCGGGCCCTGTAGTCATTTTAGGTTTGAGACTTTTTAATGCTGATAAGACTTGTTTATCAGTTACGTCACTGATATAAATGGTATTAGTGACTTCTGTATGTGATATTGCGGACTGATCAGAAGAACTACTTGAATATACACTTTCAAAGTAGTTGGCAAAACCGTCAACAATGTCTTGAGTATTTTTTAATTCAACGCCGTTAAGTACCATATTTGAAGGAATGGGAGAGGTACATCTTTTATTGTTGACATAAGACCAAAAAGTACTTGGATCAGAGTGTATTCTAGATTCAGCTTGATGAATAAAATTGTTGTAAGAAGTCTCAATATCAGACTTAATCATCTTTCTCAGTTCTTTAAATTTAGTCTGGGCTATTGTGCAGCCATGAGTTTTATATCTACGCCAATGAATATTTTTTTCGCGTAGCTTATTTTTTATTTCTTTGGTAAACCACGGTGGATGTTTGTTTATGTAAGGAGATGTTTTGGGCACATAACAATCTAATACAGAATATAAACTGTTATAAAACTTATTACAAGTTGAGTCGACATCTGTCAAAGTGTACATTTCGGACCAGTCAATATTTGCAATACCATCATATAGAAGTCTCAGATCTACTCTACGAAAATTATAGCTAATGTTATCTGCAAACGATAGGTCAGTAATTACTGGGGTATTTGCCCAGTTATAATATATATTAAACCTATTTTAGTAAAACTGATTGAATAATGTGTATGGAAATGACTTTTGAAAAAAAAGTGTATACTTATAAAAATTTTAATATGCAATATGCATGTTATTCTAGTGAAACAGTTTAATACGCCCATTTCTTTTAGTGTAGGATGCAACATTCGTTAAAGTGATTTTTCTGTGTAAGGTAATATACAAGACATCGTGTTTTCAAAAAATCCTACTGACCAAAATATTGACCACATAAAAATATTAATTCAGAATGTTTTTTTTTCAATATATTAACAATGACAGAGTTAATCCAACGTATTTGTTTGCAGCCGAGTTCATGACAGGTGTACGAGGGTAATTATTTTGATAATAATAATAATAATAATAATAATAATAATAATAATAATTTATTTTCAAACAACTACAATTACAATTATTGCAAAAAATTACAAGTGAGCAAAAGTAGGTTGAAAAATGTCAACAAAAGTTTTTATATCCCTATAATTATTAAAAAAATGAAAGGTAATTTTACCATGGGCCCAGATATGATTCCCGCCTTTTTGGTCAAGGATTGCGGTTTAATTCTTGCAAAACCCCTTAAAATTATATTTAACTCTATCCTTAAAACTTGTGTATTTCCGCATGTATGGAAAAACTCCAGAATTTCTCCAGTTTTTAAGAAGGGTAATAAAAATAGTATAAGTTTTTTAAATTATTCTACATAAAAATATTTATTTTCACTGTAATAATATAATATCACCATATCAACATGGATTTATGGCTGGTCGGTCTACTGTTTCGAATCTTGTGGAGAAAACCCAATTTGTTTCTGAGGTATTAGATAGGAGAAATCAGGTAGATGTGATCTACACTGATTTCTCTAAGGCGTTTGATTGCCTCGATCATGATTTATTAATTAAGAAACTTAATTTATTCGGCTTGTCTGTTCCTCTTTTGAAACTCTTCCAATCTTATCTTAGCAACAGATCACAATGTGTACAATACCGAGGTCATCAATCAGTTATGTTTTCTCAATTATCGGGAGTCCCACAGGGTTCTATTCTTGGCCCCTTACTCTTCGTAATATTTATTAACGACATTACTGAAATATTTGATGTAAATTTTTTACTTTATGCTGATGACCTGAAGTTATTTCTTGAAATCAATTCGGTTACTGATTGTGCGAAACTGCAAGAAAACCTAAATAATTTAAATGTTTGGTGTGAGATTAATAATTTATTTTTAAATGTAAGTAAGTGCAATGTTATGTCGTATTCTAGGTGTAAAACCACTGTAACTTTTTCCTATAAACTTGGTGGTACTGTTTTGAATAGAGTTAATAGATTCAAGGATTTGGGTGTTACTTTTGATAACATACTGTCTTTTGACGAGCACATACAGCTGACTTGTCAGTCTGCATTTAAAAGCCTGTTTTCTTTCTTTCTTTTTTTTATCAATGTTTTTTGTGTTTATACTTTGGTACCTCCCAACTTGTAGTTCCTTTAAATTTAGTTGTATATTATACTTGTCATGTTATGTTTATAAGTGCATCATCGTGTATTTTATATAGTTTTAAGTTTTCTGTTTTATGTTTTCCTTATCCTGTAACTGGGACTTTTGTCCCGTTGGATATTGTAACTGAAATAAATAAATAAATAAATAAATAATAATTGCAAAAAAATAACAAACATTAACCCCCTTAAATATATTTCCCCATTTATACAGGTAGTTATAAATGTGACTTGCGATAGTGAATAAATTCATTAATTGTATACGGTTCTATGTCTATTAGGTAATTAAAGAGCTCTCTTTGAAAACTTTTAATAGTTGTAATATTCTTCATTTCATTCGGTAAGATGTTATAGAATTTTATACTTGAATAAAGAGTGCCCTTCTCATACATACTCAACCTATGAATCGGAAAATTATAATCACCACAAGATCTAGTATCATATCTATGGTTTATTTGTTGGGCCATATATTTATGTTTATATTTAAAATTGAATATTAAGCACACATAAATATACGTCCCGGCTAGTGTCAGAAATCTATTATTTTTAAATTTTCCCCTACAAGTGTCTCTTATTGACATACCGTTCAAAATTCGAATAGCTTGCTTTTGAATAACAAAGATTTTACTTACATCAGCCGCCCCACCCCAAAATAAAATACCAAATCTTAATCTAGAAACAAAGGACGCATAATATACTGTCCTCATAGCTGACTAATCACCCCTACTATTTGTTTTCATGTTTTTACAATATCAAATACATATGATTTTTCACATATATTTTACGTTTGTTATATTAAATGCAAATTAGTAAAGTATCTTTTGATCTACCATTTATAATAACGCAACCCGTACGAGTTTAAGGGTAATTGATAAAAATGGCGAAGGAGCCGGTAACGCAACGAACTCTACCAATTCTTACAAAACACCACTAAAACTAGTAGAAATAAAGCTAATTCGATAGTTCGTGAATGTTTTGTAGGGTCGATTACCTTATCAAATGGCAGCGATCCTCTCCTGTAGGTCCGTCCGTTACTCTTGGGGCTCTCCTCGATCCCATTCAAGTACGAGTCCTGTTCGTGGGGCAGTGAAGATCGGGTATACCGGGTGATGTTGTGGAGCGACTGGGACCGGTTCTTGTCTCCCAGATTACTGATGATCACGTTGTTCACCTGAGGAGTGGGTTCCCGCTCGAAACGTACGCTGAGGGGTACGTTCAGGCTGCAGGTGCTCTCGTTGCTCGGCCGTCTTGATGAATCTAATTTTTTGCGTGGAGACATTATTTCAATATTTTTTCCACAAGTATGAAACAAATTTTTTTTTAGCAGGACAGGTAAAGTAGTACAACATATCGGCCTTCTACTTATAATTTAACTAGATCAAACAATACAGGGTTAGTTTTAATAATGTGAACAACATCTTAATATTTTAATTATTGACAGATAGAAAAAACTTGTAAACTGGTCTTATACAATTTTTTATGTAGATTCCAGTCATTCTAACACTTTTGCGGTGGCAAATTATGTATACAGGGTACACAAAAAAGTATGGATTTTTTATATGGAACACCTTATATATTTTAATATTTTTTGATTCGGTACGGCATTCTGATAACAAATATATATATACAATTTGTATAATTGGTTTCATATTCTTTGTTTCATTCTCCAAAAACTGTGGAAACTTTAAGGTAACAGAAATATATTATTATAGATTACAAAATATATTCGTATTAAAATAAATCACATAACATTTTCAACATATCCACCATTAACCTCAATGCATTTTAAACAACGTTTCATAAAGTTTGCGCGAATATTTTGAAAAAGTGCTATATTCAAATTCAGGATATTTATGTTTTCCTCAATTTTATTTTGTTGTATATATATATATATTATGTATATATATTTGTTATCAGAATGACGTACCGAATCCAAAAATATTAAAATATACAGGGTGTTCCATATAAAAAAAAAACATACTTTTCTGTGTACCCTGTATACATAATTTGCCACCGCAAAAGTGTTAGAATGACTGGAATCTACATAAAAAATTGTATAAGACCAGTTTACAAGTTTTTTCTATTTGTCAATAATTAAAATATTAAGATGGGGTTCACATTAATAAAACTAACCCTGTACGTGCTATAAAACTGAACCAAAGTATTGCGACAGCAATTCGACTCATTTATGTACTGGGTGTCCAAAATAAGATCAAAAATAAAATTTTGCAGGTGCAAGTAGATCAAATATGGTAATTTGAGGAGTAAAAAAAGTATTAGGGGGCTTAAATATAAAAAAACACATAAGGTAAAGCTCACCATTAAATTAATGAAAGTGGTAGTTAATAGTGGTGAGAAACACACCGTAGTGCCCTCTTTGGGTCTTTGCTTCTACCTGTCTGACAATTATTGTCAAATTGACAGACAGATAACGACCTGCTCTTCCGCAGACGCCATTATACCGGGATATCAAAAATTATCTTGGTCAAGGGTGGTTGTGGAATATAAAACGTGTGTCTTACTTTAAATTTGAAATAATTATGTCACTGTCACACTGACATCATCAATAACCTACAAATTTCATACCTATTTATTTCAGTTGTAAAACAATAATGAACTACAAATTATGAAATAACGGTTTTAGTAACAAGAAAAACTAAATTACAGTAATTGTTGGAAATGTCCCCCGTTTTGTTCGATGCACGCACAAGTTGACGCGCCTCCTCATGCTGTGAAAAGCATTTTGCAGCATTTCTGGCGTTATGGTTGCACATTGCTGAACAATTCTTTGTTGCAGTTCTTGCAAATTATTTACCGGAGTTGCGAAAATCTTGTTTTTTAAGTAAGGAAATATAAAATAGTCCATAATTGTTAAACAAGGTGATCTCGGAGGAAACTCAACTTCTGTATGCAAACTTATCAGCCGGTCATCAAAAAACTCGCGGAGGAAAGCAATATTTTCTCGTGTAGTATGGGCTGTTGCACCGTCATGCTGGAAATAACCGTACCGAAGTTCATCATCGTTTAACTGTTGCACAAATTCAGCCAAAAAGTTGTGTCTGTACCTTTCTGCTTTGACGGTGAAATCGAAAAATATTGGCCCAATTATTCTTCTGCAAGAAACTGCCATCCAAACACCAATTTTTTGAGCATGTAGTGGCGATTCAGTAAAAACATGAGGGTTGTCATTGCTCCACATTCGCATATTTTGAGAATTGATGTATTAGCAGAAGAGCTTGATGTGTTTGCATCTTATATGGATGCATGTTCAAGTCTCCTTAAAATCTTATCACATGTTCCATTATAAGAAAGTCCAATTTCCTGAGAAAGACGTTTCAAAGGTTTTGCAGGCTCCTCTTCCATATGTTGACGAACGTCATTGACAACTTCTTCTGTACGAACTCTTGGTCTACCAGCACCTTTTTTATGAGTCACACAACCAGTTTCGCGAAACACTTCAACACAATTTGTAAGGCACGCATAAAAATTGTTCAGTAATATTGCCACGTTTGGGAAGTGCTCTCGAAAATTCTCCAAACACAAACGTTGACTGTATTGCCAATTTCCATTAACTAGCGCACCCGTTCGAAAATAGGATTCAATCATGAAAATTTTGTGCTCTGTGGTAAGAGGCATGATTCAAAAACTGGATTAGAAAATTTCAGCACAATGACTTGACAGATTCTGACACAACAAAACATATTCAAAAATTTAAAGTAAGACACACGTTTTACATTCCACAACCACCCTTGACCAAGATAATTTTTGATATCCCGGTAGCAGTGACCTCTATTGTCTTTAAGGAAGACAATCCTACTTATTTATGATACCCAAAACAACTGATCTTTCAAATTTGCTAATCAAATCATTCATTTGACATGGCCCAGCTCTCAAACCCATTTTCGTACGAAATCTTCGTAATCCAGCAGTGTAATTTCTGTCGCATTCGTAATAATATTGTACTACCCCAATTCTTGTTTGTAGATCCATGTTATTAAAGTTTAAATCGTTTCAATTTACGTTTAGGTGAATTTTATTTTGAGAACAATTCTCTAAATAGCAATGACTACGTTTGACACTTGTATCAGCAGTTGACACGACAACTCGTTTATTTTCCACAGATATAGTAAAATCCAATTACTGAAGCAACTAGATTTCATTTAGTTTTTGCTACTAGCTTGATTTCTTAAAATTATATAAGACTTTAAAGTAGGTATACCCCTCACTTTATGATGGCCCCATATTTTGACCGTTTCTGGGACGTGTCTCTACAAAAACCTGAATAAGTCTTCAAAAAACGTATCTGGCCAATGATACCAGAAATAATTACACCACACATTATTCATATTTTATGACCGGTTTGTTTTCTGTCGACCGGGTGGCATTTTTCCGTTTCCTGTACTGTTACGATTATAGTCGCATAAGAAAGGAAAAGCTACTTAATGTTTTCCGTTCTCTAAGCGTTTCTAGCTACCTACCCATCTAGTTCCGTAGTTTTAACGGTATAGAAATAATTCGTGTAATGATTATTCGCGTGTTTTTGTCGGTAAAAGTAATTACGATTAACGTTTTTATTTAATTTTAAAGCTTAATACAAACGTATAACAAACGTAAACAATATTTATAGTAAAAATGGAACTAATGCAAAAAGAATATTATATATTGTGTAATATTACAATATAAGTATTTTTTATGAAAAACCAATTAGAAATTGGCTCCAAAACCAGTAGTAGTAGAATGTATATTATGTAATTTTAAAAATATGTACCTAATTCAACATGATTACTATCTATCTATGTATTATGGCTATATTATTAATACCATTCTATTATCAATTCTTTCCATTACTTAGGAGCATTAGTTAAGTTCAAAAAGATGTTTGTTGCAAGATATCTCTCCCTTCTGGGCCTTTTCTTCCTTATTCCTTCAGAAGTAGAAGGTCGTCCTGCTTGTATAGCTCCTGCTTCTGAATGAAGATCTCTGTTTGATCGTCGGACTATCGAAGTTGACTGAACTTTGATACATCTATATCTCTTGATATGTCCCACAGCAGAACAAATATTATAAAGGGATTCTTCATTATCAACGCTTTATATTTTATGGGTAGTTTGCTCAAATTTCTCTTAAATGTTTCAAATTCGGTTTGGTAATTTTCTGTCTGCTCTATATTACTCTTATTACCGATGTCATCTTCAGAGTATTCCTGAACATTATTCGAAACATAACATTATTGGTGGCGATTATGTTTTCATCCACATTCATAAAAAAGTTTTTGTCTCTAGTATTTCCCAAAGCCAAAGTTTTTTCTATGCGACTAAAACTACTTAGCTTAGAGAAAGGAACGCATGAAGTAGCGTTTCATTGGCTATACGAGTATGGCAATGCGTAGTTGTAATATTTTAACTGTTCTGTGCTTGTAACAATACAGGAAACGGAAAAATGCGACAGGGATTATCCAGGATCCGCAGGTATTGGATCGCGCTTCTGCAGTATATTATTTAGAAGTTTAAAATATGTACTTTAACACGCTAGGGTAGTAACCACTGACATTTAATATAATTTATTTACCGTTTAAAAATTCATTGTTATTTGTTGGAGTAATAAAAGGCCTACCATTTTCCAGAGGAACTGAACTGTTGACAGTTTATAAACACTCGTTACACATTAATACATACTGTAATATGTGTAAAGTAGGTATTTGATTCTCAATTTTAAAATACTATTTCAACTTAGAAATAGACAACTTCCAATGCGAAAGTTTTCATATATATTAGCCATGGAAAGAAATGGCTATGGCTGGACCAATTTCACTTTCTCAATTTGATTGTCTATTAAAAACATTGAAAAGGCGGCATAGGTCTACAATTTTTAAGTCTCGACACTGTCATTTGCTGTAGAATACAAAAACTTCTCTACTTAAATTAAAAAAAAAAATTAAACATTTACTTCTTACTTCATCGGATCTGTAGTGAGTTTCTGATATTTAAGTTAGGACTTGGTTCAGATGAGAGGCGTTAGACGCGCGTTTTGGTGATCATCGAGGATTGATGTTGAAGACGCTATTTGTTGTTTATTGCGAAGGTACAAAAGAATGAGACGTCATAGAAGAGAAAGGCCATATTGGGTTCATCAAATTCTAAACAACAGACTTTCTTGTGGTTTATATATCATACTTTATATCCCAGTCTCAGAAATTACTATCCTAAATTTTTTAATTATTTTGGAATATTAATAAAATCGTTTGACAACCTATTAGAAATCATTAAAGATGATAGTAGTGGTGAGAAACACACCGTAGCGCCCTCTTTAGGTCTTTGCTACTGTCCGTCTGACAATTATTGTCAAATTGACAGACAGTTATAATTCTATAAAATTATAAATTATTACTGATAAATTCCATGGAGATGTCTGAGTAATGCAACGCGAGTAGGGGCGCATTGCCCGTGGAGTTGTTTTAGCATTACGCCACCGCGTCACCCTTTATTGTTTGACGCTGAGACAGTTAAGTATGTAAACTATATGTGGTAACCTGAAAAATTTATTTTTGCCGATATTCTAATTGGAAAAGCATTTCGCTTAAGTATTTAGGTAATCAGAAGGGTTTGGCACTTAGTACTATTGATTTCGTTAGCAATATTTCTCATAGGAAAATAACCTATCTGATGTTTAATTAATTTGACAGTTTTCGTAGGAGGCGCTTGTTGTTATTTCAATCTCACATAAGGTAGATAAAATTATAAAGAAGTTGAGTCTGACGCGACTCGAGATTTTCAAAGACGAAATAGACGTAGATGGGCTCGACGTACGGTCTCGAAACAAAAAATTCAATGGATTACAGAAAGGACGGAAGTTTCGTGTGAAGCGGTTCTCGAAGCCGTAAGAATTAGAAAAGGGGTCGAGGGAGTCCCGCGAAAGGTCGGGATTTCGGCAGGCGTGATGGGACCATTAGGCGCGAGAACAAACGCCGGTGCTAGCCGCATCTTTCCTGATCGACGAAAATTTTGCAGAGTTTTTGGAACAGGCGTTTAAATTGGGAAAACGCGCAAGAAACGGACCGGCGTATGAAAAAGGCTTGAGGAGACCTTCGGTCGCCCGCGGAGATCGCTTGGCGATCCCCGCTCAGAAGTGATAGCTTAGAAACTTTGTCAATTTGGCGACGGAGTTTAGAGCGAGACAGAATCGACGCGTTTTAATATATATGGATGACTTCTGCTTAGGGCCCGGTTCTACTGTTATACATTGGAGCCATTTGTCCTCTGTCAACTGAAATTTCATTGATGTTTTTGTTTTTTAATTCAAAATTTCCCTATTTTTTGGTGATCACTATCACTCGTCATATATTTAGCACAAAAACACGTTCTCTTAAATCTAACAAACTAACACATTCAGTGAACTCTTTTAAAAATAGGTACTTGATAGGTACAATAGGAGACAGTAAATTTGGAAAATCTGAAAATTGAAACGTTTTAGTTCGATAGCTGCTGTTACTTTGTAATAAATTCTAAAATCAAAAAAGATATTAAATTGGCTTTTAACAGATATACTGAGAACGTGGAATCCCAAATAAAATCTAATGCATCTTCTTTTTGGTCTTTCTTTAACAATTTGCGTAATAGTTCTTCTATTCCTGAGTCAATGACTTTGAACAGTGTTCCTCTTAATAATCCCCAGAGTATAGTGGATGGTTTTGCCACCTATTTTCAGTCTGCTTTTATATCTTCCTCATCTTATACGAACGACACTCATACCGATACTTGTTATGTCCCCCAGTTAGGATTGCCAATGATCAGAGAAGAAGATGTTCTTAATTCTTTAAGAAGATTCAAAAATAAACAGACTACTGGTCCGGATGGAATTCCTTCATTTCTACTGAGAGATTGTGCGCCTATTTTTGCGTCGCCTTTGACTACTATCTTCAACTTAGCTCTTAAGTCAGTCTGTTTTCCCCATATATGGCATAAGTCAAAGATTTGCCCTATTTTTAAAAAAGGACAAAAATCCGAAATTGAAAACTATAGACCTATAGCCATTCTTTGTAATTTTAGTAAGCTTTTTGAAAATATATTATATGATATTTTAATGTTTCATGTCAAATCGCATATTTCTTTCAGTCAACATGGTTTTTTGGCTTGTAGATCTACGGTTACCAATCTCATGACTATTACCAATTTTCTAGCAAGTTCTCTAGATCAAGGTGGACAAGTAGATGTTGTTTATACTGATATGTCTAAAGCATTCGACAGAATTGATCATGGTTTATTACTAGGAAAACTGTCTAATTTCGGATTGACTACTCGATGGCTTCAATTCATTCAATCTTATCTGTTAAACAGATCAATGTACATATCATATCACGGTTTTACCTCTTGGGAAGTATCTGCTACATCAGGAGTGCCACAAGGATCGGTTCTTGGTCCACTTTTGTTTATTTTATTCATCAATGATATCTGTCTAGAGCTTGAAAGTAATGTACTCCTGTATGCTGATGATCTTAAATTATATATATTCGGCTATCAACTCTGAATCCGATTGTGTTAAGCTACAGAGTGATCTATCTAAAATTAGCGTGTGGTGTACAAATAATAAACTATCGCTGAATATATCAAAATGTAATGCTATGACATTTACAAGAAAATCTAATCCAGTTTCATTTACATATAAAATTGATGCTGAAATAGTTGTTAAATGTTCTGAATTTAGAGATTTAGGTGTTGTATTTGACTCCATGCTTACTTTTGTTCCTCATATTAATAGTATTGTAGCCAGCTCTAACAAAATGATCGGCTTTATTATGAGAAACTCAAAGTATTTCAAAAATACGTCAACTTTAAAGCTATTGTTTTATACTTTTGTGAGGTCTAAATTGGAATATGCCTCTGTTATTTGGAATCCTCATTATGAAGTTCATATATCTGCCTTGGAAAGAGTTCAAAGAATGTTTGTTAAGTATCTTGCTTATAGAGAGGATGGTGTTTACCCGGCTATCGGTACTCCACAATTAGAATTGTTATCCAGATTTCAATTAAATGATTTGGAATTGCGCCGCGTGTATTTTTTAGTGTTGTTTCTTTACAAGCTTATAACTAATAGAATCGACTGTCCAAGTATTCTTAGTGTCATAGGATTTAATGTGACATCTTTTCAAACTCATTCTTTCTTATTCGCTCTTTTACCTTTCCACACCTCGTACGAATCTATTGAAGTATTCACCTCTTTTTAACATGTGTTTCTACAGTAATGAGTATCAGTCTTCTTTTGACATTTTCAATTGTAATATGGGTGACATTACAAGGTGTATTTTATATTCCCTAGTTAATGTATAGTGTATTTTTTTTATAATTTAGCTTTATCTGGAAATATATTATTATTATCCGGAGATATTATTGCTCTGTTATTGTTATGTCTAAGATTTGAAGTATTTAAGTTATTTTTATGTTTATGATGTTTTTTTACTTAAATTTAAGTGATATTTATATTCTATTGTATGTATTTCCTGCCCCATAATTGGAATTTATTTTCTGTCAGGGCTTGTAACTTTAAATAAATAAATAAATAAATAAATAAATAAATAAATAAATAAATAAATAAATAAATGTAATATTGGGATAATTAGTAATTTTATCTTATATTATGTGTTCAACTTTTACATACGTTTTTATTTATTTTTGTGTACTTCAACTACTGTTATATTTTTATTTTTTTTATGTATGTATTTGCATACTTAGTATGTACACTTTGAGCTTAATAGGGTTGTAGGTACCCTCAGCTGGTATCTATTGTGAATACTAATACTACTACTAAAATATACACAGTGCTTCATTTAAACAAATTAAGTTTGTCTTGTTTTTAAACTTTCTGATCTTCATATATTTATTTTAATGGACCCAAACATTATAGGAGAAACACCCTAAGATCTTTTGTGAAAAAGGTTGGTTTTGTCTTTTATTATATGCCCTCTAATTGGTTGTCAATCTTATAGATCAGACACAAGAGAAAATATTCAAAAAATGTAATAACCCACCGTTAGATCTAGAAGTCCGTTCAGATTCGATGAACAAAGTATTCAGCTCCTTGTGGCTGCTTTCCATCTTGGTATCTCTTGGTAGATTTAATTTGAGCAAAGTCATTAATACAGTTTAAAAGAACGCACTCGAAAAAACTTTAATACTACAACACCAGGTTACACTATACAATTTTAACACGTATATAAAAATTGTTAACTATATTTATTATTATAATTATTATTAATTAGATTTGAAACGATGCGTGCTGTTACGGTCGACAAAGTCTTCAAAATTTGGTTTACAGGTGGGCATGTTGTTCCATTCTATCAAGTTACCCAACTGTCCGCACAAATTGTCATTTTCGTCAGATCCCTATCGACGAAGAGGTGCTGTTAATATTTAATAAAGAAATGCCATAGAAACGATAAATATACACAGAGGATAAAATCAATTTTAACCTATTTTTCCCAAGAGATACGAGATAATAGTTTAATGTTAGTTCGTCCGTCTCTTTCTTTTTGAACGAAACGCATACTCAAAAGCATATATTGACGTAGTGATAGTATCGACATCGACGAGGATGTTATATTGTTACTACTGTCATAAATGATCATTACCCGCAGTAACTTTACAGGAATTATCAATTTACAACGAATGTCAAGATGTGTAATAAATTGAACGTGTTAAAAAGGAATGAAGGTTGCAACTTTAAATGTCAAAGTAATTTTAAAAGTCATGTGCATGACAAATTACAGTTGTTTTTAATTTATCATATCTCGATTAATTTTATTCCTCAATACACTCCTCGGCATTCCAAAGCACCCTTTGACCCACAATAATTTAATCCATATCAAAAAGTTCCTTGATACAAATTGACTGTTCTCGACAACTCTTTTTATTGACTTTGAGTTGAAGTTTTTAATGTAAAGCATAATAAACAAGAAGCAATAAGCTGTCCAGAAAATCCAACACTTCTCTCACTTCATAGCGAGCTTTAATAACTTTGATAACAAAAATGGGTATAATTTTTCCTTTTTTTGTTTGGGTTTACTCAAATCTCCTAAATACATAGGTTCAAAAATATAAGTTAGGGATTGCCAAGAGGAAATAAAAAATCTTTATAATTATTCACTGCAATGAATAATGCTTTCATTATTCACTGTAGTAAATAATTTTCATTATTCACTTTAGTGAATAATGAACAAATTCACATAATATTTACCTACGCGCCTAATAGTATATTATTCAACGAGCATATAATGATGGCTATTATTCATGAAGGTGATGTTTACGACATGAGCCGTAGGTAAGTGTCGTAAATCACCTGAGTGAATAATATAAATAAATTAAAGTAACTGGACGCTATAAATATGACGCGATTCACAAATTTTGACGTTTCAAATCAATAAAAAAATTATGTTTTGACAAATTGTCATGTGCATGACAAATTACAGTTGATTTTAATTTATCATATCTTGGATAATTTTATTCCTCAATACACTCCTCGATTTCCTCCTTACTAATAAAATCGTTTTTTCGTCATAACCTACCTTAGTCATAAGTAGACTGTTGTGACATTGCTCTAAAATCAACCATTTTCGAGTAAATTGAGTGTAAGGTACAGACTTCATTCCTTTATGCAGAAAAATACATGCAAATGAAGTCATAAGAAAGAGTAGGCCTAGGCAATCACAGGTGTGATAGTTAAACAAACACCATGCAGTTTTAAGGACCTTTAATAGATGTACACGTCACCCAAAAATTACCTAACGATTTTTAAGTTATTGCGAAAAATGCTTTTGTTTCTAAACTAACATCCTGTAACTCGTTAGGCGTGCATCAGAGAAATTTTTTTTATAAGAATTTTATTCTTATTTTGGTCTGGTCTACCCCCTGGTGGTTTTTGTACGCTCACACTGGGACACTCTGTATAAGATAGGCGTAAACAGATATATATGGGGTTGAAGAATTAATCTCTAGTTTTGATCACATTTAAAATTATGTCTGTATTTTTTAATTTGTTGTTTTCTAAAAATATTAATAGAATTAGTTTTAGTCCTTTCTTTTCCTTATGTAAAATGTCAAATTTATTATTAAAATTATGAGGTGAGTAGCATATAGGGTCTAAAGTAATTTTATTTGGGAATGCCATTCTGGAGTCTCAAGGAAAACTACTAACTAAAACTTTAATTGAGTTTCACGATGCAATTCTAAAAAATAAAGAAGTAAACCTGTGCCTAGAAACGTCCAGAAATAAATACACAGTTAAACAATTTTTAATAAGGATTATGGTGCATCTGTTTAGAATTTACTTACATGAAAAACATTGGATCATTATTCAAACTTTGAATTAAATATAATCTCAACGATATCTCAAACTCTGCGGTCCCGTAACCACTGACTAATTGTCCTTGCATTGCGGTTCACTTTTTACAGTAACTTTAACTAATTTATCCGCTATTTCTTCATTTTTACCGTCTGACGGGTCTTCAGAACGTAAGTAGTACAATTTTCACGGTCTTAAATAAAATTTGCAGCAAACTATCGCATAAGAGGTGTTATTCCTAGCGGAACTAAAACTATTCACTTCTATTTGGAGTAAACCTACCAAGAAAGTATTCATAAATTAATAAAAAACGTCAACTTGGACGATTTTGATACAATTATTCTCACAATGTCGACTTTCCTTTTCATAATAAGTGTTAATGACAATGACATTAACAACTTTCCGACCTAAACAGGTTACCATTTCTTTTAGGAGGTAATTTGAATTAGAAGTAGTGCATGCATTCTAGAGAAACTGAAAATGCACTCAAAATATTGATACTATTGCAATTTACAATATTTGTATACACCTAAGTATAACCTCGAGTATAACCAATAATAACGGGTGTCCCACAGTGACGGTCCATTAGAAGTATGTGGAGAACCAATTAAGCTATTAATTTGAAATTTGAGGTGAAGTCAAAGTGAGCCATGATCTACTTGATGAAAATATTTTTTAGTTTCTACCACTTCCGGTTATACCGGAAGTCGACATTAACTTCGTTATTTTAAATGGGATAGCCTATATATTATTGCGTTTTTGGATTCTACGTGAAATTCTAAACACATTTCATGTAGGATAGCCTATGCCTATCTTCAACTGCTTTTGAAATATTGACAGGTGAATATTGACATTTTGCAACTTGTTTGAGATCAAGCAAAACGGTTTGCACATTCCTATTTTAACTTTTCATAAGCTATCGTTTGACTCTAATTTTAGATTTAGCCAAGTGATTAAATTTAATCGAAAATTTTTAAATTTCTAGAAAATCTGAAATTAGTGTCAAATAATAGAATGTGCAAACCGTTTTGCTTGATCTTAAACCGTTTAGATTTTACAGAGTGTCAAAGTTACAAAATGTCAATATTCACCTGTCAATATTTCAAAAACATTTGAAGATAGGTATTGGACATCCCACATGAAATGTGTTTAGAATTTCACGTAGAATTCAGAAATGAAATAATATATAAGGTGTCCCATTTAAAATAACAAAGTTAATGTCGACTTCCGGTATAACCGAAAGTGGTAGAAACTGCAAAATATTTTCATCAAGTAGATCATGGCCCATTTTGATTTCACCTCAAATTTCAAATTAATAGCTTAATTGGTTCTCCAGATACTTCTAATGGACCGTCACCGTGTGACACCCGTATAATTATATACCTTGCAATTATGGAGTAAAACTATCCTTGAAAAATATCCGATTTTATTTTACAAGGTAAGACAATAATGTTCTCGATTGTATTTACGGATTTCTTATTTTGACCATCGGTAGTATCACCATTTACTGCAAGATTGGCTTTTTGCTATCTTTGGTTGTATTTTTTGCGATCGTTGAGGTTATATCTACTTGTTATAGCATAAACGCATTTCCAAATCTTAACAAAAGAGTGCCTTATATTTTATCGAAAAATTATAACTTTTAGAAATGTAGGGTGTCCCAAAACAAACCGACAAACTTTGAGGGGCGGTAGAGGACATTATTTAATAAACATATGTTCGCAAATAGGCCGTTTGCCGTTAATTAATTCTTGATTTAGTTGACACCACTGTATTTCGTTCAGAATTTTTTGTTTCAACTACGCTTCTTGTTTTCTTTAAATTCTGAAATGTTTGTGAAAATTCTTTATCACAAACATTTCAAAGATGCCAATTTTAAAACCGTAGTATTATTTGTGACTTATTTAGTTAGCATCAGAATATTAACTTTGTTCATTTTTAATTTAAAATTTGTATTGAAAATGGGCGGGAATTTCTCATTTCAAGAACTTAAGCGATATGCACCTTGCTTATGGTGCAACAAATTGTAATGGAAGGAAAGCTGCACGCTTGTATCCAGACAGAGGTATCCGGAACGCCGGCAACCTCATCATACAACCTTTGCTTCCATCCATCGTCGCCTTAGAGAAAGTGGAAACCAAAGCGTCCTGGTGGTGGTGGCCGTCCAAGAACATCTGGTGCGCTTGAATTTGAAGGAGTTCTACACCACCGTGTGGAGGAAAATCAATCCAATCAAGTGTTCACGCAATTGCATACCAAATGGATCCTCCAAGATTAGCGTTTGGCCAATGGTTTTTGGGTAACAAGTTAATAGAACCTCACTTCGGGAGAATAGTTTCACGCGCGATGGTTATTTTAATGGTAGAAACAGCCACATTAGACATGATGAAAATCCTCACGCTGTGGTCTCTAGAAGATACCAGCAACAATTTATTTAACAATTTATACAACATTTTATTAAATTGTATTTATCTTCATTTGAAAAGCGAGCCATTTTTATATTTGTAAGTATTTCTAACAATGTAAAACATCAATTTTTTTATTTTTCCAGCGTTCTAAGCATGCCAGCTAATGTATCGTAGCAATATTGAAAACTTTTCATCCAAATACAGCAGCCAAACAATTAAATAAGTTAATATTGTTTTTTTTTTTATTTATTTCAATTAAATACTTTTCTCAGTGTAAACCCTAACCACCATTTGGTCCAGGAGCAAGAAAACTCTTGAGAAATCTCAGTGGTTATGAATTTATACAAAAATAGCCATTTTCTACCTAAAAAACTGCCGCCATGTAGGATTGAAATAAATTTTTAAACTGAACCGTCCATGAAAGCCATACAATATAAAATAACATTTAAAATGAGCCCTGTGGATGGAAAACGTCAACATGAAATTAAGCTATATATAGATTTCAACTGGGGTACGATATCCTGAATAATTTATCCAATTGTGTGGGCAGTTCATGCTGGGGTTCATCTTTGAAAGTTTAATAAGACATTTTAGTAGTCTAAGAAACTCATGCAGGATACCTTAATTTACGTAGTATTGAGATACACGCTATTCCTAAAATACGTCACATTTGAAGTCCTCATTCCAATTGGCTTCATTTTTTATTGAGGAAACGGCTCACTCGTAACTTAATTTGCCCTTAGTAAATATAAAGGCAGCCAGATATTTAAAATTTAAAACAAAAATTCGAATATAACAAATTATTTGAAACATGTCCTCAAACTTGTAAATGTCTACCAGATACTTGAGATCATTAGACAATAATTGTCAAACGAAAAGTAGCAAAAACCAAAGGAGGTGTTTCTCACCACAACTTACATAACACATGCCCTCTAGGCAATCATGTCGCAGCATCGTTCATCGAGTCCACTACCTACAGGGTGACCCATTAAGAATGGAAACACTCGCGTACAAAATTTGTTTATGGACCGATTTGAACCGGATTTTTTCAAAAGATAGATCTCCAAAAGCTTTAAGTTGATGCAAAATTTGAAGACGAATTTCAAGACCTACTACGAATTTTTTTTAAGTGAAAAATCGCAAAATTTTGTTAGCGATTTTTTTATAAAATTTCTGACTACACCACTAGATTTAGGAGTCCCTCGAATATATTTGTACCAATTTTTGCGAAAAAAAGTTTGTTCTTAAAAAAGTTATGACAATATCGGCATCACCAGTGTTTGACTTTGTCGATGAACCTATTCTTTTATAAAAATCGAATAGAACCCAAAGAGAAACAAAATTAAACAACTTAAACACTGGTGTAATTATTAATAAGAACCATAAAAACCAGTATACACAAAATAACCAACAATTACTCTAATATAAACAACAATTGATAGGTAAGTTCGTCAAATTATTATTATTTTGTGGTTATTATGCCAAAACTTATAATATTACCTTCTTAGATAAAAAATTACTACATTATAATTTTTTATTCAAAAAGTGTGAATCAATTTGACCAGACTCCTTTTTCATTTTTAAAAATGTAATTTTCTAATCATTACTTTCTTCTTCTTAATTGTTCTTTATATATTAGAGTAATTGTTGGTTATTTTGTGTATACTGGTTTTTATGGTTCTTATTAATAATTGCACCAGTGTTTAAGTTATTTAATTTTGTTTCTCTTTGGGTTCTATTCGATTTTTATAAAAGAATAGGTTCACCGACAAAGGCAAACACTGGTGATGCCGATATTGTCATAACTTTTTTAGGAACAAACTTTTTTTCGCAAAAATGGGTTCAAATGCATTCAAGGGGATCCTAAATTCAGTAGTGTAGTCAGATTTTTTATAAAAAAATCGCTAACAAAATTTTGCGATTTTTCACTTAAAAAAATTTGTAGCAGGCCGTGAATATCAAAATTTCGTCTTAAAATTTTTCATCAACATAGGGCTTTTAGAGATCTACCTTTTAAAAAAAAATCCGGTTCAAATCGGTCCATAAACAACTTTGTACGCGAGTGTTTCCATTCTCAATGGGTCACCCTGTAGGGCACACCCTGATGAGCACAGAATAAGTGCGAAACCGGTCAGTGTCTGGTGGTTAGTCTCGATGAAAGATGTGACGACTTTCGTGGAGATGCCAGAGTAATGCAATGCCAGTCGGAGCACACAAACCGTGGAGTAGTTATTTTCGGCATTTTCTTCAAATAAAAACTATATATTTTGCAAAAAGTAAAATCTATTTTTCCTCATCTATCGATATATAACTCTTTTACGTTATCTCCAATAGTTTTCGAGGTGGAACCACTCCAAACAACGATGAAATTGTTTTTGGTCGTAATTTTATTATAAAGTATTGATTGCTATAGAGGTTTAATAAAAAATGTTTGTATTGCAAACAATGGCTCAATAATAGAAAATATGCTGTGAAACTTTACTTGTGAACTCATTTTGTTAATTTTAACCTTAATTTATTATTAATATTAATGCATTTTTATTTTTGCTTACTCTGTTATTCTACTTTTGTTACTTGTAATATATCTTACAATCCTAAACTAATGTTAATAACAAAATACTGTATTATTAATACACAATAATAAAACTGTATTAACTGAAAGTTCAAATATTATTAAATATTCACATGTTCAATATTGATACATATTTTGTTATTTCTACCACGTAAATTTATTTTTTTTTTAATTTACTGCACGTTAATAGCTCAAAGATATTGTATTAGGTATTTTAGGGCTATTATATCGTTTTATATATTCTAAGAGAGGATTGTACAGCATCTATTGGTAGATATAATTTATTTTCTGGTAAACCAAAACTAGAAACATCCATCTTGGAGCAGTTCCCGCCATGTAGAGCATGCGAGACAATTTTAAGCTCTAGTAACTTCACTAACTTGTTTGTCTATAATAACGTAACAACAATCATTTTTATTCTCACTACTAATCTCAGTTTTCGTGTAAAACCTAGTCATATCAAGAGACACCACTGATAACATCAGACATGTATTACCAAGTCTTAATTCTGTTATTAACTAGCTACAGTGTATTTAGTGATGATATAACTTTTGTTCACTTGGGCAGTTTACACCCACTCACAGAAACACCAGCGTCTAGATCTGAGAAGTACGTAGATATCTATACTAATCACGACGATATTAAAGAGGTGGTAGATTCGTACTATGGAAGCACAAGAAGGCCAAATCATAGAAGGTTCGAGAGGTTACCCGATATATTGCACGACATAAGCGTCTTCAAAAGTTTTCCTCCGTTAGAAAAAATTTCACCAATGCAGTTGGAAAATTCGGTTCATTTGGATAGAATTGACTTTCACTATCCTAACACGGATGTTTTTCCTGACAGAAGCGATGAGCTGGAATCGAATTTTGGAAGTTTCATAGAAGAGAACCCACCGGATAAGAATAGCTACGTATTTCTACAGAGTCAGAAGATTGCAACAACTGAAAGCGAAGAAGATGATGACAAACACATAAGGACCAAAAGACCAGCGCTAAAACCTTCAAAATACAAACGAGTAAATTCTTTTGTACAAAAAATTCCTAAAACAACAACTTCTGCCACTGCCACGTACGAAAATAAGTACGAGGAGATGAACAGTTCTGTGGCCCCTAATAGTTCTACCACCGTCAAAAACAGGATAAACCAATTACTGAGGAGATACCTGTCTAAATTGTACGAAAAAAAATATAATTCAAGTTATACAACACAACCTGAACAGAAGACGAAGAAGTTTTTAAACCCAAACTCTTGGTGGGGCTTAAAGAACAAAAGTATCAACAAGATCAATAAGTTGTTCAGTTTGTTTACTATAGTTCAGTTCAACAACACGCAGTGCACGGCCAGCAGCTCCGCTGGTGATTATCAGGGGGTTTGCTACACTGCCGATCAGTGTACTACTGCTGAGGGTGGTACTGCTTTGGGTAACTGCGCCAGCGGGTATGGGGTTTGCTGCGTCTGTAAGTATAAGTTTATTCAGTTGTAATTAAATTATTGATTGGAAAATCTCATACTGAAAAACATGTCGGAAGGCAAAGCTAGGCTACCTAAACCCCAAGGATTTTGTTAAAACAACTATACGGATTAACAAAAACAAACTACTACGAGTGTAGTAAGGATACCACCATATCCTCCATCTGTAAACGCCTTATAAAATATGGCGTTTATGACAGATGCAGGATATAGGGGTATCCTTACTACACTCGTAGTAGTTTGTTTTTGTAAAATACATTAACCCTCTGTTAAGCCGTAGAACTCTTTTTCTACACCCCGTTGTTAGATTCCCCGTTGGGTTTGGATTGTGTTGCGAGAACTATCAAGAGGTGGCGCCATTAGGGCTTGCGTACGCAAGGCTTACCTATTGTGCCAAATACTGAGGTTTTTGCATTCCAAGGTATGCTCACTTATATTGCACTGATGAGACCATAAAAACGTCGAAACCGGCCTGCAATTAGTGACATCCTACGATGTGAGGTCCCCAGAGTATTTCCTCGTAGTTTTCGTTGCAATCCAAAACATTGTATTTTTTATTGTAACGTTGTTAGACAAAATACGCCAAATTTTGCTTTGTAATTCAGCGCTCGGCGTGGCATTAGCCAGGAGAATAGCTGTTTTGGCGTAATTTGGTTCAGTTTTTATTTTATAAGGCGTTTACAGATGGAGGATATGGGGGTATCCTTACTACACTCGTAGTAGTTTGTTTTTGTTAATTACATTAACCATCTGTTAAGCTGTAGAACTCTTTTTCTACACCCCGTAATTATACGGATATTTTTCAACTATTATCATGCGTCAATCCGTAATTATTTTATCTTTCTGTGTAAGGGTTAAGGATTTGAAATTGTCCAATTTTTGGTCATTGATGCTCTGTAACTCTTATTGACTTCTTCCTTCTAAATTTTTTGAGATCTTTACCTACTTCTCCTCAACTATTTGGCTTTGACCCGAAACTTGCTGAACTTTTCCTTTAAAATTTTTTGAGATACTTCTCGTACTTCTCAACTCTTTGGAGTAATTTACTCTTAACTAACTTTTTGTACCAAACAATATCCTCCATTCTTTGCATATGAGCGTTCCATCGTTTGCGTTTTTTACTGTGCGTTTTGAGACTTCCAAATCGTGAAAACTTTTTTAATTCAAATGGAATACCCTGTATTTTTAACTCCAGTTATGTTAAATTGAATTACCTTTTCCTGATAGCGTTGTAGAATTTTTCGACAAATTACTAAATATGAGTAGTATATATTATATATAATTACTATATATAAGTAGTCGTTAAAAGTTCTATAGAAAGTATTTTATTTGTTAATAACAAACTGCAATATAAAACAGACAACAACAATTAACAAAATAGCAAAGTTTACAGAAGGTTCATTCTGTAAACTTTGGTACTAGGCCATGGATTGTACAATTGAAACAAAATATTTACTGAAATAAATGAAAATAATATCATTAACAAAGTTATGAGCTCCGATCAAATATGTATAGATAAGTAATTGCCTATTTGTCAGTATAATAAAATAATGTGACCAAGAATAACAAAAAACATAACCTCAATTTCATGAAATTACCTGTCACAGTGCCCAACGGCATGGGCGGCTATGTTTTAAGGGGTGAAAATAATAATTATAAAACTAAAAGTACAAATTAGAATATTTTATTTTAGTAAATACAAAGTTTAAGATTTACATATTCAAGAACAACAATTTATTCACATATGTGTATAATATTTACTACACTATTTATAATAGTATTTAATATTTACTATTAAAAAACAATTGTAAAATCATTGACGATCCCTCTCGCGATCGCCGATTCTACGTTTATGCATGGCTACTTACCTGTGTAAACCACGCCCATTGGTGACAGTCACAAAATCCCTAACAATTTAGGCGGTAAATTAAAATGGCATTTTTTGATTGGACCAAATGCTTGGGCACTAATGTAAACAAAAAGCCATTGTTTTAAATATTGTTGGTCACAAAACTGTCTTGCTATTATTTGTCTATATAATATTTGGTCGGATGTTATGAGTTACTTGCATAACTTTTGTCTTCACAAGCATGCTTTGTTTTCAATAATTGTGCAATCCATGGCCTAGAACCGATAATTTCTTGTATTGTTCCTAACTAACATATTATCACTTTTAAGAAAAAATAAAAACGGTGTCATATTCAGAATTTGATAGGATTTCAAATTATGAAATAAAATACAGGGTGTTCCATTTAAAAAAATCACTGTACATGTCGCTGCTTTTTGTTTTTTAATGAGAGCGTTTTTAATCAGAGGGTTGAAAAGAGCACAAAAAATCACTTTGAAGTACTTTTTGAAAAATTTTAATATCTTGAAATTTACGAAGTTACTGAGTGTGTAATGCAAACTCACCCTCACACTGTATAGAGATATATTGTTAAAAAAATAAATATATTTCATGTACGAAGTTTAAAATTATTTCGTGGTTAATAATAACGGAAATGGGGATAATATTATAGATAATTAACGTTCAATGTCAGTTTGTTTATTAAGGTGTTTTATTTCTATGTTAGTGGTGGTTTGCTGGACTATTTTACGTCAAATGATTGTAAGTATGTTCATAATGGTAACCTCTAACTTTCAGTCAAACAAACATAACTAAATGCAATCAAGTAAATTACATAGTAATGTTAACAACTTTATCTTGATGGGTAATTTTAGAAGCTAAAATTAGAAAAGTCATGTAGATGTTTATTTCGATTTCCTTCTATCCTTTTCAACATTTCAAATCCGCATTCGTCCGCATTTGTGTCAATTTGAATTAAATAACCTCTGTAAAAATGAATTTCAATTTAAATTGTATTTATTTATTTATTTATTTATTTATTTATTACATAAAATATCCAACGAGCTGAAGCCCAATTACAGGATAAGTAGCAGAGCATAATTTAGAATTTACATGTATAAAGAAAAACAAAAATACTTATTAAAAAACAGTTAAATATCACATACAAGCATAAAATGAACAGTAAAATTGATCCTGTACAAAATTCGATAAATTATTTAAAACAAATACCTAAAATATGAACATTACAAAAAGAGCCAAACATGCCTCAGTCCACTAAAAACACTTTTTTTAAATTCTGCAGATTGCAACATAAGATGTCTAAAGAACCTTCAATTTCAGCGTAGTTGTTTAACATTTGATATAATGGCGACTTTATCAGTAAATTAGTGCGCGCAAATGGCAAGACAAATAAGTTGCTATGTCGGCTATTCATTCTAGGTACCCGATATGTAATATTTGCCGTAAGTGACTCACACCTTGCAATATAATGAACAAGTTTAAAAAGAAAAACAACCGATAACATTTTACGTCTACACAAAAGACTATGTAATGAGAATATTTCATAAAACAACTCTTGTGGTGTCCCTCTGACAGGATAGACCCCATCCAACAAGAACAGTGCCGTCTTAAAGAATCTTCTCTGAACACGTTCTAGCAAAACAATATGCGTGTTATATATAGGACTCCATATAATCGACCCGTACTCCAGCCTCGATCTAACAAACGTTGTAAACAATAAACATAGTGTGGAAATATTTTTAAAATCTTTCGAGTTACGCAAAATGAACCCAAGACTTTTATATGCATCAGTCACGCAGGCTTGAATATGGTTTGTGAAGCTGAGCTCTGGGTCAAAAATAATACCTAGATCTTTCATAATCTCCGGTCTTTCTAGCAAATCACCATCAATTGTATAATCAGAAATTATTGGTACTTTTTTACGATGAAATGACATGACCTTACATTTCTTAGCATTGAGTGGCAATTTATTATTACAACACCAGTTATTAAGTAGCACGAGGTTGCTTTGAAGATTGTCACAATCAGACTTCGAGGAAATTTCACAGTACAACTTGAGATCATCTGCGTATAGCAAATATTGAACATCGAGAGCAGTGGCGATATCATTAATAAATATTATAAATAGAAGAGGTCCCAGTATCGAACCCTGCGGAACACCTGAAGATTGATGAAAAGTGCCAGACTTGAAACCGCGATACTGTACAAATTGTGAACGATCAGTAAGATATGATTTGAACATCTTAAGTAAGGCAGGACATAGTCCAACATCATTAAGCTTGCTGACTAGAAGAGAATGGTCAAGTCTATCAAAGGCCTTGGAGAAGTCAGTGTAGATAACATCTACCTGACCTCCCTCATCTACGACCTTTGAAATAAATTCAGTCTTACACACGAGATTCGATACTGTGGATCTACCCTGAATGAATCCATGTTGTTGTGGTACAATAATATCAGATACATGATTTGGTATAATATTATGCATAACAGATTCGAACACTTTACTAAAGTTATTTAAAATGGCAATCGGGCGATAATTAGCAAAGTTATTTTTTGCATCTTTTTTGTGAATAGGTGTAATTCTAGATATTTTCCAGATATTAGGAAAATTTTGTGTAGATAGTATTAAATTAAACAAGATAACTAGTGGTTTTACGAAAACAATAGAGCAATCCCTTAACAAAAAAGCAGGTATACCATCCGGACCCATACACATATTATTTTTACACCTTTTAAGTGCAGGTAAGACATCCCTATCAGAAACCGTCATCAAATGCAAGACAGTTGTATAATTCACATTAAACTCATTAACGTCAATATCAGTACTAGCGGGAGTTAAATATGCCTCGGAGAAGTGACTGGCAAATGTATTCACTATTGTTTGAGGATCATCTATCTCTTGGGTGTTATACATCATGGAAGATGGAATAGATGTCGTGCTTTTTTTAGAGTTTATAAATGACCAAAAAGTATTAGTATTTACTTTAAGTATCTATTTATCTACTTTTAATTGGATCTTTCCATATATTATATCATATGCAGAAATTGTAAGTAAATATTATCTAGTATTTATTTTTGCAGTCTGTATGTGTATTTTGCTTTTTACAAGTATATACAACTTTTATAAGGTCTATAGGTCTCTTTCTCAAAGTAGTTTTTTCAATTTTTCTTAAAATGGCGCAAAGATATAATTGTTTTATATTTAAATACTTAAACATAATACAAGCTGCTGAGAACATCCTTCACGTACAGGGTATTCGCGTATATTTTGACCCCTACCTACAGGGGTTATTAAGAAAGTTATAAAAAGTTTAAATACAAAAGTTGTTTGGTTTTTCACGTATTATCTTTTGGCTAGGTCGAAAAAAAAATTGCATGTCGTAAATTTGAGGAAACCAATTGAACATAATATTTTTAAATGGGACACCCTGTATAATTTTAGAATTTTCCCCGCTTGGGGAAAAATATTTTCTCTGATCTCAAAAACATATATTTTGTTGACATTTGCACTGACAGTTTTCGAAATATTTAATATTTAATGTTTACAATAAATCATAAAAAAAATATTAAAAAATGAAAATATTGGAAAATGTTTAAATAACTAAGGAGGTTACATCGAAAATCGTTAAATATTTGTTATTACTGTTGGTTTCCACTGTTAAATATTTTTAGTTCTTTGTATTTTTTGCATTTTTTTATGGTACTCGCTGTCGAATATTTCGAGAACAGTCTGTGCAAATGTCAACAAAATTTATATTTTTGAAATCAGGAAAAGAATGTTTACCCAAGCGTGTAAAATTATATAGGGTGTTCCATTTGAAAATATTATGTTCAATTGGTTTTCCTAAGTTTACGACATGCAATTTTTTTTTCGACCTAGCTAAAAGATAATACATGAAAAACCAAACAACTTTTGTATTTAAATTTTTTTCTAACTCTCTTAATAACCCCTGTAGATAGGGGTCAAAATGTACGCGAATACCCTGTACCTATACTGGGCAAGTTTTTTAACCTAAAACTTTCAAATATCTCGAGAACCAAGCAATACGACTCCACCTGCCCTCTCCCTGTAGATGGGGCCGGTAGACTAAAACGCAGTTAAACCATAAAGGGTTACTCATCATTGAATTCGGAATAAAAAGGACTTTCAGAATCTGATGTCAGAACATGAGAACCGTATTTAAAAAAATTAAGTTGATGATGGTTGCAAAAACACGAAACGTCGGAATAAAAAACCGACAATGCCACGTTAAAGGGCATTGAAAGTGGCTGTGGAGAAGTGCCATGGGTTTTGGTCTAGCTTCAATAATAACGCCAGAAAACAATAAATTTCAAAATCCAAAAATTCGGTTTTTCCAAAATAACTCGAAAATCAAAAAGGAAACATCGATTTTGAAGCGATATTTTATTGTCTCCCTAATAGCGCAACTTTTTCCCCATTTAACCAAATTTGTATCTCTTAACGTTTCCGAGATCCCAATAGAGGCTCTAGGACACAATGTATATTAAGGGTCCATTCACTGTAGACTTGACAGACATGAATTCGTGGTCGGGTTGAGAGGTTGGGTAGCCGATGGGTGAAGACTTACATATTTCCACTACCGAATTATTAAGATTTCGGAGGTGCACGTAAAGCCGAAGTAAAAAGGCACATGGAAATAAGGTTAGCCCTCATTGCAAGGGTACCGGATTTGTCTTATAATTGCAACAAAATTTCTTTTTAATGTTATAAATTATATATCACCGGAAAGATCAAAAGATAAACTAGATCCCTATAGTAGCAAATTTTTGTTTAATACATGTATTTTAGAGAAAATAATTTTTGAAAATACGCTATTTTAGTACAAGATTGTAACAGGCTGGTCGTTGTACTCTACAGGCTTCGCGGAACTTACTTAATTATTCAGTTATCTCGAAAGGGAGTCTAAAGTTTTACTACTGAATAGATTTCTCTGTCGCGGGGTTCGAGATATGCTGTGATTGACGTATAAAAGAGTATTGACTTACCGTGGGTTATCTTATCCTGAATCTCGATGTAGGGACGTATTCCTGGGACACTTCTTATAAGCTAACACTGAGAGGGTAGTTGGGCGGATTTGCACGAAAACACAGCACTTTTAGGCAAGGGTTTTTAATAACAAAGAAATAGAATTTAGAAACGTAAACAAAATAGAAATGCAAACTACTGAAATGATATTTGACCTAAGAAAACGACTGAATACAATACTAATGAACTCTAAACTGAATGACTCTATATAAAACAACTAACGGCGTCTACTTCGAGCCCGAGAAACGTACTTTACCCTGCCTGGGTGGTGTGCCCTCTTACTATGGGGAGAAGCCCCAAATAAATACAAACAACAACCTATTCCGAAGTAGTATCGTGGGAGACTAACTTTTCTTCAGTCGAAACTTTCCAAGTAAAGTTTCTTTGCTATGAAATTTAAATGCACTAATCCCATTGGTTGTTAAAGTACGTTTCTTCTCTCTGTCTAGTACCGCGAACCATGACCTGTTTCTGTCACGGTGGCCAATCAAAATACTGTTTACTAGCTAGTGACCTAAAACCCTTAGATATTATCCTCGTCTCAAAGTGAGAGGGAGTTACGGCTTACTCTATTGATACTCTTCCAGGAAAAACTCCCCTAAAAAAACCTGGTTGACCTATGCCTTTACACTTAACTGAACATATAAAAGATCGTATTTCCGAGAACTTCCAAGTACCACCATAATTCATTATAATTTACTGGGCTTATTTAGTACGCATATTTGGCGCATTGTCTACTAAAAACTCTTCCGTCTCCAGGGGTGCACGGATTAGACATCCATAAAATGTTTTAGTAAATTTGTTAAGCTCGAACAATTCTCAATATTATTTATGACCCCAAAGTGACACCTTTGCTACAGAACCAGAAATGGTTCAACAAAATCTATCTATTTGAGCCAGATGTTACTTTCTAAAGATATTTACTTTACTTGACGTTTACCCTGTGTGCTTTTGTTACAAGATTGTTTGCCTGGAATTTTTAAAATAAAAAGAATTACAAAAAATTACCACTATAGGGATTTAGATTAAAGTCTAATCTTTCAATACTTTTTTCCTAAAAGTCGCTACTATAACTATCTTTTATAGTTTTTTTATAATTAGACACGAGACGAACGCCGATTTTGGGCTTATTTCGGACTAGTGAATGGACTCTTAAGAAAATCAGAGCCAATATCAACTTGAGTCACCTCTTACGTCATATCTTTGAGTGACGGTCTCACTCAATCATCATACAGATACCTACCTACTGGATTGACTGTATAATTTTTCAATTGTGTTTTAAAACCGTCTTCTTTAAGTACCTTCTTCTTCTTCAGTCATAGGCAGCTGCGGAGGAAGCGGAAGCCAGAACTGCACCTACTTCCAAAGCCCCAACTACCCCGGTTTCTACCCTCCGGGCGGGGGTGTGGTCGTCCCCACCGCAGCGCCCCCGGTTCCAACCACCGTCAATCCCTCCCCCACGCCAGACCCGAGACTGCCTTGGAATTTTAGCTGGGACAACTGGGGGCGGGAAAACAACGACGACACCTTCTCGTGCACATTCAGCGTTAACAAGTTGAACGACAACATTTCGAAGATGAGGATCGATTTTGATGACCTGGAGGTAAGGAGGAAAAAACGTTGATATTTATTAATTTTCCAATTTATTCCATGTGATGTTCCAAATCAAAATTAGAGCCAGACGTTTTACATCTAATCTTGAACAGTGGATTTACCAAGTGAAACTCTATTTGGCTTGATCTTTCCTCATCCTCATTTCTTCATATTATCGTACTGTATGTTTGTTAAAAAAATATTATTTTTATTATAATGGGATCTCTATAAACGGAAAATATTTTCTAGGCGAAAGTACTTTCGGAAATACCAGAAGTTGACCCTGACTTCGTTCGTTTTAATTGAATGCCTGATTTTTTATTGCTGTTTTGGAATCTGCACTTAATTTTAAGTTTCTTTTTTTAAAGTTTCAATATGGTCCGATTTAATATTTTTCGAGATTTTAATTTTTTCCACAAAACTATACAGAATAGCTTTTTCATAAAAAAAATGTTTTCTCTGTCGTCCCTATCATCTTCTTCCTGATGAAAATGTCATCAAGAAATGCCAATAAAGCATTTTGAGTCAAAATCAGCCCATGATAACTACTACAAATATAACTTAAAATTAAGATCAAATTCCAAAACAGTAATAAAAATTTGGGCACTCCATTAACAGCAACAGAATTAGGGTCTTCCGGAATAACCCCCGTTATTTCCGGAACGGAAACTTAATGAAAATCATATAAAATATAGGGTGTTCCATTTATAAAAATTAAGAAACAGTGGTTGCGAGTTTTGGTTCGCCCTCTATACAAGTAAAGCTATTTGAAGGAATTATATACAGTAAAACTAGATCATATAGCACAATTAATAAAGGCCAAAATTATCCAGTATATATTTTCTTAAAAGAGATACAGGGTGCTCAATTTATTGCGATTAAGATACAAAGATGCTCATATCTTCTGAACCACTCTGTATAATACTAGTAAACCATATATATTGGCGAATTCGGAAAAATGATCCGAATTCAAATATAAAATAAAAAATATATAATTCCATTTAAAAAACCATAAGTTTGATATCGCGCCGGTTTATAGAGCACCCTATATATAACTATACATATTTTTAAAATATATTGTTCTCTGATCTATGAGAGACTAAAATATTTTTTTTTTTGCTTATTACGGCATAGGAGTTATGAGTCCTATATTCTTGCCACACTATTGGGCCACCTTGTATGTCAAAAATGACTAGACTTAGCTATTGGTGATTCCAAAAATGAATGCGCCCTCTGCATGAAAATATTTGAACCTACTTAAAGGGTAATTTTTGGAGGGTTATTGCTGATATAATGATAAATAACACGTATTTGGGTTTGTTTAACGTAATAATTTAGTGGTGCTTGTGATTTTTTGGAATTATAAAGTTAAAAACGACGTGATTAGTATTTGTACATCTTTATTTTACATTTTAAAATGGCATTCAAAAGAAATCAACACAACAACTGCCGTGTTTATAGGTGTCATTCCACAAAACGTGTCAATAGAAGTGTTTAAGATAGAAGATAGGTAGAAGCACAACTATAAGATATATACTTTATACTTATGGTAGAAGTTTGGCCCTAGTATAAGAAACTGCTTCTCACTCATTTCTCCAAAAGGCATGTAACAATTTATTAACAGGAACATGTTTATTTACACAACATAACCACTTTGTTGCAGTTTGCCTATACTTTTCTATTATTAGTCTTATAAAAACAGAATATATTTTAATTTAAACATTATTTAACAAAAAACAACCACTAATATGGTATCACCATACAGTTTATCACACTTATTTTAGCCGAAAATGTAAGTAAACAAAAACTAGGGTACTTGTTTCAACCCAAAAAATTCATATAATTAGCAATAAAGCACTTATGGGACGTTTGACTGCTTTTACCACTCTTTTTATTCTTTATTTCATCCTAACTAGCACATGAAGTCACTATATTTATGGCAGTTGAATGTTAAATTGCTAGACGATGTGATATGAAATGCAAAATTTGTAGGTACTCGTCTTCCTCCATATTTCTTTACAATTTGCAGCGCCCTCATCGGTAATCTGAATCGCCAATAGGACATTATAAATGAAATGTGTTTATAATTTCGCGAATAATCTAAAAATTAAATAATATATAGGGTTGTCCTGTTTAAAATAACGATGCGCCACCATCTTAAAAATATTTTAGCCGAATGACCCCTCCATCGACGTTGGTAGGCTACCGCATTTTCAAATTTTTACTAACCATAGTTTTCCCATAATCAATCGATGAAAGTTGACACCCTGTGTAGGTTAATTAAGTATCTTTCAGTAATTTTCAAAATCTATAAACATCGTAAAATATTCCACATTTTCCTCTAATCAACGTAGTCATGAGGACATTCTACTGAAAAGTGTTAAAAGACACGGGATGTTTTGTATAGAAATTGCAATTTTTCCACTTTCCGTATAGTTCTTAAGATATATTTGTGTTTTAGTTGACAGGTCCAACGGATGGCACCTGCACAGATGAAAGGCTTATCATATCAGGTCAAAATACCAACAACCAGATTCCTGTGATTTGTGGATACAATACAGGACAGCATGGTAAGTTTTTTACGTTAGAAGTCCGGTATCAAATCTCGGTTCGTGCAGACTCTCGCATTTTTGCAGCATTTTGACATACCCTGTATAGGTGTAACTGACAATTGAAAAGTTTATCCTTACACATCATTACAGACACAGAACATTAAAACTGCCAAGTCTCATTCTATTTTTGCTGTCTTGTTGTAAAAGTCGTGTTGTCTTTTTTCGAAAAAATTCATATCTCTATAAAGAACGGCGTTAGACCAAAACTGGTAAAAACGTCTGGGGGTATGAGCCTAAGGATAAAATGTAAGTAATAAAAGAAAATCCTCAACGGCTGTGAAAGAATTGGGAGCTTGTCAAATTTTTGTTAAAATGTAAGGGGGCTGAATAACGCCCTGTACAGGGAATTCGCGTATATTTTGACCCCTACCTACAGCGGTTATTAAGAAAGTTTAAAAAGGTTAGAAAAAAGTTTAAATATAAAAGTTGTTTGGTTTTTCAAATATTATCTTTTGGTTAGGTCGAAAAAAAATTGCATGTCGTAATTTTGAGGAAACCAATTAAATATAATATTTGCAAATGGGACACCCTGTATAATTTTAGACGCTTGGGGAAAAAATTTTCTCTGATCTCAAATATATATATTTTGTTGATATTTGCCCTGACAGTTTTTGAAATATTTAATATTATTTAATGTTTACAATAAATCATAAAAAAATATTGAAAAATGCAAATATTGGAAAATGTTTAAATAACTAAGGAGGTCACATCGAAAATCGTTAAATATTTTTTATTACTGTTGGTTTCTACTGTTAAATATTTGTAGTTCTTTGTATTTTTTGTATTTTTTTATGGTACTCGCTGTCGAATATTTCGAAAACTGTCAGTGCAAATATCAACAAAATATATATTTTTGAAATCAGGAAAAGAATGTTTCCCCAAGCGTGTAAAATTATACAGGGTGTCCCATTTAAAAATATTGTGTTCAATTGGTTTTCCTAAATTTGCGACATGCAATTTTTTTCGACCTAGCTAAAAGATAATACTTGAAAAACCAAACAACTTTTGTATCTAAATTTTTTTCTAACTTTCTTAATAACCCCTGTAGGTAGAGGTCAAAATATACGCGAATACCATTGAAGTCGCCACGTCCTTCATCGAGACCATAGAATCCATCATTAGAGCGCCATAGGTAGCAGAATATTATAATATTCTGATGAGCCCGGAATAAGCGCGAAACCGGTCAGTGTCTGGTGGTTGGTATCGATAAACGATGTGGCGGTTTCCATGGAGATGCCGGAGTAATGCAATGCCAGTCGGGGCACACTGCCCTTGAAGTAGTGGTTTTCGACATCTTCAAATATAAATGTGGTATTTCAGCTGTCAAATTAGTTTTTGGACTCTATCTTCCTTTTCAATTTAGGGTGCCTAAGGCACTATAATTAACAAAACTAGATCAAATGTCTTATTAAACTAAATGCGTAAGAAACAATTCTCTGCGAACATACATACTAGCATTCTAGATGCTACGGCCTACATTACTGGCCGTATCAGGATAGAATATTGGAGTTATCGAAAGGAATTGATAACGTAATAAGGAGACATACTTCTGGTTATTTACTTTTTCTCTTCTGGTTCTGGTGGGAATTCTAACTAAAATGTGACCAAAATATCAGATGTTTCTTGAATTTTGCACAGCAGTTTTATTAACATTGTAGGTAATCGTTTATAGATTACTATTTTCATACACTATTAATTTTTAAGGTAATAATTCTAAAGTGGCATTTTCTGCTGACTTCTTTATATCAGGATATAGGGTTTAAAACACGCTACCCTTTTCAATTTGAATAAATTACAATATCTATATGTGACGTGCAATGTCAATGTCAAATTACTTTTTGGTACTGTTCAAATTTGTTTTTGTACAGTTGCTATGGCGATCTTAAACAGTCCCCAAATGGCCTTCTTTTTATACAAAATGATTTAATGTTATATTGTCTTATTTGTGGGGTTGGAAAAAAATTACATGCATTTGATTGGATTATCTTTAAAGCTATATTTTAATATTTTACATAAACCCCTGTCAAAATTTGTTTCCAATGGGTGGTATGAATAAAAACGAAGTACCTGCTACTACTACAAGTAATGCTCTATTAAAAATAGAGCATTCTCCTAAGCATTATAGTTTCACGTACTACGACTTAAAGTATCTACTTTTTACTGGTAGATATTTCGATTTTAACAACTAAAGTATTTGCTCCGTCATTAGCGAAGTTGAATATCATAGCAGCTTCACCGTGAGTGCTACAAAGTGATTATTTTAAAAATGGCTCAAATACATAGAAATAAAATTTATACTGCAACAAGACACTACGACTATGATACCCTATACCGTCAAGTATTTAGATAAACAATTAAGTACCATCAATTTAGAATGTTTTATATTTATATTTTATATTTTTCATCTAGGTTTAGTAGGGAAAACGTTACTTTCTCGTTACTCGTTACTCTTCTATCACGCTTCCTTCATCCGAAGACATCTTAAAGGACTGTTGATGTTATAAATACATACAAAACTGAAACCGTTTCCCAAAAACTTTTGAACATGGAAGTAAGTACTACATATTTCAAAGAATGTACTACACTTGTTAAGTAGATACTTCGTAATATGGAGTATATACTTTTTGGGAAGCATGTTCTATGTCAAGTAAAGTAGATACTACCGGAAATTAGTAAATACTATGTAGAATATACTAATACTTGTAGTATTAGCAGGTACTTATTCATATATACCACTCATTATTGATATTGTGATATGTATTTTATAATATAAACACAAAAATAGTAGGTCTGTGATATGCTATATGGTAAACTAGTGAGAAAAATCTTATATAAGCTAATGCGGGTAACTATAAGGAAATCATTTATTTCCCCTGAACATACTGAAAATCACGTCAAACAAAGAAGTAACAACAAATAATTCATTACTTGATCTTAGTTGTAAATGGGACAATTATTATTATACCGCTATTTTTATGTTCATCATCACATAATTAATTGACTCGCTCAGTTATTATACAGTATTTTCCACGGTATTTAAACACCATTATTATCTATTATTAGTATCTATTACGATAATGGCCCCCTTATTATTACTCGGAGTTGAATTAAAAATTTAAATGTAGGATATATTCATTTTCCAGGAAGGAGCTGTTATACAGTGTGTTGTCACCAGCTGTTCGATTTATTTTTGAAATAAAATTATGTCTTTTAGGTGCTAGAAGGCTTATTTTTAGAGATGGGTAAATTCCGGAAAATTCAAAATTAGCAGTAATTTACCTTCGAAAGTTCCTGAAATTTCCCGAATATTAAAAAAAAAATTGTTGCTTGAACTGGCTTTATTATGCAAGATCTTTCAAAAAATACCAAATACATAAGGTTTTACTAAATAATAGCAATATTTATTAAGCTTTCATAAGCTTTTTTATGTTACCGACTCGATAGGTAGATATAATTATGATGGACCGTGCAAGTGATCCTTGGGCTAAATACTCACTCAATACTCAATAATACTGTACTATAATATAAAAGATTAAAACTGAGACAAAACAAAACTTTTAACATTTTATTGAAAAAAATAAAAAAATTTCGCTACAAACAAATATAGAAATATATCCTCTAAACGACGAATACTAATTTTTTCATTTCTACATACCGTTAGTATATACCGGGATATAAAAAATTATCTTGGTCAAGGGTGGTTGTGGAATGTACGGTATGATGTCAGTGTGACAGTGACATAATTATTTCAAATTTAAAGTAAGACACACGTTTTACATTCCACAACCACCCTTGACCAAGATAATTTTTGATATCCCGGTACGTTTTTTCGTTTTGATATTTGCATGATCTTTAACATTTCCTTCGCAGCTGGGAGTTGTATAGCTGGATATTAAGAAAAATCATTGCAATTTCCTTCAAAAATTCTTGCGGGAAAAACCTTTCCACCATGTCATATCACTTATATCTTTAGATAAATACATCCCAAAATGATATATTTGAAAAAATCTCCTAATTTTCCTCGATATTCTATTTCTGCAAGGATTTTTCTGTCATCTACACCGAGTTTTGTACCTCACCTAATGATAAAATTCATGGCAAGATTTACTTTTTCATTAGCCAGATTTTGATCATTTTGTCTGGGATCTAAAAATCTAGCAGCTAGTTGGGATTCATGGAATAAAAAATCTTTTCTACTCTGAAAGGATTCTAACATACGTTCTCTTTCCATTAAAGAAAAATTTTGGGATGCCGCTATTATACGAATTTCAAGGATTTATAAGTTAAAATATTAAAATATGTTGAAGTTTCTTTTGAGATTACACCATCTGTAAAATAATAAATTGTAACAGGCTGGCCGATGCACTATACAGGCTTCACGGAACTTGCTTAACTATTAAGTTATCTCGAAAGGGAGGTTAAAGTTTTAATACTGCGCTAAGTTCTCTGTCGCTGGGTTCGAGATATGCTGTGATTGACGTATAGAACAGGTTTGACTTACCGTGTGTTATCTTATCCTGAAACTCGATGTAGGGACATATTCCTGGGCCACTTCTTATATACTAACACTGAGAGGGTAGTTGGGCGGATTTGCATGAAAAGAGCACTTTTAGGCAAGGGTTTTTAATAACAAATAAATAGAATTTAGAAACGTAAACAAAATAGAAATGCAAAATACTGAAATAATATTTGACATAAGAAAACGAATGAATACAATACTAATAAACTCTAAACTGAATGACTCTATATAAAACAACTAACGGCGTCTACTTCGAGCCAGAGAAACGTACTTTACCTCGCCTAGGTGATGTGCCCTCATACTGTGGGGAGAAGCCCCAAATAAATACAAACAACCACCTATTCCGAAGCAGTATCGCGGGAGACTGGCTTCTCTTCAATCGAAACTTTCCAAGTCAAGTTTCTTTGCTATAACATTTAAATTACACTAATCCCATTGGTTGTTAAAGTACGTTTCTTCTCTCTGTCTAGTACCGCGAACCATGACCTGTTTCTGTCACGGTGACCAATCAAAATACTGTTTACTAGCTAGTGACCTAAAACCCTTAATATTATCCTCGTCTCCAAGCGAGGGGAGGTTACGGCTTACTCTACTGACATTATTCCTGGAAAACCTCCCAAAAAAACCAGGTCGACCTATGCGTTTGTACTATTGTTCTATGAACATACAAAAGATCTTACTTCGGAGAACTTTCAAGTACCACCATAATTCATTACAATTTACTTGCTTTAATTAGTTACGCACCATTGGCGCTTTGTGTTCTAAACACTTTTCCATCGCCTGGGGACGCACGGATTTAGACATCCATAAAACGTTTTAATAAATCTGTTACGCCCGAACAATGCTCAATACTATTTATGACCCAAAATGACATCTTTGCTACAGAACCAGAGATGGTTCTACAAAATCTATCTATTTGAGCCAGATGTTGCCTTTGAAATATATTTAACTTACAGACAAAAGGGCCACTTGACGTTCACCGTGGGCTTTTGTTACAAAAGACAGGAAACCATATTGTCTTGTGAGGAAACCATGAGTGTTTTATTTATTAAAATAATTTTAAAAACCACTTCTGAAATTCATTTGTATATATTTATTTGTACTAAATATTATACTGTGGTTTTTTGGGGCAAACTTTTTGTTTTATCTTGGTACTGCACTATAAAACTATGCGTATTCTAAGACAGAGCTTCGTAAATGTATGTTCTTTTGAAGTTATCTACATGATTTCTGCTCAAAACGTATTTGTGTATGTAATATTGTTAGTAAATAAACTTATCCTCCCAGATTATTTATTCACTTTTAATCAAAATATAAATATACATTTTCTGTTGTAGAAAATTATTAATAATTCTGGCGGAGGAGCCAGGTCGATAAGTACAAGTTTCTGTTTTAATAATAATAATCTTTTAACAGCGATTTTCACTCACAGATCTACGAAAGCGTAGAGAGGCCACTCTCTTTTTTCAAGATAATTTCGAGTTTGAACTCGAAATTTCGAGTTCAAACATGAAATTTCAAGTTCAAACTCGAAATTTCGAGTTAAAACTCGGAATTTCAAGTTTGAATTCGAAATTTCAAGTTTAAACTCGAAATTATCCTGAAAAAAAATACTAAAAAAGGATGGCCTCTCTACGCTTTCGTACAGATCTTATTTAGACCCGAGATACTTTTTTCATTTCAACACATAACTCTATAATTAACTGATGATATATTAGGGTTAAAATATATTGATAATATATTAGGGTTAATTATAAGCTTAAAATCAGCGGGAAATTTGAATTATGTGGGTATTTTACAAAGTAAATTACTTTGAAATTTACTTGGGAAATATTCAAATCTCTTATTTATTACTTACAGTAAATTTACAAATTCCGTATTTTCACCAACTGGTATTTTACCATTTACCCATCTCTACTTATTTTATTTAAGTTTGTATATTCTGCATATTCAAAAGGATTCTATTTTATGGGCTAGAAAATATAAAAACTGTTTGTAAGACAAGAAACACTGATAGAGTAGAAAGTAGTAGGTAGAAACTAAAACGTATCAAACGCGAGTCTTTAGTTGCGAAACGCGAAACGCAACCTTTAATTTCATTAATGTAACTAAAGTAATGAACGTCTAAAATGTATCAAAACACAGTGAAATAGTAGCTTTTTCGTTTTTTATTGCGTTAGTTTTTTTCTAAAGATGAATTTATACTATACAATATAGTGCACAGGGTAATCACGCAATTTCAATATAACTTTGTTCTATTTCTGAAGATATTAGAAGCGCAAAAGGACTTTATTTAGTAATTTTTGACAAGGAATGCATGGAATATGGAAATATAGTTACCTATCTTGTTTGTTTTAAATTAACAACCCGTATAGTATTATATATTGAAGAGCACGTTCTTTCAGAAATAAAGTCATAAAGGGGTCATTTGATGGGTCTGTCTCCAATAGTAAAGAAGATACTTACCTCTTCCCGTCACTTACTTTATATTCCTTGATCCTCCTCGAACCTACCGGACCTTCTGATGAATGTCAGGATTTGGATCCATGTGAGGGATTCTACCTCGTCTCTGTGCAGCTCCCTGGTATCAAAGACATCATGTCTCAGCCTCCCGAATACCCCACATTGTCCCAAAAAAGTGGGGAGTGTGTCTTCATCCTCCACACATTCCGGACACATCGGGTCCTCCTCTACCCCAATCAGGAATTATAATTATATGTATATATTATATGTCTTCTACGCCTCCAGTGCCCAGTTAGAATTCCCCCCAGAACTAGAAGAGAAAAAGTAAATAACCAGAAGTATGTCCCCCTATTACGTTATCAATTCCTTTCGATAACTCCAATATTCTATCCTGATACGGCCAGTAATGTAGGCTGTAGCATCTAGAATGCTCGTATGTATGTTCGCAGAGAATTGTTTCTTACGCATTTAGTTTAATAAGACATTTGATCTAGTTTTGTTAATTATAGTGCCTTAGGCACCCTAAATTGAAAAGGAAGATATAGTTCAAAAACTAATTTGACAGCTGAAATACTACATATATATTTGAAGATGTCGAAAACCACTACTTCAAGGGCAGTGGTATTACATTACTCCGGCATCTCCATGGATAGCGGCATCCTTTATCGTGACCAACCACCAGACACTGGCCGGTTTCGCACTTATTCTGGGCTCATGAGAATATTATAATATTCCGCTACCTATGGCACTCTAATGATGAATTCTATGGTCTGGATGAAGGACGTGGCGACTTCAATGGAAAGCCCGAGTAATGACAGATACAGCAAAGACCAAAAGAGGGTACTACTATGTGTTTCTCACCACTACTAATATACCAAATTTTATGTGTTATATCGCTATACTTATGCAGAATATGACTTATATTCCAAAAATATAATAATATACAAATATACCAATCCCAAGCGGCAAAAAGGTAATTTTTATGTCAAAAAATGTCGACCTTTAAAAAGTACCTCTGTCATGGCAAATTTGAAAAATATGTCTAACAAAAATAAAGGGGGGAAGATGGGTATACCTTGAATCTATGTCACACTGTATACGTTATATTAATATTTTAGTCTACGTGGATGTCTCATCATTATCGGGGCCTCTCCAACTTTCAGTCCTGTCTGCCATGGGTGGTAGAAAGCGCTTCAAAATTAAGATATGCCAATTTGAAGACACCTGCCTGGAGCCGTCTAGCAACTGCCTGCAGTATTATACGGGAGATGCAGGAGTCATATCCTCGTTCAACTATGATCAGGCGTCGATGCTTCCTAGAAGCATGCCGGGCTATTTTGTAAGTAAAAATATATTATCTCGAGAAAAGTCAGTGAAGTAAGAAAATATAGATTTCGTATTAGTACGAAAGCGTAAAAGGAGCATATAGTGAAATAATTTTATAATTGCCAGTTTAAACTGTCAATTATACATAATTGCTAGTTTAATATGTCAATAATAATTGCCAGATTAAACTGGCAATTTTGTATAATTGACAGTTTAAACTGACAATTATGTATAATTGACAGTTTAAGCTAACAATAATATATAATTGTGAGATTAAACTGACAAGTATGCATTATGTATCAATTTAAAGTATTAATTATGTATAATTGTTAAATTGAACTGGGAATTTTGTATAATTGACAGTATAAGCGTAATTAAACTAGCAATTATGTATAATTGACACTTTAAGCGTAAAAAGGAGGACCTATCCTCAATTAATTTCATAATTGCCAAATTAAATTGTCGATCATGTATAATTGACAGTTTAAGTTGACAAATATACATAATTGCCAGATTAAAGGGGCAATTATGTATAATTGTAGTTTAAACGGACAATTAAGTATATATAATTGCCAAATTAAACTAGCCAAATTAAAGACGGTAGATGATATTTTGCGTATTTATACAAAATAAAATGATTTTTCTTTGTCTTCTGTCGATTTTTTTATTCAGTAAGGTGGATCAGAATTCCAAAACATCAACAAAATTTTCACTACATACGAGTATCTTATCGTTTGTTTTTATTTTTATTGGAGACAGTGGAAAATAGTAATGCTTCAATTTATTCTTTTATATCTTTTATTACAAATTAAGGTAATAGTTCCACCAGTTTCAATTTACATAAAAAATATATCACAACTTGAAAGTAAAATAAAAGACAAAGTCCTCAAATAAAAATTCGATTTTTCTTTCAGAACAACCTGAACTATGCTATCTGCATCAGAAGAGAAGAAGGGTATTGTTCAATTACATATCGGAATGTGGTGAATGGAGTCGAATATCCTTTTCAATTAACCAATGTAGATGATGGTAAGTTTAAACCATTGAACTATGTATTTTCTTACTTATTTGCCTTCAAAATTATCAATTGTAACATCTTTTGGGATAACACCACCTGTAAAATAAAAAAAAAAAAACAAGAAACCAGAGATAATCAAAATAAAGATTGAAGGTGGAGTAATAATGCAAACTTCTAAAGTTTGCCCCCAAAAAAACACTGCCATAATATGCAATAAAAGTGATATTTTTTATATATTTTATTGAAATATATAAAAAAACATATTTTTATATGTGACCAAAAATAATTATTTTTAATGTAATGTAGATGCTTGTTTAATATTTCATTATTTAAAAGATATAGATAACAATATTAAAAAGAAAAATGTATTAAAGACAATAAGTTGAGGTTATATGAAAGATATGCCGCTGTAATTCAATGTTGGAAAGTTCATATTACACGCAAAGTGGAACATAGGCAACAGTGAGTCATTTTTTTTCCTCATAGTGTAGCTCCAAAAATTTTTGTTAGAAAAAAATTATTAAAATTAGTTTCATTGATACGTTCCTTAAGTACAAAAATGTGTCACGATTTTGATGATTTAACAGCATAGTTTACCATTTTTTAACAATTTTTTAAAAAGTGGGGAATGATTCAGTGTACCCCATGCATGGGGTACACTGAATTACTACTTGGATCACTATGAATCCGTATGGGGTATAATGAATAACTGTAATTAAAAGGCAATAAAACACAATTTATACTTATTTCAACTTTTATTAGGAGATTGAACCTTAACATCAGCCTCTTGAGTTTACAAAATCATATTTTGAACACTACACATAAACAACAAAATAACTAAGTAACGGAAACTAAAACTATTTAACGGAGATCAATATTCGAAAAGTTAACACCAAATGACTGACGTAGGTTTCCTCCAAACACTATACTGCACTCGATGCGCGTTTCGCCAATCAAGTTGGGGGCGAAACGCGCGTCGAGTACAGTATAGTGTTTTGGTGTTATGTGGAAAACTACGTCAGTGATATGTTCACACCAAAGGTTCCAACCTCCTTCAAGAACACCAAATGAATAAAGCCCTTGTTGTTTGTTTGTCGTTCCATTTTTGGGGCACCTTAATGTTATTTAATTTTGCCATTTCGAATGCAAGTTGGCGCACTTGCACTGCCCTAATTTTCTGCCCTTTCTGTACCATCTGGACGTTTCTTATTGCTTCTTCTGTTTGCAACCCATAGATGGTACAACCCTATGGTTGTCTTTTCTGACTCGATTACGCGGCATTTTATATATGTAAGAAAAAATGCAAAATACTCCGCTTGGGTCACACTGAATCATGATTCACTGTTGCCCAAAAATGAACGGTCCACTGTAACCCTTCTAACATATTACAAATAATCTTTTTTTCTGTAAAATGTAAATTACATCAGAACAAAAACTTGCTGTTGAAGCAAAGCTTAAGAAATGCTTATTTAATTAAAATATTAATACAATGAAAATAATTTAATATAACAGAGAGAAAAGCACTTCACAAAATTAGCGAAAAAATAAATGAACTTATGTTTTACCCGGTTGACAGCAGCGTCACCTTCGCCTTGGGTCTCTGGATCGCCACTAGCAGGGGAAACGACTTCGGTAGGGAGACTCGTGATGAGCCACTGCACGTGCATTTGCAACTAATACTTTACTATATATTAGCTTTGTTCCAACACAGAAGCGAACTAGTTCACGTATCGTTCAGTCCATGCGCAGAACGAATTTACTGTTCCAACACACCTTTTGGCTGATATGTACACTGGGAGTTCCTTGTTCCAACATAAGGATGTACAGTACATGAACTGGTTCTTGTACGGTCAAATTAGTCCGTGAATTAGTAGTGGTACTGTTAGTCAGAGACATGCGCAATATGAAATAAACAGAAGTTTACATTCATTAGCCAGCAGCAGGTTATGTTATACGTTATATGTATTTATTTTTTATTTGTTATTTCAAACAAAAAGAAAGATATGTCCGATCTGGAGGACTTTTCTGATTTTTGAGAATCTGATTCCAGTGACGATTTAGAGCAACAGTTAGATTAATAACATTATGGCGGTGCAGCTGGTGAAGGATGAAAGGAAAGCATGACAAACGGTGCGTCATGCGTTCAAAAACCGTTCCAACACGTCGCGATTCGGAATCAGTTCGAAAGTAGTACGGTATCGACGCAGGCGCATAAAATAGTACATGAACCAGTACGTGTATCATACAAAATCCGCGTGTTGGAACAAAGCTATTGCTTTTGATTCACTGTGTAACATGATTCACTGTTACCCATGTTCCCCTAGTTGTTTTCGACATATCTTAAAAATAATAAGGTTATTCCTTTGCGTACCTAGGATTATAGGTAAGGAGGCAAATTAAAAACTTTATTGAATCATATTATTTGATAATTTCATTAATAATTTATCTCTTAGTTTCTGGCTTAATTCCTACATAAAGAAAGCTATAGACGAGATTATTCTTAAACCAGAATGGTAATACTGGGTTTATAGGTGAACTAGCATTTTCTTCGCCATTAAAGTTGCAATAAACCGTACTTTGAGCTTGTCATCTTTTCTCCAGCTGGAAATATGATCATCCCGTCAGGACAGGCCGGAGCCGACATATTTAACTGCCCAAACGACTACATCGTGATCGATGGCACAAGACTATGCGGTGATAAACTCAACGACGGAAGCGTAAACGATGATTTCACGATGAATGCTGATATTACAGGTAAGGAGGAACAGATAAAATGCACAGTGTGTCATTAAAATAAGGTTACGAGTCTATAAGTAGTGCTGGTTACGGGAACAACAACTTTGAGTGAACATATGGGTCAAGGAGATTCTATGTAGGAATATTACCACCTTTATACACAAAACTTTATAGATAAACTAGAAGTTAGTCTTGGTATGAAACGGCATCACGATTACCATCATTTAAACGGTCTTTATATCACCATAGAACAACAGAAATTGGAAATAAAATTGAAAGTTTCAAAAACTGAACATCACTCCCATTTTATGAATATGTTTTCGAAATGTTTTTTAAAGACTTTTTTACATTTCGAAGGATGATATTTGTAACCATATTTTATTAACATACTCAGAATAGCTTCTTTTTATACAGGATGTCCCACCTCAGATTCATTTTTTCAAGTTTTCTTATCTAACATTTTAGAAAACAATGTTGAATATAAATATTTCACCGAATTATGTAGGCCATCTTAAGAAAATATTTTTTATTATACCGGGTGTTTAGTTTAGCTTGGAGACTGTGCAACTTTCGGTTTGTAAATGGAACATCCTGTATTTTTTTACATTTTCCGGAACATCATGTAATTCTAAATTTAAAACATGTAGCATACCCCATACCTAAACCAAGCCGTATTGAAAATATTGTTACTCCTTCCGGGGTTCTAAAGATAAGTGGGACTTTTAATAACAATAAAAATCTTTATTTAACACTTCAAACACAACACAACACTTCTTATACAACATCCAAATAAATAGACACCGAAAACACTTCGAAAATCGCAGTTATTTCACTTAAGTATTGCTTATTTGCACTTGATCGCTGCCTGATTTAGACTAACTTCCTCGCCGACACGTGCGGCCTTTATATAGGTGAACTAGGCTTCTAGATCCTCGTAGAAATTTCCATCGAATACTCGTGAATAATCCACATACCAGGGCAGTTCAATAAATAATCAACAGCCAAGTTATACGAGGGGTATTCGATAAGCACCTCTAGTAACATCCAGGGAATGCGGGCAAAAGGGTCTATCTCCCTTATTTGAAGACCTAGAAGGTTGCAACTTCGCCCTCGGGGGGTTCTCCCATCAGGTACCCCCAGAGGCGGTGTTGCCAGAGTGCGCACAATTTCCCTAGGACTGGGGTGGAATGTAGATTTGGCAACGCCGCACTCAGACACTGTGTCGGCGATTTTATATCAATATTCTTTGAATCTTTGTTTGTAAGAATCTTCATAACTTTTTTCGTATAGGAGATCCTTATTTGCCTTTGACAACGTACAAAAAACACAAAATGTGCTACCTTCTACATTTGAAATAAATTCAAAGATATTATACCAAGTTTTTCTTTTTTCAAGTTACAATTTTAAACGATAAAAACTTTTTTAATTCAAATAGAACACCCTGTGTTTTTTTACACCAGGTAGCGTAAAATTAAATTATCTTTTGTCTGATATAGGCATTGTAGTGGTTTATATTACAATTGTTTGCGATATTATCTGAATTTACAATTTTTTTTTTTTTTGTAAATATTTGCTTTCCAGTTAGTCATGAAAAGAAAAATGTGATTTTCACATTTCACTATTTTAGGGCTCTTCCCTCAGGAAACGCCCTGTAATAGAAAGGTGTGAAAGACGTGGTTACCTGTGCATTATGCATGACATTTATTTGTTGCTTGCTTGCTTGCTTGCTTGCTTTATTGATTACTTTATAAGATACTTTGTTCCTCTAATTGTTTACTTTAATAAACTAAATTTATGTACTTTGTACGTATTTATGATATACTTTGTGTATACCGACTCGTTTATGGACACCCATAAAATTAAATTAGATGTAGCTTCAGGGCACGACATTTTTAAACACATAGTTTTGTTACATTTTCTTTGCAACCTTAGAAAAATTTCAAATCAATTTTAAACGACAGCGTTCTACTAAAATAGTTTTGGTAATGATAGATGATAATATAGGATATCAGAATGTCACAATAATACGCTAAAAATTATAAAATATGTAGACTTTGGCATGAATAAGTTAACTTCTAATTACCAATTTGCGATACAAGGAATTCAAAATCATCCACGATGAAAATCTTTCTCTATGTATTTTATACGTAATTTAAAATAACATAAATTATTTGTTGTTCCTCAACGGAATTGTACTCGGAATTGTACTCGGAATTGTATCAAACAAAGACAAAGAAAAAAAATAGAACATTAATAAAAAAAATAAAAATATGTCACATATGCTAAGATCATATAATAACAATAATAATAGCCCATGTATTTATTTACTATGTTCTTAATATTCTTAGAATTACTAACTACTTCAATTTAAAGCTAAAGCTGGTGCTAAACCAAATATCTACCTAAATTTAAATGGTCCCTTTTCCAGTAGAAGATACTTCGATAGTTTGTACGTACTTGACTGTATTTTACAAATATATAAAGTTTATTATCACTTTCCATGTCATCCTTAAGGTTTTGAAGCCGTAATATCAAATCAATATTCTCATTAAAATTTCTGTCTACACAAACATTTTGGGTGTCCAATCATCCCTTCTGTATGAGAATAATTTGATATTCGCCTTAGCAACACAACAGGGTAGGTACCTATTTAATTTTTTTTAATTGGGAAAATTATGTTGCGTTGGTCTCTTTCGTTCACTCTATCTTTTCTCTCCCTTCCTCAACATGCACTCGTATTTCGATGAAGAAACAAGCTGCGTTTTATCTGTACCAGAATAACGTCATTTGTCAAATTTTTGCAAGACAAATAAATATACAGCAATGTTGTAATGTCAACAAATGATAGGAAATTTACAGAGAGTTCAAGAATGATTGTCCGGTACGGGAACGCAGCCTATCCTGAATATAATCAAAATTTATTTCCATTGGCTAAAATTACTTTCTTTTTAACTGTCAATTTAAAAATTTTCATATTTGACAGGATTTGACGTTTAACTCGGTGGCGTTTAGCATTTTTCGTGTTTAAATTGTTTTACTGAAGTATCATTTGCGTTTAAAAGAGTATTTTTCAATACTATACAGTTTTAGAGAGTCCTAAATCAGGTTGATAATTTTGTATTTCTTAATATTGAAATTAATGTTGAAATTAATATAAGAACCATAAATTAATGTTTTTTAACGCTCCACAATTCACAGTTTGAATAGGTTATACTGGTGATAGATAGGAATAGAATAATACTTATATTATAAATATTAAAAATAACTATATTATTTTTAATAAATTGTCTTTATTTTATTTTTAACATACCCTATATTTACTAACGTACCATGGCATGGAACAAATCAAATCAAACCAGTAAATTCCCTTGCCTGCGCTCATGATTGTAGTGCAGATACTAAAAATAGAAAGGCGGCACATAAAAAATCAGTATGAAGCGGCACGGACAATCATTCTGAAACTCTGTAGAAATAGAAGAAAAGGAAATAAATCGCAGTCCTTCTGTCATAATATATTCAAATATATTATATGTACACATTTTAACAATATAGTTTCAATATATTTTAACAATATACAATATGGTTTTGTTTCCCAACATTATTCAAAACAATATTTATTTGTTTACTTTAGTGACCATTTATTTGATCAACTCTAATTACCAATACCAATTTTTATTTACCGAGTAAATTGTTAGGGATTTTGTGACCGTCGCCATGGTTTGCACACGTTAGGTATCCTAACATAGACGTAGAATTGGGGTTTGCAAAAGAGATGAATGATTTACGATTTTTTTTTAATGTTTCTAATTGTCTTTATTCTTGGAGAAATAGGTGTTATTCACACATTTTCTGTAAATTATTTAGTACAGTATATTCATTTAAAGTTTTGTCTCTTTCGAAGAATGAAAAATTAGACTATTAATTCCCTAAATATCATTTGATTATTTTAACACGTTATGAAATAAATGATGCTTGAGGTAGAGGATAACACGTTTAAAATCATGATATATTATTTAAACACCTACCATATTGAAGTTTATTTTTTACGGTAATTAAAAAAAAAATACGAACTAGAAAAAATCTTCCACTCCTTAAGTAGACACTTTGTATATTACTGTATATAGTGCTGTATATAGTTTTATGTTTTTACTTTACTAGGAAAGTGATTTAGTGACAAGTTTAATATTTCCAGATACTGGGGCTGGACCGATTGTTATACCAGTCAGAACTGATTCCATGGTAACTGGATTGGGTTTCAAGTTGTTTTATACACAAAATCGTTGCATAGGTTAATCATAATTCTTTGATCAGTAATATATGTACGTATTATTATAGCCATTGTATGATTTATTTATTTAAAGATATTTTAACTTAAGCTTTTAATTTACAAAGGGTTATTATTAGGTACTGATAATTTTTAGGAAAAATAAAATACCTATGGTTTCCTGTAAATTCTTAAAACATTAGCTTATTTTTATGCAAACTCATATGTAAGTAAAATAAAAATTTGACTGTAGGTATTATAAATATAATAATGAATTTCGAGTTGACATAAATAGGTTCAAGACAAAAACCGACAAAAATGTCAAATACAAGATGAGCAGGTATCAACAGGGACATAGTAATAAATAGCCTTGTAATAGTAATAAATAACATATTTCAAAAATTTCATTTTTCATTATCTTCTGAGTAAGGTGAGTTGCAGTGGCCGTTTCTTTTATTTGACAACCAACGAATTCGTAGTAGGAATTCGTTGTCGAAGGCTTTATAATCAACAGCGTCGTCTCGTTGAGACACCACGTGCCACTTTTTTTTACCCATCAATGACAGCTCTGAATATCAAAGTGACAGCTGGGCGCGCAATAGGAAGATTTTTTTAAATGGAAATGGGAGTCGAGTAATAACACATTTTGAAGCTATTTTTATGCTCAAAACATCCCCCAATTTTGAGAACATTTGGTTCAGTAATTTCCAAATAAAAACGAGTAATATCGATTTCTGTTAAATGATTTTTTTGCATACATATTACAAATTACTGTAAATCATTCAAATCAAAACAAAAATTAAAAGGAAACAAATAACAGTAAACCATCCCTAACCTAACATAACCTAAATAAAAAAATTATGACATAATTTAAATTAAACTAAGAGGCAGAAACAAATTTAGAAAACACGTATTACTTCAAATGATGCTGAAAATGACCGCCATGAACCTCCTCAGAAATAAATATTCCATGGGTAAGTTCTATTATAAAGATTATGTGGTAAAAAGATTATATTATAAACTGATATTACTGGTTTTTATTTGGAAATTACTGAACCAAATGTTCTCAAAATTGGTGGATGTTTTGAGCATAAAAATAGCTTCAAAATGAGTTATTACCTACTCGACCCCCATTTCCATTTAAAAAAAATGTTCCTATTACGCGCCCAGCTGTCAATTTGACATTCAGAGCTGTCATTGATGTGTCAAAAATTATCGTTCCAAATTTCATCATAATCTACCAAGTGGTTCAAAAATTAGAGGGGGGGGACGGACTTTATGTCCTCACTGTATGATTTTAGTGAACAATTTTTCACGATACTTTAATAACATTTATACTGTAAAACTGAAAGACATAAAGTTCAGTTATGAATAGTAATTTTCTATGAATCATAAAAGGATACTTAAAGCAAAGACAATAAACTATTCTTTGACATTATTTGTGGGTAATTTTTATTGACCTTCAGGATATGTGTTTCAAAAACACATTAAATTGTAGCAGAAAAAAGACGAAGGTAATGACAATGACACTTTGCATTAATATTATTTACGGTATTCACAACTTCTATTAGGTAATTACCTAATAGAAGTTGTGAATTTTTATTCCTGATTAACTACAAATTATTTTAAAGTGTATTTAAAATCGCATCCATCAATGAAACAATAGTTTTCCAGGAAATACGAATATGTAACCTTCGCAATACCGCATAGTATCATATTATAAATAGGTCAAGATACAGGGTGATTCAAGCCACCATTCATTATAATTGCATTAATTAATATTATTTATCTTTCTGAAAGTTTGGTTGCTTGTAAAGTCGCTTTTCTCAATATAATTATTCTCTATGTGTGAACAAAATGTCACAATTGTATGTCACAATCTTAAAACATTAGTGATCAGTATTTTTATAAGGATTAGTATTTTTAAACTCAGGGTGTTGAGTGACCAAGTTGTATTGGGCATTTAATGCTCGGGGGCCACCGGCCACACAACCTGTGTGCGACGTAGGTATGTAATGCACAGGCGGGCATCCATAAATGGCGACCGTTGCCGACCGGTATAACGGCAAGATCAAAAAAATTAAGTTCTAATAGTTCAAATGTGTACCTTATAAATGTTCACGTGTATTTGATTTACCTTTATATCTGTATCATTACGTTTCTTGTACTTATTTGGATAGTTTTGTTTGTACTGAAAGTTTTCTTATACTACTTCCTTAATTTTTACATTATTTAATAATATTGAAGAATACCTATACACTTATAATAGCTACCAGGGTGTAACACCAGGGCGAATGCAGTGGATAATTCTGTTCCACGACTATAATTTTCTCATTGTGAACGGAATACTGCGTATTTTTTCAGATATTGATAAAGCGCAAAATATTAAATAAAAAATAATACGTCAACTCCATTGACTATCATTAGAAGAAAGATAATTTAATTTAAAATACTACATAGCTTTTAAAGTAAGTTTTATTTTTTTATGCTTTAAAAAAAATAATAAATACCTACACAGGGTATTTTATTTGAACTAGAAAAGTGAACTAGGGCACATAGTTATCTAACCATCCGCCAATATTTTTTATTTTACATCGAAAAAATGACTATAAACTACGAGTACAAGGATAACTAACGGCCTAACTGAACCCTGGAAATATCCATACTCAGAATAAACGTAGGACAGGTATTTAAAAGTCGTTAATTATAAATTATAATAAAAATGATGAGCGTTTTAGTAGCTATAAGCCAGAAATAACGTAGATCGGGCTCACTACAAACACCCCTTTATACACACACAACTTACAAAACGTAATTCCTACAAAAATATTCCAATAGGCTCGTTATATGGTTCACTCTATACAACAAGTGGAACGAATTAAATTATATATAAAGCCACGTTCCTCACGTACACGATTAAATTTGTGGGAAAGTTGCCTTATGGATTCAAAGGTTTCAAACACCCACACAGGGTTTCCTTGGTTATTATTACTTGTTAAGCTATCAAGAAAATGTCTATGCAGACATATTTAATTATTATTATAATAGGCATGTCCCCACGTAAGACCGAGTAGGTGATTCTAGTTACATTGTAAGTTATTCATGATAAACATAACCTGCATAAAAAGAGTAAGTAATTGTTTTACTTTTACTCATATGCCAAAATTATAGAAAGTGGTATCGCATAAATAATATCTGAGAGCTTTTACTATTCACCGTATAAAATAATCTTTGACCAGTCAATTACTCATTAGTCAAAAAGTAAACTAGTCATTTCCAATAAATTTAAGAATTTAATAAATTTAAATTTCAATACCAAATAAGAGTCTCATTTGGTATTTTACATGGGTATTAGTATTACCCATTTCTCTGGTAGGTATTACCTTTTACATAAAGTAACAAGAGAGTTGGAATTTCAACACTAAAGTAACATGGTTACTTTAGCCCTTTACATACTGAGGCGGAAAAATAAAAGTTTCATTTCATTACAAACTAGGTACTTATTTTTGTTTTATGGTGACCTAGGTACATTGTTTTTGATTGTTTACTGTCACACTGGCAGTTGATTGTTAATAATTAAATTTGTATAAATAATTAAATAAATTGTAATAGCAATAAGAGATCTTAATTCCATAGAAAAATATTGGCTACGTGAGCATTACTGCCATCTACAGTTCGGCTGATCGTATTAACAATAATCCCCATGGTAAATAAGAAATGAGATACAGAAAACTGTGCTAGGAACCCATCGAATTACATTGATTTTGATAATATGCGATAGATGACTCTGAACAAAATAGCAATGGCAGTTTATATTCACATGCATGAAAGCTCCCATTCCCAAACGTAACTGCAACCAAGGATTGTTAGTAAACAGTTAACAATCCTTGACTGCAACTTCCAACGAAAATTCGCGACTTAGCTTATTCTATACATACCAAATAAGACTACGCGAGCATTATCGCCATCTATAGTTCGACTGGTCGTATTAACAATATTCTCCATGGCAAATAAGAAATGAGATAGCAGAAAACTGTACTAGAAAGCCATCGAGTTACATTAGTTTTGATACTTTGCGGTAGATGACTCTGAACAAAATAGCAATAGCTGTTTGTATTCACATTAAATGAAAACTCATATTCGCAAACGTAACTGCAACTGCCAACGAAAATTCGCGACTTAGCTCATTTCTACAAATACCAAATAAGACTAGGCGAGCATTATCGCCATCTATAGTTCAACTGGCCGTATTAACAATATTCCCCATGGTAAATAAGAAATGAGATGCAGAAAACTGTACTAGAAAGCCATCGAGTTTCATTAGTTTTGATACTTTGCGGTAGATGACTTTGATCAAAATAGCAGTCGCAGTTTATATTTAGAAAGAATGAAAGCTCGCATTCACAATCGCAACTGCTAACAAAAATTCGCGACTTAGCTCATGTCTACTAATTACAAATACCAAAAACTCGTAAGAGGTCGTACTTCCATAGAAAAAAATTCGCGACGCGAGCGCTGCGCCATCTATAGTTCGACTGGCCGTATTAACAATATTCCTCATGGTAATAAGAAATGAGATGCAGAAAACTGTGCTAGGAACTCATCGAGTTATATTAGTTTTGATACTATGCGATAGATGACTCGGATCAAAATAGCAATAGCAGTTTATATTCACAGTGTATGAAAGCTCACATTCGCAAACTTAACTGCTAACGAAAATTCCCGACTTAGCTCATTTCTACAAATACCAAATAAGAAATAAGACTACGCGAGCAATATCGCCATCTATAGTTCGACTGGCCGTATTAGCAATATTCCCCATAGTAAATAAGAAATGAGATGCAGAAAACTGTACTAGAAAGCCATCGAGTTACATTAGTTTTGATACTTTGCGGTAGATGACTTTGATCAAAATAGCAGTCGCAGTTTATATTTAGAGGGAATGAAAGCTCGCATTCGCAATCGCAACTACTAACAAAAATTCGCGACTTAGCTCATCTCTCATCTCTACTAATTATGAATACCATATACTCGTAAGAGGTCGTAGTTCCATAGAAAAAAATTCGCGACGCGAGCACTGCCGCCATCTATAGTTCGACTGGCCGTATTAATAATATTCCTCATGGTAATAAGAAATGAGATGCAGAAAACTGTGCTAGTAACCCATCGAGTTACATTAGTTTTGATACTATGCGATAGATAACTCTGATCAAAATAGCAATAGCAGTTTATATTCACAGTGCATGAAAGCTCATATTCGCAAACTTAACTGCTAACGAAAATTCCCGACTTAGCTCATTTCTACAAATGACTGGCCGTATTAACAATATTCCCCAAGGTAAATAAGAAATGAGATGCAGAAAACTGTACTAGAAAGCCATCGAGTTACATTAGTTTTGATACTTTGCGGTAGATGACTTTGATCAAAATAGCAGTCGCATTTTATATTTAGAGTGAATGAAAGCTCGCATTCGCAATCGCAACTACTAACAAAAATTCGCGACTTAGCTCATCTCTACTAATTACAAATACCAAATAAGAGGTCATACTTCCATAGAAAAATATTCGCGACGCGAGCACTACCACCATCTATAGTTCGACTGGCCGTATTAACAATATTCTCAAGGTAATTAAGAAATGAGATGCAGAAAACTGTGCTAGGAACCCATCGAGTTACATTAGTTTCGATACTATGTGATAGATGACTCTGATTAAAATAGCAATCGCAGTTTATATTCACAGTGAATGTAAGCTCACAATCGCAATCGCAACTGCTAACGAAAATTCGCGACTTAGCCATAGAAAAAGGATGTTTATATCTTTTTTCTGTAGACTTAGCTCATCTCTACCCATGTAATACCAAACCACATACCTACCAAACACATAACACTTAAAATATGATGGAAACTGCAATACTTTTATTTGTTGGTAAATTTTGACACCATCCAGCGAATAAGTATCTAACTTATTACGCAATTTACAGGTAACATTATCTGAGAACAGCGCCACCTACTAGAGAGTAGAATAGAAAATATATTCTGGCGGTAAATATAAATAAAAAGTTTCTTAAAATGTAACAAGTTTATCCATTTTAGAGGGCTTTCGCTTTCAGCCAAATACATGGAAAAATATCGTACGTTTCGTCCGCATTTTCGGACTTTTTCAAGGTTACCTAAATAAAAATAAAATAGAAAATTTATATTAGCTATTAGCTAACCTTGAAAAAGTCCGAAAACTCGGAGGAAACAGGATATTTTCCCATGAATCTGGCTGAAAGCCCTCTAAAATTAAAAAAATATTGAATTCTACTTTAACACCCAACAACTTGTTAAATATTATTTAAAAAAAAATCTTATATTATCCACCAGAGAACCAGAAAAACCTTAAATATACAAAGCTACCTACTGATAAGAAATGTATCCTAAAATGCATTAACAAAATATAATTTGAAATGCATAATAAATAACTGCTCTATTATCCTAAGGTATTATACAATATTAATAGATATGCCAATATGCAATTTTCATATACCTACTACTGCACGTTTATTAATATAGTTTTATAACGGTATAAGCATTAATTATCTACATTTCAGTCGTAGATAATAACTGATTTCAATGGTGCATTTCTTACCATAAGCTTTGTATATTTATGGCTTTTCAGATCTCATGGAGATGGAAAGATAAAGGATAAAGTAATTTCAAACTGTCAAGAACAGAAAAAAAATTGTCTGAGAGACAGATCTATGAAATCATATATTAATAATTATTCGTAAGCAGAGCTGGGCACTATTTGTACTTACAAATACTTATAAGTATTTAAATACTTCTCAGTATTTAAATATTCAGTATTTAAATATATTTATAGAATAAGTATTTGTGTTTATACTTACAAATACTTTGCTTGAAATATTTATACTTAATATTTAAGTAACTGACGTTAAAACTATTTAAATACTTTAACAATATTTAAATACTATCAAAGTATTTAAATAATCAAAAAGTATTTAAATACTCTAAATTTTTAAATACTTTTTGATTATTTAAATAAGTGAAATATTTAAATGATTTGAAAAGTATTAAATTACTTTTCTAATAGGAGAAATATTTCCGAATATATGAATGATGCAGATTCATAAGTTCACTTGTCAAGACCTGCTTGCCTACAGAGCTAGCGCAAAGCTGTGTGTTGTGTAATGCTGCTACAATCGTCATTTTGCCAAAATATTTAGATTGTATTTAAATATTTGGGAAATATTTAAATACTTAGAAAGTATTCAAATACTTTTTTAAATATTTAAATACTTGGAAAATATTTAAATATTTTTTACAGAATTAAATACCTGACGTATTGAACTGCTCGATGTCAGTATTTAGTATTTAAATACATTTCCCTTTTTAAAAATATTTAATATTTAAACACTTTTAGTATTTCTAAAGTATTTATTATTTAATATTTAAATATTTATTTCAGAGTATTTGCCCAGCTCTGTTCGTAAGAGAACACTTAATCCAAACATGTAAAATTTAGAGAAAAATGTAAATCACAAATCAGCAAATCACACACCATGTAAGGTTTAAAGATTTGTTCATTAGTTTTATTGTTTAATAAAAGGGTTCTGCCCTGTGGAATTATCCACTTTTTACCTAGCACGATATCATTTTTTGGAAAAGTAAAAATGTCTTTGTCTTTTACACTTGGAAGATATTTTGTCTTTTACTACACAAATTCTTAGTTGGGCAGGGGTGAACATTAATTTACCATCTAAAACCAATTTTAGGAAATATGGTAATAATTTTTATAGATGGATAGGTCTCGATGACATACAATATTTATGTCACATTTAAAAATTTTATTTAAACAAAATACGAGCAAATGGAAAAGTTAGTGAATTCGAGAGACCTACAGTAAGTCCAAAACCAATTAATATACCTTATGATACAAAATTCTAGAATTCATTGACACTATAAAAACATTCGAGTTAAAAGAAAATTTTAATGTTCAATAATATCCAATATAAAACAATTTATTTTAAATCCAAATTTTTTTATTTCATTTTTACAAAAGAGGGTTTTTACAATTATTGCTATAACATCTTTCAACGTGAAAGAAAAACTTTTTATACCAGCGCTGAACTACTAAAGCCTCTAGAAGTCCAGACCATAAAATATATAAGGTCCAGACCAGTCTTGAATTCAGAAAAAAATGATCCACCTCAAACTATTGATATTGGAAGACGTAAGTACTTGCTCTCTCTACGTTTTTTGAAATGTTGAGTTTTGATTTAGATGTCACTGAGCACTCAAAAGGTCCCATTTGTTTGCACTCGCTAAACTATTGCAGTTTTAAATTTTTGTAACCAATAATAGCCCGGCACACAAAGATTTTTTGGCACACAACACTTCCTAACATCCACTGGGGGCACATGGATGTGACAGAAGAAAAAAATTTGGCTGTTTTAAATCACGTTTACAAACATAGAACAGAAAGAAAATTAATTATAATCAATAGAAGACATTTTTTCTGCCAAATTGGTAGTCTGCTTATTCACTTTTTTGCATTGAACACCGAAGGGAAAATAAAATAATATGTAAATCATAAGTTTTAAAACAAACTTACACCCTTGAAACACTTTCAACATCATTATATAAGTAATTTAATGTATTTGTTTTGTATTTGGTAAATAACAATCAGGGCCTAGTCACTTACATTGCCCTATTGTTTCTTTATTTTTTCGCAGCGGACTTCTCAACAGATGGCGCTGCTTACCACTTTTCCAACTTTTCCAGGTAGCACTGAAACCAACAGAACTCCTTACGTCAAAACAGAAATGACCTGTCTTGTCTCTCTCTTATCTCTGGTCTTGTCAGTTGTCAAATCAACATTTGACAGTAATTTGGCGGTAATTGTAATTGGCAGTAGTGACTCGGTGAATCATAGATTATTTACACGTGGTGATTTGATTTTATTATATTCCGTTAATTATTTTGTGAGGTGATTTATTTAATTATTATTCTGGTAAGTAAATAAGCATGTTAAGCTGTATATTAAAGTGATGTAGATGATGTGCATTGAAAATAAAATTTAACAAACTCACCGTCTCATATACGTTGTAATACCTATACTATAATATATCACCTATCTTCTGTTCATTTTTTTAACACGAAACACGCCACAAAGTTTATTATACAGCATTGCATAGCCATCATTTTCCTCTAAATAATGTAAAATACAGTGTAAAATAAACAAATAATCAATTTTAGACTTTCATCATGGTTAAAACTGGATACTGTTCTGTAGCTCAATGTAAGGATCGGGAGTCTACTAGACACCGCTTTCCCGATCCAAATACTAACCCGGCTTTATTTAAAAAATGGTTGCAAGCTTGTGGAAATGAAAAATTGTTGTCTATGACACCTGAACAAGTACACAAGACACGTAAGGTGTGTCACTTACATTTTACTCCTGAAGACAGATCTACAAACATGTATCTGAAAAAGGGTGCTTACCCTGTTCTGCATTTACCTTCAGCGATATCTGCCCCTATTGCAGAAGCAGGTATGTTTCAATTTTTATTGTTACGATTTAAAAAATGTTTACAATATTTTCATGGAAGTAAGTATTCATAATATTTTTACTATTTTTTTAGGGCCACTAAAAGAGACAGTTATCCCTGAACCAACAACTTTTCCCATTGCAAAACAATGTTTTGAAGAGATGCCTTCAACATCGTATTCTATTAGTACTCAATCTGCAAGTGAGGAGCAAAGACAAGATATAGTATGTACACCGGTACATTTCATGCATACCGAAAGTGATAGTATAAGTAAGTTACCACAAGTTATTATATAATAATAATAATAATAATAGGGGTCATTCACTGACTAATTTGCATTAGTATGGAAGTCATTATATTATAGACTTGAGCAGCAATGCTCTACATACAAATACAATAAACATATTAAACAATAACAAGATTTATAGTTCACTCTATACACAACCAAAAACATAATATATATAAAGACTTCAATAATGTCCATAAACATTATATAAAGACATGTGATCTATTTAAGGTAAAACATCTGCACTTTTAAAAGACGTAGGTGTTACAAGAGAAATTCACTTAACCCCCAAGGCCAGAAAATTATACAAAAGAGCAACCACTTTAACAAAAACATTGAGGACGTTAAAAAGCCGTAGATCGAAGTTACACAAGAGGCGATTGTATAAAGAATTTTCTAAAGATGAAATGCTGGATCAGATAATCTCTCCAATGCTTAATTCTGTTGCAACATTTGTGCGATGTCAAATAAATCAGAGCACTAGAAAACCTCATGGCAGAAGATACACTTTGGATGAAAAAATACTGGGCTTGATTTTACACAAACAAAGTGGTAGGGCTTATAGAACTATGGAGAAGATGTTTTACCTTCCATCTCGAAGAACATTATCAATATTGTTAAGTCGCATACCTATTACTGCTGGAATTAATGAATCTATATTTGACAATCTAAAGGCAAATGTCATGTTACTGCAACCTAGGGATCGATTATGCACATTGATGTTCGATGAGATGGCATTAGAGCCTCACATAAATTTAAATGTACATACTTCACAGTTTGAGGGATTTGAAGACACAGGTGATGATGAGATGACAGGGAACATAGCAGATCACGTTCTTCTATTTATGTTAAAGGGCATTACAAAATCCTGGAAGCAACCAATTGTGTACACATTTTGTAAATCTTCTACTAAAACTATAGATCTAGTTCGGTTACTAAAAACAATAATCTATCAATGTCAGCAAGCCGGTCTCAAAATTCTGGCAACAGTAAGCGATCAAGGGACTACCAATTGTGCTGCTGTAAATTACCTAACGAAGTACAACTCTATAAGTGATAATTTCTCGGATGATCTAAAAATTTTCCAGGTAAATGAGCAAAGAATTATTCACATATATGATCCACCACATCTTCTAAAAGGCATTAGGAATAACGTTCTAAATAAACACTTAGTATGGAAGAAAAATGGTATTCTACATACAGCCAAGTGGGATCATATTATAAATGTTTATAAATTTGATAATGCTTCTGGGAATTTAAGATTATTACCAAGACTAACTGATAGCCATGTGATTCCCGATAAGTTAAAAAAGATGAAGGTCTCATATGCAGCCCAAGTATTTAGCTATTCTGTAGCATCTGTGATGCAGCTTTTGTCATCTGTAAAAGGTAGGTATTATTAATATTTAGTCTTGCACAATGTAGGTAATGCAATTTTTTTCAGATTCCGGTTTGGATAAGTCGGCCACTGAGACAGCAGGAATACTTGCTTTTTTTGATAAACTATTTGACAGTGTCAATGGAAATAGCTTATTATGTAATACAAAAGAACTAAAATGTGCTGTTACTGGTTCGTCTGGACATATCGAGTACTGGAAAAACACAAGAAAGGCATTAAAAAACATGTATTTTATAAAACCAGAGACAAACGAAAAAGTAATTCCGCCATCTATTAGGAATTGGATCTACACACTTGCAGGAATGGAAGAACTACAAAAAATGCTTAAAGCAAATGATGTATCTTTTTTCAAACCAAGATTTATAAATCAAGACCCTGTTGAAAATTTTTTTGGTCAACTAAGGCAACATGGTGGTCGAAATACAAATCCAACGGTTCAAAATTTTAAACAATTCTTTAAAACATTACTGTTAAATAATTTTGTTACCAGGCATTCCTTGTCTGCAAACTGTGAAATAGATCAATCTGTTAATATCATATCGTCAGTAAAGCGGTTTGTAACACAAGGGGTGCCTGAAGAAATCGAATACACATCAGAAGAGTTCGATGCTTTACTTGTGAATATATATATTTCAGAAATGCCACTCACATATGTAGACACTATGAGTGTTGGATATGTAAGCGGTTTTATATCAAAAAAAATTAAATCATTGAACAGCTGTATGATTTGTAAAAATAATGTACTTTGTAGGGACAAATTGAATCAGTGGCATGATCTTTGTGTAGCAAAGGAATTCAAGAGTAGTGTTCCAAATAAATTACGATATTGCACTCCAAATTTTGTTAGAGCAATTGCTCAAATTTATAATTTTTTCAAATTGTTAGTTTTAAAATTTTATAGAAAAAGATATTTTCTAAACATTTTAATTTATTTCTTAAAAAAAAATGTAGATTTTTCATTCCAAGAGTGTGAACATAGCGAGGACACGAAAGCGGCAATTATTAAGCATTTTGCAACTTTATGTTGCCATAATTGGGCAGAGGGCATAAACAGAATATTACGGGGAACTGACACAAGGTATAGGGGCACCGATATGGTTTATAAGGCTGCAATGGAATATTATAATAAAAGAAAAAAGAATAAAGAAAAATAAGTTATTGTCTTTATATATAGTAAATTTAATTATGGTACCTACTCCTAAAGTCAGAGTTGCAATTCATTAATTTTTTTGTATAAGTCACTAAAAATTTGGATTTGATGTGTTGTTTTATAAATTTTATGTACTTATTTAAGTTTTTAATACAAGTGAATTTTATTTTAAGGTCAGTAAATTTAACTTGAATTTTCATTATCTTGATGTGTTTTATTACTTATATACAATATTGTTTATACATTTTGTCCTAAGTGATGTAGAATTATGTAAACTTTGTAATGTAGTAAATATAAATTTATTCTTAATAACCAATTTATCTAAAAAAATTTGGTAACCTAATTAATTTTCCAATTTTATTATTGTAACCCTTTCTGACTATTTGTATATTCTAAATTAATTTATATTGTACAGGGTGGACCACATAAGATGACCCTGTACCTTATCTCAGAAACTGTTTAAGATAGAAAAAGTTTTATACAAAAGTTATATATACACGGCAATTCAAAAGTAGTGAATCATACCAAACTTATGGTTTTTTAAATGGAATGCTTTATATTGTCTTATACCATTATATGTTTCTCTTTATATGTCTTATACCACTTTATCTAATGCTTTATATGGTTTTATACCATTCTATCTTTTGTTTTTGAAAATCCGTTGTCAAGTTATTGTAATTAACCCTTTCGGGACGGTTGACGTATAAGAACGGCTTTGGTATGTATCACTACTTTTGAATCACCCTGTATATATAAAAGTATAAAAAATAAAAAATCTACTTCAATGCAAACAACTTTTGTTGCATAAAACATTTTTTTCTGTCTAACAGTTTCTGAGATAAGGTACAGGGTCATCTTATGTGGGCCACTCTGTACATATTTCTGAAAATAATCCTTTGTGCATTTTTTCAGTATCAATTAATTTAAATATATACAATTAGAAAAAGTATTAGGCCGGGTTTCATAATACAAAATAATGGATAATTAGTTAAAGTTGCTTTTAAATACCTTGGATACTATTATTGACACTATTATGTCTCAATAATAGTATCTAACGTATTTAAAAGCAACTTTAACTAAATCTCCTTTATTTTTTATTATGAAATCCGGCCTAATAATAATTGCAGTAAAATTTTAAACAATCCTGAACCCTCCGCGCAGTATAAACAGGAGCGGATTTCTCGGCAGATAGCGCTAAATGCAGTATCAAGTCATATAATGGGAGTTGCCTATCTAAACCCTCTATTATCTATGATAACAATAACAAATACGTAACTTAACGATTTACTTTACTTCTTACTTCTTATCCTTTACTTTACTGAATAATGAATATGACATGACATGACACTCACAAAACAGGAAAAGAATGACACTTATGATGACAGACAATGGACGACATTAACAACAACAACCAATCACAAGTCACAAGATGCTTAATTTTAATTGGCCATCAACATAGAAAAGAATAATTGCGCAAACACATAATCAACACTACCGCCACATAGTGGATAAATTCCTAACTAAAATTTCAAGTATATCTGGTTGCATAGGAAAGATATCAGAGTAATAAATAAAGGGGAGACCGCATTCCCTATTTCAAAGCATAATGTAAACATGTAACCTCAACCTACTGGATGTTGATAAACAAACAATACATAATGAACACACGATGGTCCCTGATCGTATCAGCGTAGTGGCGTATCAAGCTATATCACGGAAATGTTTACAATATACATAATTATATACAAAAGTTAAGTTCAAAAACACAGTTTAAGAACACATAAAACACTCGGCTTCACCAATTTTTGATTTCAAAATAATGGCGTTACTTGCTATATTAGGTTAATACCAGGCAATGTTGCCACTTCCGGCGCTTAATATCGCTAGAAATTTCAATAATGTATTGATGGATATGGAGAGCCTATAATTATAACACAAGTCACAAAAAAATAGTGGGTAGCCTTAAACATATTACAATGTAACTAATTTGTAAATTGATTGAGGTGAAGAATGTGGTAGATCTTTACATGTTAATCAATGAAAATGATGACGGCTGTACCTAGCTATAAAAATAAAAAAGTAACTTCGGCATCAATGTCAAGGACGTTGCAGGGACCGATGTTTGTAAATACATTTACCTCAAGGCTTCACTTTAGAATGTAAATAACGGTCTCCCCTTTATTTATTACTCTGATGGAAAGATACTTTCAAAGTTCAAAGTCGCCAATCAGACTTTCCTTTATATTTTTAGTGTTATGTGATACCCTTGTTTATAGCATAGATTAGTCTATGTTTATAGACATATATAGTTATTCCACGGTCCGTACATTATAGTATACGGACCGTGGGTAATACGTATCATTTTTTATACCCGCAATATCGTTGTGACCAACAACTTGGTCGTTACTATTCTTTTAATTTTGTTAAGCGCCATCTTTGAAATGGTGAGTGAACTATTAGTACTATTTCTCTGTGCGTCATCTGTGAAATGATTAATGTACTGTAATTTATAAAACTTTATTGTTTACAGTGATCTCTTCTCAAATATAACTGATCGAACTAATTCTATTCTCTGACAGTGTACTGTACTCTGATTATCACTGCCATCTATTTAGTAGTAGATACATTCTCTTACAATTATTTGCTGTTAATTTAAATGTTAGAGAAAACTTTGAGAACGCAAAATTAAATAAAACTACCTAACATTAAAATCGCTAGATGCTTTATCACTAGATGATTTACTCTAATTTATCATCCGGATTGCACTTTATCATAAATTCCTTGATTTTATTTCTGAAATTTGAAACATAACTTAGAGAATACCTTTAATACAGCAAAAACATTAATTGTGACAATGATGTGACTATAAAACTGCCATTGTCTACCGAATTTTTACGTATTTTGCTTGTTGGGTACCAAGAACTAACATAACATTAGTGCTTTGGTTGTGTACCCTATAAGAACATTGTATTTGTATCATTTATAATTTATTGTATTTGTATTTGATTACTGAAACAGGTATTATTTATCAGTCAATACTGCAATTCACTATAATTGGCCTAATTGACCTAATACTGCCTAATTGGCTGTAAATATTTGCAGATAGTGATCTAGTCGATAATGGTTGGTATAAAGAAGTTTAGCCAACACATATGTTTCTATTAAATTCAATCCACATGAATATACCTACTTTGAGATAAAACTTTACAAAAAAAATTTCATTATTTTAACATTAATGGCGTTCTGAGTAGCAGCTCATATTAATAAGTGGTTATCGTAGAAGCTTCCATGACATAGTTTTTTACCACATAGAAGATTTATTGGTAATAAGGAGCATGAAATAAATGAAAAATAAAACTTTTCTTATAAATGATTTTTATTTTTAACCTTACCAAATACAAATAATATTTGAGTTGTACTATGTATTGTGACAAATATTACTAATTATTATATAGCATACCCCATTAATAACTTGTCACTTATGCTCATTTTAAAATCTCTATGATGCATTTATTATGAATATTTACTGCCCGCTCCCCCTACAAGCGTTGAAACTAATCGAGTTAGAGAGAGACAAAATACAAGGTGAAATATGATTACCTGTGGTATTAAAAAAATTAATTGCCATAATATATTAAAAAATAAAAATAGCATAGTTATTATAAAACAATAGTTCTTTTTACAGATTCAAGCTATATTTGGACCGAACTCTGTAACTCAATTAGTTTAAAAGTTAGTAAAAAGGGAGACTTAATAAATGTTGTGTATGTCTAAGTTTTCTATACACGTTTAATAAAATTTTGTTTCCAAAATATATTTTATGACAGCAAAATATTTGTGGTAATTTAATTTGACTAATTATTAATAGTGTAAAATAACTATAATAATAAAACAAACTGAACACAGTTATTTGATAAAAAAATGTTACATCGATGAGCGCAACAGACTAAATACATTATAAGTATAAATTCAAGAATAACGGATCGATTCTTGAACTTATACCTGTGTGGACCAGTCTTTATTCAACATACTGTATCCCTGAAACAAACATGCTGTAGGCCTAATGCATTATTTTAAATACATACACTTTATTTTTTTATATGCATCACTTGGTGTATATTATAGCTGCATATACAAGGTACTGCATATATTCAAACGTTATCCAGAATCATCAATAATATTAATTACATTACATATGGCAGATGTGATGAACTTATTTACATTTTAATTTGACCTCCAATTTAGACGGATTCCTATATGAGAGATCCTATATTCAAGATGTTTCCATACTGCTTTTGTCACTGCATACTGCGTGATTTTCCAAAGAAAAGATCATATATAATTATTTGGTGAATGGTAAAAATAAAAAAAATATTAATTAATAAGAATTTTTAAAATTAAAACCTTAACATGCTGTATCAAAAACTAAGCTACTTACGATATAACTTTATGAATGTTTTCTTCAGAAAATCACTTGAAAAGTGTCTCTTTCAATATTCCAATTACTTAGGAATACCCTATCATAATCTATTTACCAAACAGGTTAACTTAATTCATAAAAATAGTTTTTAGTAGCTATCTGTAAAATAGAAAGAAGACAAGAAGACAGATATTATTCTAAAGACCGGAAATGCAGTATCATCACAAACTTCTAAAATTAATGTTATATTATATTTTCCCCAGAAAAATATGACCATAATTATGTCACAGATTACATACATTTTATCAGTGATCTTAAGGACAATAGGGTATATGATGGAGCGAATAACATGAACCTGTTATATAACATGTTTCTGTTGTTGCTAAGGCATACGGATTCCTATTGGCTGATGCCTAGTGATAACGTACATCTTATTATAACAGATTCATCTTACTATGTTCCATCATAACCCCCAATGTCTACAAACATGTTGGCCTCGCATCAAGCTAAATGGGAAGTCAAATTTACCATATGTTTACAATACATTCAAAGAACATTAGAAAAAGTAACGATTTGTGGATATAATCTAATGTGAAAGTGGGGTATGCTTGTAAAATTTTACATTGAATTGAGAAATATATGTTAATAGTATTTGGATTAAGTTTATATCTAATACCTAGTAGGAACTGGTATGTCAGGAAACATTTAATAACCTATTCTAACTCTATTTTTATTTCTATATCGTCTTCATTTTCTTCCTTGAATACTGGTTCTTCTTCACTCTTAGACTTCGGACCTTTATCATTTTTCTCATTTTTATGTTGCTTTAAATGAGCCCTGTATGTCAGCACAACTGTAAACTTTTCGTTGCAATGTTTGCACTGGTACGGTGCTTCGCCCTGGTGCATCTTTAGGTGAATCTGAAAATTTTTATCATAAAATGTGACATTCTCAAAAAGCTGAAAGAAACAAGTAAATACTCATCTGCGTCATTGCTGCTTAACAAATTAAGACATAACTTACAGTGAAGATTATGCGATTTATAGCTATGATTAGCTAATTCAGTTGTTTGAATTGCTCGGGTAGCTAGTTTTAGGAATCAATGTTTGCAGATAGATTTCACTCAATCGTGTATCGTATTAAACCTGATAACGTGGATATTTTTGACACCATTGTTTTATTATCAAATAGTCAATGGTATTTATTTAAATGGTTAGATCCTATGTTAGATCTTTCCAAAATAAAAAGCTGTTCTAACTGTAATGACATTTTTGTGCTATATTTCTTATGCTATCTCTTACTCCACCATATGGACTACTTTTGTCGCTAGAAAATAATATGTATGTTTGTAAATATGTTTAAAATTAATTTCACTTTTTTTTTCACAGGCCCACACTGCATAATTTAATGCTGAATCTTGCCTGGCCTAACTAACCCCATCATTCGTCTACTGACAAGATTTTTGGAGGAAATCTACCAGAGGAAGTCAATTAATTGAAATTTTATACTATAATATGGAATGTTTGTTAATGCTTCACCATAATGTAATTTTGTTTTCATAGTCGTTTAATCCCTATTGTATGTATGTTAGTTCTAAGGTACAAATTATGTTTAGTTAATATTTTATAATAGCAATTAAGATGTTTGAAAATAGTTAGTGTTCATATTTTCTGTGTATATACAGAATGGTTTCTCAAAAGAGACACTAGTATCTCAAAAACTAAAAAAAAATAGAGGGTTGTGTTAGCAAGTTGTGGCATTCTTTGTGCTGATTTTAGTTGTGAAAGCAAAAAAGCAATTGAACATCGCATTTTCCAGCTACTGCCGAAAGTGTATATTCTTTAAACGAAACATTGTGTATATTTTTTAAATTTGTATAGAGCATTAATTTACGAGTGAGCTAATAGTATACAAGATATGCTAAATTAACAGCTTGTTACTAAAATACAATCTTTTTGGCCCGATCTTAGAACATTACTCTTTCTTATAGCATACTTTTCTGAACATATCTTTGTTACTATTAATAGACTCCTCAAACTTTATATCAGCTGTGAGAAAATATTCTATGCAAAATTCTGTAAATATATACAGGATAACATGTTTAACTTGTGGGTATTTTGACAATTAAAATTTGCATGAAAGTGACAAAATATTCATTTTGATAATTTAATCAATCTCTCTCAATTTTTGAGCTATTAATTGTAAGAATGAAAAATTGAGCACTCTGTATATGTTTAATATATGCATTTTGTTACTTTAAATACTAGACGAACCCGTTTATATAAAAATCAATGTTCCTTAACATAAATTGTACATATTTAATGAAAATAAATAAAGATTATTTTATTACACTATTGTTTTTAATTTATTAATGAAAATTTAACTCCGACAACCAAAATAAAGAGCTATGTAAATGCTCCTTAAAACATGCTCCTTTAATGTGATCCCTGTCAATTGTCTATTAATGAATAAGAATTTTCACATTTTGTATTAGGAACACAGAAACTTGTAGGAGGTATCTCAATAAAATGTTAGTTGCTTCTAGTAGCTAAAGACAGAAATCTGTAAATGTCACCTTTTGTATTAGGATCACAGAACCCTCAAGAGGTATTTGTAAAGAAATTAGATACTTGTGGGTATAGAAAAATGTAATATTCAAAATTTCTATCAAGAGTGCAGAATATCAAGGTGATACCTTCAATAAAATTTGATTCCTGTCAATTGCCTTTAAATGAATAAGCATTGTCACATCTTGTATTAGGAATGCAGAAACTTCTAGGAGGTATCGGAATACAATTTTGCTCCTGGTAGTAAAATATATAGGAATCGTATTTTCACATTACAGTTCACTGTAACTTCACATTTTCTATTAGGAGCATAGAAAGCAGAGGAGGTTGTTGAATGTGATTTGTTCCCAGCCATTGCTTACAACATAATTAAAGTGTTATTTTTGACAATTGCCTATAAATGTATAAGCATTTTTACATTTTGTATTAGGGGCACAGAAACTCTTAGGAGGTATTTGAATGCAATTTTGCTCCTGGTAGCCAGTTATAGGAAAATATAATTCTTATATATGAAAATTACTTATGAAGGAATCTGTAATTTCACATATTCTATTAGGAGCACAGAAAGAGAAGGAGGTATTCCAATGAAATTTGTTGCCATTCATTATTGCTTTACAGAAAACTGTTATTCTTGTCAATTGCTTAGAAATTCATAAGCATTTTTACAATTTGTATTAGGAACACAGAAACTCTTAGGAGGTATCTGAATGCAATTTTGCTCCTGGTAGCAAAAGTTGTAGTAAAGTGTTATTTTTGACAATTGCCTATAAATGCATAAGCATTTTCACATTTTGTATTAGGATCACAGAAACTCTTAGGAGGTATTTGATTGCAATTTTGCTCCTGGTACCCAGTTATGGGAAAATATAATTCTTATATATGAAAATTACTTATGAAGGATTCTGTAATTTCACATCTTCTATTAGGAGCATAGAAAGAGAAGGAGGTATTCCAATGAAATTTGTTGCCATGCATTATTGCTTTACAGAAAACTGTTATTCTTGTCAATTGCTTATAAATTCATAAGCATTTTTACAATTTGTATTAGGAACACAGAAACTTCTAGGAGGTATCTGACTGCAATTTTGCTCCTGGTACCAAAGGTTATAGTAAACTGTAATTCGTATTTATGGTAATTACATATAAAGGAATCTGCAATTCCAAATCTACTATTAGGAGCATAGAAAGAGAAGGAGGTACTTGATATAAAATTTGTTCCTAGTCATTGCTTTACGGGAAACTGTTATATTCATGATTTCTTTCAGAACTGTAGAATATTATAGTTCTCTTTGAATAAAACTGTTATTATTCTTGTCAATTGCTTATAAATCATCAGCATTTTTACAATTTGTATTAGGAACACAGAAACTCTTAGGAGGTATCTGAATGAAATTTTGCTCCTGTTAGCAAAAGTTATAGTAATCTGTAATTCGCATTTATGGTAATTACTTATAAAGGAATCTGTAATTTAACATCTACTATTAGGAGCATAGAAAGAGAAGGAGGTAATTGAATGAATCTGTTCCAAATCAATGCTTTGCAGGAAACTTATATACACGATTTCTTTCAGAAGTGCAGAATATCATAGTTCTCTTTGAATAAAACTGTTATTCTTGTCAATTGCTTATAAAATCTAAGCATTTTTACAATTTGTATTAGGAACACAGAAACTCTTAGGAGGTATCTGAATGAAATTTTGCTCCTGATAGTAAAAGTTATAGTAAACTGTAATGCGTATTTATGGTAATTACTTATAAAGGAATCTGTAATTCAACATCTACTATTAGGAGCATAAAAAGAGACGCCGGTAATTGAATGAAATCTGTTCCTATTCATTGCTTTGCAGGAAACTGTTATATACAGGATTTCTTTCAGAAGTGCAGAATATCAATTTCTCTTTGAATAAAACTGTTATTCTTGTCAATTGCTTATAAAATCATAAGCATTTTTACAATTTGTATTAGGAACGCAGAAACTCTTAGGAGGTATCCGAATGAAATTTTGCTCCTGGTAGTAAGTTATAGTAAACTGTAATGCATATTTATGGTAATTACTTATAAAGCAATCTGTAATTCAACATCTACTATTAGGAGCATAAAAAGAGACGCCGGTAATTGAATAAAATCTGTTCTTGTTCATTGGTTTGCAGGAAACTGTTATATACACGATTTCTTTCAGAAGTGCAGAATGTCATAGTTCTCTTTGAATAAAACTGTTATTCTTGTCAATTGCATATGAAATCATAAGCATTTTTACAATTTGTATTAGGAACACAGAAACCCTTAGGAGGTATCTGAATGAAATTTTGCTCCTGGTACCAAAAGTTATAGTAAACTGTAATTCGTATTTATGGTAATTGCTTATAAAGGAATCTGAAATATCACATCTACTATTAGGAGCATAGAAAAAGAAGGTAACTGTTATATTCACGATTTCTTTCAGAAGTGCAGAATGTCATAGTTCTCTTTGAATAAAACTGTTATTCTTGTCAATTGCATATAAAATCATAAGCATTTTTACAATTTGTATTAAGAACACAGAAACTCTTAGGAGGTATCTGAATGAAATTTTGCTCCTGGTAGTAAGTTATAGTAAACTGTAATGCGTATTTATGGTAATTACTTATAAAGGAATCTGTAATTCAACATCTACTATTAGGAGCACAGAAAGAGAAGGTGGTAATTGAGAGAAATCTGTTCTTGTTCATTGCTTTGCAGGAAACTGTTATATACACGATTTCTTTCAGAAGTGCAGAATATCATAGTTCTCTTTGAATAAATCTGCTATTCTTGTCAATTACATATAAAATCATAAGCATTTTTACAATTTGTATTAGGAACGCAGAAACTCTTAGGAGGTATCTGAATGAAATTTTGCTCCTGGTAGCAAGTTATAGTAAACTGTAATTCGTATGTATGGCAATTACCTATAAAGGAATCTGTAATGTAACATCTACTATTAGGAGCATAGAAAGAGAAGAAGGTAATTGAATGAAATCTGTTCCTATTCATTGCTTTGCAGGAAACTGTTATATTCACGATTTCTTTCAGAAGTGCAGAATTCATAGTTCTCTTTGAATATGTTATTCTTGTCAATTGCATATGAAATCATAAGCATTTTTACAATTTGTATTAGGAACACAGAAACTCTTAGGAGGTATCTGAATGAAATTTTGCTCCTGGTAGTAAGTTATAGTAAACTGTAATTCGTATGTATGGTAATTACTTATAAAGGAATCTGAAATTTCACATCTACTATTAGGAGCATAGAAAGAGAAGAAGGGTTACCTAATGAAATCTGTTCCTATTCATTGCTTTGCAGGAAACTGTTATATTCACGATTTCTTTCAGAAGTGCAGAATGTCATAGTTCTCTTTGAATAAAACTGTTATACTTGTCAATTGCATATGAAATCATAAGCATTTTTACAATTTGTATTAGGAACACAGAAACCCTTAGGAGGTAACTGAATGAAATTTTGCTCCTGGTACCAAAAGTTATAGTAAACTGTAATTCGTTTTTACGGTAATTGCTTATAAAGGAATCTGAAATTTCACATCTACTATTAGGAGCATAGAAAGAGAAGGAGGTAATTTAATGAAATCTGTTCCTATTCATTGCTTTGCAGGAAGCTGTTATATTCACGATTTCTTTCAGAAGTGCAGAATGTCATAGTTCTCTTTGAATAAATCTGTTATTCTTGTCAATTGCATTTAAAATCATAAGCAATTTTACAATTTGTATTAGGAACGCAGAAACTCTTAGGAGGTATCTGAATGAAATTTTGCTCCTGGTAGTAAGTTATAGTAAACTGTAATGCATATTTATGGTAATTACTTATAAAGCAATCTGTAATTCAACATCTACTATTAGGAGCATAGAAGGAGACGCCGGTAATTGAATAAAATCTGTTCTTGTTCATTGGTTTGCAGGAAACTGTTATATACACGATTTCTTTCAGAAGTGCAGAATGTCATAGTTCTCTTTGAATAAAACTGTTATTCTTGTCAATTGCATATGAAATCATAAGCATTTTTACAATTTGTATTAGGAACACAGAAACCCTTAGGAGGTATCTGAATGAAATTTTGCTCCTGGTACCAAAAGTTATAGTAAACTGTAATTCGTATTTATGGTAATTGCTTATAAAGGAATCTGAAATATCACATCTACTATTAGGAGCATAGAAAAAGAAGGTAACTGTTATATTCACGATTTCTTTCAGAAGTGCAGAATGTCATAGTTCTCTTTGAATAAAACTGTTATACTTGTCAATTGCATATGAAATCATAAGCATTTTTACAATTTGTATTAGGAACACAGAAACCCTTAGGAGGTAACTGAATGAAATTTTGCTCCTGGTACCAAAAGTTATAGTAAACTGTAATTCGTTTTTACGGTAATTGCTTATAAAGGAATCTGAAATTTCACATCTACTATTAGGAGCATAGAAAGAGAAGGAGGTAATTTAATGAAATCTGTTCCTATTCATTGCTTTGCAGGAAGCTGTTATATTCACGATTTCTTTCAGAAGTGCAGAATGTCATAGTTCTCTTTGAATAAATCTGTTATTCTTGTCAATTGCATTTAAAATCATAAGCATTTTTACAATTTGTATTAGGAACGCAGAAACTCTTAGGAGGTATCTGAATGAAATTTTGCTCCTGGTAGTAAGTTATAGTAAACTGTAATGCATATTTATGGTAATTACTTATAAAGCAATCTGTAATTCAACATCTACTATTAGGAGCATAGAAGGAGACGCCGGTAATTGAATAAAATCTGTTCTTGTTCATTGGTTTGCAGGAAACTGTTATATACAGGATTTCTTTCAGAAGTGCAGAATATCAATTTCTCTTTGAATAAAACTGTTATTCTTGTCAATTGCATATAAAATCATAAGCATTTTTACAATTTGTATTAGGAACACAGAAACTCTTAGGAGGTATCTGAATGAAATTTTGCTCCTGGTAGCAAGTTATAGTAAACTGTAATTCGTATGTATGGTAATTGCTTATAAAGGAATCTGAAATTTCACATCTACTATTAGGAGCATAGAAAGAGAAGAAGGGTTACCTAATGAAATCTGTTCCTATTCATTGCTTTGCAGGAAACTGTTATATTCACGATTTCTTTCAGAAGTGCAGAATTCATAGTTCTCTTTGAATAAAACTGTTATTCTTGTCAATTGCATATAAAATCATAAGCATTTTTACAATTTGTATTAGGAACACAGAAACCCTTAGGAGGTATCTGAATGAAATTTTGCTCCTGGTACCAAAAGTTATAGTAAACTGTAATTCGTATTTATGGTAATTGCTTATAAAGGAATCTGAAATTTCACATCTACTATTATGGGCACAGAAAGAGAAGGCGGTAATTGAAAGAAATCTGTTCTTGTTCATTGCTTTGCAGGAAACTGTTATATACACGATTTCTTTCAGAAGTGCAGAATATCATTGTTCTCTTTGAATAAATCTGTTATTCTTGTCAATTGCATATGAAATCATAAGCATTTTTACAATTTGTATTAGGAACACAGAAACCCTTCGGAGGTATCTGAATGAAATTTTGCTCCTGGTACCAAAAGTTATAGTAAACTGTAATTCGTATTTATGGTAATTGCTTATAAAGGAATCTGAAATTTCACATCTACTATTACGGGCACAGAAAGAGAAGGCGGTAATTGAAAGAAATCTGTTCTTGTTCATTGCTTTGCAGGAAACTGTTATATACACGATTTCTTTCAGAAGTGCAGAATATCATTGTTCTCTTTGAATAAAACTGTTATTCTTGTCAATTGCATATGAAATCATAAGCATTTTTACAATTTGTATTAGGAACACAGAAACTCTTAGGAGGTATCTGAATGAAATTTTGCTCCTGGTAGCAAGTTATAGTAAACTGTAATTCGTATGTATGGTAATTGCTTATAAAGGTATCTGAAATTTCACATCTACTATTAGGAGCAAAGAAAGAGAAGAAGGTAACTAAATCTGTTGCTATTCATTCCTTTGCAGCAAACTGTTATATTCACGATTTCTTTCAGAAGTGCACAGTCATAGTTCTCTTTGAATAAATCTGTTATTCTTGTCAATTGCATATAAAATCATAAGCATTTTTAAAATTTGTATTAGGAACACAGAAACCCTTAGGAGGTATCTGAATGAAATTTTGCTCCTGGTACCAAAAGTTATAGTCAACTGTAATTCGTATTTATGGTAATTGCTTATAAAGGAATCTGAAATTTCACATCTACTATTACGGGCACAGAAAGAGAAGGCGGTAATTGAAAGAAATCTGTTCTTGTTCATTGCTTTGCAGGAAACTGTTATATACACGATTTCTTTCAGAAGTGCAGAATATCATTGTTCTCTTTGAATAAATCTGTTATTCTTGTCAATTGCATATGAAATCATAAGCATTTTTACAATTTGCATTAGGAACACAGAAACTCTTAGGAGGTATCTGAATGAAATTTTGCTCCTGTAGCAAGTTATAGTAAACTGTAATTCGTATGTATGGTAATTACTTATAAAGGAATCTGAAATTTCACATCTACTATTAGGAGCATAGAAAGAGAAGCAGGTAACTGAATGAAATCTGTTCCTATTCATTGCTTTGCAGGAAACTGTTATATTCACGATTTCTTTCAGAAGTGCACAGTCATAGTTCTCTTTGAATAAATCTGTTATTCTTGTCAATTGCATATAAAATCATAAGCATTTTTAAAATTTGTATTAGGAACACAGAAACCCTTAGGAGGTATCTGAATGAAATTTTGCTCCTGGTACCAAAAGTTATAGTAAACTGTAATTCGTTTTTACGGTAATTGCTTATAAAGGAATCTGAAATTTCACATCTACTATTAGGAGCATAGAAAGAGAAGCAGGTAACTGAATGAAATCTGTTCCTATTCATTGCTTTGCAGGAAACTGTTATATTCACGATTTCTTTCAGAAGTGCACAGTCATAGTTCTCTTTGAATAAATCTGTTATTCTTGTCAATTGCATATAAAATCATAAGCATTTTTAAAATTTGTATTAGGAACACAGAAACCCTTAGGAGGTATCTGAATGAAATTTTGCTCCTGGTACCAAAAGTTATAGTAAACTGTAATTCGTTTTTACGGTAATTGCTTATAAAGGAATCTGAAATTTCACATCTACTATTAGGAGCATAGAAAGAGAAGGAGGTAATTTAATGAAATCTGTTCCTATTCATTGCTTTGCAGGAAGCTGTTATATTCACGATTTCTTTCAGAAGTGCAGAATGTCATAGTTCTCTTTGAATAAATCTGTTATTCTTGTCAATTGCATTTAAAATCATAAGCATTTTTACAATTTGTATTAGGAACGCAGAAACTCTTAGGAGGTATCTGAATGAAATTTTGCTCCTGGTAGTAAGTTATAGTAAACTGTAATGCATATTTATGGTAATTACTTATAAAGCAATCTGTAATTCAACATCTACTATTAGGAGCATAGAAGGAGACGCCGGTAATTGAATAAAATCTGTTCTTGTTCATTGCTTTGCAGGAAGCTGTTATATTCACGATTTCTTTCAGAAGTGCAGAATGTCATAGTTCTCTTTGAATAAATCTGTTATTCTTGTCAATTGCATTTAAAATCATAAGCATTTTTACAATTTGTATTAGGAACGCAGAAACTCTTAGGAGGTATCTGAATGAAATTTTGCTCCTGGTAGTAAGTTATAGTAAACTGTAATGCATATTTATGGTAATTACTTATAAAGCAATCTGTAATTCAACATCTACTATTAGGAGCATAGAAGGAGACGCCGGTAATTGAATAAAATCTGTTCTTGTTCATTGCTTTGCAGGAAGCTGTTATATTCACGATTTCTTTCAGAAGTGCAGAATGTGATAGTTCTCTTTGAATAAATCTGTTATTCTTGTCAATTGCATATAAAATCATAAGCATTTTTAAAATTTGTATTAGGAACACAGAAACCCTTAGGAGGTATCTGAATGAAATTTTGCTCCTGGTACCAAAAGTTGTAGTAAACTGTAATTCGTTTTTACGGTAATTGCTTATAAAGGAATCTGAAATTTCACATCTACTATTAGGAGCATAGAAAAAGAAGGTAACTGTTATATTCACGATTTCTTTCAGAAGTGCAGAATGTCATAGTTCTCTTTGAATAAAACTGTTATTCTTGTCAATTGCATATGAAATCATAAGCATTTTTACAATTTGTATTAGGAACACAGAAACCCTTAGGAGGTATCTGAATGAAATTTTGCTCCTGGTAGCAAGTTATAGTAAACTGTAATTCGTATGTATGGTAATTGCTTATAAAGGAATCTGAAATTTCACATCTACTATTAGGAGCATAGAAAGAGAAGGAGGTAATTTAATGAAATCTGTTCCTATTCATTGCTTTGCAGGAAGCTGTTATATTCACGATTTCTTTCAGAAGTGCAGAATGTCATAGTTCTCTTTGAATAAATCTGTTATTCTTGTCAATTGCATTTAAAATCATAAGCATTTTTACAATTTGTATTAGGAACGCAGAAACTCTTAGGAGGTATCTGAATGAAATTTTGCTCCTGGTAGTAAGTTATAGTAAACTGTAATGCATATTTATGGTAATTACTTATAAAGCAATCTGTAATTCAACATCTACTATTAGGAGCATAGAAGGAGACGCCGGTAATTGAATAAAATCTGTTCTTGTTCATTGCTTTGCAGGAAGCTGTTATATTCACGATTTCTTTCAGAAGTGCAGAATGTCATAGTTCTCTTTGAATAAATCTGTTATTCTTGTCAATTGCATTTAAAATCATAAGCATTTTTACAATTTGTATTAGGAACGCAGAAACTCTTAGGAGGTATCTGAATGAAATTTTGCTCCTGGTAGTAAGTTATAGTAAACTGTAATGCATATTTATGGTAATTACTTATAAAGCAATCTGTAATTCAACATCTACTATTAGGAGCATAGAAGGAGACGCCGGTAATTGAATAAAATCTGTTCTTGTTCATTGCTTTGCAGGAAGCTGTTATATTCACGATTTCTTTCAGAAGTGCAGAATGTCATAGTTCTCTTTGAATAAATCTGTTATTCTTGTCAATTGCATATAAAATCATAAGCATTTTTACAATTTGTATTAGGAACGCAGAAACTCTTAGGAGGTATCTGAATGAAATTTTGCTCCTGGTAGCAAGTTATAGTAAACTGTAATTCGTATGTATGGTAATTACTTATAAAGGAATCTGTAATGTAACATCTACTATTAGGAGCATAGAAAGAGAAGAAGGTAATTGAATGAAATCTGTTCCTATTCATTGCTTTGTAGGAAACTGTTATATTCACGATTTTTTCAGAAGTGCAGAATTCATAGTTCTCTTTGAATAAAACTGTTATTCTTGTCAATTGCATCTGAAATCATAAGCAATTTTACAATTTGTATTAGGAACACAGAAACTCTTAGGAGGTATCTGAATGAAATTTTGCTCCTGGTAGCAAGTTATAGTAAACTGTAATTGGTATGTATGGTAATTACTTATAAAGGAATCTGTAATGTAACATCTACTATTAGGAGCATAGAAAGAGAAGTAGGTAATTGAATGAAATCTGTTCCTATTCATTGCTTTGCAGGAAACTGTTATATTCACGATTTCTTTCAGAAGTGCACAGTCATAGTTCTCTTTGAATAAATCTGTTATTCTTGTCAATTGCATATGAAATCATAAGCATTTTTACAATTTGTATTAGGAACACAGAAACCCTTAGGAGGTATCTGAATAAAATTTTGCTCCTGGTAGTAAGTTATAGTAAACTGTAATTCGTATGTATGGCAATTACTTATAAAGGAATCTGAAATTTCACATCTATTAGGAGCATAGAAAGAGAAGCAGGTAACTGAATGAAATCTGTTCCTATTCATTGCTTTGCAGGAAACTGTTATATTCACGATTTCTTTCAGAAGTGCACAGTCATAGTTCTCTTTGAATCAAATCTGTTATTCTTGTCAATTGCATATAAAATCATTAGCATTTTTACAATTTGTATTAGGAACGCAGAAACTCTTAGGAGGTAGCTGAATGAAATTTCGCTCCTGGTAGCAAGTTATAGTAAACTGTAATTCGTATGTATGGTAATTACTTATAAAGGAATCTGAAATTTCACATCTACTATTAGGAGCATAGAAAGAAAAGAAGGTAACTGAATGAAATCTGTTCCTGTTCATTGCTTTACAGGAAACTGTTATATACACGATTTCTTTCAGAAGTGCAGAATGTCATAGTTCTCTTTGAATAAAACTGTTATCCTTGTCAATTGCATATGAAATCATAAGCATTTTTACAATTTGTATTAGGAACACAGAAACCCTTAGGAGGTATCTGAATGAAATTTAGCTCCTGGTACCAAAAGTTATAGTAAACTGTAATTCGTATTTATGGTAATTGCTTATAAAGGAATCTGAAATTTCACATCTACTATTAGGAGCATAGAAAGAGAAGAAGGTAACTGAATGAAATCTGTTCCTATTCATTGCTTTGCAGGAAACTGTTATATTCACGATTTCTTTCAGAAGTGCACAGTCATAGTTCTCTTTGAATAAATCTGTTATTCTTGTCAATTGCATATGAAATCATAAGCATTTTTACAATTTGTATTAGGAACACAGAAACCCTTAGGAGGTATCTGAATAAAATTTTGCTCCTGGTAGTAAGTTATAGTAAACTGTAATTCGTATGTATGGCAATTACTTATAAAGGAATCTGAAATTTCACATCTATTAGGAGCATAGAAAGAGAAGCAGGTAACTGAATGAAATCTGTTCCTATTCATTGCTTTGCAGGAAACTGTTATATTCACGATTTCTTTCAGAAGTGCACAGTCATAGTTCTCTTTGAATCAAATCTGTTATTCTTGTCAATTGCATATAAAATCATTAGCATTTTTACAATTTGTATTAGGAACGCAGAAACTCTTAGGAGGTAGCTGAATGAAATTTCGCTCCTGGTAGCAAGTTATAGTAAACTGTAATTCGTATGTATGGTAATTACTTATAAAGGAATCTGAAATTTCACATCTACTATTAGGAGCATAGAAAGAAAAGAAGGTAACTGAATGAAATCTGTTCCTGTTCATTGCTTTACAGGAAACTGTTATATACACGATTTCTTTCAGAAGTGCAGAATGTCATAGTTCTCTTTGAATAAAACTGTTATCCTTGTCAATTGCATATGAAATCATAAGCATTTTTACAATTTGTATTAGGAACACAGAAACCCTTAGGAGGTATCTGAATGAAATTTAGCTCCTGGTACCAAAAGTTATAGTAAACTGTAATTCGTATTTATGGTAATTGCTTATAAAGGAATCTGAAATTTCACATCTACTATTAGGAGCATAGAAAGAGAAGAAGGTAACTGAATGAAATCTGTTCCTATTCATTGCTTTGCAGGAAACTGTTATATTCATGATATCTTTCATAGGTGCAGAATGTCATAGTTCTCTTGGAATAAAACCGTTATTCTTGTCAATTGCATATAAAATCATAAGCATTTTTACAATTTGTATTAGGAACGCAGAAACTCTTAGAAGGTATCTGAATGAAATTTTGCTCCTGGTAGCAAAAGTTATAGTAAACTGTAATTCGTATTTATGGTAATTACTTATAAAGGAATCTGTAATTTCACATCTACTATTAGGAGCATAGAAAGAGAAGAAGGTAATTGAATGAAATCTATTCCTATTCATAGCTTTGTAGGAAACTGTTATATCAACGATTTCTTTCAGAAGTGCAGAATATCATAGTTCTCTTTGAATAAAACTGTTATTCTTGTCAATTGCTTATAAAATCATAAGAATTTTAACAATTTGAATTAGGAACACAGAAACTCTTAGGAGGTATCTGAATGAAATTTTGCTCCTGGTACTAAAAGTAATAGTAAACTGTAATTCATATTTATGTTAATTACTTATAAGAGAATATGTAATTTCACATCTACTATTAGGAGCATAGAAAGAGAAGGAGGTACTTGATAAAATGTGCTCCTATTCATTGCTTTATGGGAAACTGTTATATTCATGATTTCTTTTAGAGGTGCAGAATGTCATAGTTCTCTTTGAATAAAACTGTTATTCTTGTCAATTGCTTATAAAATTATAAGCATTTTTACAATATGTATTAGGAACACAGAAACCCTTAGGAGGTATCTGAATGAAATTTTGCTCCTGGTAGCAAAAGTTATAGTAAACTGTAATTCGTATTTATGGTAATTACTAATAAAGGAATCTGTAATTTAACATCTACTATTAGGAGCAGAGAAAGAGAAGAAGGTAACTTTATGAAATCTGTTCCTATTCATTGCTTTGCAGCAAACTGTTATATTCACGATTTCTTTCAGAAGTGCACAGTCATAGTTCTCTTTGAATAAATCTGTTATTCTTGTCAATTGCATATAAAATCATAAGCATTTTTACAATTTTTATTAGGAACACAGAAACTCTTAGGAGGTATCTGAATGAAATTTTGCTCCTGGTAGCAAAAGTTATAGTAAACTGTAATTCGTATTTATGGTAATTACTTATAAAGGAATCTGTAATTTAACATCTACTATTAGGAGCATAGAAAAAGAAGGTAACTGAATGAAATCTGTCCCTATTCATTGCTTTGCAGGAAACTGTTATATTCACGATTTCTTTCAGAAGTGCAGAATGTCATAGTTCTCATTGAATAAAACTGTTATTCTTGTCAATTGCATATAAAATCATAAGCATTTTTACAATTTTTATTAGGAACACAGAAACTCTTAGGAGGTATCTGAATGAAATTTTGCTCCTGGTAGCAAAAGTTATAGTAAACTGTAATTCGTATTTATGGTAATTACTTATAAAGGAATCTGTAATTTAACATCTACTATTAGGAGCATAGAAAAAGAAGGTAACTGAATGAAATCTGTCCCTATTCATTGCTTTGCAGGAAACTGTTATATACACGATTTCTTTCAGAAGTGCAGAATGTCATAGTTCTCATTGAATAAAACTGTTATTCTTGTCAATTGCATATAAAATCATAAGCATTTTTACAATTTTTATTAGGAACACAGAAACCCTTAGGAGGTATCTGAATGAAATTTTGCTCCTGGTACCAAAAGTTATAGTCAACTGTAATTCGTATTTATGGTAATTGCTTATAAAGGAATCTGAAATTTCACATCTACTATTACGGGCACAGAAAGAGAAGGCGGTAATTGAAAGAAATCTGTTCTTGTTCATTGCTTTGCAGGAAACTGTTATATACACGATTTCTTTCAGAAGTGCAGAATATCATAGTTCTCTTTGAATAAATCTGTTATTCTTGTCAATTGCATATGAAATCATAAGCATTTTTACAATTTGCATTAGGAACACAGAAACTCTTAGGAGGTATCTGAATGAAATTTTGCTCCTGGTAGTAAGTTATAGTAAACTGTAATTCGTATGTATGGTAATTTACTTATAAAGGAATCTGAAATTTCACATCTACTATTAGGAGCATAGAAAGAGAAGCAGGTAACTGAATTAAATCTGTTCCTATTCATTGCTTTTCAGGAAACTGTTATATTCACGATTTCTTTCAGAAGTGCACAGTCATAGTTCTCTTTGAATAAATCTGTTATTCTTGTCAATTGCATATAAAATCATAAGCATTTTTACAATTTGTATTAGGAACGCAGAAACTCTTAGGAGGTACCTGAATGAAATTTTGCTCCTGGTAGCAAGTTATAGTAAACTGTAATTCGTATGTATGGTAATTACTTATAAAGGAATCTGAAATTTCACATCTACTATTAGGAGCATAGAAAGAGAAGAAGGTAACTGAATGAAATCTGTTCCTATTCATTGCTTTGCAGGAAACTGTTATATTCACGATTTCTTTCAGAAGTGCACAGTCATAGTTCTCTTTGAATAAATCTGTTATTCTTGTCAATTGCATATAAAATCATAAGCATTTTTACAATTTGTATTAGGAACACAGAAACTCTTAGGAGGTATCTGAATGAAATTTTGCTCCTGGTAGCAAGTTATAGTAAACTGTAATTCGTATGTATGGTAATTACTTATAAAGGAATCTGTAATGTAACATCTACTATTAGGAGCATAGAAAGAGAAGAAGGTAATTGAATGAAATCTGTTCCTATTCATTGCTTTGCAGGAAACTGTTATATTCACGATTTCTTTCAGAAGTGCAGAATATCATAGTTTTCTTTGAATAAATCTGTTATTCTTGTCAATTGCATATGAAATCATAAGCATTTTTACAATTTGTATTAGGAACACAGAAACTCTTAGGAGGTATCTGAATAAAATTTTGCTCCTGGTAGTAAGTTATAGTAAACTGTAATTCGTATGTATGGCAATTACTTATAAAGGAATCTGAAATTTCACATCTATTAGGAGCATAGAAAGAGAAGCAGGTAACTGAATGAAATCTGTTCCTATTCATTGCTTTGCAGGAAACTGTTATATTCACGATTTCTTTCAGAAGTGCACAGTCATAGTTCTCTTTGAATCAAATCTGTTATTCTTGTCAATTGCATATAAAATCATAAGCATTTTTACAATTTGTATTAGGAACGCAGAAACTCTTAGGAGGTAGCTGAATGAAATTTCGCTCCTGGTAGCAAGTTATAGTAAACTGTAATTCGTATGTATGGTAATTACTTATAAAGGAATCTGAAATTTCACATCTACTATTAGGAGCATAGAAAGAAAAGAAGGTAACTGAATGAAATCTGTTCCTGTTCATTGCTTTACAGGAAACTGTTATATACACGATTTCTTTCAGAAGTGCAGAATGTCATAGTTCTCTTTGAATAAAACTGTTATCCTTGTCAATTGCATATGAAATCATAAGCATTTTTACAATTTGTATTAGGAACACAGAAACCCTTAGGAGGTATCTGAATGAAATTTAGCTCCTGGTACCAAAAGTTATAGTAAACTGTAATTCGTATTTATGGTAATTGCTTATAAAGGAATCTGAAATTTCACATCTACTATTAGGAGCATAGAAAGAGAAGAAGGTAACTGAATGAAATCTGTTCCTATTCATTGCTTTGCAGGAAACTGTTATATTCATGATATCTTTCATAGGTGCAGAATGTCATAGTTTTCTTGGAATAAAACCGTTATTCTTGTCAATTGCATATAAAATCATAAGCATTTTTACAATTTGTATTAGGAACGCAGAAACTCTTAGACGGTATCTGAATGAAATTTTGCTCCTGGTAGCAAAAGTTATAGTAAACTGTAATTCGTATTTATGGTAATTACTTATAAAGGAATCTGTAATTTCACATCTACTATTAGGAGCATAGAAAGAGAAGAAGGTAATTGAATGAAATCTATTCCTATTCATAGCTTTGTAGGAAACTGTTATATCAACGATTTCTTTCAGAAGTGCAGAATATCATAGTTCTCTTTGAATAAAACTGTTATCCTTGTCAATTGCATATGAAATCATAAGCATTTTTACAATTTGTATTAGGAACACAGAAACCCTTAGGAGGTATCTGAATGAAATTTAGCTCCTGGTACCAAAAGTTATAGTAAATTGTAATTCGTATTTATGGTAATTGCTTATAAAGGAATCTGAAATTTCACATCTACTATTAGGAGCATAGAAAGAGAAGAAGGTAACTGAATGAAATCTGTTCCTATTCATTGCTTTGCAGGAAACTGTTATATTCACGATTTCTTTCAGAAGTGCACAGTCATAGTTCTCTTTGAATAAATCTGTTATTCTTGTCAATTGCATATGAAATCATAAGCATTTTTACAATTTGTATTAGGAACACAGAAACCCTTAGGAGGTATCTGAATAAAATTTTGCTCCTGGTAGTAAGTTATAGTAAACTGTAATTCGTATGTATGGCAATTACTTATAAAGGAATCTGAAATTTCACATCTATTAGGAGCATAGAAAGAGAAGCAGGTAACTGAATGAAATCTGTTCCTATTCATTGCTTTGCAGGAAACTGTTATATTCACGATTTCTTTCAGAAGTGCACAGTCATAGTTCTCTTTGAATAAATCTGTTATTCTTGTCAATTGCATATGAAATCATAAGCATTTTTACAATTTGTATTAGGAACACAGAAACCCTTAGGAGGTATCTGAATAAAATTTTGCTCCTGGTAGTAAGTTATAGTAAACTGTAATTCGTATGTATGGCAATTACTTATAAAGGAATCTGAAATTTCACATCTATTAGGAGCATAGAAAGAGAAGCAGGTAACTGAATGAAATCTGTTCCTATTCATTGCTTTGCAGGAAACTGTTATATTCACGATTTCTTTCAGAAGTGCACAGTCATAGTTCTCTTTGAATAAATCTGTTATTCTTGTCAATTGCATATGAAATCATAAGCATTTTTACAATTTGTATTAGGAACACAGAAACCCTTAGGAGGTATCTGAATAAAATTTTGCTCCTGGTAGTAAGTTATAGTAAACTGTAATTCGTATGTATGGCAATTACTTATAAAGGAATCTGAAATTTCACATCTATTAGGAGCATAGAAAGAGAAGCAGGTAACTGAATGAAATCTGTTCCTATTCATTGCTTTGCAGGAAACTGTTATATTCACGATTTCTTTCAGAAGTGCACAGTCATAGTTCTCTTTGAATCAAATCTGTTATTCTTGTCAATTGCATATAAAATCATTAGCATTTTTACAATTTGTATTAGGAACGCAGAAACTCTTAGGAGGTAGCTGAATGAAATTTCGCTCCTGGTAGCAAGTTATAGTAAACTGTAATTCGTATGTATGGTAATTACTTATAAAGGAATCTGAAATTTCACATCTACTATTAGGAGCATAGAAAGAAAAGAAGGTAACTGAATGAAATCTGTTCCTGTTCATTGCTTTACAGGAAACTGTTATATACACGATTTCTTTCAGAAGTGCAGAATGTCATAGTTCTCTTTGAATAAAACTGTTATCCTTGTCAATTGCATATGAAATCATAAGCATTTTTACAATTTGTATTAGGAACACAGAAACCCTTAGGAGGTATCTGAATGAAATTTAGCTCCTGGTACCAAAAGTTATAGTAAACTGTAATTCGTATTTATGGTAATTGCTTATAAAGGAATCTGAAATTTCACATCTACTATTAGGAGCATAGAAAGAGAAGAAGGTAACTGAATGAAATCTGTTCCTATTCATTGCTTTGCAGGAAACTGTTATATTCATGATATCTTTCATAGGTGCAGAATGTCATAGTTCTCTTGGAATAAAACCGTTATTCTTGTCAATTGCATATAAAATCATAAGCATTTTTACAATTTGTATTAGGAACGCAGAAACTCTTAGAAGGTATCTGAATGAAATTTTGCTCCTGGTAGCAAAAGTTATAGTAAACTGTAATTCGTATTTATGGTAATTACTTATAAAGGAATCTGTAATTTCACATCTACTATTAGGAGCATAGAAAGAGAAGAAGGTAATTGAATGAAATCTATTCCTATTCATAGCTTTGTAGGAAACTGTTATATCAACGATTTCTTTCAGAAGTGCAGAATATCATAGTTCTCTTTGAATAAAACTGTTATTCTTGTCAATTGCTTATAAAATCATAAGAATTTTAACAATTTGAATTAGGAACACAGAAACTCTTAGGAGGTATCTGAATGAAATTTTGCTCCTGGTACTAAAAGTAATAGTAAACTGTAATTCATATTTATGTTAATTACTTATAAGAGAATATGTAATTTCACATCTACTATTAGGAGCATAGAAAGAGAAGGAGGTACTTGATAAAATGTGCTCCTATTCATTGCTTTATGGGAAACTGTTATATTCATGATTTCTTTTAGAGGTGCAGAATGTCATAGTTCTCTTTGAATAAAACTGTTATTCTTGTCAATTGCTTATAAAATTATAAGCATTTTTACAATATGTATTAGGAACACAGAAACCCTTAGGAGGTATCTGAATGAAATTTTGCTCCTGGTAGCAAAAGTTATAGTAAACTGTAATTCGTATTTATGGTAATTACTAATAAAGGAATCTGTAATTTAACATCTACTATTAGGAGCAGAGAAAGAGAAGAAGGTAACTTTATGAAATCTGTTCCTATTCATTGCTTTGCAGCAAACTGTTATATTCACGATTTCTTTCAGAAGTGCACAGTCATAGTTCTCTTTGAATAAATCTGTTATTCTTGTCAATTGCATATAAAATCATAAGCATTTTTACAATTTTTATTAGGAACACAGAAACTCTTAGGAGGTATCTGAATGAAATTTTGCTCCTGGTAGCAAAAGTTATAGTAAACTGTAATTCGTATTTATGGTAATTACTTATAAAGGAATCTGTAATTTAACATCTACTATTAGGAGCATAGAAAAAGAAGGTAACTGAATGAAATCTGTCCCTATTCATTGCTTTGCAGGAAACTGTTATATTCACGATTTCTTTCAGAAGTGCAGAATGTCATAGTTCTCATTGAATAAAACTGTTATTCTTGTCAATTGCATATAAAATCATAAGCATTTTTACAATTTTTATTAGGAACACAGAAACTCTTAGGAGGTATCTGAATGAAATTTTGCTCCTGGTAGCAAAAGTTATAGTAAACTGTAATTCGTATTTATGGTAATTACTTATAAAGGAATCTGTAATTTAACATCTACTATTAGGAGCATAGAAAAAGAAGGTAACTGAATGAAATCTGTCCCTATTCATTGCTTTGCAGGAAACTGTTATATACACGATTTCTTTCAGAAGTGCAGAATGTCATAGTTCTCATTGAATAAAACTGTTATTCTTGTCAATTGCATATAAAATCATAAGCATTTTTACAATTTTTATTAGGAACACAGAAACCCTTAGGAGGTATCTGAATGAAATTTTGCTCCTGGTACCAAAAGTTATAGTCAACTGTAATTCGTATTTATGGTAATTGCTTATAAAGGAATCTGAAATTTCACATCTACTATTACGGGCACAGAAAGAGAAGGCGGTAATTGAAAGAAATCTGTTCTTGTTCATTGCTTTGCAGGAAACTGTTATATACACGATTTCTTTCAGAAGTGCAGAATATCATAGTTCTCTTTGAATAAATCTGTTATTCTTGTCAATTGCATATGAAATCATAAGCATTTTTACAATTTGCATTAGGAACACAGAAACTCTTAGGAGGTATCTGAATGAAATTTTGCTCCTGGTAGTAAGTTATAGTAAACTGTAATTCGTATGTATGGTAATTTACTTATAAAGGAATCTGAAATTTCACATCTACTATTAGGAGCATAGAAAGAGAAGCAGGTAACTGAATTAAATCTGTTCCTATTCATTGCTTTTCAGGAAACTGTTATATTCACGATTTCTTTCAGAAGTGCACAGTCATAGTTCTCTTTGAATAAATCTGTTATTCTTGTCAATTGCATATAAAATCATAAGCATTTTTACAATTTGTATTAGGAACGCAGAAACTCTTAGGAGGTACCTGAATGAAATTTTGCTCCTGGTAGCAAGTTATAGTAAACTGTAATTCGTATGTATGGTAATTCTTATAAAGGAATCTGAAATTTCACATCTACTATTAGGAGCATAGAAAGAGAAGAAGGTAACTGAATGAAATCTGTTCCTATTCATTGCTTTGCAGGAAACTGTTATATTCACGATTTCTTTCAGAAGTGCACAGTCATAGTTCTCTTTGAATAAATCTGTTATTCTTGTCAATTGCATATAAAATCATAAGCATTTTTACAATTTGTATTAGGAACACAGAAACTCTTAGGAGGTATCTGAATGAAATTTTGCTCCTGGTAGCAAGTTATAGTAAACTGTAATTCGTATGTATGGTAATTACTTATAAAGGAATCTGTAATGTAACATCTACTATTAGGAGCATAGAAAGAGAAGAAGGTAATTGAATGAAATCTGTTCCTATTCATTGCTTTGCAGGAAACTGTTATATTCACGATTTCTTTCAGAAGTGCAGAATATCATAGTTTTCTTTGAATAAATCTGTTATTCTTGTCAATTGCATATGAAATCATAAGCATTTTTACAATTTGTATTAGGAACACAGAAACTCTTAGGAGGTATCTGAATAAAATTTTGCTCCTGGTAGTAAGTTATAGTAAACTGTAATTCGTATGTATGGCAATTACTTATAAAGGAATCTGAAATTTCACATCTATTAGGAGCATAGAAAGAGAAGCAGGTAACTGAATGAAATCTGTTCCTATTCATTGCTTTGCAGGAAACTGTTATATTCACGATTTCTTTCAGAAGTGCACAGTCATAGTTCTCTTTGAATCAAATCTGTTATTCTTGTCAATTGCATATAAAATCATAAGCATTTTTACAATTTGTATTAGGAACGCAGAAACTCTTAGGAGGTAGCTGAATGAAATTTCGCTCCTGGTAGCAAGTTATAGTAAACTGTAATTCGTATGTATGGTAATTACTTATAAAGGAATCTGAAATTTCACATCTACTATTAGGAGCATAGAAAGAAAAGAAGGTAACTGAATGAAATCTGTTCCTGTTCATTGCTTTACAGGAAACTGTTATATACACGATTTCTTTCAGAAGTGCAGAATGTCATAGTTCTCTTTGAATAAAACTGTTATCCTTGTCAATTGCATATGAAATCATAAGCATTTTTACAATTTGTATTAGGAACACAGAAACCCTTAGGAGGTATCTGAATGAAATTTAGCTCCTGGTACCAAAAGTTATAGTAAACTGTAATTCGTATTTATGGTAATTGCTTATAAAGGAATCTGAAATTTCACATCTACTATTAGGAGCATAGAAAGAGAAGAAGGTAACTGAATGAAATCTGTTCCTATTCATTGCTTTGCAGGAAACTGTTATATTCATGATATCTTTCATAGGTGCAGAATGTCATAGTTTTCTTGGAATAAAACCGTTATTCTTGTCAATTGCATATAAAATCATAAGCATTTTTACAATTTGTATTAGGAACGCAGAAACTCTTAGACGGTATCTGAATGAAATTTTGCTCCTGGTAGCAAAAGTTATAGTAAACTGTAATTCGTATTTATGGTAATTACTTATAAAGGAATCTGTAATTTCACATCTACTATTAGGAGCATAGAAAGAGAAGAAGGTAATTGAATGAAATCTATTCCTATTCATAGCTTTGTAGGAAACTGTTATATCAACGATTTCTTTCAGAAGTGCAGAATATCATAGTTCTCTTTGAATAAAACTGTTATCCTTGTCAATTGCATATGAAATCATAAGCATTTTTACAATTTGTATTAGGAACACAGAAACCCTTAGGAGGTATCTGAATGAAATTTAGCTCCTGGTACCAAAAGTTATAGTAAACTGTAATTCGTATTTATGGTAATTGCTTATAAAGGAATCTGAAATTTCACATCTACTATTAGGAGCATAGAAAGAGAAGAAGGTAACTGAATGAAATCTGTTCCTATTCATTGCTTTGCAGGAAACTGTTATATTCACGATTTCTTTCAGAAGTGCACAGTCATAGTTCTCTTTGAATAAATCTGTTATTCTTGTCAATTGCATATGAAATCATAAGCATTTTTACAATTTGTATTAGGAACACAGAAACCCTTAGGAGGTATCTGAATAAAATTTTGCTCCTGGTAGTAAGTTATAGTAAACTGTAATTCGTATGTATGGCAATTACTTATAAAGGAATCTGAAATTTCACATCTATTAGGAGCATAGAAAGAGAAGCAGGTAACTGAATGAAATCTGTTCCTATTCATTGCTTTGCAGGAAACTGTTATATTCACGATTTCTTTCAGAAGTGCACAGTCATAGTTCTCTTTGAATCAAATCTGTTATTCTTGTCAATTGCATATAAAATCATTAGCATTTTTACAATTTGTATTAGGAACGCAGAAACTCTTAGGAGGTAGCTGAATGAAATTTCGCTCCTGGTAGCAAGTTATAGTAAACTGTAATTCGTATGTATGGTAATTACTTATAAAGGAATCTGAAATTTCACATCTACTATTAGGAGCATAGAAAGAAAAGAAGGTAACTGAATGAAATCTGTTCCTGTTCATTGCTTTACAGGAAACTGTTATATACACGATTTCTTTCAGAAGTGCAGAATGTCATAGTTCTCTTTGAATAAAACTGTTATCCTTGTCAATTGCATATGAAATCATAAGCATTTTTACAATTTGTATTAGGAACACAGAAACCCTTAGGAGGTATCTGAATGAAATTTAGCTCCTGGTACCAAAAGTTATAGTAAACTGTAATTCGTATTTATGGTAATTGCTTATAAAGGAATCTGAAATTTCACATCTACTATTAGGAGCATAGAAAGAGAAGAAGGTAACTGAATGAAATCTGTTCCTATTCATTGCTTTGCAGGAAACTGTTATATTCATGATATCTTTCATAGGTGCAGAATGTCATAGTTCTCTTGGAATAAAACCGTTATTCTTGTCAATTGCATATAAAATCATAAGCATTTTTACAATTTGTATTAGGAACGCAGAAACTCTTAGAAGGTATCTGAATGAAATTTTGCTCCTGGTAGCAAAAGTTATAGTAAACTGTAATTCGTATTTATGGTAATTACTTATAAAGGAATCTGTAATTTCACATCTACTATTAGGAGCATAGAAAGAGAAGAAGGTAATTGAATGAAATCTATTCCTATTCATAGCTTTGTAGGAAACTGTTATATCAACGATTTCTTTCAGAAGTGCAGAATATCATAGTTCTCTTTGAATAAAACTGTTATTCTTGTCAATTGCTTATAAAATCATAAGAATTTTAACAATTTGAATTAGGAACACAGAAACTCTTAGGAGGTATCTGAATGAAATTTTGCTCCTGGTACTAAAAGTAATAGTAAACTGTAATTCATATTTATGTTAATTACTTATAAGAGAATATGTAATTTCACATCTACTATTAGGAGCATAGAAAGAGAAGGAGGTACTTGATAAAATGTGCTCCTATTCATTGCTTTATGGGAAACTGTTATATTCATGATTTCTTTTAGAGGTGCAGAATGTCATAGTTCTCTTTGAATAAAACTGTTATTCTTGTCAATTGCTTATAAAATTATAAGCATTTTTACAATATGTATTAGGAACACAGAAACCCTTAGGAGGTATCTGAATGAAATTTTGCTCCTGGTAGCAAAAGTTATAGTAAACTGTAATTCGTATTTATGGTAATTACTAATAAAGGAATCTGTAATTTAACATCTACTATTAGGAGCAGAGAAAGAGAAGAAGGTAACTTTATGAAATCTGTTCCTATTCATTGCTTTGCAGCAAACTGTTATATTCACGATTTCTTTCAGAAGTGCACAGTCATAGTTCTCTTTGAATAAATCTGTTATTCTTGTCAATTGCATATAAAATCATAAGCATTTTTACAATTTTTATTAGGAACACAGAAACTCTTAGGAGGTATCTGAATGAAATTTTGCTCCTGGTAGCAAAAGTTATAGTAAACTGTAATTCGTATTTATGGTAATTACTTATAAAGGAATCTGTAATTTAACATCTACTATTAGGAGCATAGAAAAAGAAGGTAACTGAATGAAATCTGTCCCTATTCATTGCTTTGCAGGAAACTGTTATATTCACGATTTCTTTCAGAAGTGCAGAATGTCATAGTTCTCATTGAATAAAACTGTTATTCTTGTCAATTGCATATAAAATCATAAGCATTTTTACAATTTTTATTAGGAACACAGAAACTCTTAGGAGGTATCTGAATGAAATTTTGCTCCTGGTAGCAAAAGTTATAGTAAACTGTAATTCGTATTTATGGTAATTACTTATAAAGGAATCTGTAATTTAACATCTACTATTAGGAGCATAGAAAAAGAAGGTAACTGAATGAAATCTGTCCCTATTCATTGCTTTGCAGGAAACTGTTATATACACGATTTCTTTCAGAAGTGCAGAATGTCATAGTTCTCATTGAATAAAACTGTTATTCTTGTCAATTGCATATAAAATCATAAGCATTTTTACAATTTTTATTAGGAACACAGAAACCCTTAGGAGGTATCTGAATGAAATTTTGCTCCTGGTACCAAAAGTTATAGTCAACTGTAATTCGTATGTATGGTAATTTACTTATAAAGGAATCTGAAATTTCACATCTACTATTAGGAGCATAGAAAGAGAAGCAGGTAACTGAATTAAATCTGTTCCTATTCATTGCTTTTCAGGAAACTGTTATATTCACGATTTCTTTCAGAAGTGCACAGTCATAGTTCTCTTTGAATAAATCTGTTATTCTTGTCAATTGCATATAAAATCATAAGCATTTTTACAATTTGTATTAGGAACGCAGAAACTCTTAGGAGGTACCTGAATGAAATTTTGCTCCTGGTAGCAAGTTATAGTAAACTGTAATTCGTATGTATGGTAATTACTTATAAAGGAATCTGAAATTTCACATCTACTATTAGGAGCATAGAAAGAGAAGAAGGTAACTGAATGAAATCTGTTCCTATTCATTGCTTTGCAGGAAACTGTTATATTCACGATTTCTTTCAGAAGTGCACAGTCATAGTTCTCTTTGAATAAATCTGTTATTCTTGTCAATTGCATATAAAATCATAAGCATTTTTACAATTTGTATTAGGAACACAGAAACTCTTAGGAGGTATCTGAATGAAATTTTGCTCCTGGTAGCAAGTTATAGTAAACTGTAATTCGTATGTATGGTAATTACTTATAAAGGAATCTGTAATGTAACATCTACTATTAGGAGCATAGAAAGAGAAGAAGGTAATTGAATGAAATCTGTTCCTATTCATTGCTTTGCAGGAAACTGTTATATTCACGATTTCTTTCAGAAGTGCAGAATATCATAGTTTTCTTTGAATAAATCTGTTATTCTTGTCAATTGCATATGAAATCATAAGCATTTTTACAATTTGTATTAGGAACACAGAAACTCTTAGGAGGTATCTGAATAAAATTTTGCTCCTGGTAGTAAGTTATAGTAAACTGTAATTCGTATGTATGGCAATTACTTATAAAGGAATCTGAAATTTCACATCTATTAGGAGCATAGAAAGAGAAGCAGGTAACTGAATGAAATCTGTTCCTATTCATTGCTTTGCAGGAAACTGTTATATTCACGATTTCTTTCAGAAGTGCACAGTCATAGTTCTCTTTGAATCAAATCTGTTATTCTTGTCAATTGCATATAAAATCATAAGCATTTTTACAATTTGTATTAGGAACGCAGAAACTCTTAGGAGGTAGCTGAATGAAATTTCGCTCCTGGTAGCAAGTTATAGTAAACTGTAATTCGTATGTATGGTAATTACTTATAAAGGAATCTGAAATTTCACATCTACTATTAGGAGCATAGAAAGAAAAGAAGGTAACTGAATGAAATCTGTTCCTGTTCATTGCTTTACAGGAAACTGTTATATACACGATTTCTTTCAGAAGTGCAGAATGTCATAGTTCTCTTTGAATAAAACTGTTATCCTTGTCAATTGCATATGAAATCATAAGCATTTTTACAATTTGTATTAGGAACACAGAAACCCTTAGGAGGTATCTGAATGAAATTTAGCTCCTGGTACCAAAAGTTATAGTAAACTGTAATTCGTATTTATGGTAATTGCTTATAAAGGAATCTGAAATTTCACATCTACTATTAGGAGCATAGAAAGAGAAGAAGGTAACTGAATGAAATCTGTTCCTATTCATTGCTTTGCAGGAAACTGTTATATTCATGATATCTTTCATAGGTGCAGAATGTCATAGTTTTCTTGGAATAAAACCGTTATTCTTGTCAATTGCATATAAAATCATAAGCATTTTTACAATTTGTATTAGGAACGCAGAAACTCTTAGACGGTATCTGAATGAAATTTTGCTCCTGGTAGCAAAAGTTATAGTAAACTGTAATTCGTATTTATGGTAATTACTTATAAAGGAATCTGTAATTTCACATCTACTATTAGGAGCATAGAAAGAGAAGAAGGTAATTGAATGAAATCTATTCCTATTCATAGCTTTGTAGGAAACTGTTATATCAACGATTTCTTTCAGAAGTGCAGAATATCATAGTTCTCTTTGAATAAAACTGTTATCCTTGTCAATTGCATATGAAATCATAAGCATTTTTACAATTTGTATTAGGAACACAGAAACCCTTAGGAGGTATCTGAATGAAATTTAGCTCCTGGTACCAAAAGTTATAGTAAACTGTAATTCGTATTTATGGTAATTGCTTATAAAGGAATCTGAAATTTCACATCTACTATTAGGAGCATAGAAAGAGAAGAAGGTAACTGAATGAAATCTGTTCCTATTCATTGCTTTGCAGGAAACTGTTATATTCATGATATCTTTCATAGGTGCAGAATGTCATAGTTTTCTTGGAATAAAACCGTTATTCTTGTCAATTGCATATAAAATCATAAGCATTTTTACAATTTGTATTAGGAACGCAGAAACTCTTAGACGGTATCTGAATGAAATTTTGCTCCTGGTAGCAAAAGTTATAGTAAACTGTAATTCGTATTTATGGTAATTACTTATAAAGGAATCTGTAATTTCACATCTACTATTAGGAGCATAGAAAGAGAAGAAGGTAATTGAATGAAATCTATTCCTATTCATAGCTTTGTAGGAAACTGTTATATCAACGATTTCTTTCAGAAGTGCAGAATATCATAGTTCTCTTTGAATAAAACTGTTATTCTTGTCAATTGCTTATAAAATCATAAGAATTTTAACAATTTGAATTAGGAACACAGAAACTCTTAGGAGGTATCTGAATGAAATTTTGCTCCTGGTACTAAAAGTAATAGTAAACTGTAATTCATATTTATGTTAATTACTTATAAGAGAATATGTAATTTCACATCTACTATTAGGAGCATAGAAAGAGAAGGAGGTACTTGATAAAATGTGCTCCTATTCATTGCTTTATGGGAAACTGTTATATTCATGATTTCTTTTAGAGGTGCAGAATGTCATAGTTCTCTTTGAATAAAACTGTTATTCTTGTCAATTGCTTATAAAATTATAAGCATTTTTACAATATGTATTAGGAACACAGAAACCCTTAGGAGGTATCTGAATGAAATTTTGCTCCTGGTAGCAAAAGTTATAGTAAACTGTAATTCGTATTTATGGTAATTACTAATAAAGGAATCTGTAATTTAACATCTACTATTAGGAGCAGAGAAAGAGAAGAAGGTAACTTTATGAAATCTGTTCCTATTCATTGCTTTGCAGCAAACTGTTATATTCACGATTTCTTTCAGAAGTGCACAGTCATAGTTCTCTTTGAATAAATCTGTTATTCTTGTCAATTGCATATAAAATCATAAGCATTTTTACAATTTTTATTAGGAACACAGAAACTCTTAGGAGGTATCTGAATGAAATTTTGCTCCTGGTAGCAAAAGTTATAGTAAACTGTAATTCGTATTTATGGTAATTACTTATAAAGGAATCTGTAATTTAACATCTACTATTAGGAGCATAGAAAAAGAAGGTAACTGAATGAAATCTGTCCCTATTCATTGCTTTGCAGGAAACTGTTATATTCACGATTTCTTTCAGAAGTGCAGAACGTCATAGTTCTCTTTGAATGAAACTGTTATTCTTGTCAATTGCATATAAAATCATAAGCATTTTTACAATTTTTATTAGGAACACAGAAACTCTTAGGAGTTATCTGAATGAAATTTTGATCCTGGTAGCAAAAGTTATAGTAAACTGTAATTCGTATTTATGGTAATTACTTATAAAAGAATCTGTAATTTAACATCTACTATTAGGAGCATAGAAAAAGAAGGTAATTGAATGAAATCTGTTCCTATTCATTGCTTTGCAGGAAACTGTTATATACACGATTTCTTTCAGAAGTGCAGAATGTCATAGTTCTCATTGAATAAAACTGTTATTCTTGTCAATTGCATATAAAATCATAAGCATTTTTACAATTTTAATTAGGAACACAGAAACTCTTAGGAGGTATCTGAATGAAATTTTGCTCCTGGTAGCAAAAGTTATAGTAAACTGTAATTCGTATTTACGGTAATTACTTATAAAGGAATCTGTAATTTAACATCTACTATTAGGAGCATAGAAAGAGAAGACGGTAATTGAATGAAATCTGTTCCTATTCATTGCTTTGCAGGAAACTGTTATATTCACGATTTCTTTCAGAAGTGCAGAACGTCATAGTTCTCTTTGAATAAAACTGATATTCTTGTCAATTGCATATAAAATCATAAGCATTTTTACAATTTTTATTAGGAACACAGAAACTCTTAGGAGGTATCTGAATGAAATTTTGCTCCTGGTAGCAAAAGTTATAGTAAACTGTAATTCGTATTTATGGTAATTACTTATAAAGGAATCTGTAATTTAACATCTACTATTAGGAGCATAGAAAGAGAAGACGGTAATTGAATGAAATCTGTTCCTATTCATTGCTTTGCAGGAAACTGTTATATTCACGATTTCTTTCAGAAGTGCAGAATGTCATAGTTCTCTTTGAATAAAACTGTTATTCTTGTCAATTGCATATAAAATCATAAGCATTTTTACAATTTTTATTAGGAACACAGAAACTCTTAGGAGGTATCTGAATGAAATTTTGCTCCTGGTACTAAAAGTAATAGTAAACTGTAATTCATATTTATGTTAATTACTTATAAGAGAATATGTAATTTCACATCTACTATTAGGAGCATAGAAAGAGAAGGAGGTACTTGATAAAATGTGCTCCTATTCATTGCTTTATGGGAAACTGTTATATTCATGATTTCTTTTAGAGGTGCAGAATGTCATAGTTCTCTTTGAATAAAACTGTTATTCTTGTCAATTGCTTATAAAATTATAAGCATTTTTACAATATGTATTAGGAACACAGAAACCCTTAGGAGGTATCTGAATGAAATTTTGCTCCTGGTAGCAAAAGTTATAGTAAACTGTAATTCGTATTTATGGTAATTACTAATAAAGGAATCTGTAATTTAACATCTACTATTAGGAGCAGAGAAAGAGAAGAAGGTAACTTTATGAAATCTGTTCCTATTCATTGCTTTGCAGCAAACTGTTATATTCACGATTTCTTTCAGAAGTGCACAGTCATAGTTCTCTTTGAATAAATCTGTTATTCTTGTCAATTGCATATAAAATCATAAGCATTTTTACAATTTTTATTAGGAACACAGAAACTCTTAGGAGGTATCTGAATGAAATTTTGCTCCTGGTAGCAAAAGTTATAGTAAACTGTAATTCGTATTTATGGTAATTACTTATAAAGGAATCTGTAATTTAACATCTACTATTAGGAGCATAGAAAAAGAAGGTAACTGAATGAAATCTGTCCCTATTCATTGCTTTGCAGGAAACTGTTATATTCACGATTTCTTTCAGAAGTGCAGAACGTCATAGTTCTCTTTGAATGAAACTGTTATTCTTGTCAATTGCATATAAAATCATAAGCATTTTTACAATTTTTATTAGGAACACAGAAACTCTTAGGAGTTATCTGAATGAAATTTTGATCCTGGTAGCAAAAGTTATAGTAAACTGTAATTCGTATTTATGGTAATTACTTATAAAAGAATCTGTAATTTAACATCTACTATTAGGAGCATAGAAAAAGAAGGTAATTGAATGAAATCTGTTCCTATTCATTGCTTTGCAGGAAACTGTTATATACACGATTTCTTTCAGAAGTGCAGAATGTCATAGTTCTCATTGAATAAAACTGTTATTCTTGTCAATTGCATATAAAATCATAAGCATTTTTACAATTTTTATTAGGAACACAGAAACTCTTAGGAGGTATCTGAATGAAATTTTGCTCCTGGTAGCAAAAGTTATAGTAAACTGTAATTCGTATTTACGGTAATTACTTATAAAGGAATCTGTAATTTAACATCTACTATTAGGAGCATAGAAAGAGAAGACGGTAATTGAATGAAATCTGTTCCTATTCATTGCTTTGCAGGAAACTGTTATATTCACGATTTCTTTCAGAAGTGCAGAACGTCATAGTTCTCTTTGAATAAAACTGATATTCTTGTCAATTGCATATAAAATCATAAGCATTTTTACAATTTTTATTAGGAACACAGAAACTCTTAGGAGGTATCTGAATGAAATTTTGCTCCTGGTAGCAAAAGTTATAGTAAACTGTAATTCGTATTTATGGTAATTACTTATAAAGGAATCTGTAATTTAACATCTACTATTAGGAGCATAGAAAGAGAAGACGGTAATTGAATGAAATCTGTTCCTATTCATTGCTTTGCAGGAAACTGTTATATTCACGATTTCTTTCAGAAGTGCAGAATGTCATAGTTCTCTTTGAATAAAACTGTTATTCTTGTCAATTGCATATAAAATCATAAGCATTTTTACAATTTTTATTAGGAACACAGAAACTCTTAGGAGGTATCTGAATGAAATTTTGCTCCTGGTAGCAAAAGTTATAGTAAACTGTAATTCGTATTTATGATAATTACTTATAAAGGAATCTGTAATTTCGTATCTTCCATTAGGAGCATAGAAAGAAAAGAATGCATTCAAATGAAATTTGTCCCGTCATTGCTTTACAGGAAACTGTTCACAATTTCTTCCCAAAAGTGCAGAATATCATGGATCAAATTCATAGAGAATATTTATCTAATTGAATAAAACTGTTATTCTTGTCCACTGCTTATTAATGGACAAGTGTTTTCACATTTTGTATTAAGAACACAGAAACTTTTAGGCGGTACTTGAATGCAATTTTGCTCCTGGTAGCAAAAGCAATAGGATTATATAATTCTTATAGGAGCATTCTTATAATTTTTATTAGGAGCATAAAAGAAGAAAGTATTTGAATCAAATTTATTCCGTCATTGCTTTACCGGAAATTGTTATAATCTTGAAACAAGAATTCAAGCTATGCATGTCATAAAGGATCCTCAATGTTATTTTCCAGAAATGTATGTATTTTTTAATTTTGCTGTAGCTCAGCATAGCTTATATTAGTGGCATTTACTGGAATAACATAATTACAAGAAAACAAATGTTTGTGGTACTGTCTTGTTTTCGGTAACATCATGTAAACAATTTTTAAAACGTGATGACGTGCACCGCTTAAATTCTTGTTTTGACCATATTCACAATTTATTCCAGAAATGCAGAATGCCAAGAAGGTATTTCATTAAAAGTCAAAACTTATCAATTGCTTGTAAATGACTAAATATATTCACATTTTGTATTAGAAAAGCAGAATCTTTAAAAGATATCGTAATACAATTTTGTTTCTGGTAGCTAAAGATATAGAAATATGTAATTATCATAAATAGTATTAAACCTGCAGAACATTGAAGAGATAATTTGAACAAAATTGTATCCCTGGTATTGCTTAAGGAACTATAATAACCACAATTTTTACCAGGATTGCAGAATGTTGAAAATATTACAATAAAATTTTACTGGTCTGTTGCCCATAAGACAATAAAAGGTTTAATTTTGTGATAGGAAAGCAGAAGCTCTTGAAGAGGTATGTCAACGAAAAATTGCTCCTGGCAACTAGTTACAGGAATCTGTAACTCTCATATATTCTAAATATTTTCCTTCTGGATGTATTTGCTTTTTCTTCGAGGATGTATTTGAATACAATTTTATTCCTGTCACTGACTATAAATAAAGCTCATATTTTTACATTTTGTATCAGAAGCAAGAAATAGGTAGTTTCGAGCGAGTAGCCAGGCGTACGCGCGTCTTAGTGCCCAGGCAGTGTCACACAGTGGAGTGGAGGCCCCACTACAAAATTATCTGTACCAAGACAACTCAGGGACAGTGCATTGGAGTGGTTGTGTGAAACAACAGTGAGGTTATCGCTAAGGAGGGTAACGACATGAGTTGGAGCAAGTCCAATGGAGGCTTCAGATGCCTCGCCCGAGGCAGAAAGCAGCCCCCCCATCGTTGGCGCCTAACAGTCACGCAAGCGAGGCAAATGAAGAGTCGGGAGGTCCTAGCTGGGCGGTTTTCAATAAGTTACTCGAGAATAACAAACAGATGCAGAGGCAAAATGAGCTGCTAACAAAATAGATTGCAGACTTGAATAAAATGTTGATGTGGTCATGGAGAAACAAACAGCTAGGACGGACCGACAGCGGTAAAGGTAACCGCTGCCGAGACAGGAACGGTACCAAAAACAACCGCTCCTGCAAATAAAACAGGTAAGCAGAAAAAGGTTAATCTCTCTGCCTTTTCAGATATGGAGCAACTATCGGATGAGGAGCCAACCAAGCATCAAAGGACGGAGAGCGAGATTGCCGCTGCCCCCCTCCCGCAAGTGGAGGGAGTAAGATTCCGGCGGTAAGGTAAGAATGCAAAGATTTCCTGGTTGTTCGGCGGTCAGCCGGATCTTAAGTAGACTTGTTTTGCCTTCACGAAGACAAAAACTCATAAACCTCGGTGTCATAATTACTCCAGCCTCTTATATATAACTTCCTTCAGGAAGTTATATAGGGACTACAAAAGGGACTATAAATCTCTTGGCAATTTATTTCAGTATAGTATAATATATCTGGACCTGAGTATTAAAAAGGCCACTCTCCATTTTTGCTTATTTGGAGATAAGTACATTTCTTTCTAACATCTTCTAATCAAGACTTGCTTATGTAAAAGAGATCAGCTCCAGAATCTTTTCGTTTTCAGATTTCTGTATCTGAAGTAGGCCCAATATCTAAAATATTCAATTTAAAAAGGTCAATGATGTACATTGGTCTTTTTAAGTTTAAATGTGACAAAGTTAAAAGGGCTAATGTCCAAGGTTCTGTAGACATTCCAGAGGAGGGAGAACAAATCTTCTAAACTTTCTTTTGTTAAAAAAAAATTAGCAATATTTGGTCAAATAAACAAATATCCACTGTATTTTTGTTATTTTGTTTTTTCCTATTGACTTTCCAGAGGAAATGGAGGGCTTAACTCCATCTAACTAATTTTTTACTGTCATAAAAGGGTCACTGTCCACTTAAAATGCAGTTATCTGCAACTATTTTTAAATTACACTCCAAAACCAATTTTCCAAACTGCAATGATCACATACTCTATTCATGGAAAACTAAATTATATTCCTGATAGCAATAGCAATAAAGAGAAATTGTTAAATTTCACAATTATCTTAGGAACACCCTAAGTGGCACGTAATATTTAAAAGAAATCTTTCCAGGGCTAGTTGATTACAAAGGAACCTGTATTTCAATATTTTGTTCTAAGAACATAAGCACAGGTTCTCTAATAAGTAGAGTTGTCATAGAGAGCCACGATTCAATGACGTGTGAAGCGAGTCAACACGAATATGCGCGAGGTGCGACCTCAAAATGCTTTTCACGTTAGCATACTGTTGACTATGTTGTAGTGCGGATGAGTTTTGAATAAATTGTTATAAATTGTACTAGTTTATTGTTTCTGTTCCTACATAATTTATTTTATTATGCTTATTTGATGATTATTTGACACTAATTTCAGATTTTCTAGAAATAAAAAATTTTCGATTAAATTTAATCTCTTGGTTAAATCTGAAATTAATGTCAAACAATAACTTATGAAAAGTTATGATAAGAATGTGCAAACCGTTTTGCTTGATCTCCAACCGTTTAGATTTTACAGGGTGTCAATATTACAAAATGTCAATATTCACCTGTCAATATTTCAAAAACAGTTGAAGATAAGGTATAGGACATCCTACATGAAATGTGTTTAGAATTTCACGTAAAATTCAAAAATGCAATAATATATAGGGTGCCCCATTTAAAATAACGAAGTTAATGTCGACTTCTAACCGGAAGTGGTAGAAATTGCAAAATATTTTCATCAAGTAGATCATGGCCCACTTTGACTTCACCTCAAATTTCAAATTAATAGCTTAATTGGTTCTCCAGATACTTCTAATGGACCGTCACAGTGGGACACCCTGTTTATAAGTACATAAAATTTGGTACATTTCTAATAATACAGCTACTTGGGATATTAAATACAATTTTAAAACATTTATATATTTAAGCGAGGAAATTAAAAAAAGCAGAACAGAAAAATGCCTAACTACATTACTGAAATAAAATGAAAAATAGTAGTTGTTATCACTGCTTACTTTCAAGTAACTAGAAGATGTTAGCCCTTTCTGGCATATGGTACATCGATATGGTTTTTCTCCTGTATGGGAATCCATGTGCCGACTTAATGAACTAGATTGGCTGAAACCCTTCTTACAAATATTGCAAAGGTATGGTTTCTCTCCGGTGTGCACACGTTCATGCTTCTTCAGGCTATTCACTGCAGTGAATTGCTTTTCACAGAATCGACATTTATGTGGTTTCTCTCCTAAAAATGCTAGATTCTAAGTACAACGACAAATAAATATATTTAATTAACACGTTAACTGCATGCATAATAAAAAAACCACCATTATGGCGGAGGCGGATTTTTGTATCATTATGAGAATAATAAAAAAAAAGCATTCATCAGAAATCCATTGAGAAACATTCCACCTTAAAAATCAAAACAAGAAAACAAAAAATATTGAGTTACCCCAAATGCAATATCAAGGCAAATATAGTTTGACCATAAAAAATTTTTTTTTCAATTCTTAAATTTGAATTTTTACAATTTTCTGTTTCCTTGTTTTTATTTTGCAGGTGTATAAATATATAAATATTTATAGCCAAAAAAGTATGGAGAAATGATGTCTACTTTACGCACATACTTGATATGATATTCAAGAAATAATTTGGGCTTGCGGAGATTATAAAATATTGAGAGATCTCCATCATATGCGAATTTATCAACATGCACCATTGCATTACAGCAATGCTTGCTTAAAACAATGTAGTTTTTGGAAAAGCCAATATATATGTTGTGTATTTGAAGGAGATGCCGAAAACAACTACTCCACGGGCCATCTGTCTGTCAATTTGACAATAATTGTCAGACAGATAGTAGCACAGACCCAAAGAGGGCATTACGGTGTGTTTCTCACCACTACTAACATTCACGATGCCCATTAGGCAATCACGTCGCAACATCGTTCATCGAGTCTACTACTATGGTACTCTGATGAGCGTAAAATAAGCACGAAACCGGTCAGTGTCTGGTGGAAGATCTCGATGAACGATGTGGCGACTCCTATGGAGATGCCGATGTAATGCAACGCCAGTGGGGGCATATTGCCCGTGGAGTAGTTGTTTTCGGCATCTCCTTCAAATAAGTAAGTATGATGGTCTTCCTTAAAGACAATAGAGGTCACTGCTGTAATGGCACCTGCGGAAAAGCAGGTCGTTATCTGTCTGTCAATTTGACAATAATTGTCAGACAGATAGTAGCACAGACCCAAAGAGGGCACTACGGTGTGTTTATCACCACTACTAACATATGTTGTGTATTAAAGACATTCGCAATCAATAGTTATTTTTATTACTTTTCAATAAACCTTCCTCTTTTTGTCATTCAAAGTAAGTGTATAAGTGCTACACTTGGGAAATAGAAAATTTGCATTGAACATTTAAACATTTTAACGTGTGTGTAGGTAAAGGAGTGTATCAAAAGCGTAACATGTTAAGAAAATATCAGTTCATTGCTAAGCTGCCCAAGCTTCCAATTCTGTCAAACGTATTACTGTTATGGTACATTATTTTAGACATATCTCTTTTACTGTTAGAGGTAAATCCATTAAACCCTCCATCAACGTATTCCAAGAGAACGGTTTATCTAAATCTGTAAAAATTTTTAAATGCGTTTCAGAAAAAGTCTAAAATCGAAATATATGACCATCATTCGTCATAAGGCTGAATACATACAAAATCTCGTTTACATATCTAAATGAGTTTCAGGATTACGTCAAAACCAGAAGAAAACCAGAAACCTAAAGTCAAGACCAGAATTAAGCAAAGTGGAATGACCTCGCCGATCTGGTAAAATGCGGTGATGCATGGGCGTGCGTATTCTGTTTTACCATTGGGCACATTTCAGTTAATATATACTCGTATACTATTCTATAGAATACTTCTAGTATATATTAACTGAAATATGCCCAGTGGTAAAAAATACAAATCTAAAAATGTCTAGTTAATATAGACATTTTTAGATTTGTCATTAGGTGAAAAATTATTTGCTTTAGCGTAACACTCTCAAATTGTTCTGAAATTTTGCCTATCCCCCTATTTTCGGGTATGCTGAATACAAATCTTTTTTGTGGACGAATGTGGTTTTTGAGAAAAAAATAGCAGGATTTACGAAAATGGTGGTAGACAAAATTTCAGAAAACTTTGATAGTTTTACGCTAAAGTAAATAATTACCCCGAAAATTACCAAAAATAGGTACCTATTATCAATTTACATACCATTTTTACCGTTAAGAAACGCGCGCGAAATAAACCAACATCACGCCACTGTTTCCCTACTACCTAAAGCGCAGTCGCTTGTTGGTTCCAGATTCGACCAATCAACGTCGTTGAAGCTCAGAGAAAAAAAAGCGTAAATGTAAGAATATGTATGTTAAATAAGGATGAACAGCTTATCGTCAACTTTACGACTTTCGCAGTTGCCATATATTCGGAAATTCCTTAATATTATCACAAGTATAAAAATATATTATATCTTTATACTTGTGATATTATTAAGTAAAAGACAAATTAAACATTGTGTTTGCTTTAATAAAGTACAATAGGGATAAGGTACGTTAAAGACAAGTAAAAAAATGGGTAAATAAGGTAATTAATACGTTTCCTGTTTTAAATAAGAATACTTTAAAAATAAATGTGACAACACAGATCTACTCTTTTTCCAATCATTGCACTTTGCTTAATTCTGGTTTAGAGTATACTTCAACTCATCGTTAAACACCATTTGTATTCTGGTCTTTTAAATTAAAGCAAATCCAAAAAGCTTTCAAAGGCGCAAAAATATTATACCAGATTATGAATTAATATCCAACCTGTATGGTCCATCATATGCATTTTTAGAGCACTTTTCAGAGCATAACTTTTGTCGCACAAGTTGCAGGAAAACGGTTTGGTCCCAGTATGTGTGACCATGTGATACTTCAAGTTGCACAGGTAAATAAAGCTCTTATTGCACACGTCACACTTAAATGGCTTCTCTTTTGCATGGGCTAATAGATGCTGATTGAGGATTACTATGGTCCTATATCTTTTCTTGCAAATGTTGCATTCGTAGGGCCTCTCTCCAGTGTGTGATCGAATGTGGTCCTCTACAAAAGTTCATAAAAAATAAGTAAACAGGTAGCCAATACAAAGAGATAAGTCAGTAATAAGATTTGTAAGTTAGCATAGTGATAATTAGTACAGGACAACAAACCTGGTTGTATATCTTTTATTGTTTTTTTTGGTTAAATTTTCAGCAGCATTTGGGTTTATTTAGAAAATTAGAACTAGCCAATTTTAATGCATAATCGTAGGCAGCTCCCAAACAAACGAACCTTTGTAAGAGTATTAGGTTAGGTTCAAAAGTGAGTGGGCCAAAAACCAGACCCTCCACAGCGACCATGTGGTCTATTGTGGCTCATACCTACTTATATTCCACCCAACAGGTCCAGCTTCTTAATGTAGCTGATTACCTTGTTAGGTGAGAATTTGTTCAGATCCTCTGGCAGAAGTTGTCCTTTGCCAAATAATGAGTATCTGATCCTTTCCCCAGCGGGGCAGGTGCACAATATGTGTTCTGCCGTTTCATCATCTTCTAAGCATAGGCGGCACTCAGCATCTTCTGCTAGGCCGAATTTGCACAGATGATATTTTAAACGGCAGTGACCCGTGTATAGCCCAATTAGAGTTCGTAGGTGAAACCTGCTTAACTCTAGAAGTTTTTTAGTTCTTGTTTTTGAAGGGTTTAATATAAACGCCTTCGAATGAACTAATCGTGGTAGTTCCTGCCAGTACTGGAGAATTTGCCCCTCAGCCCAGGTCAAGAGCATTGCTTTGGCAGTACTCGAGGATATGCCAAGTACCGGTTCTGGTCCGACAAATTCAGAAGCAGCACTCTCCCTAGATAGAGAGTCGGCTGCCTCATTCCCTTCATGGCCAGAATGGCCTGGGACCCAGACCAGAGTTACTCTATTTTTCCTGCTCAATTGAGCAAGTGCCTGCTGGCAGCTCCATACCGTTTTTGAGTTCCAACGGTAGGAACCAAGAGCTTTAAGAGCTGCTTGGCTGTCTGAGAAGATTTTTATCGATTTGCATGTAAGTTGCATTTGTTCCAGCCTCTGTACACACAATTTGATAGCATAAATTTCTGCCTGAAATATAGTTGCATAACTGCTAAGGGATGAGGATATTTTCACCGTTGGGTTGCAACTATATACTCCTGCTCCAACACCCATGGGTGTTTTGGATCCGTCTGTAAACCAACAACTATCTGCCCTCAATAGGTCGGCCTTATTCCGATCCATTCATCTCTTCCTGGGAAGAGAATATTAAAGGGCAGTTCAAGGTTGGTCGTTGCAGGCATGACATCTGAAATCATCTCCAGGATACTGTGACTTTCCATGTCATCCAGCAGCCTATTGCGCTCCATGATGACAGACTGCGGCATGTTAAAAACTGCCTGCTTGTAAGAATATTACAACGACTGCTCGACTTCGGAAGACAAATAAGAAATGTTGAGCCAAATATATTGGATGCAAAAGTTAAGTAATAGTAGATAATCTTTAATAAGTAATCTTGTAAAATTCTAATTGTAATCTAAGTAAAATTGGCAACGCTGCTTAGTTCTCTGCTGCTAGAAAAAGCCGTCAGCTAATATTAAATGCCTGTCCGATCAGCGGCAGTCAATATATGGAGCAATTGGTTATGTCAAATATACATTTTTATAATTTTTTTAATTTCTCATTTTTAAAGAGAAAACTGCCTATATTATTATTTATGTTGAAATATACCCTTATTAAAATATATGTACAAGTCAAATACTCGCCATGTATAAACAAACATATGAACTTTTAATATAAAAATAAAAAATGAGTTTTGATTATTACCCCTACATTCTTCTCAAATCTGGTTTTATTATACTTACCTAAAGCACTGTTTTTAGTAAATCCTTTCTCGCAAATTGTGCACCTGAAAGGCCTTTCATTCGTGTGAAGATAACCATGATCTTTTAAGCTGCCAGCAGTACCAAAAGATTTATTACAAACTTCACATTTAAATGGCTTTTCACCAGTATGTGTCCGCATGTGAGACCTTAATTTACTTGGAACGGGAAAATGTTTTGCACAAATTGTACACTTGAAGACGGTCTTTTCTTTGCCTTTAACTGTTTCCTTGCAACGGGTCATATTATCATCTAAACCTAAAAATTGTTTTTTCATTAAAAAGTGGAAATAGCAACATACAAAGGCTATGAAATATGCAAAATTTTCATTAAGAGTCCATTCACTGGTCCGAAATAAGTCCAAAATCGGCGTTCGTCTCGTGTCTAATTATAAAAAAAAAATATAAAAGATAGCCACTTTGACTTTAATCTAAATCCCTATAGGAGTAATTTTTTGTAATTCTTTTTATTTTTAAAATTCCAGGCAAACAATCTTGTACTAAAATAGCGTATTTTCAAAAATTATTTTCCCTAAAATACATGTATTAAACAAAAATTTGCTACTATAGGGATCTAGTTTAAACATTAAAAAGAAATTTTGTTGCCATTATAAGACAAATCCGGTACCCTTGCAATGAGGGCTAACTTTATTTCTATGTGCCCTTTTACTTCGGCTTTACGTGCACCTCCGAAATCTAAATAATTCGGTAGTGGAAATATGCAAGTCTTCACCCATCGGCTACCCAACCTCTCAATCCGACCCCGAATTCATGTCTGTCAAGTCTACAGTGAATGGATCCTTAACATATTTAAAAAATTCCAAATCTCAATTCTTAAATTAAACACCTTAATAATCATACCACAATGATTTTAAAAAAATTCTATGATTTTCTATTGCCGTATAAACACTCTATTTCAAATTCAGCCTGAAAAGTCTACTGAAAATGTATTTTTTCAACAAAAAAGACGAAAGGATGTTCATCAACTTCTTTTGAAAATATATCAACATTCGTTTTTATCAATATTTTTATAAAATCGTCTTGTTGCTTGTAAAGATAATAAATAAAAGCAAACAAACCTGATGTAGATGTGTCACAAATGCCATGCACATTTATCATATGAGCAGACAACTCTAAATTATCTGTTATTCTCGCTTTGCACATGTGACAAAATATTTGTTGCACCATATTCAAATCGTCATGGTTCTTAACGTGGTTCTCATATGCTTCCTTTTCTCCAAATCTCCTTACACATTTCTTGCCATTCTGATCGGAGTACTGGCATTCAAAACTAGACGGATCTTTTTCCTCCACAGGCACAGTTGTTCTGCAATTTTCTAAATAGTTATCACTGATATCTGAAGGTATCTGAGTTATGGTTTTGGAAAGGGGATCTTCAGTACCAAATACGTCGTGAGCCATTTCTTGCTTCAAATGATTCTCAATGTGTAGCTTTAAGAATTCTTCGTTGCTGAAGCATTTCTGACATACGTTACATTGGTGGGCTAAAAAGTTAATTCAAGAAGACTATAGAAGAAAAAATGTTGAAGTAAAACCACTATTGTAGACATTATGGAAAAATCATCAACAATATATAAAAAATTATATCTAATTGTTGAAACATTTCAAAAAGGAAGGTGGCTCGTCTTCCTCACATATTTTTTATCATCTTAAGATATAGTTTCAACAGCTATATCGCAGTTTTGGTAACTGTAGATTCACTTAAATTTGGAAAGTGTCTATGTTACCAAAAAAATGTTTTTAGGTTTTACAGCGCACTTAGAATTAGAATTTAGGCTGTAAAGGGCTCTAAAAAAACTCTCAGTCACTTTATTTTTTGTGTACCGTAAGAGTAATGTGGTCTCAAATAGGATAAATCGATAACATTCTTTCGATTATATCAACCTCACTATTAAACTATTTGAAAGTATGTATAATCAATTTTTTAGTATTTTTCAGGCCAGTAATATTTTTTTCATTTTTTTTATACTAAGGTGGAGTTTCATAATAAAAAATAAAAACTTATATAGCTAAAACATTGAAATGATTTGGATATTATTTTATTGGGTCAATTATAATATAGCTCTCATCGCAGATATTCTGTCTGAAGCAATTAAGACGTTCGCTTCCTTCTAATGTACTACGCACGGTGTATTTCGCAATTTTCCATAGCCATTTAACATATGGCATCACGTTATGGGGAAATTCAAGTGCTGCTTATAGGGTGCTAATTTTGCAAAAGGCTGCTGTTCGCTCCATAGAAGGTGCTCCTTATGGTACCTCGTGCTTACATCTTTTTAAAAAATTTAAAATAATGCCCCTACCTTGTATTTATATATTCGAGTCCCTATTGCAAATACAGCGTGGATTTGACAAATTTCAAAAGCATTGTGATGTGCATTCCTATAATACTAGGAATGCAACAAATTTGATTCAGTCCTATTCTAGGATTCGTACAACGCAAATAAATTGGATGTTGGATTGTATAATCACTTTGTTCATTGTTTTAACAATGTTAATGTTACTAGTTTGAGTTTTAATAACTTTTATAAGTTGTGTAAAACGTTTCTAATAGACAAATGTTTTTATAGTGTGAATGATTATTTTAATTGGTCAAATTCTAACGGTTAATGTTTCAGTGACTTCAAATGTACCTTTAATTGTATGTAATGTGGTCGTTAAATAAAGTAAGTAAGTAAGTAAGTATATCCAAGCTTCCAAAAGCAACTTTATCTCTTTTCCAATATCTTTAATCTGTTCTGAAACTAGCTCTTGTAGATGTTACATTTTTTCTTTTACTTACTTTTTAGTGACAAGGTAAAAAAAAAATCAAATTTCAAAAATAATTTTATTCATATTATATACATATAACATATTGAAATAATATACAGATCCCCAAATAAAATATGTTGAATTTGAAGACAAGGACGGGTCGATAGTTACTAAAGTATGTATTAAACAGAGAAAAATAAAGGTGGGTGGGTAAATATATCAATATCAAGGATTGGGAGATGTGCCACGGGCGACAGAGGTTACAGGTGTGTCCACAGAGATGGCCTGTGGATGTGGCTGTCAGCTGCATTCCCCACTAAATAACGAATTAGAAGTATTTTCCAGTATTGTTATTTATCTTTATTCAACCATCATGCACTAATATCTTGTCTTTGTCTCCATTTTCAACGTATTTTTATTTAGGGACCTGTATATTAACAGATTAACAGGGGAACTATTATTATACTTATATAATAGGAACAGGGGAACAGATATACATGGTGATTCTTAACTTATACCCATAAACTTGGGAAATTTTAGCCGAGGACCAAATAATGACTAATACCTAATGCAATGGTGGCTTGCCTAGGGTTGCCATCCGTCCCGATATATCGGGACAGTCGCCGTTATTGGCCCTGCTGTCCCGATAAAACTATTAAAAATCCCGATAGCCAACTTTTTACTGCAATACACGAGCAAATTGGCTGCTTTTCAATAAATAATTCATTCCACTGTCTTAAACAAATCTGTTTTGCAAATCGACAACGCTATTATAGATCAGTAGGTACATACATAAATATCGGCAATTTAGATAAATCTGAAAAATATGATTTTAAAACTAAAACGTCTTCTTATAGACATAAATAGTTATGTTATGTAACTATTTTTTAATTTTTTGTGCAATACCTTATAATTACAATATTATATAGTTAACTAGTAGAATAAAAGTTAACGTTGTTAATTATTGGAAATTTTTATTTATTATTTTTTACCAAACTAGGAATTTTTACTTAACTAAAAAACACCAATTTTTGACAAAATGGTGAATAAGCCTTGAACAATCGTCCGATTGGACGACTGTCCCGATTTAAGTGGACAGATTTATAACAACCCTAGGCTTGCCAGGTGATGCAAGTGACGCGCCGCTTTACCTAAAATTTCCGTGTTCGGTTGTATCATTTAAAATTATTTTTAATTTTATATAATTTTTGTAATTTAGATATATTTACATTTATATAGATAATAGATAAATTTATATAGTTAATAAACAGAATAATTATTATAAAACGTTACGTGCTGAACGACGTCTAAAAAAACATCGCTTTCGTTGAGAGCGAATATTAAACTCCTATATACCGTTCCCGTCACTTGCTTATGCGTCCTATAAGCAAGTGACGCAGATCGCTATCAGGTGGTACTTCTGCGACAGTGGGAACAGCGATTGCCATGGCAACAATACTTCCGATGCGTGACTAAACTGTCCTGTGGGCGAATGAGTGCCGCGGATTTCGATAGCGCATCACATCACTCCTACCGTCCTGCCAGTTTTGCCTCTATACGTGACGCCACGCCGGTTAAAAAACAATTCTTATAATAATAAATAATCATTGTTTTCTATCAATCGTAGAAATGTTTCCTATGTATGATCCAGTTTGTGTTTTATTAGAAACACCATTTTCGAGATGGAAAAATGAGGACAAAAAAAGATTTTTTAAATTGCGAGAGACCTGTGCCTTCTCTCGATTTCGAAAAAAAGGTAAAGTCAAAAGACAAAGTGTTCGTTCGAAAGTTTCAGAATGAGTGGTATTCGGAGTATAAGTGGTTGTGTGGAAGTATTTATTTAAAAAAACTTTTTTGTATGCCGTGTTTAATTATTGTGGGTGTAAAAAAATTAGGCGTGTGGAATAAGGAGGGATTTAACAATTTTGGGAATGTTAAACGAGGGTGTCGTAAGCACGATGCTTCTTTAGAACATATACGGTGTGCATTGTTTGCAGAATTTAGAATTTAGAAGAAACCTCCACGCTTTGAGGGAAAATTCCAGACTATATATTAAACAATTTAACGATGACGTCCTTTTAAATAGACAGTTTATGCAATTACCTATTCACGCAGCGATTTATTTAGGCAGACAAGAGCTGGCATTTCGAGATCACATTGAATCGGAGTGTTCGAACAATCGTAGCAATTTTTGGATCGCAAGAACTTTTGGATGGCAAATTCGCTGATTAGTATTTGTCTGCTTTAACTATCATAAAGTTCACAAGCAACAGGCAACTGCAATAACCTTGAATTTGCTTGAAATTTTCGCCTGCGGCGCTATTTTTATTTCCGGACTTGCGGCCTGCACTTCAGTCCGCAGTCCGCGTCACCTATTTACTGACCCACGAGCCGCCACTGACCTAATGAAAAAAAAGTGATTTTTTTTGTTTTTTATAAAAACTAATAAGTAAACAGGCAAACAAGTCTTATTAAGAAGTAATATTTTTATTTGAAATAAATTGGTATTTCCGACATTAAAAATGTTCTACTACATTTTTTTTCATTATTGGTTATTATTTGTCCTAAGCTATAATTCCCCAAGCTTATGCCTATAGGTTAAGAATCACCCTGTATTCTCCAAACATGGAAATATACTGACTATCCTTCACACAATTTCATTCTAATATTAAATATTTGCCTTTCTATATAGTCCGTTCTATGAAAGACAGTCTGTATATTCCCCTGTGCCCCTATTTTATTTGTCATGCCATAATGAACGTCACACCGGTGGGTTTTAAGCATTATTAGTTTTGGAGCGAAATATGCCAAATTCCTTTAAAATTAAATCGACATCAATGTTGCTGCAATAAAATGATACTTTTAACACTTGTACCAAACCTAAATATTGCAAGTATTGCTATTTTTGTGAGGGACACATAATTATGTTGTTTGTAATTAACTGTTATTAGGCTACTTATCTAATTTATAAACAGTGATATTGGACCAGTTCTTTATCAGCCTCAGAGTATTGTTAGTGAGATAATTTGAAATAACAAACAAATCACAGTATCCTACATTGAGAATCTGGAACCATATAACAAAAATACAGTTGGGAATCTGTAAAATAAAAATATGTTTTTCAACAAGTTTCAATATTGCTTTGAACCGCTATAATAATTCTTAAGTTTATAATAATAACAAAGTCACATTTGTAACAAAAATAAAATATAACAGGGTGGCATAATAAAACATGTATTTTTTATTGTACCCTTCATTCATACGCACACATTCTCTTATATGAAATTCTTAATTGCTAACTAAATAAATCTCATACGATCCATTTTTAGTAGCAATAAAAACAATGAAAAAATATTTAAATACATATACATATTCTTTTACATATAAAAAATTCAAATATTTTTTTAGAACCACAGTTATCAACTAATAATTGTGTGTTTACGTTGTACGTACAGCTATCTATTTAATTTTTCTATTTTTCTGACCTAAATTACAATTTGTCTGCAAAATAGATTTTATCTAAGGTTAAGTCAAATTAGGCCAGATTCCCGAAAATATTAAAATGTAAAATATGAAATTTACAGTAACCGTTGGCATTTGACAACATGCATAGGATTTTCATAAAATCACAAATTTCACCATATAATTGACATGATGCAGTTTTCCACATAACAATAATCGTCGCACCGTCGTCACCATTCATTGCCAATCTCTTCATGAACAGATTCGAAACAGAGGCAAAAGAAGAATTGGAGTATTTCCCCAGGCTTTGGTTCAGATATGTGGATGATATCTTTGCAGTGTTTGATACAAAAGTCACTGATATTGACATCTTTGTTTCTAAATTGAACAGTCGTTTCATGTCAGTTAAATTTACATATGAAATTGAAAACTCTGAACAACTACCATTCTTAGATGTATTAATAACTAGAAATAGTGAAAATAAGTTAGAATTTGACATATACAGAGAAGATAATGCTACTTCAAGATATATCCCTAAGAACTTTCACCATTGTGCTCAACACAAAATGGCGAGTTTCAATTTTCTAATTCATCGACTATTAAGCTTCCCCCTAAATAAAGAGAGGTATGAAAAAGAAAAGGCATTGATTGGGGACATAGCTGTGAGTGATGGATATCCTTTAAGTTTAATTAGAAAATGTAAATTTAAAGACATTTCATTCCTCGATTTTTCAAAATGAAAGAGAAAATCCAAAATTCATATCTATTCCATACGATCCTTATTTCACCCGTGGTTTTGGGAGGTTTTAAAGATATAGGTCTATTCATTGGGAAATAAACTACAACAACTTTCAGGCGATCCAAAAGACAAAATAAAAATTAAGGAAAAGTTGGGGGTATAGGAAATTAGCTGGAAAGACTGCAATCAAAAGTATGTTGAACAAACTAGAAGGTCAATTCAAACTAGATTCAAGGACAAATGGCTCATCTCAAAATATTGTAAAACAAATAAGCCTAGTATTGCCCAACATGCGCTTGAGAACAACCATAAAATATATAGTAGCAATTTAAGACTAATAAGGAATGGAAAAAATTCCAGACAGATGCATTTGAGAGTTTGGAAATTGTGAAGTGTAAAAATAGTAGAAAAGTGACAGATAGTCAATACAACCCGCTTTATTGGTAGTAAATCACGGGTCACTGATCTGTTGCAAGGGTTCACTGAACCATAGCAATAGTTTAGTTATAAATAGAACAGTGTTAGCATAGGTTTATTTTTAATCATCTCCAGATGATGCCAACTTGATTGACAAATGCGCATCGAGTGCAGTACAGTGTTTTTGGCGTTATGTGGAAAACTACTTCAGTTTTATCTTCACACCAAAGGTTCCAACCCCCTTCAAGATATAATTGACACATTATTTACATAATCAAATTAATTCTGAATTTTACGTATTGGAATTTTGGCATTTCTGTTTGAGTAACTCCAATTCTAAATCTTTAATCTCCATTTCTTTTTTATACAATTCCTCCCTGTGTTTTTTATCCATTTCAAAGAGCTGTTGTTTTTGCTGCAACTCCAGCTTAAATAAGTAGTCTCTTCTTTTTTCTTCTTCCATTAAAAATTTTAACTTTAACCTATTAACTTCTGCACTTGCGATGTCTTCATTTTCAGTCTTTGTCATCTTAGAAGGAGGTCCATCTTGATCCATCAAATTTCTTTTACGGGAAGAAATGGAAGTTTCAGGTTGATTCAATGGGCTGTTCTCAGATACATCATTTACTCTAAAAAAAAAGTCAACATTTACAGATACGTAACAGCAAAATAATAATAAGTGACAAAATTTCAATTGCTTGTACATATACAGGGTGGGAAAAATTTTAATGTGCAGCATTGGTATCTCGGAAACGGTAAAAGATACAACGTGGCTCAAATTAGGAAAAAGTTGCTCAATTTTATGCTGATTCAAAATATGTGAACAAGTTTAATATATTCCGGGCCGTTCGAGAGTTACGCCGGAAAAATCAGAATTTGCCAATTTCTTTTAAGTCAAATAACTTCTCTTGAAATAAATGTAGACTTTTGAAATTTGGTACGTTTACATAGTTTGATGAGAGCTTTCAATTGCCATACTAAAACATGTTCTAGGCCTACTAGTTTTTCCGCAACAATATTCAACTTTTGAATTTCTTATGGGCGCCATATTGGATTTTTACTTCATTAAATACATAAAGAAATTACAAACACGGTGATATATCACACTTTATACTTTCTTCAATAAAAATGGATAATACACGCGAATAACGATAAATATTATTTATTTGCAAATAATAAACAATCATTCATTTATAGTTAATTGTTACAAAGTGTGGTTTTAGCTTTTCAGATGAACTTATTATTATAATAAGAAAAACAACTTATTTATACAGCTCAAATTGGCTGCCGTTACTCTGAATACAAAGTTGAGTCCTTACAGACATGTCATCCACTGCACGTCTGACTGTTCCACCATCTATTGAATTTATGTATTCATTAATTCTTTCCAACATTTCATCCTCTCTCGATGGCATTGGATTATTGTAGATATAATTTTTAACAGCTCCCCAGAAATAATAATCTAAGGGGTTTAGACACGGTGATCGCGGTGGCCATAGAATTGAACCATTTGTACCCATCCACGAATTCTGAAAACGTTGATCTAGGTACTGGGTTACAACCCTAGCATTGTGTGAAGGGCATCCATTTTGTTGAAACAACTGTAAATTTTGTATATTTTGCAAAGGAAGGTCATCCAGCATTTCCTCCAAATCATTTTGTAAGAAGTGTAAATCATTTCGAGAAGTTAATTTATCAATAATACGATAAGGCCCTAATACATTGTTATCTAAAATTCCACACCAAATATTTACTAAAAATCTAATTTGAGGTCTTGTTTCTCTAATCAGGTGAGGATTTCGTTGTGGCTAATGGTGCTCATTTTTTCTATTGAATATCCCACAATTAATTACTAAACGTTGACTCATCACTCCATAATATCTTTCTACAAAAACCATTGTCATTATTCATTAACCTTTGCATCTAGTGACAAAATTGCAACCTCCGCTCATTGTCTCCAGGATGTAGTAAATATTTGGTGTGGAATTTTAGATATAAATTAATTATATAAATTACATAAATTCAATAGATGGTGGAACAGTCAGACGTGCAGTGGATGACATGTCTGTAAGGACTCAACTTTGTATTCAGAGTAACGGCAGCCAATTCGAGCAGTATAAATAAGTTGCTTTTCTTATTTTAATAATTAGTTCCTCTAAAAAGCTAAAACCACACTTTGTAACAATTAACTATAAATGAATGATTGTTTATTATTTGTAAATAAATAATATTTATCGTTATTCGCGTGTATTATCCATATTTGTTGAAGAAAGTATCAAGTGTGATATATCACCGTACTTGTAATTTCTTTCTGTATTTAGTGAAGTAAAAATCCAATATGGCGGCCATAAGAAATTCAAAAGTTGAATATTGTTGCGGAAAAACTAGTACGCCTAGAACATGTTTTAGTATGGCAATCGAAAGCTCTCATCAAACTATGTAGACGTACCAAATTTCAAAAGACTACATTTATTTCAAGAGAAGTTATTTGACTTAAAAGAAATTGGCAAATTTTGATTTTTCCGGCATAACTCCCGAACGGCCCGGAATATATTAAACGTGTTCACATATTTTGAATCAGCATAAAATTGAGCAACTTTTTCCTAATTTGAGCCACGTTGTATCTTTTACCGTTTCCGAGATACCAATGCTGCACATTAAAATTTTTCCCACCCTGTATATGAAGTATTAAATACTATTAATTGGCAACTAACCTAGTAACTGAGGGGGAATCACTGTTTTTCTCATTTATTTCATCATCGGAGGAGAGCAAAACACATTCATTTTTATCTTCAAAAGGCCCATCCATACAAAACTTTTTACTCTAAAAATAAATTATCTCTCAATCACATTTTTGTTCTGGTACCTAATTTGTTTTTTTTTTTTGGAGAAAATTATAAGGAAAACTATTAGTAGGTACATACTTTTTACAAAATTGTGTAAAAATATGAAAAACAAAATTCGCTCATCTGAAGATTGTTGTCGAAAATGTTATCGGAAGTTTTTATGTCTAAGTTTCCATTAAACAGCTGCAGTGTATAGTATAAACTACAATAAATAAATAACCAGAAGTATATCTCTCTATTACGTGCTCTATTTCTTCCCGTAATGTCGATGCTTGGTTAAACCGATGTTCGATCCTGAAACGGCCAGTGCTGTAGCGTCTCGAGTCCTAGTATGTTTGCAGCAAATTTTTTCTTACGGATTGAGTTCAATAAGACATTTTATCTAGTTCTGTTAATTATATTATATTGCCTTAAGTTTCGTTAATTTTAGTTATTCAGTTAGTTGGTAGTTAAAACTAAATTGCAGACACAGCATATTAGAAACGCATTTAGTAAGGCATTTTGTAGGATATTTAATAAAAAAAAATGTCTCACTAAACATACTTGCGATGTTTGTGAACAATACTGTAAAGCCCACCAAGATTTGGATGAATTGGCTTTATTTTGCTACTATAAAGCTTACGAAAATGCCAATTTGGATTTATTTGACAACTTTAACATGCCTCACAGTGAACAATTTAAATTTGTACACCTATGGAAAAATGTTCTTCAAAATTATTTAATAAAACTGGTAGAGTGAAACTATATTATACACTTAAATGTATAAACAGAAACTTTAGAACAACAGAAAACAATACATGGGATCATCATAAAGTAAGGGATGTACTTTAAAGTCTTATATAATTGTAAGAAATCAAGCTAGTAGCAAAAAGTAAATGGAATCTAGTTGCTTCAATAATTGGATATTACTTTATCTATGGAAAACAACAAAAGAGTTGCCGTGTCAACTGCTGATACTAGTGTCAAACGTAATCATTGCGATTTAGATAATTATTCTCAAAATAAAACTTACGTAAACGTAAATTGAAACGATTTAATTTTAATAGCATGGATTTACAAATAAGAATTGGTTTAGTAAAAAAAATGCTGCTTAGAACAAGACCAACAACGCTGGTAAAATTAAAAGGCTCTATTAGGGAGCAAATTGCTGCAATTCAACCAGAAATGCCGAATAATGCTGTGTACCATTTGGAGGAACAGTTGGTGATTGTAAAGCAGCAAAATGGACGACATATCGAACATTTGCATTAACCACTGTTAGACATAAGAAATCCCATTATTTAACCAATCGAATTTCTTTCACATCCTGTTTTAACTTAATTTGTTAAAAATAAGCTAAAATATATCCCTTACTTTACGATAACCTCCTACTTATAATTTGGAAAAATCAATAAATGTTATTTTGTTTAAATAAGTACTTGTTTTATTTTATCTAAAAAATTGTGATTGTTATATTAAAACATATTTTTTCAAAACAGAACCGTAAAATATAAATTAATTAGGTATGTCTATGGAATACCAATAACATATCCTCGAAAATATGTCTCTTATGGAATCAAGGTCACAAATTCATCGGTAACTAAAGGTGCCGTCTGAGAGATTATTTTGGTTATTTATCCTATCCTTGTGGTATAAACTATCAAATTCTAGATACATTTTTTAATATGAAAAGTAATCAGTGACAATTTGTATCAATTAAGCGAAAAATATAATGTAAAAAGATAGAAATATTGATCAAATTGAGATTAATATCAACTTACGTCTTTATTAATTTGCTGCATATTAATTCCAGGAATATCAAAATCACTGGGACATAATTTGACAAATATATAGTCTACTTCATGAGGTTCTGGAAGTTTTTTATGCTTGTAAAACCTTTCTATATGAGTTTTGGCCTGGTTCTTCAAATGAAAATAAGTTCTAGCTAATTTTTCTGTATTCCTATCATAATCGCGTTCAGCAAACATGGTCACCATTTTCGCCCAGCCATTTTTCAAGTAGTTCTTTATCTGCTCTAGTTTTAAGTACTTTTTATTTATTCCTAATTCGGCCACAAATTGAAGCAACATTAACTTTTCTTCATTGTTCATGGGTAAGTTTGGGTTGTTTTTGAATCTCCGCTTTAAAGAAAACATATTTTAAGTATTGTATTTATTTAAATCATAATATTGTATTTACCTTGGGCACCACTGCTCTCTGAACACTCACTGAAACTAACAGAAAAATAATTTGTATATTAAAGATGTCAGTGCCGTTCTCTAGCAATCGTTTCAAGTAACTGATTTTTAACAAGCTAACCGTTAATGCGTAAACTATGTTTTAAAGCCGTTTATAATGTTCCTGATAAATTAAGTTTACATTGAGTTTATCACCGCTTGAGAGGTATGTTTGAATATCCCTCTCTATCTAATACCATCTCATCAGCCCTGCATATTCCTTATTATTACAGAATATATTAAAACATTATTAAAACGAAAATGTAATTTCCTGATCAATCCAAACAAAAAATATCTAACTTTTTAACTTTAATCAAGATTGAATAAATTAATTTTACTGAATTCTGAAACATTCCATGCAAGTTTAAATTTCATTTTTATTTACCTTTTGGTGTACTATTATCCTCATTCAAGTTTCGGACAAGACTGGGGTCAACGTAAGTACCACCTTTCTTCATGACCTGTTTTAAATAGTCTTCACCATGGTGCGATCTTTCATGGATTCTCAAATAGGAATCATCTGAAAAAGACCTAAAACACAATTTACACTTAAAGGGTTTTTCTTTTGTGTGCACTCGATAATGTTTATGTAAGTCTTCTTCTGTGAAGCAGTCTCTACCGCATTCTTCACATTGGTAACTATTTTTCTCTTCTGTGTGTGTTAGAATATGACTGTTTAATTCAGTAACAAAGTTAAAGGTCTTCTTACAGATATTGCATTGATGCACTCGTTTAATCAAGTGCATTTTCATGTGCACCTTCAGAAGGGTATCTGTAGTTGTTCGGTGGCCACATATACCACATTTATAAGGTGTTTCATTTGTTGACTGTGGATCCTCATCTTTTATTTGGATTTCATCTTCAATTATATTGCAAAAATCTTCATCTGGTTGTTCAGATTTAATTATAACATTTTCAATTTCCATTATTCTACTTCACTTTGAACAAATAGTTCAAGTACTTCAATTCACAGACTAGGCCATAAAAATAAGAACAAATTATCAAAAAACTCATTAACAGAAAATAGAAAATACCTACTGTAGTTTCCTAATCTAAAAAAATCCTTACACACCAACACTGATAGGTTATGTTTAATTTAACTTTTATTTAAAACACTTAAATGTACACTATAGTAAACAGTTTCTTTTAGAAATCAACATGATTTCCAATTTAAAATTTAAAGTTATAAACTGAGTATTTGTTTATTACTTCTGATCTGATAAAACATCACCTAATCCCATTCTTTATTGAAAAACTGAAAAAATAAAATGAGAGAGAGGTAAAAACAGTGATGTGATGTAAAAAAAGAGACACATAGCATATAGCACAGAATATCTATAAGAAGTATAAAGGAAAATAAAAAGAGAAAAAAAGGCTTCAACGAAATTATTAATTATCTGTGGCATTTGGCAATATTCGAGTCTTGTAGATAGTACGTACTGTACGTAGTAGGCATAGATTAATTACGAGTAGTAGGCACAGAAATACTTATTTCTTATTTCTGTGGTAGTAGGTCAACTTAACATTATTCTAACCTTTGATAATTTAAAAATGTAGATCAGATAAAACAAGTTAGATCAGCAGCAGCTCAGTTCCAAAATGACGTATTACCACAGAAATGGTATAACTCGGAATAACTCGGTTATAACTCGGAATTTTAAAATTCCGAGTTATAACTCGAAATTTTAAAATTCTGAATTATAACTCGGAATTTTACATTAAAATTTTCAGATATATCTCGAAATTTTAAAATTCCAAGTTATGTCGGAATTTTGAAATAAAATTCCGAATTATAAGTCGGAAGTTTAAAATTCCGAGTTATAAGTCGGAATTTTGAAATAAAATTCCGAATTATATCTCGGAATTTTAAACTTCCGAATTATAACTCGGAATTTTAAAATTCCGACTTATAACTCGGAATTTTAAAATTCCGAGTTATAATTCGAAATTTTATTTCAAAATTCCGACTTGTAACTCGGACACTCGGAATTTTAAACTTCCGACTTATAATTCGGAATTTTGAAATAAAATTCCGAATTATAACTCGGAATTTTAAAATTTCGTGTTATATCTAGGAATTTTACATCAACTTTCGAGTTATAATACGGAATTTTAGAAAGAGAAATTATTTTATTTTAGGTGTCCCTTCCAGAGCTTCGTAGTAATGGGTATAGGGAAATATAAAAAGTAACCGCATTTATATGATTTTATTTTTAAATAAAAACCTTTACCAGCAAACATAATGTATGTTAGATAATACATAAATATTGCTCAAGTAATATAAAATCACGTTATATGTAGTCTTAACAATCTTAAAACATTTAAGATAAAAAGACATTCTATTGGTATTCAAGACGTCAACAAATAGATGTTTAAACCACTCTTCAAGGGATATTGGTCCTTAAAAACCAATACGAGTGAAATATAAATCTATGTTATAGCTACATTAGTTATCACCTTTGAAATTAATTTAAGTAATAAAACAATTCATAATAATAATCGTTATATATATGGCAGCAAAATTAATATTTGCTTTAAGCTGCAGAAAAAAATTATAGCACCAATTACATTGTATCGTTAATTGAAGTATTATACAAGATGTGTAGTAGAAAGTGTCGTCAAAAATTGATCTGAGATTTGGGGCTGGGTTTCAGTATGTCTGCTAACATAAGATAAATCTCGGCAAATTTGCACTGGACATTAACATATGTTTTTACATTAAGGTTGTGCATCTTATTCATTTCTACAATTAACGATTTATCAGGAAACAATGTTAATTTTCATTTATTTATCAATTCCTCCTCTTGGACAGACAATTTTATGTGCAAATTATAAAAAAAATAAATGCTAAACCTGACTTAAATTCTGATAAAGGTTTTTCTACTATTGAAAAAAATAAATTTTCCAATGCAAAAATTTCTAACAGTATTCCATTTTGATTTTCATGTGGCATCAAATATTATTATTTATCAGTTACAAATGGTAAAAATATATTATTCGTTCTATTCTAGTAGAATTAAGTTATCTATCATAACTGTAATAATAAATAATTTGTTAATAAATAATAAAAACAATTACTTCAGTGACAGTAATCGTAGTCATTTAGATAAAAAAAAAACAATACAGCGACACCTGAGTGACTCTAGTAATAGTTACTTTGTGATTATCACAGAATAAAAACTGATCCAGGCACATGTTGCATTATTAAATTTTTTATCCGTAATGACACGTTTACTATTTATAGTATGATTTGTGTTATTTAATAGTTGTTATTATCCCAATACCATTTCTAGAATAACAATAACATACTATAGGTATGTTATTCATACGATAACAATAACAATAGTCATATATGAAGCAGCTAACTTAGTACGCTGAAGCTAATTTTTAAACACAGAAAAACTTTCAACTGAAGTTTGACAGGAAACAGGAAATAAATATACCATATGCAGTTGTGGGTGGCGACAAAAATAAGTTGATGTTGTTCAGACTAATAGATGTATAATAGAATTATAATTAGTTTAGGCTTATTAAACTCTGTCTTTAATCAAAGCAAAGTGTCAATATTTATTTAATCAACAAAAATAAGTTATTTTTGCAATCAGTGTTTTAATTAGGGATGGGAAAATTCCGAAATATTGAATATTCCCAGTAAATTTCCCTTGAAAATTCCAGAAATTTTCGGAATTAAAAAAAAAAAATTTTTATTGGTCCATTGCGCTTCTGACAGCAAGAGCTTTCTAGAAAGACCAAATACAAGGTATATTTTATTAGAATTATTACTCATATTACCAAAAAGCCATATTTTAAAATTTGACATTAGTAATGCTTTTTAACTCTACACTAATTTTTACCCTTGACCCTCGAATGTTTGCAGTATTGTAAATGTTGCAAATATTCGGCGTACCTATATATGAGTAGTATATCTGTATATCTAAATTTCAAGTTTCTATAGGAAATTCAAAAAGTTTTCTTGTAAGTACCTAGGTATTTTTACTAATTTGATTGATTGATTATTAATACCCTAATATCTCTACTTGTGCTACTAAGTAAAATTACTTAATAAATATTCATACTTTTTTTATATAGAAAAAGGTGATCATGTTTTCATTTCTGTCTTTTACACTTTCTTGAATTATTATTACTTATATCAATATATTATATTGATGATATAAATATATTGATTATTGATACATGATAATAATAATAAGCTGTTAAACCATAGATTAAGCAGAACAAGGCAAATTTTGAGGTTAAAAATCTTAGAAAAATGGCGGAAAACTCAAATTCGAGAGGAATTTTTCGGAATTTTTCCCTGCAATTTTGCCGGCAATATTCCCGGAAAGTATGCAGGAAAGTTTCAATTGTTATGTTTATTTCTTCCCGAAATATTCCCATTTTGGAAATTTTCCTAATTGGAAAATTTCCAAGTTCCCATCCCTAGTTTTAATTAAGAATGGAATGAAAATATTTAGGGATATCATTTAATTACCCAAAGACACATAAATATTTGAACATTCAAAGAGGTGACCAATGACCCACGACCGCTTACATTAGGAAATTCGTACTGCGAAAATGTTGGCATATTATGGCCAATTTGAGGAACATCTAAGTTACACCTCAACAGTACAAATTCAAGCTGCCAAATTTTAAAATCGATATTCAAAATTTTAGCATGCTAACATTTTTAGCCAAAGGATTATTAGTCATTAGGGTTGGCAGAAATGCGCCGAGGGACATAGATGTACGCATCATAAGCGTAATAATAGAAATTAAATAGTAACAGAAGCAATAATGTTGGAACATATTATCTGTGATGCACTAATCGCATTTTTGTTAAGCAACAGAATTATTCCTTAGACACAGACTCGAAGGAATTCAGAGACGAGGCACTAAGTTACCCAGTGGTTTTCACAACATTCCTTATGAAACCCCCCTGACCCGCCTTAAGTTACCATCATTAGACAAACGCAGAACGCATGGTGACCTTATTACGACTTACATGTTACTTAAAGGTTAAACGTGAGATTTACTGCCCAGATGATATATTTCAGCTAAATATGGATCCTTGTCTTTGTGGACATCAACTAAAATTGAAAAAAGAACAATTTCACATCAGATGCAGGCAACATTTCCTGCCCGACAGAGTGTTCGACGTGTGGAACTCTCTACCCAATAGTGTAGTAGTCACCGCGCCTTCTTTAAATTAATTTAAAAATAGACATTTCATGAATTTACCTGCTTAGTTTGGTCATATCTTGTAGTATTTGTAGTATTTATTGGATGTCTCTTTGTTCTGTTTTAGGAGATTTAAGGAACGAACGTCTAACATACTTATATTAACAAGTATAAAATTAATATTAGCAAAAAATACAACGAATAATATTAACAAGAATACAACATAGACTACAAAAAAGAGGAATTAATTAATAGGCATATATCAGCACTACATGACAGACACCAATGGACTAACATGAAAAGCAGACTAGCGGCCGTGACTCGAGTATATCAGTCGTTGGCCCGCCTCAAACACCTGCAATCAACTGCAGTGCAATATGCTGACCATTATAAGCTAGAAATAAGTTTCAACTTACTTTTGTCGCCACCTTAGATGTAACATTTTTTGGTACATTTGTTATTTTACTTTCCAAATATTTCCCAATTTCCCAGCTAATTTGTATTCTTACTTCCTCCATTTGACATTTACACAGAAATAATAATTTATAATTACTTTAAATATTAAGAAACTACTATCTTTTATATAAAAAAATTAAAAACATCCCCATTCAAAAGCAAAAGCTTTTGATTTCTACTTGTATATATATTCTCGCTACTCATTAAGTACTTATTTTCGTAACTTAATATAGTTGCCATCTAGTCAAAACTGTGAATAAATAACGGCTATTAAATAACATTATAATAAAATATTGCGTCTAACAACTATGTACAACAATTAATTTAATCAATTCAGTTTTTAAGGCCGTTTTCTTTAATCTTATAACAAAATTCCCACTAAAAAAATCAGGTTATTGAGCATTAGTTTTCCTCTATAATACCGTGTGCCGGTACTGATTAGTGCAATATCTACGATTTTCTTCCCAAAAAAAACCAACCTCATTTCTCTCATTCCGTCGGCTCACTAAAATATATCTTCGTAACGACTATATCACCCGTACTGAGGGTCTGAGTCGCCACATTGCTATGATTTTCTTTGGCAAATCCCGGATCGTTGTCTTTCACGCTGCTAACGTACTCGTTAGTAGGAGACATGACCCGATCTTGCTGCCTGTAGCCGTTATTCAATTTGTTACAATGGCAGTTACAGTTACATTTATTCGGATCGTTTTCGGTTTGCAAAAGAGCCGCGGCACTTAAAATAGATTCTAACTTATCGATTTTTCCTAGGCGGTCGATTTTGCTGTCGTTGAGTATTGAGTCGACCAGTTGCATGGATTCGGTGAGACTTGTAGGCTCAGAATTCCGCGGAGACGTCATGTCGCTTTCTAAGCTAGGGTAGTCTTGATCGTTTTCACCCTCATCGTCTGAACTGTCCCCGTCTCTGTCTTGCCCCAGACTTTCCAGTTTCTCTAGTTTCTTCGCCACTTTGGCAGACGATTTTAATTTTTCCTTTTCCTCTTCTGTTAGTTCTATGTACCTAAAATTACAAAACTTTCATAAATTGAAAATTTCAGTGTGCAAACTCCAAAACACATAATAATTGACATATCATATGAGACAAATATACAGGATGATTATCCTAACAATGAGATTTATGTACAGCGGGTCCACGTAGTTCAGGATTCTAAAAAAATCCGGTTATGTGTCAAGATACAAAAATATTTCAAATTCTTCAAACCCATATTTTCTCAACTGTCTTTAGTTTTTATTATCTATGATACTTGGCCATAAGTAAACGCAAGTATGTAACAGACACTCAATTGCCGACAACGCTGGTGGCCTACTATTCAGTTTTTTGAAGCCGTTGACGAATCATATGCATTAAATCAAGAAGAAATGAAAATATCTCAAAATCCAGTGATTTTTGGTATAGGGTATATTTCATAAAAGTGGTAAGGGATTGTATTTTCAAACCAGACAGGAAAAAATATATTGTACTCCATTGGCTACAGTACCATGGGCTTTTTAATATCAACGAAAGAAATATTATTTTTTGAGCACCCTGTTGTATAATGTATAATAATGTAAACTTGAAAATATTAGAATTTCAAAAAACTATTCATGTATTATGCACTTCATTTTTTATAAGGAATCGAAAAATCCCATAAAAATAGATGCCGGAAAAAAAGTCATTGGCATTCATACAGCAAAATTGGGACACACTGTATAGGTTACTCACTCATATTTTCATTTTATAGACCTCGGGAAAATGTGAGGTGTTACTTCTTCAAATTTTTTTTTGGTATCTTGACAGATAACCTGAATATTTTAGAAACCTGCGGTAGATGGATAAGCTGCATACAGGTTGAACTAAATTTGATTACCACTATAGAGATCTCGGAAACTATTAGAGCTACAAGAAGGCTTAAATGGAGAAAATAGTGCAGACTTTAATGTGGATCAACAATCCGCTGAGAAAACAATTGAATTTCATTTCATTTGTAGATTTTTTCGATCGGACCACAAATAAAAAAGACAGCTGTTTTTAAAAAATTACGACTTTAATTTTTTACTAGCACTAATAGTTTCCGAGATCTCTGTAGTAAATTTTAAACAATTACAAATGTTTTACGGTACAACGCATAAAAATCTTACGAACAATAGTGTAAATTAATCCTTACCTCAATAACCTAACCTCTCTATTACTGAGTACAACACTCTTGGTGGCCTGTGCCAGCTTTATTCGTAGCTCTGCCACTTCAGTCTCGGTTTTTCTTTGCCTTTTTTTTAGTTTGACTGTGTCTGGATTTATGTGCATGAACACCTACAATCAAAATGACAATTTTTAAATTAATCTTATCCATAAAAACGGAGAGCAAATATTTTATAACTTCCAAACAAAAATTGAAAATATTCTTAAAATAATATAACTCGACTGTATTTCATTAATGGGGTGTTTTCCTATATTTTTTTTTTTACATCGGCAATGGAACGTAGTTGGAAAAAGAAGATATACGTATTTCTGGAATTTTAATAGTGAAGTTTGGGTTCATTGAAGTCCATAAATTATTTTTTTATTGTGCATGATATCCATGTGACGTCGCTAAGCGAAAATTCAAAATTTGCGCCATTTTTTAATGATTTCTAGGATATTTTCATTTGTGTGGTTGGTGTCACTGCGTGACAACTTTACTTTTGTTTATGTTTGAATTGTTTGGTTAGGGTAAAAATCATGGTAAACATGAGACATTGTTTTTAGTTTATATTTTTACCTGTGAATTGTTGTCTGTGCCTGTGACTGATTACAAGTGTATTTATTAGTAATAGAAAAACATCGTAATTTGTAAAAGTAATTTTTTAATATATTTAATTGACTTTGCAGTAATACTGTTAAGTTAAATAATAACCTTACATTTTTCATCCTTTTTATTTCTGAAAGGATCTAGGATCTTTATTATAAAAGGATCTATAACCGGTAAATTGTCGGACTTAGCCTCTACAAAACCTTGCTCCATGTTTAATAAAAGTTTACTTCACAAGAAAACAACAATACAACACGTCAAGTTGTCAAGCCAAACACAAACAGGAAATTTCAAATGTCAATTATTGAAATGTCGACTGTCGTTACAAACTGAATCTAGCCACATATTATCAGTGTGGCCTCTTTATAGATACATATTCCCTAGTTTTCGCTTAGTGACGTCACGAATATTGAATAAAATTTCAAAGTTCAATTAAAAATTTTCTACCGATTCAATCTTAATAATTTTTATCCTAATAAATATGAAAAAATATATATTTTATGAAAATACAGGTTTCCACTTTCATTTCGATTGAAGGAAAATACCCCATTTTGAGTTTAGTCTTAGAAATATTTTGTGACAAAAATATCGAAATATTACTTTCTTTACCAGACAAAAACAAAAAAATAATTTCATCATGAAATGCAAGCAATGTCATTAATTAACTTGGATTGACAGAAACTTAAAATTGATTTGACAAGCATTGAAGCATTCATACCTGCTCTTCGCAGAGTTCCAGCATAAGCGCTCTGTTCCCCTCCTTGATACCTTTACACATGGGATAGTAAATTTTATCATTAACCAAACTCAGTACGTCCGCCGAAGCATATAAAATCATCTCCCTGGTCAACGGCCTCCGAGACCAATATTTCTGGTCACGCCTGTAAATATTCTTAAGCTGGTCCTTCATCGGGTTAACCGGGGCACCGTAACACTCACAGAGCGCGTTTAAAGCCACGCTTTTGGCCTTGTAAACGGGCCGGCTGGTCTCCTGGTAAGTGAGAACAGCGTGTGCTGCTTGCGTGTCGAACACGGTTTGTAGAGTGATGTTGAACTGACTGTAGAGGTTGACAGAGTCGTTCCGACAGTCATGCATAATCTAAAACAGGTTTATATTGAAATATAAGGAAATCTTAAAAAGGGTAGCATCGACGATCCCAAAAGGAAAATAAGTTTAACACTATTCACGTCGCAATCTATTCACAACAAATTCACTGGATATACCGGGTGTACCACGGTGGCGGTCAATTAGAAGTATCTGGACAACCAAGTAAGCTATTAATTTGAAATTTGAGGTGAAGTCAAAGTGGGCCATGATCTACTTGATGAAAATATTTTGCAGTTTCTACCACTTCCGGTTATAGCGGAAGTCGACATTAACTTCGTTATTTTAATTGGGACACCCTATATATTATAGCATTTTTTGATTCTACGTGAAATTCTAGACACATTTCATGTAGGATGTCCTATACATATCTTCAACTGTTTTTGAAATATTGACAGGTGAATATTGACATTTTTCAACTTTGACACCCTGTACAATTTAAACGGTTTGAGATCAAACAAAACCATTTGCACATCAATCTTTACTTTTCATAAGCTTCTTTACTTTTCATAATAAGCTATCGTTTGACACTAATTTCAGATTTAACCAAGAGATTGATAGCACATCATAATTGAGACACCCTGTAGTTCAGCAACCTTGGCCCTTGGCAGTCACGCCTTCCCCATGAGTTCCTCTGGACCTGACTCAGCAGAGGGACCCGAAATATTGTTTATAAAGAATGACACACTTCGATATTGGAATATGATTATTTTTAAGGCATTCATAATCTAGACGAGTTGCTGTGCAGTTAAGCTATTAAATAATTTATGCTATACCGAGAGTTATTTTATTTCCTAGTTAAATATCAAGTATCTAACAAGATTAAATTTAGGTAATCGAAAATTTTTCATTTTTAGAAAATCTGAAATTAGTGTCAAACGATAGCTTATGAAAAGTTAAGATAGGAATGTGCAAACCGTTCTGCTTGATCTCAAACCGTTTAGATTTTACAGGGTGTCGAAGTTGAAAAATGTCAATATTCACCTGTCAATATTTCAAAAACAGTTGAAGATAGGTATAGGACATCCTACATGAAATGTGTTTAGAATTTCACGTAGAATTCAGAAATGAAATAATATATAGTGTCCCATTTAAAATAACGAAGTAAATGTCGACTTCCGGTATATCCGAAAGTGGTAGAAACTGCAAAACATTTTCATCAAGTAGATCATGGTCCACTTTGACTTCACCTCAAATTTCAAATTAATAGCTTAATTGGTTCTCCAGCTACTTCTAATGGACCGTCACCGTGGAACACCCTGTATAAAAACGGTAGTCTAACTTGGATGCTCATTATTAAGACCTCAAACCTATGTTTCTAACCGAACAAGAAAATCAATCTATTGATGGGTCTGTTAGAGGCCACTTCTTAAAATAAAAAAAGTATAAAGAAAAATATTTATAATTACCTTCACCACGTCTGGGCTCTCTAACAGCTGCCTCAGACCACTATCGATCATTTGTGGGCATGAAATCAAATCGAAAACATAGGAAAACCCGCTCATCGTGGCAATCTGCATCAGTGTCAGCTGACCCTTTATACCCAAGTTAATGCCCTCGCAGTCGAACCCCACCACCACCCTGTCGCTTGCGAAAGGCCATGTCTGATCAGTTCTAGACACGGCTTTACTTAGAATATCGTCGGTGACCATTTGACACTCCCTTACGCTGCAAATCACCCTGGTGTTTTGGAAAAGTTTCGCTTTCCACGAGTCGCTATGCGTTTGATGATTGAGAAGGTTCTGTCTTTCGCGGCCTGTGTTTTCCTGTAGTGTCTTTAAGACGAGACTGTTTATCCTTTGTTTGAGGGACTGGTTGTAATTGGAAGCCTGTTTATTTGTCGGTCGTTGTGGTTCGATCTGTGGAAGTTGGGGGTTTTGTGGAATGATGGGGTCTTCTGTAGAATCTGAGGTTTGTTTATTTAATTTTCCTATAAAAAACAGTATAATATTTTTATTAGTATACCATTGATAAAATGTTTGAATTTTTATAGCGCCAAAAATATAACATATGATGTAACGAGCACATAATGATGGCTATTATTCACGAGGGTGACGTTTACAACACAAACCGTAGATGAGCCGTCGTAAATCATCTAAGTGAATACTCCATTATATGCGAGTAAAATACTATACTTTCTTCGCGGCTGTAAATAATATAAATTTAAATACAAATTTTATATACAAATTTTGCCGTTTCGAATCAATAACAAAATTATGCTTTGACAAATTGTTATGGCTTACTAACAAAATATTTTTAGGCGCGTAGGTAAATATTATGTGAATCTGTCCAATATTCACGAGTGAATAATGAAATCATTATTCACTGCAGTGATTAGTGGATAGTATTATTCACGAGGAAGCACAAGCATAATGGATATATTATTTAATAGCTGTAGACAAAATTATTTACTATAACTACAATCATAAAGGATCAAGCCGTCTGGTGTGCGGCTATAAAACAAATGATAGAATTTTTATGAAAATACTAAGAATGTATGAGAAGCAAACTGCTCCTGAATTAAAAAAAAAAACTGGAAATACGGACAAAACACCAAACATTTGTATATACAGGGTTATTCAGAACTTATCTCTAAAACTTTGAGGATATGTGCATCCTTAAATAAGAAATCGATATCACCAAAAAAATGTATAATAAAAGTCTTTGGATTTCCTGTAAACAATGTTAAAAGTTATACCATTATAAAGGACTACGTAGATGGGTAACTGTACTTCAACGACATCTGATATACCACATTCCTACAAAAAAAAGTAAACAAGTTTCTGTAGCTGGAACGCCTGGTCAAGACCGAGCGAATAGAGTTGGAGTGGGGATAATATCTCTATTCTCTATCTGTGTCGCTCTCTCAGTGCCGGTGCCGGGTACATTAGAAACAAGAAGTCAGTACTGTTGTTTGTTGTTTTATTTATCGTAGGAGTGTTAAACTTTAAAATTTTCAAAATGGCTCAGGTGTACAGTAATGCTGAGTTAATGGACATGATTCTTATTTATGGTGAAGTTAGACAAAATGCAGTGGCAGCTTCACGCTTGTATGCGAATCTATTTCCCAATCGACACACGCCAAATTATGCAACTTTTACGGCAATGGTACAACGTGGCCGTGATACTGATAATTTATGTGCAATTCATGGACGAGATGGTGGCCCGGGATGACCACAACGTATTTTAGCAGCTGAAGAACAAGTGTTGAGTCTGGTCCGTGAAAATCCGCGAATAAGTACAAGTCAGCCAAACCCGCCAAAAAAATTTTTTTTTGCACTACCACATTTGTACATGTATGTTGAACATCCCCAAATTTTATTATGGATAAGTTCTGAATAACCCTGTATTTTCATTTTTTCTAATAAAATGTATAAAGATGTAAGAAAAGCAGACAAAAAACTCACCTAATCTAAAATTAACTCCTTTACTTCTATCATCACTTGGAGAAATAATACTACTAGGTCCTTGAGAAACTGGGGACAAAGGCGGTTCAGGACTAAGCGACTTAGCCTGAGCTTCGGACAGTTTCTGTTGCAACTTTGGCTGTTTCAGTCTGTCGCTGATCGACCTTGGAGACAACTGCACTACTTTCACCGCCGTCTTACTATTCACCACCAACGGCGGAGAAGGAGCTTTCTCTGTCTTCAAATTAACCTCTTCGATAATCTCGTCCTTATTGTCGTTCACTAAGTTTTTAGCGTTCTTCAATTCTTCAGTGTTTTTCTTATTTTCTTTAATCAGCAACACCTGAGCCGAGATATGTTTCTGGCTTATTTTTGGAGTTTGTAGAAGCGTCACAAGGTTCGATTGAATATGGAAACTATCAGAGAACAATCGCAAAAAACTAGTTAGATGTGTTGGGGTATTGAAAAGATTTGACCACAAGTTTTCTGGTAGATTGCAGCTGACTATTTGAAACAGCTGTTCTACCAATATAGGTCCTTTAACCTGGAAAGAAGAAGCAGGTGTCAAATTATGCAAGCGCTCATTTGAGCTGCTATTCTTGAGCTGCTATCAGTTCACATACACTTTGGCACTTTGCACGCATTGAATAGTTTCATCTTTTATTGTTACCGTCGATAAGATAGAATTTAAATATGCCCAGTATTCCCTAAGTGCCAAAATGTATAAGAACTGAAACCCTTCTGACATTATGACAAAAAAATAAAATACGTAAAATCAATACGTTTGCATTATATGATCAATTGAAACCCAGTGACTACTAACCTCAATACACTGGGCTAAAAAATCCAGCAAAGTTTGCGTATCTTGTGGATCTATCCTAACGTCATGCTGAAAATGCAGTTCCGGAGAACAATGGCTCTTAACTGCACTGAAATTTGCGAGGATCACAGTTTCTTTTTCGTCATCAACGTTAAAAGTTTCGGGATGTTTAAATAAAAAGTCCCTGAATTCATGGAAGTGCTGGCCCGACACATGGCGGACTTCAGGACTTGCTTGTGACCTATGGCCTAGGAGACTGCGAATAGGAACTTCAGTACCTTCGCCATACTGGGCGAGCTTTTCGGAGAAGTATTCCACAGCCTGAGTGTTGTAGTCTTTGCCACCTGTAATGTAAAATCATAGACTGTTAGGATAAACACACACACATACTTTTATTGGCATATATCTATTCTATAGTTACTTTAGTTTACTGACATAAACTGATGTAAATTTTTACGTTGGCTAGTCGCAGAACAACTAGAAATGAAGCAAATAAAAACCAAATATCACAAAATAAACAGATTACATACAATTTTAAGACAAATTCAAATCAGTTAAATGTGACTAGCATACGAAAAGGCTAAATACAAATGCCGAATTTGGGTAACTTGTTTCAGAAAGAAATATTTGCGATTGTAGTCCCCAAGAAGTTCCCATCTGCATGATTTGATGTTTATTATATGTTTGTGTATTATCTTTCAATGTCAATTTAGCAAAAAATAAAAATTTTATTATCCTAAATTTGAAAAATGCTTTTTAGGTGAAATTTCTTAGTTCACACAGTAGCAATAACAGTGTTTTTTTTTTAGCAGAATGCATATAATACAAAGCTTGTCACTGCGTATATATTTCAAAAGATATTCTGAAAATATGTATACCTAGATAACAACATAATACATATTTTATGGGTACGGACAAAGAATATTGCGTGGTTCATGTGGCATTACAGCTTTTTATAGCGGCTCATTTTAAAACTTTTAAAAGCAAGGTTGATTTATTGAAAAACTAAGCTTTGTTACATTCTTTTGTCTCTTACTTTTATATGAAAAAAAATATGTTGTGAACTTATTTGCCTTAGCAGTTTATAAATTTTACTACCTAGGAGAAGTATGGCTACAAATGATCTGTCACTACTGTCAGTACTTTTGATATATATTCTTGCTCTATAAATTGATGAAGCACTAAGCATTAGTGACAATAAGTTGAAATTTTCATACAAATTGTAACTTTTTTGGCATCAAGTAGGGATACCGATACCCGTTAATTTTACTACCCGGGTACCCGTTTTCATTACCCGGTATTTACCCGATACCCGTTAATTACCCGCTACCCGTTAATTACCCGCTACCCGTTAATAACCCGGTATACCCGTTAATTACCCGTTACCCGTTAATTACCCATTACCCGCTATTTATCTATTACGCGATATCAACCCATAGCATTCAACATAGCAAATATTTTCCAATTCATACCATATTTTATATCGCCAAACCTGCGCCAACGCAAAACTGCAAAAAAAACTAGTTGTCATATGAATATGGGTGATATAGAGGGCGACCGAGTGCAGGTGCTTAGAGGGTTATCGGGTATTTAACATATTATCGGGTTTTTAACGGGTTATCGGGTCCTAAAATGGGAACCGGGTACGAGTCGTTATCGGGTACCCGGGTACCCGGGTACCCGTCGGCATCCCTAGCATCAAGGAATTTTAAATTTTCAATAAACCAATAAACATTTATTAATAGAAAAAAAAAACAAACAAAACAGTAACATTGACTACGAACTTCTCCTACTTTCTATTAGAGTAACATCAAATCAGCCTTCAAATTTATTTCCTCTTATCCTAGCATTTTGTTTCGATTAAGCAGGCTTTATATCAAATTGGTATAATTAAATTGGCACCTACATTAATTTTCATTAATAAATAAGTATAATAAATTGTATTAGATACAAATATTTAATACAGAATTTCTTTATTTTTTTAATAACATTTAAGTAAGGTGCAAAATATAACCAAACATCTACACAGAATATGTCTTTTCCAAACTAAAGATGGAATAATAGAATTTAGAAAGTTTGAATTGGAAAATAAATTTAAATATTAGAAATTGTTTTGAGGAAATTTTCGAATAAAAAGAATAAACCTCGGAATAAACAGTAGTTATTCAAAAAGGCAAATGGAAAATACTAGTCTCGAGTTTCTTTTATCTTTATTACAAAATAAATTATAAATTACATCTATCCTCTTTTGATAATTAAATCACTGTACTGTACACTACGCATGATCTGAATTTTAATACAATATTTAAAAGAATATGTGTCACCTTATCGAATATATAAATATACTACGTAGATAATATGCTGTAATCCACCATATACACATTAGGTGTTAGGTGGGTGAATGTTAAGTGTTAGTTTAAAATTATTTAATATAATTATTATTAAAAATTCACACGATGATATGTATGTTGATGTTGATAAATAACACACTGTAACCTAACGATAAACAATAAAATATACCAGACACCTAGATGCATTATTAATTTTTATAATGTAACTGTTAAATTTGTATACTCTACATTTTATATTTTAAATAAATTATGAAATATAATAAAGGAAGTACTAATAAACGTATTCTTTTAATTAATACCAAAGCCATAAAATTTCTAGACATTATGAATTTCCAAGTTACTGTACACGACCTTGAATAGTTATTGTTTAAATATAATAAAAAACATTTTGTGCAAGGATTTTTGCTTGAATTTTATTTATAGAGAAAATAGAATATATTATTATATTACATTAGCCTATTATGTATCTAAAAACAATTGACTTACAAAACCAAAAAAGCTCCAAAACATGGAGAAAAATCTCGTTCCAGTTTTAATAAGTTAAATGACCTAACAGTACTAAGTATGCATATATTTGAATGCCTTGTATTTGTTAAAAACAGTGAAAGTAAGTACTGTTAGCGTAGAGACAGTCACCATACTAGAAACAATATGCATATAGAGTTGGAATTTTCTAGGATTAAAAAACCAAGAACTAGTTACTATGCACTGAAAACTTTTAATCTTCTTCCTCTGAGTATAAAACAACTTCCCATAATTATGTTCAAAAGGGTTATGAAAGATTATCTTGTTAGGAAAGGTTTTTATTCAATTGATGAATTTTATAATAATTATTTGTGATTTCACTGCCAATACCGACGTTTAGAAGTTTGTATGAAATCTCCTTAACATAACTGGTCTAAACATGAAACATTTTCTAATAGAAATGTGCACTAGAACTTCTATATTTTGTAATTGTGAATATTTTCTATGTTTGTTACTGTAATTTTCTCTCTTTTTGACGATATGTACTTGTAATGTTTATATCACTTTTATTTGTATGTTTACAGGAAGTCTTTTTAACTGTTGTGTATTTTATTTTATGTAGTTATGTATTAATTGTACCTAGGTAGTAATTTTGTCTTGACCTGTGTAAACAACCTCACGCCCCTAAAGCCTCACAGCCTCTCAGAAGACCCAACAGGTCCTCTCGACCTGTGTAAACAAAATTTTTTGTATGACACGAATAAAGTAAAGTACAAATTAGAACTTTTGGAATATTTCTGATAGAAAATTGGTACACTACTTCTTTGCACTTCAGTGCAAGTCCATATTGAACATTTATTTTAAAAATTATTTGACAATAAAGTTAAAAAAAAAGTTGAAGCCAGATGGAATATATATTGACATAATTTCCTTTTAATTCGCTGCCGTCTGACTTTTATTTTATGACAATTATATAGTAAATTAAAATTTTTCACTCTTTACAAAGTCTAAAATAATGCTTCTCGTCATATGAAACAATAAAATACTTTTACCAAGAGCATTACTGCAAAAAACTAAATCACCCAAGAAGGAATACGAGTTGAAATGCCTTGAAAGGCTGTAATCCAAATTTTGCTGCCTTTTTTTCTAAGTCATGGTCAAAACTTATATGTCTATGTCAAAACTGTATTTCAGCTGTTCCAGAGACATGCTTTAACCTTTTTAACAAGAAAATAAACAATTGTTTTATGAATGTGCTCTATAGATTTTTGAGGCGTAGAGTCTAGGGATATACTCAAACATCTACAGTTTCCAAGCTACAGACAAAAGTTACTTAGCAACGGGACACACTGTACAATCTGTGTTTTACCAATTTATCAATAACTGGAAATACATTATTTTTAAACTGGAACAAGTTCTTAAAACACCTTTGAATTTCCACCTTTTTTAACCTAATTTCATTTCTACTTCACACATGATTAGTCGGAGGTAAATATTATTTTAGGGAGCATAAGTAGTGACATAAATTCATTATTTTTTAGTTAAATGTGTCAACCAGTAACATATATGTTAGTCAGTATAAAGAAAATGAACACTGATAAACATAAACAAACAAAAACTGTGCTTAAAATTACTTATCTCACTGTTAAAAATTCTATTTTTAACTTGCACCTAATAATTATTAGTATTCATGTGATGTTAATAAAAATAAATCATGCAAGATTAAAATCAGTACTAAATCTGCGTCTATTTGCATCAGCAGTTTATAATACATTCTTATTTGCCAATTAAATTATCTCTATCATTACTCGATTTAGCATAATGCTTTAAATTAAGCAAATAATTAACGATTACGTGTTGCTAATGTCAAAAGGTGAGTAAATAGAGGTTGTTTTATTGGTTTTACAGAGCAGAGTGAATTAAATTTTAAACGATCATGGATTCCCAAAACTATAGAAGCATAGCTGTAAATTTTTTAGTTGGGTGTAAAATGAGTGAACATTTTCTTCATGTCATTTATATCGATTTATATTTTATTTAATAATTTCATACAGGTAATCAAATTTTTTTAATTTATTTAAGGAATTACCTGGAAATAATTGTTAGGAGTAAAAAGGTTAAGGCACCAAAGACTGTCAATTTGCAAAGATATAAAACATTTTTAAAATTGCTTGAATATTTATAATGAGCATCTTCATTAAATTGCATGGGCATTAATTTTATTATACAGGGTATCTCCTAAGTAGGAAGTTCTAATCTGAAATACTGAAGGAAATTCTTTCTTAAGTGAAATTTTCATTGTTTCTCATCTCTGGCCTAATTTTTTTTTAAATTGAAGTAATTTTCACACCTTTAATATTTTTAGGGTAAATGTTTTGCTTTTTGCATTTTCAATATAAAATGAAGTCACTCGAGTAAACATCTTGTTCAGTTTTAGTTGTGGTGAAAAGCACAGTTCTGTGTTACTATCAATTTTTGAATTTTTTTACTATTTTGCAACATCATTCATCGATTTCACTACCTATGGCACTCTGACGAGCACATAATGAGCGCGAAACCACTCAGTGTCTGGCGGTTGGTCTCGATGAAAGATGTAGCGACCTTCATGGAAATGCTGGAGTAATGCAAGGTCAGTGGGGACACATAGTGTGTGTAGTAGTTGTTTACGGCATCTCCATCAGTATTTCACATCACTTAGGAAACACCTGGTAGGTATATCATAGTTAAAATATTGGAAAATGATAAATTTACTGTCCCTATTTGTCTACACGAGTTAAGAAAATAGTTTTATTTATTTAATTTTAGAATAATGAGAGCCATACCCAGGCCCAACCTATTTAATGTATTTTTAAGTTGTTTTAATTAAGTTTATAACTCATAAAGCTAGTTGATAGCCATTGTTTTAATACTTTATTACTAGGCAATAATAGACATTTTTTATGTTGTGAATGTATTAATACTGATGCAACCTACAATATGTAAAATATATTATATGCATTCTCAAAATATTGCATGTTACACAGTTTTCTTTACATAATTATTTGGAGTGTAGTGGACTATAAATGCATTTATAATGAAGTTCACTTGAAATTTCTTTCCTGTAAAAGTTTTAATTTAATTATTACATTACCAATACATTCTATTTCACATTAATTTGCATATTGATAAAACCAATAACAGTAGCAATTAATTAATGAAGATCATTTAATTGTTTATATATATAACTAATAAAATTTCAAGTACTTAGTTGCAGTTTCTATAATTTCAAAAAAATTGAACCCATAAAATTTGAATAATATGCACTGTATTGTTAGCAATAAAATACTTGCTTACATAACACTATTTGAAATCATGAAGGTAACCAAGCTACGAACAGAAACATGAACTAGGTATTTCCATATATTTTGCATAGGCCATGGAAAAATATGTTCAAACACAAAACTTATAAGATTCTTTCCTACACCGGGATTTATACCAGGTCAAACAAATGTGCACGGCAAAATTATCAAAAAAATAACTTCGTTTTTTAATGAAATGCCCTATTTTTAATCGTTTTTATAGAATTGGTCACTTCTCCCATGAGTCATAAGTCCATTGATATAGACTGAAAGTGTGTCTCTAATAGTATGGTAGCTATCACCAAAACAGTATACTTACCATAAGAGAAATATGTATATTACGATAAAATTGATTAGGTTAAAATTAATATCTCTGTCTAATTCGAGATCTAACGATTGTCAATTAAATCATGCTAGCTAAGAAAATTTGTCTGCTCCATTACCTCATTTCAATCACTAGCCTTCTAAGCAGACAAGATAAACAATTACAAACCTCTGTAAGCAAATTTGTTTACAGGAGTTTGCAGATTTTGGATATAATGCACTACTCCTTTGGTTATCAATTTCCTTACTAGGTATCTATCCAAATCAGTAAAAATATACAGGCTGTTCCATTAAAAAATTGAACCGTTACTTTTTTGACAACTTTGTCATTCTCATTTTTTTTATACCTATATAATAAAATATTTAATATACCTATTAATGGACTCATAAGGGGACATACTGTACAAACCTCGAGAAATATAGGTACACTGTCCCATTAAAAAAAAAGAGACAAAATGTGTTACCTATTTGATCTGGTATCTTATGTGACAAGTGGCCCGTTTTTAAACCAGTAAGTAGGTACTGCTAGGATGACCGAGATGAAAATGAAATAAAATTAAATTGAAGATAGCTTAAATAACTTGCTGCAAAGCAAAAAAGAGTAACTAACTAAAAGCCACATTAGACAATATGTCTAAATATTTGTAAAAAGACTATATGTTTTCTGCAAACGAGTGTCTGAACATCAATGAAAAGCAGCTAAGCAAAAACGGCATTAGTTAATATGCCGAAAGAGGTATAGCTGAAAGAGCCATTTATTTTTAGAAACAACTGTATGTTAACTCACCTGAACAATCCTTATTATTGCTATGTTGAAATGTATTTATCGTCACATATTCTCCTTCCATAGAGAAGAGCGCAGGATACTGCGTCAGAAACTTTTTTAAGCCACTTTGACTTCCACCTGCTATCTGTCTCATCTCTTTTGTGAATCCTTTAGATCCAAACTGGCAGCTTAAATCATGTAACGTCCTAGGTTCTCCTTTGTCCAGAAGACGTTCGAAGAAGAACAACAACGTCATATTTCGAGCCAATTCATACTGCATTGCCTCCATTATTATATAATATTAACGAATAAAATCAATATAAGAAGTCTATATCAGATCTTGGTAGTGGAAGGTTTCATAAAATTCATATGGTTGTTTTGAAAAAATATACTCCTTTAGGTTAAGGTATATATTTGTTTGCAAATTAAAAGCCTTTTCGGTAGATATAAAATGTTAATATAGGTAGGTACTAAGTAAATTTTTAAGTAGATTATTGTACTTAATAAAATATATATAAAAAAATGTATAAAGGAGTTCTTGGGGAATTTGATTTTTCTTCCTTGGTTACAAATAATATCACAATGCACTTTGATTCACACAAACAAACAGAATAATTTAAAATTTTGATAAAAATTTTGTGTATAAAGTTAAAATAAAAATATTATAAATTAAAAACTAAAAACTTTTTGCGATCTCTAGAACGTCAAGTTGGCTTCCGCCATCTTGAATTCTTTGACATTTGTCATTTGTCTGTGGCATAGAATAAGAATATCACATCGACCAAACATTTCACTGACCACCAAAGACAAAATAAATAGTTCAAGATGTAGATCATATGCTGCATTGAATAAAATATGGTTAGAATGCCATGTCACCAAAATCTTTTTATAGGGTGGCCCAAGTTAAACTATATTGGAAATTGGTTTTTTAAACATTATTGTTATTGTGGCCGATTAAATGTTTTGTATTGACATTTTCTTCAATTTTGTTTTTAAAAAATAGCTTATAAAATTATTTAGCATAAAAATAGCTTATAAAATTATTCTTTAATGGTAAAATATTTATATAAATTGTACCTTATTATTACACGTTTGTATATTAATATGTAAAAGATTTTACAGCTCGTTAATAAATGTAACGTTTGTAATTTAAATATGTAAACTTAATATAATATTTAAATGTGCCTATCTAACGTTTAATTAGGTAGGATTCGTTTTCATTTTTGTAAAAATAAGTCTGTCCGTAGGGGACAAATACTCCATTTTGATTTGTTTTATTTCTTTTTTGTTTCAATAGGTATATATTCATCTCACTTATACAGTCTCCATCAGTGGCCGAGGATCACAGAAATAAATAACTGAGGATATGCCTTGAGATATGCAATTTTGCAAAGAATACCCAGATACTATAAATATCTTTATTTCTACCCTATACCTAACTATTCTGCTTTGCAAATTAATTTGATCTAGAGCCAAAATCTAAAATACTTACCCGAGTAAATTGCACTTTGTGTACATTCGATTGTAATACCTACACCTACAGACTACTTAATACCTACCTGATTTAAAAATAAATTTATGATACACTTGCAGTGTTGCCAGAACTATCTTTATGTAGAGCCGTTGTTTGTATAAGAATTGTATGTATTCTTATGCAAACAACGGTAGGGCCAAACAGCTCCGGAAATGACCATTTGAATATCCTGGATGGAACAGGAAAGCGCTTTTATTTTGCAAGATATATGAACTAATTTTGGGGAATGCTTAGTAGACCAAAAAATTCAACCCCCGAGCTTTGTTAAGTTAAATAGAACATCCTGTATATTGTACATACATACTTCGAATACAGCGTGATTTTTTGCATCTTATAGTACCACTATTTTCTTGGTATATTTCTTATTTATTTTTTTGGTTTGTCGTCAACGTGATTTTAAATAAATGTTGTATAGGATGTATTTCCTCCAGCATCTTAGGTATCAAAATCGATTCGTTAAAGAGAATAGATTTTTATAAGCCGAGTGAGCCATTATATAGATTCCCTATCTAAATAGAACAGCTTCTTGAAGAAAACATTTTGAGCCTGTTTCAACAGTGAAATGGAATAGTGGGATTTACCAAGTTATATAATAATAATTTTCTAAATATTTTTAGATGGTAGTAAGCTATTTTCATGAATAAGATCACTCTAGATCCAAATTTAAAATGCACGATTTTTACATGCAAGAATATACAACTTTGGCTCAGAATGCTGTTGGAAGCCTATACTAATGTATAGCAGGTGTTCTTTAAGAACAGTAAAAACAAATATTAATAGACTTGAAATAAATAAAAGAACTAAACTAGTTCATAATGAACTAGATGTGTATTTTAATACAGAAAATATTTTGCAATTTTAATAAAATTTAACAGAAAACACAATTTTAATTTAGAAAATATTTTATTACTGTCTTATTTATATACATTTACAATCTTAACAGTACTGAGTATAAGAAAGGAATGTTTTAAGTTTACGTCTACAAATAAGTGAGAAAAATAAATATAAAAAATAGCTTAATGTACTATATCCTACAAGAGCTTTAAAATCAGATCATCTTGTGTAAAAAAACCAGTCTTCAATTTATAGAAATATAAATACTACAAAAAATATATACAAAAATAAACTTAATAAACATATAGCTATATGGCATCACATCACAAATTTATAATGAATACGTTAATACTATGGACTATTATTGGTAATAAACAAAAGAAATAAAAACTTTACTGAATTAATACTCTCGCTGAAACACCTTAGTTATATAAATTGCAAGTAAGTGAATGTGCTGGTATCGGTAACTATGACAAAATAGACCCGAATTTGAAGAGAGCCGCCCTAAATATAGACTAACTTTACAAAGCTGTCACTTTTTTAATTATAAATGGATCGTGAAGATTTTTTAATTGTTTTAATCCTAAACACTTCAGCTTTAAGTACCGGTTTGAAATTATTAAATTTCTTCATACGCACCCTATATGGTGATATGACATCCGCATCTTTTTTTCACTTTTTCAATCTACTATCTCGCTTTTATCGATCACCCTGTATATTCGTTTTATGGCACAATAGCTACCTACAGGTATTGCCATCATACCGTTTTTTGAATTTTGGCTCTATCTTTTGTAGGTCGAAAGCAAATGGATTTTTTATTTACACCTGTTATTTATCTAAAAATTTATTAAACCAGGCTTTGACACTTTTGATGAAATCATGACATTATGTCGATTTTACCGAACTGTTCCCGTTAACAATTTGTCCATTGCAGTTGTGCAACGTTGTGTACCTCCACTGGCGGTATAATTTGGGGTGTTATTCTCGAAATATCTTTTCCAAGCTCTATTTACAGAACACCTGGATACATTCAAATGCCTAGCAACATCTAAACGCGAAACACCTGACTCAATCATACCTATACACCTTTCAAGAATAGCGTTTTCTATGCGAGGCAATGTGATTTAAGTATGCCAAAATATCACCGAGATATGAAGTGTCATCATTTCATCAAAAGCATCGAAACCTGCTTCAATAAATTTTTAGATAAATAACAAGTGTAAATAAAAAATCATTTTGCTTTTGACCTATAAAAGATAGAGCCAAAATTCAAAAAACGGTACGATGGCAACACCTGTAGATAGCTATTGTGCCATAAAACGGATATACAGAGTAATCGATAAAACCCAGACAGTAAATTGAACAAGCGAAAAAAAGACATATATGTGTCATATCACCTTGTATAGGGTGCGTGTGAGGAAATTAAATAATTTAAAAGCGGTATTTAAAGGTGAAGTGTTTAGGATTAAGACAATTCAAAAATATTAGCAATCCATTTATAAAAAAAATTACAGCTTTGTAATGTTGGCCTATATTTAGGGTGGTTCACTTCAAATTCGGATCTGTATATAAATATGACCCGTTTTTACTGATTGAATAAAAGAATTAATTTTATTCATTTATTATAATATACATATAGTTAATGTTATTTTTGATACCTATAATACCAAGGGACACCAAGCAAAATAACTTAATATTTTCTAGTGTCCTACTTCGTAACACCCAACTTCATAGGCACAGGAAGATTACTTGAAGACAAAAATTCTTATTAAACATACCCTCTATTCCTTTTCAATTTCTACCCCTCTATCCAGGAGTTCAATTTTTTTACAATATCTCTTGAAGGAAGTTAGATAACAAGCTAAATTAGGTAAAGTAAATTCACTTTCATTTTCCATGCAGTGCACGGTGAATATATTTGCATCCTTTGTTACAAAACTATACTAATAAAGGATGAAACTATTCTAAGCGCTAAAGTGTAAGTAAATTGAAATCCTAGACGAAATTATTTTGTTTTACCTACCATATTAGGTATAAAAGAAACCAGCGACTATTAAATCAAAATAAATAATAAAAGTATACAGGGTGTCCCAGTTTTTATCTAACTGACTTCGAGAGCGGATAGAGCAAACAAAAATAATGCCACTTTGTCATATAAAATTATATCCAAATCTGTACCGTTTCTGAGATACAGGATGTTGAAGTTGAAAAAAAAAATCCTTTTTTATTTATATCTCTGACAGTAATAAACCAATTATTTTCAAACTTTATTTGGTAGATGATACTATGAATCTTTACGTCCACAAAAAATTTGGGCTCGATAGGAATAGCCAGTGGCGTGCAACCTGCACTCTTGGAACCCCTTTTCTAAAAAATATATGTTACGCCACTGATTAAAGTTTAAAATAATACAGTATTTCAATGTCCGATCAATTTCTCTACAAAAAAGTATACTGACATTTTTTCACAAAACACGCCGTTACGTTGTAAATCGACAATTTATGTACCCATGTCATATTCTTTCCTAACAAAATAATACCTTAAAATAAAATTATACCTAAAATGGGTTCAATTTTATTTTAGTAGGTATTATTTTGTTAGGAAAAGACATCACATGGTTTCATAAAATATCGATTTACTCCGTAACGGTGTGTTTTGTGAAAAAATGTAAGTATATTTTTTTTGTAGAAAAATGAGTCGGACATCGAAATATTGTATTATTTTAAACGTTAGCCAGTGGCGTAACATACATTTTTTTTAGAAAAGGGGTCCCAAGAGTGCAGGTTGCACGGCAGTGGCTCTTCCCATCAAGCTCAAATTTTCTGTGGAAATAAAGATTCATAATAGCATCTACCAAATAACATTTGAAAACAATTGGTTTATTCATGTCAGAGATATAAATAAAAAAAGGATATTTTTTTTCAACTTCAACACCCTGTATCTCGGAAACGGTACCGATTTAGATATATGTTTATATGACAAAGTGGCATTATTTTTGTTTGTTCTATCTACTCTCGGAGTACGATAGATTAAAACTGGGACATCCTGTATATCAGTAGCAATATACGACCTGGATAATTTCAATGGCAATAGCAATCGATAATAAAAAATATATCACCAATTTTATTTATAGAATATTGTGGTTGCTCACAAGCATCTTGTAAAGCATTATTTTAAGTAACAGAAGCCTAAAACTAAGTTCCAAGTTCCAGTAATTCTTTTACGTTACTGAGGAGAGAGACGTTATTTCAAAAACATTAACAAAAATAGAAAAAAAACCATGTGATACACAGTAATTATAATAATTAGTAAAATAAGCCCCAATATGATGTTGGCCCCAATAGGATAATCCTAGAAAAGTTTGATTGCTTTAGATTTTTTCTTAGTCTGTTCTTTTGTAACACAATCAGACTAATAGTGTATAAGGTTTTCCATCGGAACAGCGATATTACGCACTATCAATACAAATTTGTAGTTAAAACAGTAATAAGGTTGCCACCGAGTCAGCTTCACAAATTAACGACCAAGCATTGTCAACAATAAAATATTCCTTTTATTGGGTACAAATATAAATATATGCAAGCCACTGTACCTAAAGAATCAGTTAGAAGTAGTTTCAGTCTACTCTGTAACGCCTGACTCGTAATTTTGACGCAGGGGTTTATTTCTAATAAATTTTATAATTTCAGAACTGTGGTAAAATGTCATTTTAATTTTTTGTTATGTGAAGACGAGGCAATAGAATACTATTAGAAAGGCAATATATGCTCATATAGAATATTCACTGGATTACCATTTTTCTAAAAATGGACTGTATATGAAATTATTTGCATGCTAGATGTATAATGACCTCACACAGTTACCTATTGTAATTTGTAGAAAATAATTGTAACATTGAATACAATAAATTTTTTCTTTTGTTATTACCAAAAATATCACAGAACAAACAAGAAATAATATGGCATCTAAATTGGACTCAAACACTAAATAACTTAAAAATTAGGGATATAGATATATACAAGTCTAGAGAATACTACCGACTGCAGACTCTATCTCATTTTCATTAAGACAATTATTGTGCAACTCACAATAATCGTCTTCAATTTTAATATCCTCGGGTTCTATACATTCGTAGCTGATGGACTTAATGGCAGAATCGAGCTCATCGGGCTTGCGTTCGAAAAGATTCACATTCAACACAGAATCGACAGTGTTTGAATTAGAGCGAGCGTTAAATTTACTCTGTGAAGACAAAGAATGAGATCCTTGAGAGCACTCGTCTTCTTCAGAACTTTCGCTTTTCGTACCTTCATTGTTTTCATCGCTAAAACTAGAACTAGACTCCTCACTGGACGATACGTAATTTTCTTCCTTCACGTTCGTGTTTAATGATACGTAATTTTCTTCCTTCACATTCGTGTTTAAGTCTTCTTTTTCGATCAACATATTTTTCAACATCTGTGCCTGCATGGAATTCTCGCACAACTCGGATCCCTCACTTTCTCCCTCTTCATCGTCTTCCTCCTCAGACGAGGAGCATTGTTCTTCCTTAAGATTACCGTGCGACTGTTCATTTTCAGATTCCTCATTTTCAGACTGCGAGGAACACTCCACTTGCTCTATAAGGCTCTCATAATTGATGTCGTTTTCATCGTACGCCTCAATATTGTCATTCGGTTGCTCCTCTTTAATTTCCCTGAACCCATTAGTTCCGGATTTCTTTTCATTTTCTTGTCTCAGCGGCTTTGGTGGGTTGCTTATTAAACTCCAGTCAAAATTTTCATGAATTACCATGTGAAGGCGCAGTTTCGAACTAGCATTGTGGTACCGTCCGCAAATTCTGCATATGAAATTGGACCCAAAACCCTGGCCGTGCAAGAGTGTTGGGTGATTTTCACGTAAATGTATTTGTAGGCTTTCATACGTCTCATTAGTTTTCAAACAAATACCACAAACTGTAGCCGCTACGCTTTTGTGACAACGTATATAGTGCTGCCACAGGTGTTTTTTCGCCGGCCAAGTTTTGAAGCATATTTCACAATAAGAAGGATCGTTACTGTTTACATAAACAGTTCTTTTCGAAGAATTTACCTGTGGATTGGAAGGAGAATTTGATAGTTCTGCATCATCTTCTTTTCTAATACTTACCATGCCAAGTATATCATGTTGACTCTTTTGTTTTTTAATCTCTCTGGAAGGTCTTAATTTAACTTCAATACCGGTAATGTTGGACTTTCTACTACTGCTTACTGTAGTTTGAGTTACAGGTTTCGCTACGGTTTCATCTTCTTCAGGAATTTTTTTACCCAATAATCGTTTTTCTAACAATGAAATCTTAGATTCTTGTAGTGGCATTGGTGCTTGAAGCAGCGTCTCTTCCTTCTGTTCTTCAATATCATTTTCATATTCATCGTTACTTTGTTCGCTGTTATCGTCATTTTCCTCGCCGCTGTCACTATCTTCTTCGTCATTGTTAATGTTTACCTCATTTTGCGTAGCAACTTCATTAATGGCTGAAGTAATATGTGCCATAATACTATTTCTAATAGCAGTAGTGTTAATGCTTGTAGTAGCTCCTTGTCCACCATGTGCAGTCACGTCACAGTGTGCCTGTAATTGAGCATCGTTCTCGAACACTTCAAGGCAAGTTTTACAAGCTTTAAAAATTCTTCCGTGCGATTTATTTAAATGATCATATGTTTTCCATTTCGATCCATAATTTTTGCCACAAACGGGGCAAGAGGTGAGAGGAGTGAGTTGATCTTTGTGAACCAAAGTTACGTGATCTTTCAGAATGTGTTGCGTTTCGAACAGTTTCAAACAAATTCCACAGGATAGGCTTAAAATCTTCCTGTGCAAGCTGAGAATGTGCATTTTCAATTTTATTTTGCTGGGCAATGAATCTGCACAAAACTGGCAAATGTACGATTCTAAATGGTCGCTTAAGTGTACTTGCAGATCCTCCTGACTTCTCAGTATGTTGCTACAAATTTTGCAAAACAAGTGACATCCGGGGTGTTGAAACCTTATGTGGGACACAATCTCGCACTTACTTTGAACTTTCTCACTGCAAATTTCACAAACGTATTCTGAGTGATAGTTGACCAAGTGCTTGGCAAGGCTCTGCCGATCCTTAAATATTCTCGCACATGTTTTGCAACGAGTCAACAGGTCTTTCTGCAATTTTGGTCTGCAGTTCTTCTTGTGCTTCTTAAGGAGAACTTTCTTGTGGAAAGCTTTGGAACATTTTGGGCACTTGTACTCCCCTTCGTTGAGGGGCGGAGTGTAATTCGTAATAATGTTAGTGTAGAGATTGTGCGATGAATCGATTTCTTTTGGTGCGGAAATTTCATCCTTAGTATTGAATTCTTCTTGTTTAATACCCCCCTCTGGAAACTCCAAATTGTCATCCTGGTCTGATAACTGATTAGAGTTGTCGTCTATTTCGCTGATGCTGTTCTTGCGTTCCTGTTCCATAATCTCTTGCCGCATGAAACTCTGCTTTACCGACTGAAAGTCGAAACCTTGGAATTTTTGAGCCATGAATTCCTCCTTTTCCATTTGTGCATTTTCTGCCGTTTTGTGCTTACTGCCTTTTGTTAAATGTATCTTGTTGAAATGCTGAGTGAGGTGGTACTTAGAAGCCGACGTTTTATAACAAAGCTGACATGTGATGCTGGGGTGGCCCTTGTGAAGCCTATTAACGTGTTTCCAGAGGTGTGAATTGCGGCCGTAGAATTTGTTACAAAGGTCACAGTGGAATATAGAATGTTGACTACGTCTGTGCGAACTAAATTCTTTAAACGAGTCAAAATCATTTAACCCACATTCGCTACATGTAAGGCTTTTGGAATTAGGAGAAAGAGTTCCGTTTTCGAAATTTTCATTGGTATCGATATAATCGGCAGGATCGAACATCTTCGACTGCTTCTTACAAGCCTCGAGTAGAAAATCATGCACCAACACATGGTTTTCCAACCATTTGAAGTTGTTGTCGCCAAATTGGCATACCTGACATATATACCTACTATTGATGGGATGCTGTTGCGAGCAGACCTGTAAGTGGCTCTTCAAATTCATGTACGTGTTGCATTGCTGCAAGCATAGTCCACAAAGATGGGCTGCTTGCTGAGCATGCTTGACACGGAGGTGCATCATTAAATCTGGTTTAGTAGTGAAAACGGCGGGGCAGTTGGGGCACACGAAACTCGGAAGGAGCATAGGTGGTTCTTCAAGTTGTTGGTCAGGTACCTGATTTTCATCTGAAATCACACAGGAGTACTCACAGTAAATAATTTCCTCTTGATAAATCAAAGTCAATGACAGACTTGACTTATAATAATAATAATAATAATAATATCTCTACCCCTCATTCTAATCACAAGGATTAGCCCGAAAGTCTGAGACTTGTGTGGGAGAGGGGGCGGCATATTATTATTTCGCGGGCCGCATTTGCGCCTCAGGAACGACTTACGTTGGTAGGCCCTAACCACCATTCAGTGCTGGAATGAGGGAAACCTGGAAAACCTCATTAGTTAGGGGGACAAGTCAAACATCAACTGATTTTAATCTCTCACATTAACACCAAGTTGACATTCTTCCCATCCTAGGCCATCGCCAGGATAGTTGCCAAGCCATCCCTGCGAATAAGCCTTGATCTACGGATATATTATGTACAAATATATTTTATAAGAATTTACTATAAATAATAATTTGATTTTATCAAACTTTCTAGTAACCTGCATGTCTTTTCTAACTCATCAATGTTGTAATCAATCTTCTTACTACTAAAGAACAGACTACCAACTGATACGTCAACGTTTTTGAGGAGAATATGGTACGAATATTTTCAAAAATATACACGTCAGCTTAAGAACTATTTTTGACTAGAGAATATAGAATCATATAAACAGATAACACTCAAAATTAAAGATCTCAATAGCAGCAGATGTTTATAAGAATAAAAATCTTTTAAAAAAATTTACCTTAAATGTGCATAGCAATAGTATAGCAGTGAAGCTACTCGTATTTAATAATTGAAGGTAAAAGTAATTATATTCAAATCGGAAGATCTAATTGAGCATTTGAACATTTGACTACATTGATGTGTAGCTCAAAAATTAAATGAGATAATGGATTTCCATTTTGACAGCTCATTTTGCAAATGTATTAATTTATTCCTAAGAAACGTATTATCTATCAGTTTATTCTTAAAGCCTATCTTTTAAATTCAATATTTTATACATACTAACAGGCCTGTTAAAAAAGTAAAAAAAAAGTTGTTCTGAATAAAACATTGTTTAGAGGAAACCAGCATACCTACATACAATTATGGGTATATAGATTGGTATAAGTTTTTTATAAAGTTTCTCTAGATTTTCTACTGACTTACCTAATGAATCACTTCTCTTGAGATCAGAAATTTTGACAAGGTTTGGTATTTTCTTTTTATTCTTCTCTGGGAAAGATTCCCCAGATCCGGATGATACAACTTCTGCCATATCTATACCATGTGTTTCAAATACATGTGTAGCTAAAGCAGCTGGACCAGAAAAATGAGTATCACATAGTAAACAACTCTGGGGCAAAGATGACAACAATTTTTCGCTCTAGTGGAAAAAAAAATCAAATGATGCATAAGAGAAAATAACACGTTAATTACCTGGACTAAACTATTCAGTTGATTGTCAGTTTCATTATTTGGAGAATCAGTTTTCTCTAAACCATTTAAAGAGCTATTATCGTTTTCATTCTGACAAATTGCAGCAAATTTATCAAAATTGAAAGAAGTCTCTTCTCCAATGCCTGTAACTTGTGCTTCTAATTTTCGTGGTTGTTTATTTTTTCTCTTATTAAAAGAGTCCAATTTAAATATTTTAGTTTGAGTGTTTTCAATTGAATCACCTTTACGCTTTAAGTTCTTTCTTTGCGATATTTCAGAGATTAAATCATTTTCAGCATCATCAAAATAATGTCTCTTGGATGTAAAATGCTTTTTTTGAGATAAGAATGAATCGACAAAACTGGTTATTTTATTCAGTGTGTCCAATTTTTCTCCTAGAATAACATTACCACTGTTGGCATCACAGTCATCTAAATTAGAATCAGAATCAATATCATAGTCAACTAAACATGTTATTGGTTTTGGTTTCAATAAATCAGCGGTATCTAAAAACTTTGTTATTAGAGGAAAATTTAAACTGTATTCTTTCAAATCTGCATCTCTTCCAATTAAAACATCAAGATAATCTTCAGTCTGAGTACCTATATTATTTTTTTTATGATTAAAGTCTACGTAACAGCCTTTTTCTTTTTTTCGTTTAGATTTTAGGCAAGATTCTTGAATATCATACTGAGTTTCCAAAATTATTATATTCTGTAAACATTTTTTAATGAAATCATAAAAACTGTCTATGTTTTCTGTACACTCCCCACATATTGTATCTGGTAACAGACAGTAAGGGGATACCTAAAAAAATAACAAATATTATTTACCTACAATTCCTTTTTAAAAAAGTTTGTTTTCATTTTAATTCAAAATAAATATATATGAAATAAGACTAATAAGCCGAAGCCGGCAAACAGCAAAAATTATTGGGTAATATAATGTGTATACACTTACAATTATTGGTAAACATGTTTCTATTTTGTATCTTAATCCTTCCGTTTTAAAAATATGTACAAAGTTCTGTCCTAATTTCCCGCATATTCTACACAATTTGGTCTCCATTTTTGGGCATTATGTTTGATTTCACTACATTTTTAATCACAAAACAAAAAAATTATAACAAGATCAACACCTGTGTTGTTTTTAAAACAAACAACTTTTTAAGGTTTTTCCCGCCCTGTGAGCATCTTAAATTATGTAGAAATTAATTTTGAATGTTTAATTAATTCACATTATTGTTTATCTTTTGATAATTGCAAATATTTTTGCAAAGCGGCTTCTATTTGCGAAAAATCGCTTTATTCACAAACACAATGACGCCATTTTAAATCATAAATACGCCAATTTTTTACAGGTAGGGGTCTCTGATTTCGCGGAGGCTTTGTAGTGTCCTCATGAGATGTCGCTTCAAACCGTAAGTTATTTTTTTTGACGTTTATCATCACGTTTAACCTTTTCGCTTTCATGGTTGACTTCAATTTTGTTTACAAATTTAATTTTCGTTTTCGACTTTAATAAGAAAAAATGGCGTTGAACGGCTTTTTCGACTTTTTTCATAAAGGAAAGGTGAGATATTATTGAATTACATGGGAAATTGCTTATATTGATTGCCATATTCTTTATTAATGCGCAATAATCAATTATTAACGCTTTTCTAATTTTAGACTTTCAGGCCAAAAAAGAAATTTGCTCATGGTACAATTCGTTATAGTTTATATAAACAAGCTCAAGCTAGTCTAAATTCAGGAATAAATTTAAGAGGTGCTGTAAAATTACCACAGGGTGAAGATATTAATGATTGGATTGCAGTGCACGGTAATAATTAAAAACAATTTTGAAATCATGAACCTAAGTTCTGTTTAAATTTTAGTTGTTGACTTTTTCAATCGAATAAATTTGATTTACGGGACAATTTCGGAGTATTGCACAGAGCAAACATGCCCGACGATGTCTGGTGGCCCGAGATTTGAATACTTATGGGCTGACGGAGATAAATTTAAAAAACCAACACCTTTACCAGCCAGAGAATATATCAGTCACCTCATGGATTGGATTGAAATGCAGATCAATAACCAGGACTTATTTCCCTGTACTAGTGACAAACCGTTTCCTAGAAACTTTTCTAACCATTGCAGTAAGATATTAGCAAGATTGCATAGAGTATTTGTTCATGTGTACATACATCATTTCCATAATGTTGTTGCTATAGCAGCGGTAAGTTTTTTGTTATTGTAAAGGGAAAAAATGTTTAAAAAAATTTATTTTAGGAAGCTCACGTAAATACCTGCTACAAACATTTCTACTATTTCGTAACAGAATTTGATCTAGTCAGCCATAAAGAATTAGAACCACTTTCTGAAATGGCGATGAAGATCTGTAAAGATTCGCCAACATAATTCCAATTTATTAGTTGTTTTGTCTTTGTTATTCTCCATTTTTGGAGACTAATGTTTTGTTTCCTGAACTAATGTAGTTAGACTGAACTTTCAATTAACTACTAATAAGGGCATTTTAAATGTACTGTAATTTTATTTAACTCAAAAAGAAATATATGTATATATACCGTAACGCTTAGTTATAACGTACCAGAGGAGAACTTAAAATATACGATATATCAAAAGGTAGTTAAAAAAAATTTAATGCATATTATGCTTACATCTTCTTTATTTTTATTAATTCGTTATAAAAAGACATAAATGTAAAGCACGGTCCGTATACTACAACGGTTACCTCATCTGTGCTCTGATCAATATTTCATTTTCTTGGCAGTTTGTGTATGTAATACAGAACTCTTTCTTTTTAAATTAATGTTCAGTTTCTTTTTGGCGATGTTCAAAAATTTTATTCTGATATAAGTTCTTTGTAGGAAATAGACTTTTAGGGCCTCAGTTGGTATATTCAAGCTTTTTTTTCCCTTTCCTAAAAGGGATTTTAATAATGGTATTAATGGTCGATAAAATGGTGTTTTACCGACCAAATAAAATTAATTCACTAGCGATGAAATCGCGAGTGAATTAATTTCGGGAGACGATAATGGAATTTGATCGTCGTGTGTAAAACAATGTTTTTTTTCTGTAGCCCAAATATCAAATATGGGCGCATTTAGTATAAAGAAAAATTTAAGAATTCACATTCACTATAGATAAACATTATTTATTAGTTTATGGGCCGACAATCGGGATGATATAAAGGAAGTAGACAAGAAAAGTATCTTGTAACATAATTGAGGTAAAGCCCGTTGCTAAACACTCAGACAGACCTGCCGCTGACGTCACATACGCTGCACCTCATACCGCTGCACCAGCATATCGCCGATGAGGTAACCGTTGTAGTATACGGACCGTGAATGTAAAGAAAGCAACATCAAAATAACAAAATATTTCGTTTTTAAAACAAAAACACATAACTCTTAAAATTATACATATGTATTATTTTGTGTCTACATATAACTTGGGTTTATTGATACATGCTTAAAACACAGCTCAAAAATTCGCCTCGCCCAAGCACGAACGTTACTACACGCCCCCAAGAAGAAAACCAATTTGAAATTAGATATGGGGCTGCTAGCCCCATATTCCAACTAAAAACAACTGCAACGTTTACAGATTCAAAGGTGGCCACCTTTTATTTTGATCTCTTGCCGCCGCGGCATGCAATACGCACAAATTGCCAATGCCGAGATAAAAAAAGACTTGATAAGAAGTAGGTACATTATATTTGCTATTTTCGGACCTGGGAATTTGGTACTTTTTATCAGAAGTACATAATAACAAAGTACATTATAAAAATTATTTTTCTATTAAATGTTCATAATGGACGGGACTTTTTATTTGGTATGTTATAACCGTGGGTTCGTAATAAGCGTGTACGTTATAAGGTATATATATATATTGCTCGAATGTTAAGGTACTCTGATATACTAGTTTTCTATCACAATTTTCTTAATATTAAAAATATTAAACACACCTAAAAATTAAAGTATACAATAATATTTATTACAATTTTTTTGAATCTCAAATATCTACATATATATTTTTTTAAAAAAGTGCAACTTATTAAAAAAGTAATACATAGATATTGTAGATGGCTTTAATTATATTTTTTTTGTATTATTTATTGTCTCAAATTATTTACAGATATTTATTTTTATAAACTAGCCGAAGGCCTTTAATTTATGCCAAATATTCATTTTTATTTTTATCAGGTATTATGAAGTAGGTATTAGTATAATTACTAAATCTAATTATATAAAACCACTGGTTTATTCACATTGTTTATTATTATAAATTTATAAAAAATAAAACTGAAAATAACATTTGTTTCATTTTGTTGTTTAGTCTTACCACTAAATACACTTATACTTAAGTCACAAAATATCTCGCCAATATGCTTGAAAATATATACTTCACAGGGGTCTTTTAGGAATTATAAAAATATTGTTTGCAACCGTGTTTAATCCAACATCAAAATTATTTGTTAAAATATAAACTGAATCTACGCTACTGAATAACCAACTTTACTTTCCCGTTGGTGGCTGTATCAAATTTCCCATATTTCCTAGAGCCTGTATTATATTCTGAAAACCGCCCAGCACTGCACTAGCGGGCATAACCATTCCTTGTGTTCCAACCAAGAATACTTTTACATTATCTAAAAAATTTCCTCCTGACTGAGATGAAAAAAGCTGTTCGAATGGATTGGAGCCATTAAGAAATTGAGGTGGATTGCTAAATAAATTTTGTATAGCCTCCAAAGGGTTATTATTTTGCCCGTCGTCTAAAAAAAATATGTCGACTTACTGCAATAATAAGTAATATTGCTATTTGTTTTTCTTACCATTATTTTTATTTGTTGAAGCCTGTTGTGGCTGATTTTTATTAAAAGGATTTAGATCATCTATGATTCCAGCTCCTAAAAACAATATTTTAATGATTATAAGAAAACAGCGGTCAATTTAATATAATATATACTCGATTCTCCATTCACTTCATTTTCTGAAATATTCGCTTCATTATTAGTTTCTTTATTTCTGTTGGTGGGCTCTGATTCATTATCAGTGGATTCTGTTATTGGAAGTGTATTAACAGCAGCTAAGAAAAGAACAAATGTAAGGAAACATTACAATATTATTAATTCTAAAATATGGAATAAGAATATATGTTTACTTACCACAAAAAAGGAGAAATAGTAAAATTATTTTCATTATGCATCAAATCCATAAATATGTATTTACTTAGGTACCTACCCAGGTCGGTATACCTATTCCCTTTTATACTTTTAATTTATCAACAAATTTACATGGAAAACTGTTTTAGATTAACATGATATAACATATCATTTTAACATAGAATTTATAATTAATACGACCTGAAATGATAAACTTAATAGATACCACCTCCAACCAAACCAAGAATGAGGTATAAACTAGGAATAGAGAAAAGAAGGTATAAATATTTATTATATTGTCAGAAATTAATTTTGGATGTGGTCATGTATTTTATGGATCCATTTAGCGTTGTGATAAATTTCATGAAATTCATAAAATTAAAATATTTCAATCTTATAAAAAATTTTTGAAATTTTGGAAATTAGGATTAGGAATTTCGGGCAATTTTAAAAAGTTTCAAATAGTTAATAAAACCTCTTTCAATATTTCAATACTATTTAAATCCTTTTTGTGAATTTCAAATGTTTTTTTATTAGTTTAAGATTCAATATTTATATATCCTCATAAATCTTGTACTTATGATATTCATATGTGATTCATAGATTACTATTTCAAAGTTAAAATGTATTTAAAAGTATTAAAATTTATTGTCTCTGCGGTTCTTTTTCTATTTTGTGGTTAAAAGGAGACCAATAAGTGATTTGGAAATATTTTCTCAACGATAATTTTTTATTTGTAAATACTGTTTTAAAAAAATGTTTCTCAATATTACAGCACAGATTGCAGAAACTCAACAAAAAGCAGTGAATCTAATTCAACAAATTCTCATGTGGCAAAAATCCAAGAACCACGGGATAAATTATTAATTTTTTGATAAAGTATCTGGAAATACAGAGGTCAATTTTTGGTTCTTTCTAATACATTTTGCAAATAAAAATATAATTTTTTTTAGAAGGTATTGTATATTTGTATTTTATACAATGTATATTTGTCTTTCTGAAAATACAAAAAGTGCTAAAGTTTATTGTATGGTCTATATCCTTTATAGAAATATATCTTTTTTAAAAAATACTTTGTGCAACATGTGAATAATAAACTAATGTGTCTTTTGGACGAGCGCATCGAGCACATCATTAATATATCTATGTCATTGCTTTACATATACAGGGCGTCTACTTTTATTTAAGTATATGTACAAATCCATGCATAAAACCTTATTTATTTTCAAGATAATCGATTGAATTTTTTTTGTTTCAAAGAGCATTAAAAACTGCTTCTTTTGAACCTACTACCACTTTTAAGACAAACATGCAGGGCCTGCTGCGATTTTTTTTATACCATTGAAATTCAATAAACCATTCAGGGATTTTTTTAAATCTGGCCTGCTGGCGTTAATCAGGACCCTCAAAACTCCGCCCATATGCGAAATTTTAACGAAAATTATACAGGGCGTTTCTTTCTACACAATATCAGATTTACAGCAAAATATCGAATTTGGAAGACACTAGACGAGTCAAGTCGTGTGTCACGAAATTCCGTGGGTCATACTTGACTCGTCTAGTGCCTTTCAAATTCGATATTTTGCTTAACTTTGATATCGTGTATAGAAAGAAACGCCCTGTAAATTTTTTATTGTAATTTCGCATATGGGGGTTTTGAGGGAGTCATGATTAACGCTATCGTGTCAGATTTTAAATAAAATATTGAATTTCGGTGGTTTAAAAAAAATCGCGGCGGACCCTGCATGCCCGTCTTAAAACCGGCAGTAGGGTCAAAAGAAGTTTTTAATTCCCTTTCAAACCAAAAAAAGTTCGGTAGATTATCTTGAAAAAGAATTAAAAGTTTTAAGGGTTTGTATGTAAATAAAAGAAGACACCCTGTATATGTTCAATATTTCATGTATTTACATGAAAAGTTTCAATAATTTCAAAAATGTCATAAATCTGAAAATTTTAGTACGACGCTCTGAAACAAAAATTTCAAATTTCTGAAATTTCACTTGCTCACAGCACTAGTTCCATGACATATTTTGCTATTGGTGGACCTTACTCAGCTATTGGCAGTATTGGCACCACTGATAAAAAATATTCAGTGATTGTCACAGAATAATTCTGTATTGATTAGTTTGGTGACCTGTTCTGTTGGTAACGGTCAAGGATTGTTAACTATTTCAAAAATCCTTGGTAACTAAACAGTTAACTTAACCAATACTATCCACAGATTGAATACGACCTTGTTGAGTTAACAATCCTTGGGTAACGGTAACTTCACAAAATATCTATGGTAACTTGTGGCATAAAGGTGTGTTCCTTTATGCTTGTGGTAACACCAACACCATAGATTAATTACCAACATGTCAACTGCAAACTCCGTATCAGAACTCAGAACCATAGAATAACAGTACGGAGATCAACTAGGAACATAAATTAAGGTTATGTTTACAGCACAGTTAATAATTAATGAGAAAGTCAAAAAATTTTGATTTTGATCATTTATAAAGTTATTAATTATAATTATATTCATTTTGACGGTTCATTGGATGTGAGAGTACTTAAATCATTTTAAACATGGCTACGACTGCAAGTGTTTCGGAGGAAAATGTAAAAAAACCTGTATGTCTCATTGTCTTGGGTATGGCAGGAAGTGGAAAGACTTCTCTAGTTACCAGATTAACAAATTCAGAAAAGAAACCCTATGTGATTAACTTAGACCCTGCCTGTATTAATTTACCATATTTTGCTAATATAGGTATGTAAATATTAAATATTTGAAAGATTGTGGTGACGATAATGTATTTCAGATATCAGGGATACTGTGAACTATAAAGAAGTTATGAAACAGTATAAGTTAGGTCCTAATGGAGCAATTGTTACATCATTAAATTTATTTTCAACAAAATTTCCAGAGGTTATTAATTTTATAGAAAAATCACAAAATGAACACTGTGTTTTAGACACTCCTGGACAAATTGAAGTATTTACATGGTCAGTATCAGGTAATCAACCATAATTTCCATCTAAACAATTATTATAATGTTATTTTCTTTTAGGATCAATAATAACAGAAACTCTAGCTTCATCATTTCCTACCGTTATCCTCTATGTTGTTGATTGTGTAAGGAGTACTTCTCCAGTAACATTCATGTCTAATATGCTTTATGCTTGCTCCATACTATATAAAACTCGGCTGCCATTTATTGTAGTTATGAATAAAATAGATATAGTAGATCATTCGTATGCCAAGGACTGGATGACTGACTTTGAAAGTTTTCAAGAAGCTCTCGAAGCAGATGAGAGTTACATAAGTAATTTAACTAGATCCATGGCTTTAGCTTTAGACGAGTTTTATCAAAACTTAAAAGTCTGTGGCGTTAGTGCCGCAACCGGTCAAGGAATAGACGAGTTATATAAACTTATAGATGAAGCTGCTAAAGAATATGAAAGGTAAATTTCTAACATTGAATATACTCTTTAAATTTGAACATTGAGTTATTTCAATCATTCTCTTAGATATTTGTGATCCGATTTAAGTTTGTAGCAACATTTACATGGAACTATCATTTGTTGCTCATCGACATTGCGATTTAGTAAATGTTTAGTATTTTTAAGGGATTATCGTGTTGAATGGGAAAAGATAAGAGCCGAAGCAGAAGCAAAAAAGGCTGAAGAACTGAAAGCGAATGTGACAGAAAAGAAAAACCCATCCAATTTGCTTACTGAAGTGCCAGCAGGTAGGGAACTGTCAGATGTTTATCTGAGGCACCCCGCAAATGAAAGTAGTTCAGACTCGGAAGGTGAAGAAGCACCCTTCGAAGGTAGTAATGAATTTATTTTTTTAATCTCTGTCACTATTAATACATTTATTGTAGGAGTGGGGGAGGATGATGAAGAAGTTGATACTTTCAGAAAAGTTCTTCAGCAACAAAGGGAAATGCAAATCAAACGAGCCAAGGAAGCGGAAGATAAAAAGACCGGAAAGAGTAACGGTTAATAAACTGTATACCTAATTGTATGTTTATTTTAATATATTTATATTTTAGAACAGGTTTTTTTCTAAATTTAATGTGAAAATTAGAAATTTTACAAGTTGACATATTCTAAAACTTTTATTACAAAACATAATGTTGATTTTTTTCCTATTACCATATTTTGTGATAAACATCAAAAATAATTAGACAACAATATTTTTCAGTGCAAAAGGCATTTAGTAACTTAAGATAATATATACAAATATTAGAAAACAAAAGTGATTACTCACATCACTATGAAAATCTACGAGTATACATAACTTTTATGTGTAAAAATATAAATACCGCTAGATATAGGATATATAAAACTTAGTTTTTCAGACTGAGGAAAACTGAATTTAACTCTGAGATCTTAGTATCTATCAGTTACAGAAAAATAATAAGAGATCAAAATTATCATTGCACATTACACAGAACATTAAACAATACATTTCTTTATGGTTTGCCTCAAAATTGATTCATTCATTGAAAAGTTGTGTAGATTAAGTTTTTTGAGTTGAATGCAAGATAATTAAAATCAGTTGTGAATACAGTAATAATTGAATTGCACTTACATTGATAGTTGTAAAATAATTGGTTAGATTCACAGTCCAATGTAGTGAACAGGAGTGGTTGCAATAACTACTGTAGTTTGCATGATACAAGTACTAAATAAAATAACAAACTATTGTTTAGTGGGCTGTGTTTATTTGACATTTCACAGTAAATTAAAAGTTCATAATTTTTTATATGAAAAATTAAAATGTGCTGAAACGATTGGTAAGTTTCAATTGAAATTAGCACAATTACCTTCATTCACTTGATTTTAGGCCATGTTATATCTATAAAAATCATGTTACGTAGCATCTTTAGTTTAATACAGAATATAATCGATTCAGACAGAGAGTATTCTAATAAAAAATCAAAAACAGTGATATACCTAGTATCAACCCCCGACAACAATCTGAACATGGACCTAGAAATCGATGGTCAACAAAGAGAAAATATTGGATCCATAAAAGAAAAACGTATTGAGAATGGCGAATCTGAAAATTCCTTTAAAATCACAACAGAACAAGGTGATACGGTGACTTGCAAACACTTAACTGACAAAAAAATTGTACCTATAACTAAACATGAAGATGAAAAACTGATTGACGAGTACAAAGAGGCAGTTGAGAGAGGCAATGAGAGAACGAGCTTCACGAACGATGAAGAAATTATGGGCCATAGGGAACCACTGGGAAAAGACACAAAAACTGAAAATTTGGATGATCGAGTTGGCATCCATGATTTATGGGACAAAATACCCGCAAAGCAAATTAAACCCTATCAAAAAGGTAAGTAGCTGAAATCTGAAATGTAATATTCAGCAAATTTAAAATTAATCTTTTGTATGTATACAGAGAATATATGGAGAAATGTGTCTTTCACTTGAGAACCTAGAGTTTAGCATTCTTGACTTTCTCTTAACATTTAATAGATAGAGCTGATAATGTTCCGATTCTACATTATTTGTTCTTATTCATCTAGCATATGTACTAAAACAGTATTGTTGTTTAAATTGAAGATTATGTACTTTTGAAACACTATATATATTATTTCAGTAACAGCTTTCAATTTTATATCTTTCTTTATATAGGAATTAAGCCAAAAACTTGTACCCAAATATTGTTCCATAAAGTTATTATCTTCGTTATCTATAACCTAGGTAAGCATAGGAATAACTTTATTATTTTAGAGATATGTCGAAAACAACTACTTTGGGTGCAATATGCACCCCTCCCAACATTGAATTACAATGGCATATCTTCATATAACCTCAACTTAATGTCTTTAATACATTTTTCTTTTTAATGGTGTTATCTACATCTTTTAAATAATGAAATATTAAACAAGCATCTACATTATATTAAAAATAATTATTTTTTGCCACATACCTTTATTTGTATCGAATTTAATGAAAAAAATTATTTTTTACTGACAAAACTGAAATTGGAGCAATCCTCCTTAGCCTAATGTACGATATGTATTTCTGCTTTTGTTAAATAAGTCAATAAATAATATTAAAAATATACTATAAAAAAGCTTTCAATTTATTACCATTGATTAATATATCCATCACTGGACATTAATACTTATTTATTTAGTCATTTATGGGACAAAAAAGCAAGGCGTGCTCAATGTAAATAAAATAATTTAGAATAATTACAGTCCTTATACAAACGTGCGCTAAGTAATAATTAAGGTTATTATACTTGAAAATTTGAGAAAAACTAGTTATGTAGAGAATTATTCTATAATTTTATTTACTTAGTAATCAATTTTGTTTATAGAAAAGGATCAAATAGCAGCACTATTGGAACAAATTCAGAAAATGAAACTAGGCATGGAGAGACTCCAAGAAATTGCTCAACAGTTCAATTGCTCAGACCAGTTTAAGCAAGACGTCGAATTTTTAACAAAAAATGTTGGCCCTGCTTTACAAAAATCGAAAGTGGAAGATAAAAACTTGGCGCCAAAGTAGCCAAATATACTCTTTTGTTTAATATGTCGAAAGTGGTTGTACAGTAACATCTTTGCTTAGTTTTAATAAACAAAAAAATAAATAGCCATAGTTTTATTTTCCTTTGAATACAAGATTTATCAAGTGGCAGAAATTTTAAATGCTAAACTTATATTGTTAGGTATCCACAAAACTGCGAGAGATAAGAAAACGGTTATGTTAGGAAAAGTTACGTCATTTATCATACGGATTCTAATTGTAAAAACAATAATTATTGAACATCACCTTTCTGAGATATAACTAATAAGTGAACATTTTTCAAATAAAAATTGTATTTTTTTACATCTTTGGACAGTGCCATTTCACAGATATGCTGATATAATGTGCAATGGGTCCATATATGTGGCTCTCTAATAGTAAGAGAAAAGTTTAGAACAGTAGATCATGGCATAATATGCTAAAACAGGGCCAAAAAAGACTAGCTTAAAAAAGACCCATTAATCTTTCTGATGTATTATTCTTAATAGTACCCATAACTACAATTTTTTGAGGATCTCTATTACTTTTGTGTGTGTTTTTACACTAGTGTCAATTACCGTGATTACATAATTGCAAGAGAACCAAATGTTTTTGGCCCTTTAACATTATGTAATTAGTTTTATAGCTGATGACGTGCATTGCTTGGATTTTTGTTTTGACCATAAGCAATAGGGGCAGCCAAGTGGTTTAGCGTGCATGGAAGCTTCAGAAATAAAACGCAGATTATATCAGATATTATTTATATTAAACTTAAACAGTAACTAACACTTGTTTATTTTATGGCACAAATACATACTTACTAACTGGGAATAGTCAAGTGGTTTAGCGTGTAAGTTTCAGAAATAAAACAGATAACTTCACAGATTATTTATATCAAACAGTAAGTAAGACTTGCAGTTTCTTTTATGGCACAAATACCTATGTACTAAGTAACTGGGAGTAGCCAAGTGGTTCAGTGTATGTAAGTTTCAGAAATAAAACGCAGATTACATCCGAGATTATTTATATTTTAGACGGTGAACACATCAATAATATACATTTTTCTTTTAAAATAAAGTGATAAAAAAGACAAAGTCTCTCCTCTCAGAATTTTTACATTAACAAAGAATTATACAAAAAAGAAAAAAATACAAATAAAATAATAAAAACCTATTTGTCATATAAATATTCCATTATACCTAAATATAACTATTTCACAGATTTTTTCATTTAAATAAATGAACGTGGTAGACACGTTCATTTTAGAAAATACTTGGAATTTTCTCTTTCTACGCTAGACGTTTTAGTCAATGCAGCACACTCGAAAGTCACTGGATAAAAATTCCACCACCTTTAGTGCCGTGCTGTAAAATACTATTTTTGCCCTGTAATGATTCCTATTCAAGTTCCGACATTACAAAATCGCCAATTTTTAAAATATCGTGTCGGCTATAAAAACAAATAAATTAATATTAGATCAATTTTTGGAAATTTGTAATGTCAGAACCCACGTTTCTGGAACTGCTCAGTCTCTGGTACCTAAAACGTTTTCTCTTCTGTTTTCTCCGCATCAGAAGACAGAGCCTCTATCAGGGCATCCACACAGTTTTTGGGAATAAGTGTGCCTAAAAAAAATTGTTTTAGTACAGCACATTCATACAGGTCAATTTTAGTCATAGTTTATCTATCCATATTATATCTATTCACTGCCATAACATAAAAAATATGGAACGATTTTGTCAAGTGAAAATAATCAACCTATGGAGACGATATAACTCTAGTCTATTAAAAGAAATTTAGATTTTTGCGTAGCAAACCTCTCTATGAGATGCAATGATTGTAAGTCGTGTATTTTAAAAAAATTCACAAATTCAAATCAGTTTTTTAAAACCGAGTAAAACAAATTAAGAAAAATACTCACCGACTACCTTCAAGTCATCCTTGGTTCTCAACCTAATCACCTGCATTTTATTATTCTGAGACCCGATTTTGCTGGCAAGAACGCCCTCTACCCTGCTCCACACGGACAGAACCGATCCTGACACAACGTTGTAGGTGCGCCGCCTCAAACCGACCTCGCAGTCGTGCCCCATGGAGACGTTTCGACAATTACCACGCCAGTAGGCGTGTGAACAAGTGTTTACAGACGCGTCGTATTGCTGAATCCAGGCCTCCTCTGCTTCTGCAGATTCCACCTGTAGTAGATCATATTAAACATCGCTTTTAGGGAATAAAGATGGGTCGGGTAATAATATACAAGCAGCTAAATTAGAATTAATAATCCACTTGCTAGTGTTATTAACGGCTTACAGCCTTATTAATAATACAACTTAGAATGTTCTAAGATGTGACTAGAATGTAACTAGTGAAAACTGCATTAATAAAACCATCAGAGTAATAAATAAAGGGGAGACCGTTATTTACATTCTAAAGTGAAGCCTTGAGGTAAATGTATTTACAAACATCGGTCCCTGCAACGTCCTTGACATTGATGCCGAAGTTACTTTTTTATTTTTATAGCTAGGTACAGCCGTCATCATTTTCATTGATTAACATGTAAAGATCTACCACATTCTTGACCTCAATCAATTTACAAATTAGTTACATTGTAATATGTTTAAGGCTACCCACTATTTTTTTGTGACTTGAGTTATAATTATAGGCTCTGCATATCCATCAATACATTATTGAAATTTCTAGCGATATTAAGCGCGGGAAGTGGCAACATTGCCTGGTATTAACCTAATATAGCAAGTAACGCCATTATTTTGAAATCAAAAATTGGTGAAGCCGAGTGTTTTATGTGTTCTTAAACTGTGTTTTTGAACTTAACTTTTGTATATAATTATGTATATTGTAAGCATTTCCGTGATACAGCTTGATACGCCACTGTACCAGGGACCATTGTGTGTTCATTATGTATTGTTTGTTTATCAACATCCAGTAGGTTGAGGTTACATGTTTACATTATGCTTTGAAATAGGGAATGCGGTCTCCCCTTTATTTATTACTCTGATATAAAACCATTTAAATGCATGTTAACGCTAGAATGATGTTAAATCACTAGTTATCAGTTTGGGTATGTTTTACTATAAGTTAAAGTTAACCTAAAAGTTTGACAAAAATGGCAGTAGTTTTTTTCCCCTCCCAATTAATTGATCGAGAACGTTTTTCTGAAATATTAGCACCCATATTAATAATAATCACAATAACATCATGTTTACTAATGACAACTAACCGCATTCTTAAATCAATCTAAGTAGTTCATATTAATAATTAAATATTTATAGACAAATAACTAACAGCATGCTAAATAAGAAGTTAATGTGACAACATCTCATTTTATAGATAGAGCTAATTTCACTGCAATAAATCTAACCTGCATTTACAAATATTTACCCAAAGTGACAAGACTGACAAGTGTCTTGTGTCAAAATTGTTTTGTGCTAATAATCATGATACAACGTGTAGTTGTATCATGCTAATAATCAATCAAGGGCGGATTTAGCTTTTCAACATGGGGAAGTATCTCAAAGAACCTCATTTTTAAAAAATGTGAAATTAAAAATTATCTGTGCATTTAGATAGGTACGTTTTTCTTTGGACAAACATGAAATAGCAAATAGAAGTGTTTAATAAAATATCCTTAGTGAAGTACGTTTATATTTTTTTTAACTATAATTACGATTTTGCTTTTTGCTAATGTAAAATTTGAATTCATGGTCAATATCAAAAATGATACTCTTTTTGGAACTGCACATGCTCAGAATAACGATAACGACGTGTTAAAATTTAAGGGGTTCAAAAACCCCCTAATGAATTGGATAAGTAACCATGCCATAATAAAATTTTATATAATTATTGAGGTTACTGACATATAAATACGGAAAATTTCACATTGAATTATTTAATATTTCAGAAAAACGTTCTTGATCTGTTAATTGGGAGGGAAAAGAAAAACTGCTGACATTTCTGTCAAACTTTTAGGTTAACTTTAACTTATTGTAAAACATACCCAAACTGATAACTAGTGATTTAACATCATTCTAGCGTTAACACGCATTTAAATGGTATTATTAATACAGTTTTCACTAATCACGTTCTAGTCAGGTCTTAGAACATTCTAAGTTTTATTATTAATAAGGCTGTAAATAATTTAATGCGAATTTTTCCGTATTTATATGTCAGTAACCTCAATAATTATATAAAATTTTATTATGGCATGGTTACTTATCGAATTCATTAGGGAGTTTTTGAACCCCTTAAATTTTAGCATGTCGTTATCATTATTCTGAGAATGTGTGCAGTTCCAGAAAGAGTATCATTTTTGGCACTGCGCGTGCTCAGTATAACGATTGCGATAACGATAAGATACAAATTTAAGATATTCAAAATCTCCCCATTATAAAAGACAAAGTTGATGCTTATCAAGGGCGGATTTACCATGAATTCAAATTTTACATTAGCAAAAAGCAAAAACGTAATTAGTTAAAAAAATATAAACGTACTTCACTTAAGGATATTTTATTAAACACTTCTATTTGCTATTTCATGTTTGTAAAAAGAAAAACGTACCTATCTAAATGCACAGATAATTTCTAATTTCACATTTTTTAAAAATGTGGTTCTTTGAGATACTCCCCCATGTTGAAAAGCTAAATTCGCCCTTGATTGCTTATTAACACAAAACAGTCCTGACACAAGACACTTGTCAGTCTTGTCACTTTGCGTAAATGTTTGTAAATGCAGGTTAGATTTATTGCAGTGAAATTAGCTCAATGTATAGAATGAGATGTTGTCACATTAACTTCTTATTTAGCAAGCTGTTAGTTATTTGTCTATAAATATTTAATTATTAATATGAACTACTTAGATTGATTTAAGAATGCGGTTAGTGGTCATTAGTAAACTTGATGTTATTGTGATTATTATTAATATGGGTGTTAATGTTTAAATTTAACAATTTTGTGGGAAATGTTATTGCATGACCTCTTGATCTATACATTTTAAGGCTATAATTGTCAGTGATATAAATAAAAATGTAAATTTGTTAAATAATAATTCACTAGTACGCATAACAAAAATTTATTATTGGATGGTTAAAACATTCATGGTTTAATGCATAAATAATATTCAATTATTTTTTTTAATATTATCTTGTCTATAATTGTTTTTGTATGTCTGTGCATGTTTTTTAACCACAATAACACTTAAACGATAAATAGGACTTACCTTTTTGTACTTTTTCTCCAATTCTGCCAGACTCTCCTGTCTGAACTGCAGGCCGGTATTGGGGCGATAGACCGAGAACATCTGCTCCTTCTTGCTCTCCTTCTTAGTCTTATTGTTGCTACCGTCAACGGTTACGGCAAGAATGGCTGTATGTTTCGTGTTTCGCACCTGGTGTGACAGCCAGAATCCCTCGTGCTCCCCCACAAGTTCGGAGAGCTTCTCTAAGGCCTCTGGCCAGGACATGCCTCTCTCAACGTGGACTGTATGTAGCTCGGTTGGGGCGGTGCCGGTAGCGTGTTTCCTTAGGAACATCATGGTGCGGACTCGTTTCACTACCTCGCCGCCAGCGCCTAAGTCCAGTATACCTGTGGAATGGAAAGTGTTAATTTCAGAAAACGAATTATATTAACTTGGTTTCCTTGGAAAATGGGCGTACAGACACTTATAGTGTTAAACGGAATGTGCCTTAAAAAAATATTTTAAGAACATTAGCTGAAACAATGTGAAAATATGAACCAAGATATACAGCCCAATTTTGTAACTATAAAATGACGGAAATGATTGTCAAAGTTTGTCATTTGTGTGTGTGATTATTTTTAACAAAATTAGCCCAATCGGTCGTGATGTTTACTTCAAGATATCTGTCGCAAACTGTCAAAGCCATCTGTCATGCAACGACATTGGCATGTAAAGTAAAATTGATAGTTTTTGTATTCCCATTAAGTTATTGTTACAAAATAAATACAAAATACTAGAAATGGGAGAAAATCGCTGTCGTGATTTTCGTTCCCATTTCTAGCCCTACCGGGGGTCCAGGCCCGTGGCCTGGGGTCACCCTTCGGGTGACAAATGCATCTAAAATAATATTATTTTTAAGAAAAAACATAATAAAGAAATTTTGTATCTGGAATGATACAAAATTATCATAATTATTTAGTATCGTAATTATAGTAAACGATTTTTCTTAATATTTTGATGAATTGTAAGGGTACTCTATTCTTGATGGTAAAACATCATAATTTTTTAAGTACTGAAAGTAGAATTTATTTTTAAGTAAATATTATTATCAATTTTATCAATGGGACCAAAAATATTGTAGATATTTACTTTTGTAAGCTAAAATGACGAACAGACTGCATCAATGAACGAATTAATTCCAAATTTTACGTGCAGAAAGAATAAAAGCTGCGGATAATGAAACAGAATAACTAAATATCAATACTAATAAATAATTGGAATTAAAAAATAAAAAAAAAGTCAGCCTCCAGCGTGACTCAAACTCGCGATATCAGCATTATGAAGTTTAGAATCCTACGACTTTCCCGTTGCGCTATCACGCCTGCTGTCACATATTTACCTTGAGACATTGAAGTACGTAAACTGTACGTGTCAACCTGAAAAAATAATTTTTACCGATTTTCTAATTGGAAAAGCATTTTGCTTCAGTATTTTGGTAATCATAAGTGTTTGGTAGTCAGAACTATTGATTCCGTTAGCAATATTTCTCGTAGGAAAATAACCTATCTGAAGTTTAATTAATTTGACAGTTTTCGTGGGAGGTGCTTGTCTTGTTAGTGCAATCTTACATAGGTAGATAAAATGAGAAAGAAGTTGAGACGGACGCGACTCGAGATTTTCGAAGACGAAATAGACGTAGAAGGAGTCGAAGTACGGTCTCGAAAAAAAATCTCAAAGGATTAGAGAAAGGACGGAACTTTCGCGTCAAGTCCTTTCTCGAAGCCGTAAAATTAGAAAGTCTAGGGAGTCCTGCGAAAAGTCTATATTTCGGCTGGCGTGACGGGACCATTAGGCGCCAGGACAAACGCCGGTGCTAGCCGTATCTCTCTCGCCGAACGGCGATCGACGAAAATTTTACAGAGGTTTTTTGAAAAGGCGTTTAAATTGGGAAAACGCGTAGGAAACGGGACGAAAATACCCCTACGCATTGGAGAAAGGCAGGTGGCAATGGTAAAAATTTACCGCCGCCTAGATGGACTCCCTTGATCTGTTACAATATAACTACTAGGAATACCGATACCCGTTAATTTTACTACCCGGGTAACCTTTTCAATACCCGGTATTTACCCGCTACATGTTAATAACCCGGAATACCTGTTAATTATTCGTTACCCGTTATTTACCTATTACGCGATATCACCCTATAGCCATTCACCATAGCAAATAGTATTATTTTAGGGTAATAATTAGTAATAATCTTTATTGAAGTTTGGCTTCTCGCAGTTAGTGTATAATAATACCTACATTAGTTGAATAGTTAGATATTACATCATAAAAGTAATAGGTAGATATAGTAACTATAAAAGTAAAGACCAGAATTATTTTAAAATTGTATGGGACGGTGGAAAGATTTTTTAGTTATACGGTTAGAAAAAGCTGCCCACAAATTAAAATGAAATTACCAGCTGACAGAACGTCCCTAATTTTTTTCAAGTCACCATTAAAAGTACCTATACAAGTGTTATACACAGGGTGAACCTGAGGTTTTCCCTTCCCATTTTTTTAAAGTTATGTTCATACCTAAAGTAAAGACCAGAATTAAGCAAAGTGGAATGATCAGAAAAAGAGTAGATCTGTGTTGTCACATTTATTTCTAAAGTATTCTTATTTAAAACAGGAAACGTATTAATTACCTTATTTAGCCATTTTTTTACTTGTCTTTAACGTCCCTTATCCCTATTATACTTTATTAAAGCAAACATAATGTTTAATTTGTCTTTTAATGAATAATATCAAGGAATTTCCGAATATGTGGCAACTGCGAAAGTCGTAAAGTTGACGACAAGCTGTTCATCCTTATTTAACATACATATTCTTGCATTTACGCTTTCTTTTCTCTGAGCTTCAACGAAGTTGATTGGTCGAATCAGGAACCAACAAGTGACTGCACTCGAGGTAGTAGGGAAACAGTGGCGTGATGTTGGGTTATTTCGCGCGGGTTTTTTAACGGTAAAAATTGTATATAAATTGATAATAGATACCTATATTACATTTTTACATGTATACATTAGTTTTTTACAGTTTTCAACTGAAATTTTTTGGTAATTATTTACTTTACCGTAAAACTGTCAAAATTTTCTGCAATTTTGTCTACCACCATTTTCGTAAATGCTGCTATTTTTCCTCAAAAACTACATTCGTCCACAAAAAATAACTTTAGATTTGTATTCAGCATACCCGAAAATAGGGGGATAGGCCAAATTTCAGGACAATTTGAGAGTTTTACGCTAAAGCAAATAATTTTTCACCTAATGACAAATCTAAAAATGTCTATTAACTAGACATTTTTAGATTTGTATTTTTTTACCACTGGGCATATTTCAGTTAATATATACTAGAAGAATTCTATAGAATAGTATACGAGTATATATTAACTGAAATGTGCCCAATGGTAAAACAGAATACGCACGCCCATGCATCACCGCATTTTAGCAGATCGGCGAGGTCATTCCACTTTGCTTAATTCTGGTATTTAACTGATATTAAAAATTTACATATAACTAAAATAAAAACTAAATATAAACAAACAAATATCGCTTTCGATTCAGTTACACTTTTTTCACTTTTGGACTCTGTACTCGAGAATAGCTCTATACTTTATTACTACAGTTGATACTACAGGATGGAGATAAATTGAGTATGTGCTAGAGTTTTCATCAGAAAATTATTATTTAATAATACTTGAATATTACCTTGAACAACATACACATATTTCATATCAAATGATTCAGGAGAATGCAACAAATTCAATAATATTCATTAAACTGAAATATTATTTTTGCCATTTTTTGCCAAAAATAATATTAAACGGACAAACTAATTTTTACCATTAAATATTTGATCCACTACTTACCTAAATCAAATCTTCCAGACCTTTTCGCAGATGTTATGATCGCAGCTAATGTATCCGTAAAATACCTACAAAATTATATAAAATCACATACTGATAAAACTATGTACCTTAGTACGTAAGATAATTACATTAATATACCTTACTTAATAAACTTACCTAAACAATCTATTTTGCAATTCCACGGGCATTCCGAGGATACGATTTAGGAACTTTGACATATTATTATAGTCCTTGTCAAGGGACAGAACTCCTGGCATATTCTCACTATTTACAATCAATCCCACACCCACAAGAGCCGCCGCAACATCTTTGAAGAAGTCTCCCTTGTAGTCACGAGGAGGAGGCACCATGGGCTGCTCATAGCCCATGACAGCCTTCATTGTGGCCTCCAGAGCTGAGCGTCCGTACTTGTTGTCAATGTTGAATTGACTGAGATCGCGGGTTTCCGTGGCACGACGATCGCCGTGGGTTAGGGCTCCCAAACTCTCTAACCTGATAGAGAAGTTAAAGAATATATCACGTCCATTGTGTTGCATAACGCAATGTCATTTTAAAAGTTTAATATGGCCGTTATAACACAAGACACAAAACACAAAATATAAAAATTGTTAAAATTATTCTCTATTATTATTCAAATTTAAAAATTGTCGCAGAAAATCATAGAAATTATAGAAAATATAGAATGCCAAAATCCTGCACGCCGACTGCGGATTTAATTTAAAACTAAGTGTTAGGTTAGGATCCTGTGACGTTTGTCAGCTGTCAGTTTGTGTTAATGGGGTATTTTCCTTCAATCGAAATGAAAGTGGAAACCTGTATTTTTATAAAATATATTTTTTTATAGTTATTAGGATAAAAATTATTAAGATTGAATCCGTAGAAAATTTTTAATTTAATTTTGAAATTTTATTCTATATTCGTGACGTCACTAAGCGAAAACTAGGGAATATGTATTGATAAAGAGGCCACACTGATAATATGTGGCTAGATTCAGTTTGTAACAACGACAAACGACAGTCGACATTTCGATAATTGACATTTGAAATTTTCTGTTTGTGTTTGGCTTGACAACTTGACATGTTGTATTGTTGTTTTCTTGTGAAGTAAACTTTTATTAAACATGGAGCAAGGTTTTGTAGAGGCTAAGTCCGACAATTTACCGGTTATAGATCCTTTTTATCTTGTATAAGAAAAGAATAAGATTCTAAGTATAAGATAAGATAAGATTCTTGTATAAGAAAAGAATCTTTATCTTTTTATCTTGTATAAAAGAGATGAAAAATGTAAGGTTAGTATTTAACTTAATAGTATTACTGCAAAGTCGATTAAATATATTCAAGAATTACCTTTACAAATTACGATGTTTTTCTATTACTAATAAATACACTTGTTATCAGTCACAGGCAGAGATAACAATTCACAGGTAAAAATATACACTAAAAACAATGTCTCATGTTTACCCTAACCAAACAATTCAAACATAAACAAAAGTATAGTTGTCACGCAGTGACGCCAACCACACAAATGAAAATATCCTAGAAATCACTAAAAACTGACGCAAATTCTGAATTTTCGCTTAGTGCCGTCACATACATATCGCGCACAATAAAAAAATAATTTATGGACTTAAATGAACCCAATATTAAAATTCCAGAAATACGTATCTCTTCTTTTTCCAACTACTTTCCATAGCCGATGTAAAAAAAATAGGAAAACACCCCATTGTTTGTGTATCTGTTGTTGTTTTTACAGTTTTTTTTGTTAAATATTATCTTAATTTATGTTTCATTGTGTTCCCCGAACAACTATTATTTTATTTGAAGGAGATGCCGAAAACAACTACTCCATGGACAATGTGCCCCGATTGGCATTGTATTACTTCGGCATCTCCATAGGAGTCGCCATATATTTCATCGAGACCAAGTATTGTTTTTGTTAATGCGTTGTCAAGTTGTTATTTATTTATATTGCCTATTTATTGTTTACTGGTTTTTTGGGGTTTGGTTCTGGTTAAATTTTGCTTGTGTATTTTCTATTTACGTTTTCTAGTTATTCGCTTTATTTATATTAAAAACTGTTCTTCTTAGAACTTAAACCGTTGTGATTCTGTGACATTTTTCAAACGCCCGCCCGCAAAGAAGTTACATCTGACAACGGCGCATTTTTTGACAAGGTAACGTCACTAAACTTAACGTGAATAACCTATACATAACTAACACCTGCACTGAACTGCGGCGTAACTCGCCAAGCCTTATTATTACTTTATAATTACTACCTATTCCTATTTGCAATAGGAATAGGTAGTGCGTATGTATAATTGGATTTTGTCTGTTCGTACGCACTAAATAAATAAATAAATAAATAATCGACAATTAATCACTACTTAGTTAACTTTTGTAACCTACCTCTTAGCCACGATAGATGCAAACCTCCTCTCACCAGCCAGATCGGAAATAAGGAATATATACTCGGGAGCGTTCACCTGATTACTCCTGTGAGTTCTGCCGAACTGCTGGATAGCCCTATCGGCAGACCAGGGTAACTCCAGGGTTATATGTACCCTCCTTCTCTGATTCTTCACCCTCCTATCGCTCTGCAAGGATATACCGCTGGACGCTGCTTCCGATATGATCGCCACGTCCTTCTCCCCATCCATGAACCGTTGTTTTTCGGTTAGATTTAGCGTCTCCAAGGGCACGTCTTGTTCCGATCGACTCTCATACTGAATTCCTCCGTCTTCGGTTTGCACAACGCGCCCCTTTCTACCTAAAAAGTTCAACCAGAATGGATACATTTTGCCGTATATTTTATGAATCACATCCACTGATTCATGGTACTGCAACTTCAACATAAAATTTGGTGTTCCCTCGGGTGTTCCTCAAGGATACCATGCGAGACCCTTACCACTCAATACACTTATTAATGATGTCCTTGAATGCTTTATCTAAAAGCATCTATTTTGATTATTACCATGATGGATTGGTAATACATAATAGATTTTATGTTAGATGTTACAAAGTCTTCAAGTCTTATTTATACTTGGTCTAATGTAAGTGGTTCCAGATTCAAAACCAATATTTCCCGAGTGTTTGACAGAAGACAATGTTTAAAGATTGAAGAGATGAAACAATAATGTCGAACAAAAGAAATCTTGAATACATATCACACAAGAGAAATGACAAAACATGAGAATAAATGAATGACTATTAAAAAATTCTAAATTCTAAATATTGTCATATATATTTCGTGTTTAGTAATACGTAAACAAATCGTGGTTTCTGTTTCCAATCATCTTTTACCTGTCATTTCTGCCACATTTTCGGGACCACCCAATTCATCTATAAGCTGATCCAGTGTATTAGGAGGCAACTTCTCTCCTAACCTTTCAATTGCTGCCAGTAGTTCCTCCTTCATGCTACACGCTCTCTCAATAGCGTCCATCGGGGGTGCGGCTGGTTTGAAGTTTGCACCGGCACCATTGGCTTTTGCTACAAATTTAAACATAACCACGTTAAGCCATTGGCGTATCTAATTTAGGTACATTTTACCTTTATTCGTTTTTCGGCTAAGTAACAGTGATAGTTTATCTTGAGTTGAAGTTCTTTTCTTTGGTGATTTCTTTTGTTTCTTGCCCTTTTTCTTTCGACTCCAAGGATCGTCGTCAGAATCGCTACCAGAGTTAAAGGGGTTGAAGTCGCTGCTAGCATTTGAGTCGGAATGTTCTTCAGAAATTTCACTCTCAACGTCGGACAGCTCATAATTAGATCCGTCGGAGTCGTGCTCGCTGTCCGACGTGGACCACTTGTTCCTCTTCACTGCCCGAACAGCAGCCTGCCTCACTGTAATAGAAAATAATGAGAGTTAAAGCAAGGGAATTAGTAATATACGTTTTCAAACTTAATTCTGTACTATGTTTAACGTTTTTGATGCTAAAAGAAACTAAAGAATTTCAACTTACTTGGCTTCCTTTTTCCTGAAGAACTGTTACCCTCATCATTACCATTTACAACTTTTTTAGAGTTAGAGGGGTTTTCTATACCCAGTAACCTCTGTATTCTATTGCGATCGGGCGCTGGAAAATGTTTTTCAACCAAGGTTTGAAAAACACCTGAAAAGAGCGACATAAAAAATATGTACAAATATAACGAACGAAATGGTATTCTGAATAGTGTCACCGTGTATTATTACTATAATAAACCGAGTCTCTAAAACCTAGTAGCATTTTTCTTTAAAATGTAATATAATTCTTCTGTTAACAATTTCTATATTTTCAAAATATCATTTTGTAAATTTGATTCTGTCTTGATTCGAGTCATTGTGATGTCCAAAAATTATAAAGTTACTTGCTATTCCATATGTTCATCAAATCAATGTATATTAAATGTTAAATATTAAATGTAAAAAAAACTTTAAGGAAAAACTTTACCCCACATCATTTTCATTATTATCTATACAGTGTGTTTCAAATATTTATTTTATTGCATATTATACAGTGGTTTGTTGGGATAATTTTAGAAGTTTGCCTTGATATTACACTTTGAATATTTGAACTTGAACTTGACTTGAACTTTGAATAGTTCTGGTCCTATTTTTTATTATTTTACAGGTGGTGTAATCTCGTTAATATTTTTACGTCACCTGATAGCATTTTTCCTTGTGAGTTGACTGATGTATTACATACTATAGTTTGACCACGTTTTGAATGTGAAAAACCATCATCAAACTCATCTGCGTCTGTCTGCGTATGTATTAACAAAATGATAACGAAAAAGTACAAGAAAGTTAGTTAGTTAGTTAATAAAACAACAATAAATGCAAAAATAATTGGTGATTCCAAAAATGAATGCGCCCTCTGCATGAAAATATTTGAACCTACTTAAAAGGTAATTTTAAGTAATTATAAATAACACGTATTTGGGTTTGTTTAATGTAATAATTTAGTGGTGCTTGTGACTTTTTGGTATTAAAAAGTTAAAAATGATGTGGTTAGTATTTGTACATCCTTATTTTTACATTTTAAAATGGCATTCAAAAGAAATCAGCACAACACAAACTGCCGTGTTTATGGATGTCATTCTACAAAATGTGTCAATAGAAATGTTTAAGATAGAAGATATTAGAAGTTTCGCCCTAGCATAAGAAACTATTTCTCATTCATTTTTCCAAAAGCCACGTAACAATTTAATAACAGGGAACGTGTTTATTTTACGCAACATAACTACTTTGTTGCAGTTTGTCTATACTTTTCTATTATTAGTCTTATAAAAACAGAATATATTTTAATTTAAACATTATTTAACAAAAAACACAAGCACTAATTTTGTATCACCATACAGTTTGCCTACCGTTTGTCACACTTATTTTAGCGCAAATGTAAGTAAACAAAAACTAGGGTACCTGTTTCAATCCAAAAAAATTATATAATTAGAAAAGAAGCACTTCTGGGATGTATGACTGTTTTTACCACTCTTTTTATCCTTTATTTCACCCTAACTAGCACATGAAGTCACTATATTTATAGCAGTTGAATGCTAAATTGCTAGATGATGTGGTATGCAATGCAAAATTTTTACTCGTCTGCCTCCATATTTGTTTACAACTTGTAACGCTCTCATCGGTAATCTGAATCGCCAATAATGAATAGTGAATGGAACAATAAACAAACTATAGCTCCTAGCATCTAATATATCATTGAACTCACAAGGAAAAATGCCGTCGAGCGAGGTAAAAATATTAATGGGGCTGTATTAGATAAAATAAAGTTGATGATGGTTCTGAAGAGACGAAACATTACTTACTGTCTACGCCATTCGATAGAGCGTAAAAAGTTGCTATGAGAAAGTGAGCGTTTTTTCTTCAAAAACTCTGCAAACAAGTCTGTATTTTACAAAAACGAATTTTCAAGATTTTGATTTTTTTTTCTAATATCTCAAAAACCAATCATGCCAATCTTGATTTTTTTTGAGGCATATTATTGGTCACCAAATTACGCAACTTTGCCCCAATTTAACCCAATCTCTATCTCTAACGGTTTCCAAGATACCAATGTTATCGCAACCAATTTGAAACATACTGTAGAGACGATACGTACCTTTAGCTGTAGACACAAAATCTGTCAGCTCTCCATCATCCCTTTCCAGCTGCTCCAGAGTCCTGGCTTCTCCCGTACTCTGCAGACCAATAACCACGCATTTGCCCATCTTTATGGCCTCGTGTGCCACCGCCACGGCATGCGGCACCTTGGCGGCTATACACAAATATTTGAAAAACCGCTGATGCGAGGACCAGAACTGGCCCCACATGGTCTTCCTCATTCGATTTTCCGCATCGACTAGCTCGGCCGCCTCGTGGAATTTCTGCATGGCCTCCACCCACAACTTAACGCTGGCGTCGTAGACTTTTTCAAAGTCTTTAGACAAAGGAACTTCCTCGATTTTAAATGCTACCCCGTGGAAGCTTAGTTGCCTTGCTATATACATTCCTGTAACAAAATAAGTGAAATAAATACGTATGAAAATGATAAAATAACTTATTAGACATAACTTAAAGACAAGATTGTTCTGTTTTGATAAAAATATTCTATCAAAAACATGTTTTAACTGTTGCTATGTACCTCGTAGTTTCATATCCATTGCGACTATTTCCATAGCTCCGACCCCCCTTTTCTCCACTGCAGAAATAAAATCTGCAAACTCTCGGAAAGTAGTGCCCTCTCCCCACAAACCTAACCTCACCATGTAAGCCATGTTTCTAGGTTCTGAGGCACCCGTGGCGGAAGCATACACCACTCTAGCTTTGGGTAATTTATTTTGCAGCTCCAACACGGTAAGACCTAAAAGATAAATAAAATAGTGAAGGTTCAAAATGTCAAATAGAATCTGCCGCTAATTACCTGTTTTTGTCGGCTTTGACGACCCAACGGGACACAAATTTTTTGCCCGGTGACATTCATCAAAGACAATTAAACCATCAAAGTCCTGCCCGCACCACTGCAAAAGCTGTTTTAGCCTCGACTTGTACTTCCCTCCTGCAGAGTTGCTCTCTCCTATAAGTGCCGAATATGTACTGAAGATGACACCTTTCTTAACGTTGTTGTTGACGGCCGAAGATATTTTGGCGTATTTCAACTTGTTGAGAGGATGAACATCGATTTTTCCAGCACCAATGTCTTTGAGATCTCGTTCGGCATCGTACTTCAGGTCATTGGAAACAGACACCCAAATGGCTCTTTTACGGCCCTTAAGGTAGTTCTCAAAAATTATGCCCGCTATGGTGCGACCCTTTCCAACACCAGCACCATCCCCTAGAAAATATTAGAACTGACGTAAAAGAGCTAAAGTATCAAAATTTACCATAAAACTCATTCCCATCAATATTTCTGAATTCTAGCAAAGGATTCAATTTCCTTAATGTTATTTGAGGATACAAAGTGGTTTAAGAATGTCCGAATAAGAGGTATTCTTAGTAAAAACCACAAAAATTTACTTTGTTTGACCCACGGAAGCCATTTTTTATCACATGTTCCGTTCAGCAGTTTCCCGCTAATTCTGGGAAACAACCATTTTATATGCGGACAAATACGCAATAATTACTTATCTATACCCATTTGATCGGAGATACTAACCTATCAAAAATCCGGCTCTAGACCCGTCTGGCAAAATATGCTCGTGCGCCTGAGAAGCATACGTTATACTCTCCAACTGCAACGCTGACAAATGTCCACCCCTGATGGTGTCCTCGGGTACAGAAAGCTTGTACCAAACATCAGCAGGGGCAACAGACGACAAAGATGCCGTCTCGACGACGGGATCAGGATGTTTCTTGCCCAGCTTCAGTTTGGAGGGCATGTAATCGGCATAAGTTTCGGCCACTCCCAACTCCTCATCATCTACTTCTTCTTCTTCTTGATGGTGGTGCATGGGTTTGTTGTCCATTTGATGCATCCACAGAGACTGAACGGCTTTGTTGCTGAGCTGGCCACCCCAAGAAGGAGGCAGGGGGCCCTGTGTATTGTATAGCATAGCAGAAAGGTTTTGCAGGAAAGGATTGGCATAAGGGTTATTCATGCCAAACGCAGCCATCTCCACTGCGGGGGAGAGAAATTGATGAAATACATATAAAATGTAATAGTGTTCTTAGATGCAAATTGGCCTGGGATGTTGACAATCTATGTTTTGACTATAAATCTGATATTAGACCATCTACTTAACTATAGCGAATTCGGCTCACTTGCACTTTTATATTTGGGGAGCAGTGTATATCTCCGTCCTCTATTATCAACTTAAACAACAAAGGATCAAGCTATTCTCAGTTCACACTGAATGCAACAATGCAAGCGAGCCGAATCCGCTATTAAATGTTTATAATAGTGGAACTATTGAGATCACCATAAAATTTCAGTCACAGTAAAAGGTCTGGTTCTTAACCCACTCATGTTTGAACCTAACCTAACTTGCATATAAGACTCGGGAAGCATCAAATCATGATTTTTTTTGGAGAGTAAATAACTATTTTCAATGTTGTGTATTGTTGGAGTACATTTAATCATATTTATAAAAAAAAAACACCTACCAACAATGCTTTTTTCTTTTGATACAAAATAAGATACTCCTGCCTGTTTTGGCACAAATCATAATTCAATTTTTCATATATCATAATTCTATTAGATAGATCTTCTGGTTTGTGTAGTATCTAACCTATTTCTAGCCCGCTAAATCTCACGTCATGTAATTTTACAAGACTTTATACAATAATTATTATTATTATTATTATTATTATTATTATTATGTAATTATGGATATTTCACTGGATCGAACAGTTCCATACCACATAACTGCACAAAATATCGACATAACTAGTAATTATGATAAAAAACATAACATGATAATGTAAAATTAAATGAAGAAACCTTAAAAGATGTGAACCTTAACATAATATAGAACAGCAGGTTATTCGAGTAGTTATTCTCTAGGCAAATGCTGGATGCCTGAGCTCCATAATAAATATAATAATAATAATAATAGAATATGTGATTACTTAATTTTTTTTAGTTGCCTTGCATAATTCAAAATAATTTTAAAAAATCTCTGCCACAGACACTAACAATGTTCAGTATTAAAATCTTTAAAAGTTTATAAACTACCTCATTGTTCTTATTGATAAGCCTATATGTAATAAGATAAACAAAACACATGAAATGAAATAAATGGTCAGGTCACTAGTTGCTGATGTGCCCGCGCTAGAGATCACAGCATGTCCGAAGTTCGAGTAGCTGAAAACCAGACGCTCCACCGCAACACTATAGTAACGCTGGTAGATTGGCCTTATTAAAACATCAATTAAAATGAAGTAAGTGACACGAGTCATGACAAATTTATCTGATAGATGTCAACATTTATAAAATATTTCTGACCAAGTTGTATCTAACTAAATATCTTTTAAAACATTCATACAAATTATTTTTGAGATAAAAGAAAGCTACGAAATATATTAGTCGTTGCATTCTACTTATAAAATTTCTAATACAGCAATCCCCCCAAATCCACACAAATTCCAGCTTATATGTGAATATAGTTTGTAGATTGAATGCCCATCAGATTGAATGTAGATGAAGCCTATCTAAAAATTCCTACAAAAAAAATTGAAACAAACATTGATCCACATACTTGTCTGAATTGGAGCACTGATTCATGATTGATCCTCGTACTTGTGTCAACCACAAAATCTATGAATTCAAATTTATTCATATCTAGTTGTTTTCTTTTTATTTGAAGGAAATGCCGAAAACAACTACTGCATGGGTAATTTGCCCCAACTGGCGTTGCATTATTCCGGTATCCCCATGGAAGTCGACACATCCTTCATCGAGACCAACCACCAGTTTATTATTATTATTACCAATTTATTTATTTCTCACCACTGCTAGTTGTTTTATATTTTACTTTTTAGATTTTTTTTTTTTTTCATAAAGAAGAATATAGACACCGCAGATGGTGATCTTGCAGATAAGGGGATGGCTGTATCTCTGTTTTGTAAATGTTTTTCAATATAGGCATTACATACTAGATAAAGCAGGTATTCCACACAAAATAGACCATCAGAGGTGTGATGTTCGATAATTTGAAAATCAAGGTGTTCATGAATGAAACAAAAAAAAAAGTCATTTGACGTTTTATAAATATTTTGAGATTATTAACCCTTAATTAGGCGCGTGGGGGCCAATTTGACCCCCAGGCTTGTACATTTTGTGATAATTCTGACAATTTTTTGTAATTAAATAACAAACATTGCAGTACCTTCCTAAAACTGTATAAGCTATTAAAACAAAAAATCTATCATTTGTTTAAAATTTTTAGTTTTTTTTACATTTGGACTTTTTTGACCCCCACATACCTACTAACGTTACAATTTCTATCAACGTATTGTATGATCTTCAGTTTCTCGAATAGTTTCAAGCGGTAAATATCCCTCGCGTATGCATGTTTGTCGACATACAACTTTGAATATTTCGTGGCACTATTTTTAGTCATCTAATTTAGTAGTGAAGTATTTCAAATTGGACGGAATTGTATGTTTCCAAATCTATTTCTGACCGTTATACAAAGTGATTACATTATTGTTATTGGTTATAGTGAAACCGATTATGTATTGTTTCGAACAGGACAAAAAAAACAGCTTTACTAAGAGGTTTCGACGGACGAAGAGTATGATAACTCAGACAGTAAAGAAACTGATCATGAGGAAATATTAGAACATGATACTGTATCGGAGCAAGTTATGTCTGAGGATGAACTACAAAACGACGATTCTTCCGAAACTAGCTCTACTTGCTCTGAACTTTACTATATCGGAAAAGACAAAACGGCACGCTGGACAAAGGCATTAGCTACCCAAAATGTAAGAATACGGTCTGAGAATCTCATGCGTAAGCTTCCAGAACTATTTGTCTAGCCAAACTGCAAAATTCCCAAAATATGTTTTAAATATTCTTTCAATATTAAAATATGACCGGAATTTCAAATAAAATTAATCAGTACCTTATTTAACTCTGGGGGTCATTTGTACCCCCATGCAACTACTTGCGTACTAAAAGCAAGCTCGCCTACTTAAGGGTTAATATCTGATATTTAATATTAATATCTTATCGATAATCATTATCGATTTTGTATGGACATTACCGATAAAGGTGGGTTAGATGCTCGTTAGATATTGTTTTCTTCTAAACTAACCAGATACTCTGCAGAACAATACCAGAACTATAACATGATTTATGATCATGTTGTTCCCTTACTAAGAACTTCGCAATTCGCTGCATTATTAATAATAGCCAAATGAGTCCTTAAATAGAAACTATATGTAAATACTTTTCACATAAATCACATCATTTATTTTATTATTTTTATAAAAAAAACGAAGATAAATGAATGAATCACATATCCAATATATAAAATAACAATTTGGTAGATATAGAAAATTAGAGATAAATATTTTGTTTGTTAAAATAACGATGTTACATATTTATTGAACATTATACAATATTTTGAATGGATTGTCCTGCGGTAAAAATCGTATGAATATATTCTGAGCATTAGATAGGTGTGTAGAGATATTTATGAGTGACCATTCATGCAACATGCACGTAATAGTTTCAAGCACAGGGAGATTATACAATGGGCCTTTTCCACATCTTTTTTTTATTTGCTTATCATAAAATATATACTTAGTTATGCCTAAAAAGTATTTTTTTAAGTAATTTTTTTCTTCGCCATATATATTTTGAAAAAATTGTTAAAATTACCATCTATTTCAAATAACGTGTCATTGACGTCATACTCCAGTTCGTTGTTGTCTGTTGGCTGCCCTGCATTTTGTGTTCTGTCAAGTGAAGTGTGCTTAAATCAGAGTAATAAATAAAGGGGAGACCGTTATTTACATTCTAAAGTGAAGCCTTGATGTAAATGTATTTACAAACATCTGGTCCCTGAAACGTCCTTGACATTGATGCCGAAGTTACGTTTTTATCTTTATAGCTAGGTACAGCCGTCATTTTCATTAATTAACTTGCAAAGATCTACCACATTTTTGACCTTAATCAATTTCCAAATTAGTTACATTGTAATATGTTTAAAGCTACGACACTATTTTTTTGTGACTTGTGTTACAATTGTGTTGTGTTATAATTATAGGCTCTCCATATCTATCAATACATTATTGAAATTTCTAGCGATTTTAAGCGCCGGAAGTGGCAACATTGCCTAGTATTAACCTAATATAGCAAGTGACGCCATTATTTTGAAATCAAAATTGGTCAACCCGAGTGTTTTATGTATTCTTAAACTGTGCTTTTCAACCTAACTTTTAATAAAACTGCTGAAGTGGTGTATAATATGCCAGAAATTTGAAGAAAAGGGCCAAATAAGTGCTATTTCTTTTCACAAGTAAGTTTGACATTGTTTCGGTGGGTGTTCTTACGGCAAGGGTGTAACATGTCGTATTTGTTAAATTGTTATGTTATCTGAATACTAGTACTAGCTTTGTTTACAGAATATCCCCAAGATCCTGAGATAAGAGCAGTGTGGCTAAAATATGAATGTGACACTAATTTATCAAAGTATAATTATGTATATTGTAAGCATTTCCGTGATACAGCTTGATACGCCACTGTACCAGGGACCATTGTGTGTTCATTATGTATTGTTTGTTTATCAACATCCAGTAGGTTGAGGTTACATGTTTACATTGTGCTTTGAAATAGGGAATGCGGTCTCCCCTTTATTTATTACTCTGATGTGCTTAACCTAACATTCATTTTGTGTTTAGATTAATTTGATTTAAAATGAATAAAATTGAAGAGGTCTATCTTAAGGCTGATTCAGACGACCTTCCAAGAGTTGACAGTGAAATGGTTAATGATTTCTACGTCATAAATATGAACTTTCTAAATGCTGAAGTGCGCAATGTTAAGACAAAAAGGTTAGTTTTTATAACCTAAGTTATCAAATCATCATTTAGTTGATTCTAGCATAGATTGTGCGGTGTTGTCACCTTTGGTGAAAAATACCTAAAAATTATTTTGCTCAAGTGATAAATTGTAAAATAATCATGTCGATTTGCTTTAGTAATAATTTATGGAGAATATTTGACCTAAAAATATATATTTTCATTTCAAAATTGCCAGAATGTAAATTTAATCGTTGCTAAGAAAAAAGTAAAATTATATGTGGCAACGTGGAGCCGTTCTTTAACTTGTCTACATTTTATTGGCTACTGGAGTGTGATGTCAGCGAACCGCGCAGTTTGAAATGATTTATGAAGACCGGTCACTTTGTTTAATTACAATTCTTTAATAAATTGGGTTGATTCTACCTTTACTTATGTACCAGTATAACGTTTCATATTAATAAAATAGTAAAATTCAATTTAGTGGGAAAGGCCCACTGTATTAGAGCAAAAAAGTTTGTTCAGCTTTCATATAAATAGTTTTACAAGATTCTGACTACTAAGTTCTGTAAGATGTATTAAGTTTTAGTCTTTAGACAAAATCACTCGCTAAATTAAGAGACAAATTTATAATTATTACACTTTCCAATATTATTATTACAATTAAGCAGCACATCGAACAATGCCAATATTTTGTTATAAAATTGTTCACGTTTTGGAAAAAATTTCAGATTCTTGAAGATACTTCAGCATTTTATAAACATGTGTTTTAATTTAACACAATTAAACAAAAGTTGTACTTAAAGTTGGTTTCAAAACTGTGACACCGTATGCAGCAATGTATTACTACACTCGTATATAATACAAATGGCTGCCTTTTCAAATAAATAAAGACTGTGGCCTTTGTGTTATAAAGTCATCGTTTGCTCCTTTATGCCTATTTAAATTTTTGAGTCTGTTAGAAAAAATAATTTAAAAAAGTGAAGTAAATATTGAAAAGAAAAATTAAATACACTTAAATATTTTGTTGTTATAATTCAAAAAAGTAAAAGTAAGAAAGTACTGCATTCTCCATGAAATTATTCTATTTGTCTTTCGCAATTTGTCTTCTTTTTATGCTTATTAGCTTCAATAGTGTCCACACCTTCATAGTGCATGAGTCCAGCTTAATACATACATACATACAGAGACAAAATCGAAGAACATACATCTAATACCTACGCATCTATCTATAGTGAACCGAATAATGAAAAATCACATCACTCACAGCTTTTAACATTCGACTTACTCTGCTGCAGAAATTGTGCAGCGTTGAAGCCTGCTCCGCCCGACGCTTGCGGCGGAAACATGGAGCCCATGTTCATGGGTCCCCCCAGACTACTGAGCATGCTCGCCATGGCGGCCACGCTGCCCATGCCGTATGGGGAACCCACTGAAAAAACACAGCACAACAAAACATACATGAAAAAATGTACAAGAAATGTGTACTAACGACATACATATTAACAAGTAAGTATTATAATAAATCCTTAAATTTTTCCACGCCTTTCCTAAGTTTCAGATATTGTCATTTTAATTTTATTGATTTTCTTAAATTGAGATAAAAAAAAATATAAATCCATCAATGCAAGTTCTACAAATAATATATTTTTACTTGGGTTTAAATTTGTAGATAAAATTCAACTGAAAATACTAACCATAATAGAGAAAGAATAACTTTAAATACACAAAAAATGCCTAATGGTTGTTAAAATGTATATTTTTAATTTCAATTATTAATAAAATGCCATTGAAGAATTGAAACACCACAGTTCTGCTATAGGACTGTCTTAAAAAAAAATAGAAAATGTATAAATCAATTCACTGAGTTTGAGGTAACTCTGATGCTGGTTAAACTTAAAAATTAATTAAAAATATACAATAAAAACTTAATTTAACTATCAAACTGTAGTTTAGAATTGGCTCTCGGTGATAAATATTGACATAAATATATTCAATAACTTTTTCCCCATAAGATAAATATAATATTAACTAAGTTATATTACTGATCATCTTAATTTTTGAATCATCAAAGTCCATTACATTTCTAACGTTTATTTTAAGACGTAATAATTTACCACAACCATATTTATTTATAGTTTTTCATTTATTAGATGGTTTCTATAAATCGTTTTCTATAGAAATATAATTATTATTTTTTTTTTTTTTATTAAAGAAGCGGTTTAAGTAAACTGTAAAATAAAATCCTATATGTAGTGATATAATTGATTACCTGTAATAATTACCAAGATATATTTTTTTAATTACGTATATATCTAATATTGTTAATTTTTAATTATATTGAAATAAATTGATAACCTTATTAAACTATTTTTAAAGGTTTCCATTTTTAGGGGCAAATATACAGAAGTTAAAAGGTTTCTAAACACAGATGTAAAATTATACTAGTATACTATTTGATGACTAATTTTCACACAGTGATTAACATTAATTTTCAAACAATTATCATAGATGTTATGGTAATAGTAACGCTATCTAGGTTAATATATTTTTATTTATTTTTTAAGATGATGATAGATTAATTCAATATATGTAGTTTAAAACACAAACAAACAAGTCACTGTATTAAGACACAAAAGAATACAGCTACTACAAACAGATATCTAGTTCTATGCGTTTGCTGGCATGAATTTTCGGTGAAAAAAATATAATTTTATTTTTTAAAGTTGTTGGAAAATCAAAAGAATTAGATTGGGTTAGTTTCACTCACTTGGTGGATTCCTCATCATGTCATAAGTGCTGGGATGTATATTGGCACCCATTTTTGGATATGCCATCGGCATATGTCCCATTTTCATTTCAGGTTTTACATCTTCTTGCTTCAATTTTTGTTCTCTGGATTCCATAAGAGCAGCTGCTGTGGCCAAATCTTTACCACCACCTAACAAGAAGATAATTGTGAGAATAAAATAATTTGGGTATGCTACTTATATCACAATTTTTTTGTGTACGTTATTATATACAAAATTAGTTAAATATTTACTTGATTAGTTTACAATTAACTTTTTCTTTTATGTTAGAACCATCCAATCAAATTCATTACTTTATAGTTTATATTAACATTTTTATGTCACTTACCAGGCACCTCAATTTTGTCAGGATCCTCATCTTCGCCAAAGTCACTATCTGACATATTCTCCTCTTCGTCCATTATTTTTTTAGACTAGCAACAACAAATAGTAACAGAAAAACTTATTTCTGTAATGTAAATAGGACTGTGTTAATAATCTACAAAGCAAAATAAAAATAAAGAGCTCTTTATTTGTTAAATTAATATTACACAATAACGGAAAAGCGCCTTTATTAAAGGATATCTATCATATGAAATTACCGAAAAGAAGCGATCATATATTATTAATAGTCAATAAAGATGCATAAAAAATTCATAAGATAGGGAATAGGTAACAGGGTTTAGAATTTTTATTTCTAAGTCAAATATGGCGCAAACCAACGCCCTTATTGAAGAGCAGAAGATATTTAAGCTTAAATGCAAGCTAAAAGATTAATAACAACCCTTGTTAAGAGTCCCACAGCAGAAATGGAAGTGGTTTTTTTGTACTTTTTGGTTATGAATTTTTAACGTCACTGTACCCAAGAAAAAAAGAAAAAAGCGAAACATGTGCAAAATCAATAATCTAAATCAACTTAAGAATTGAATTACCCCGATTTTGTAAGATAATAAGTAACTTTCACTATGAAAATATAAAAATAAACAGATCATTAGCTAGTAAAGAGCCGATAGGAAAAAATGACATTACCATTTTTTTTATTCAATCAATCATGCACAAAATGTCTAAAGCAGCAAGGTTTTACTAAAATATAATAACTAAGTATTCTAACAATTCACTGACACAATATTAAACTTACAACTTTCTTAGTTCGCGGCATTACTTTATTTAAAAGGAGAACAACGAGCAAGCAAATCACGCTAAAACGCCATTCGATTACCCACAATGCACTAGAGCTACCAACATTGATTTCTGGTGACAAAAGAATCGCAAAGACACTAAAAAGTTAGGGACTTTTTAATTACTATGCTTGCGAATTATACCGTTAGAGGGACATACAAATATGGTGAAAAAAAGTAGTTCTTTTGTTTTTGCAACTTTGGCTATTCCAATATTTAGTAATTTGAACTACAGAAAAACATATCTACTAACACTAACCCACAGTGTTATTTTATACATACTATGCACTAACATAACGGTGTTCTTTTACTAATCACTTTAGTCTTTCACATCTTATTTTTCTGATTTTTATGTATCTAAGGAAATGGGATAATTATATTCCTTTTATTTGCTGAAAAGCGTTAAAGTATGTTGTCAATGTCAATCCTCTATATTTTGTTTTTACTGGTTCAGGTTATTGTTATTACACAGAAATAAAGATATTTCTATGGGTTATTACCACAGAATAGTTAGTACTAGTACTGCTCAAACTGCTCAAAGTATAACCCTTCTTGTTAGTCCGACTAGCGAGGGTTAACGGAAAAATTTGCGCCCTTGTTGCGCGTGTTAAAATAAAAGGTGTAGTCGACGGTGCAAAGTTGGTTAGTCCGACTAACGCCTTACGCCCCTTTCATGAATCCGGGTGTCAGGGTATAACCATGGTATAACATAACCATAACATTAATTAACAATTAGGCAATCCAACGACCTGTCAAATTTTTAAGCAATATGGCGCTGAGGGCAAACAAGTTATGTTTACATTGAGAATGCATTGAAATCAGCCCAGCAGCTTTCAGTTAAAAGTGTTTGATCCGAGTTTTTTGTAAGGAATTTTTCATGTATTTTATGTAAGGAAGTGTTGAACAGTATTAACTCCAGTATTAACTCTTTTATTAGAATTGTGTCGCGACGATATTTATTAATGCCGGTAACGTGCATAGTTGTTGTGGTTTGTGGATGTCGTAAAAATCGAGACCAAGTTAAGTTTTGTTGTATACCCGACGTAGTGAGTTCTAACTATTTTCCGATTTTAAATGATTTATCGAGAAAACGGCGGCAAACATGGATACTTAGCTGCAATTAAAAAAAATGACCTAACACCTTCGATATTAAGAAACCAGAGGGTTTCCAGTAGGCATTTTATTACTATTAAATATATATTACTAGTTTATTACTATTTTATTTATTAATATTAGTTAAAAACAAACTTTTAACCAAGTACCCACAAAGTTATATAATATAACTCAAACCATAGACTTGTCTATGACTCAAACGTCAAATGAATGTTTGCCCTCCACGCCATATTGATTTGGACACGTGGTTTGGATTAGTGATGGGATCGCTCGAGTGAAAAATAATCGATCATTCGATTATTGAAATCATCGAGATATTTCGAGTGGTTACGAAATCATTCGAACGATTTTTCCGTGCGAGCGATAGGTTGTTTCGTTGTATTTGTGTATGTTACTGAGATTGAGATTTTATACTACACATGACACATGTATAATAAATAATAAATAAATATTGTAAATTAGCATTACACCTTTAGAGCCTCGATTTTAATAATGGCCTATCCTATATCTAATACCAATCTAAGGAATTTCCGAACATGTTGAAATGTTTTCCCTGAAAATAATTTATAGTCAACCTTGTAATTATTGAGTACTGCGCCCGCCGATCCGTTTTTGTTTGTCTTATATTATGTCACTTATGTCTCACTTCGAGTGAAATGTCTTACCCCAATGCCGAATGCCGGCCGAATCATCAATCGTCAACGTCAATCTCAATGTAACATGTAACGAACGGCGATCGCTCGAATGACGAGTGCCAGCCAGAGACAGTCATCACTCGGAAGAAAATCACTCGAGCGATCATTCGATTATTAATTTCACTCGAGTGACGATTTTTCGATTGTCAGAATCATTCGATTATGCCCATCACTAGTTTGGATTGCTCAATTCCTACATAACCTTGTGTACGGATGATGATTTTTAAACGATTTTTTTAATCGATTCTTGAACGTTATTACGATTCTTACATAATCGATCCTGTAGCATGCACTGAACTATATATATATATATATAGTACAGTGGTAGCATGTAGCATACTATTTCTGAGAATGGATTTAAGAAAATTAGATTAGTAAAAATAAAATTAGATCTGATCCGAAAGAAGAACAGAAGTTGCACAAATCAAACCACTGAACTGCTCCTCTACTATCGGAACATGCGATAAAAACGAACGCGACCCTATCTTGTTCTATCTTCTGATTCTTCTGCTTCCAAGTTCTGCTGTCTTCTGTACATCTGTTCTGTGTATTCAAAGCCGGGATTCTGGTTCTACGATTTGATACCACATCGATAGTTGTATCTTTATTGCACTTAAGAATTGTGTATACATTATACATTCATCTTTCTCCAACTCTCGTCTCGATATCGAGTCGTAGAGTAGAACCAGAAACCAGAATCCGGCTCTGACACCACCAACGGAACTACCGACGTACCGATTTTAAAATCGATTCTATATAGAAATCGATCTTTTGGGAGTCGATTTTATTCAAATCGATTTTTCTATTACCGATCTAGAGCGATCACAAAATGAAAAATATCCCTAACCAACTCCTTGTCTAATCTATGACATACCATGACATAACCATAGATTAGAAAAGAACATACATAACCCATAGAAAATATAATTTTCTATATGACATAACCTTAAATTGACGTTTTTTCATATAATATATTTATAATATATGTATTTTTTGATTTAGCTTCGAAGTACTGATAAAATATAAAAAAATTATCTGTCGATATATTTCACCAACGAACCTGTAAATTGTACATATATTTAATATTCGAAGTATGTAAAAGTCAGATCATACTTTTAAATGTATCTCAAATATTTTAGTTTTATACATATAACCTGTTTTCAGGATGTGGCCAGAAGTCGAAAAAGCCAAAAGTGAAAACAGACATGAAATTACTTTGGCAGGTGAAGAAATTAGCCACAGAATTGAAAAGGAGGGTTTTGACTTGTCAGTTTTTTATTTAACTAGTTTAAATTTTTTAAATATTAGTGAGACTAATTTGACAAATATACCAGACGAGATAGCTAAGCTAGTAAACTTGCAGACTTTATTGTTACATTCTAATAAGTTAGAGGAAATTAATGGAAATATAGGTCGTTTAGAAAAACTAAAAACTTTGGATTTGTCCAGCAATTCAATAAAAAGTGTTCCAGATAATTTTTCAAACTTATTACAACTCGTATCTTTAAACATAAATGGAAATACATTAGAAAATTTTCCAGCTTTGTCCAAAAATAGCAAGTTAAGTGTGTTGGACTTATCAAATAATAGATTAACATCATTTCCTCTAGTTTGTTCAGAGGGACTTAGCAGTTTATCAGAGTTAAAACTACATGGTAATGAAATTGAAGAAATACCAAATAACATATGTGCTTTACCAGCCCTGAAGTTTTTTGATATAAGTTCTAACAAAATAAAAGTTATACCTGGTGAATTGTCTGATTGCCATAAACTGAAAGGTAAAGAAAAATGTTTACTAGATTCATTTTATTTAGGTACTTTTTTAACATATCGCCTCATTAAAATCTGCTATATGAAATTGAAATAAAGTTTGTAATACCTATAATTTTTACTATGCTATAAATAATTTACACATTCTCACGATATGAATACCAATGAATCCCACAATTTTAGAACTGAATTTAAAATCGAATCCAATAAGTGACCGGCGCCTACTTAAACTTATCGATCAGTGTAGAACGAAGCAAGTTCTAGACTATGTTAAACAGCACTGCACTAAGACAACACCTACATCACAAAATACTGTTGCAAAAAAGGGCAAAAAGGGAAAACACAAGTCAGTTGATGAAGATGAAGAAATTGATACAATTTACAAACATTCAATAAATGTCAAATATGCCGATGAAGACTTTAAGGTAGGTTGGGTTGTAATATAACTACTATGAGTTGTATATCTATGAGTAATTATATTAATCTATTAGTGTTAGTCGATATATTGATACCGGTGATTCAATCACAGTGACCGAATCACTGGCGTTGGCTACCGATGATTGAAATGACTGGGAAGGAATTTAAATAACTGAATAGTAACCAACTCTCAGAATAAAAATAGAATATTATAATGCAGTGCAATTACGATCGTCCACTCACTGTTTTTGCTGTTACCGGTTATTGGCGATGCTTATGTAAATACACTATACTAATATAATAATATATTTATGTGATAGGTAGATAAAGAAGGGTCATATTACGATATAGGTAATTAAAGTTTTTAGTTTTTCCCATCCCATAAGTTTAAGGAATTAATTACTTACTTTCACGATTAATGTCTCCTATTGAAAACTGACTGTGTTTATAATTTATTTATTTTTTGTCCTTCCTTATTATATCTATTACCTACTTAGGTGTATTTATTATGAAGAAGTATTCGCCTGTAACTTATTTGTGGTGCAGCTTTATGATTCATTTTATTTTCTTTTGGGATTACACCACCTGTAATATTATACATAATATAGAATATATTATAGATTTTTAATTTGATTTGTTTTGTAATTTTAATTTATAATTTATATTTTTAATTATTTTTTATTTTTTTTATATTTTTAAATAAATTTTATATTGTGTGATGTAATAACAAATTTCTTAGATGTATATTGTGGCTGTGACGGTATAGTGTATTGTATGTTTTTTTTACCTTTCTTCTGTGATTAGCTAAGCTAAATAAATATATATATTTAGTTAATTTGTCATATATTTGTTTTTATTGCATATTGGACAGTGGTTTTTGGGCCAAACTTTAGAAGCTTTCCTGGATATTACACTTTCGAAATTTATTTTGAATAATTCTGGTTTTCTGTTTTTTTACAGGTGGTGTAAACCCAAAAAAAAATAAAATGAATCGTAAACACTTTTAACAAAATTATGTGACAAATTTCAAAAATAAAGGTTGACCTTTGTGGGAAGCTTATTTCTTTATGTCCCTTTGAATTTTTTTTAATGGTAAATAGGAATTTTTATATGTTGATGAGATTAAGACTTTTATACCTAGCATTTTAAGTCGATAAGTAGATACTTTTTGCACAGTGACATCTCCAGAAGTTTTAGTGCACATATAGACTTATAAAAAACCTATATGAATCCAATTTTAAAATTTTAACACAGCTACCCATTATATTAGTTTTAAAATGCTTTAGGTTATTGTGATGAATGCAGTGAAAAACATAAGAGAACATTTTGCTGCTTGCCTTGTTCACAACATTAATTTCACAGACGAGATGTTCAAGAAATTTATACAACTGCAAAATAAATTACATGACACTATTTGTGAAAAAAGGAATGCTGCCACAATTGCTACCCACGATTTTAATAAAATTGTAAGTAATATAAAATTTATAACTGGACTGGTAACTTAACATTATAGATATAGTTAGCATATTAAATTTGTTTTCCAGCCAAGTGGAAACTTAACATATACCACTTGTCCTCCCAACGACTTGATGATAAGACCATTGAACAGAGCAACTAATATGACCGGAGCGGAGCTCTTCAGTAGACTACAAACCGAAGCCAATAATTTGCGAAAAGAAAAGAAACGTAACACATACAGTGGCATTCACAAGTACTTATACCTTATCGAAGGGAAACCGCAGTATCCTTGTTTACTGAATGCGAAAAATGAAGTTATATCATTTCCACCAATTACTAATTCGGACATATCAAAGGTATAAAATTTAGTATATATAAAGAAGATACAATAGACTTTTTATTATCTGATAAACCTTCTTAGATCATAATAATAACTAATTATTCATTGATAAGTAAAGTTTAATGTTTAATGTAATAATTCGTATTAAAAACAGTGGCAATTTCTCTGAGAGGCAGAGGCGGCCGGACCTCCCTAACCTAACTTAGATTATTACAGTAACTGATTTAATTACGTTATAAAATTATTTAGCTAAAATTCATCAATTCGTGCAAATTTACAGAGGAACAGATCTACCACTGCCGAGCTTGAGAAGCGGGTGCAAGTGTTTACCATTCCTTAGTCGTGGAGGCCGGCCAACTTGGTAGAATAGAATATTTTTAGGGCCAGTTGTGTAAAGTCAATTTAACATTAATCAAAGTTTAAACAAACACTGGTGGCAGAGGAATAGTTGTTAATATATACAGTTTAAACTAATTTTAAAAGTTAAACTGATACTGTAAAGGTGGATTTATAAACTTGACATTGGATTTGGCTTTGGTGCTGGCGCCGAACGTCGGCGCTGATCTTCGTAGCAAGTTTCACACCCAATTTATATTCTTGAAGTTGGCGTTCGGCGTTGTACATTTCTGTTTGTTTACATTTGAGTTGGTGGGGTTATTTCGCTTTTTAAAAAATTTAAAATAGATAAACCAGCTGTTATTACTTACGGAATCTTAGGTATATTAGGGTTAACTTTGTGCAGTTATGTGATTAGTTTGCAAAAACGAAAAAGAAGAAATAGGCGGTTTAAAGTGAGGACTATTAACAGGGCTCGCAAACAGTCTGGTGGGTTCAAATACTACAAAAAAACCAGTACTTGGGATGAAGAGCAATTCTTTAAATTCACGATGTACGTACGTATACGTACACTAAATAGAAGTAGACTTGCAAATCGAAGTTTTTGTTTATAAATTCACCTTCAAAACGCAACTAAAGCACATATAGTAGATATAATCTGTGACTAAAAATATCAATTTGACATTTCTTTCCAACGCGTTTGATCACGTGCTGTCAGCGATGGATTTCTATTGGACGACGACGCGATGCTACGGATTTGCTACGAACGCCAACAAGATAAAATTGGTTCATGTTCGACGGCAAGCGGCCATCGGCCAGCGTCAAATTTTCTCCCGACGGCGAATATAAATACATCAATGTAACTGCGTGTATTTATGTTTCAGCGCCAAATCCAACTCCGAATCCAAATCCAGTTGCAAGTTTATAAATCCCGCTTAAACCTGTTCCTCTTACGTACAGTGTATGTACACACACACATATACACGTCTATTGAAATTTTAAATATTAAAAGCATCGCCCACTAAGAGCATCTTCTTAAAATCATGTGACGTAGGCCCATCTCCACACTAATAGGAATATAGTACCAAAGGTTACTAGTATGTAATATTATATTTTTAGTGGCACACTGCGGTTTCTGTCAGGCAGAGTAGAGGAGTATTATTTCAATCCCATTCTTTCACATTTCATGCGTTAGCAGGTTGTTGACGTTACGTGGTGTATTTCTTTGATTTGTAGTAGAATGAAATATCTTTCGACCCGACCCGACCCCCAGGTATCGAACCCAATTCAGTATATTGTTCTTAACATAATTTACTGCAGTTCGGCACCTTGGTAAACATAATTCATAAACATAAAGTGAACCGTGCTGTCAGGTGAATTCCTATCCCACTTCTAAAGGTGTAGTAGAATGAAAATGTTGCAATGCAGCCGGGAATCGAACCCAGGGCCTTCGGCTTTCCGGGCCATACTCTTCCAACTGAGCTACCGTGCTTCCACACTTCCATCTCACTATTCGGGATACCGTTCTTAACACAATTTACCACGGATAACATATTGAATACTTCCCTAAGTCAACAAATCACGATGGTGGCATCTAATGTAAGTACAAATGCAAAATTTATGCTGAACAGAAAGATCGACGGATTTCTTTTATTTACGAAAAATATTTTAGACATGTAGTGTGACAATCGTGTAATATTTTTATTACGAGAATAGGAACTTTTCCGTTATTATCACCAATGATTAAAAATTTAAGACTCTAGGTAAATTTATGTTTTGTTTATTATTATTATAATGAAATTTTTTTAAACTTTTTCTCAATTTTGAAATGAAATACATATATTTTATTTTAAGTTATATGGTATTTATAATATGATAAAAATGTATTTATGTGTTAGTTTTTTTAATTTATTCATTTTTCTATTTATTTGGGTATTTTAAATACTTCAGTTTTTTATTATTTATTGTTTAGTCCTTATAATTAGTAGGTAATACTTCATTTGTCCTAATTACTCAAATCTCATCCATTAACAAGACATACTCTATAATCCCGCATTGGTTTTTGTCAATAGCCTAAGGCACTATGTCCTTCGCTCCTTCTGAAACTGCCTCTTCAGCTACAAAAACCACGAGCCACTACTCGAAAAATGGATTTTCCAAGTTACTAACATTTTGAAACTCATACAATATAAGTACACAATTAAAAATACATGTATTATTCAATTTGAATATAGATTGAAGTGGGGACCACGAAAATATTCTTAGAAGTAACCAGCTCAATATCACAGTATGTTTGTAAGAACGTATTGGATTCTCTCTTAAAAGAAATGGTCTTTCTTTTCGAGAAAGATTTAGATGTGCAGCAAGTGCGAACAACGGACCATGAAGAACATTTGAAAACCGTCTATCCTTCGAAAGCAGATCTTAATTTTGAAAGTAATGCTGCCATTAAAGTTACTAGGTTATAATTATTTATATGTTAACTTGTAAAAGGTCTGTATTTTAGTATTTTTTGTACGTTTTCCAATTTAGAAACTATTTCTATGTACTTATACAGGTACTTTATTTTATTTATTTAATTTTATCTTGTTCTGTTGACTTAATACAAAAGTTCTACTCTACAGACCTAACCAATTTGAAATCACTGCTCTATTCTACATTGTTTTTTTATATATTTTCCAGTATATAATGGTTAAAAATGTCATTCTTTACATTATTATTATTATTGTGAATATATTTTAGTTTACCTATGTTTTGTCTTTGACCATTTATTTATACATACTTGTACAGAGTGAACTAATATCTAATATTAGTTCTTTCTATATAAAGATAATTTATAACTATAAATTAAATAATTAACTTATAAATTTATAATAAAATGGTAACAATGACAAGATTTGGTCAGTTTATTTATACACGTTCTTATCTACCACCCGAGGCAATTTTTTATAAAAATTATACTTATTAGTTCTCATGCATAATTATTTACTATTACAAGTCTTCAAAGGTATTACTCTATTAGCTCTTACTGTCTTACTTTAACTATACATTTATATCGAAGACAACTAAAGCAGAAAATTTTAAAAAAATTACATTTGTCATACATCTATTTTAAACTATTTACGACAGTGGCGGCTTCTCCTTAAGGCCACGCGCCCCTCCTCCATAAATACCAAAGGAATCCTTATTATTATCATTATTATAAATTAAATGCAAATGTTAAAAGTTAAAACATGTTTATTGTGGTACAAAACTATTATAAAGAAGGGCTCGAGCGCTTGAGCTATTGTACTCATAACGCCACAGTCCGCATCACTGGATCACAGCACGCTGCTACTCCACAGTGAGCAAAGGATCACAGATTCGTGGCCGCATTTTGAGTCGCGGCCCAGGTAACTATGGCAACCGACCCGATCTTTTCGACTACACTCGTTAGATACTTTCCATATGCTTATAATATGCAGATTTGGCCGCAATTATTTCACGGCCTTAAGCGAACATTAATAACGTATTTTTAACACATTACATATTTTTAACATTATTAAAGTACTTATTTAATTTTTGTGAAAAGACGATTTTATATTTTACTTAACATGAATACTGTTGGTAGTATAATTATGAATATATATTTAATCTTTGATTAAAGCTAATTTTGCAAATCTTCCACTGGAAGATAAAATACAAATCAAAGAGTTGGGTGTTGCCTGTCCAATAAATACCTAATTTCGATGAAGACCGTAGAGCTGATTTTTAGAAAGTAAGTGTACTCGTGTATAAATAATTGTATGAAGTTTGTTTAGCTACGTAATAATGTAATGTGTCGTTTTATAACTATGAATTGAATAACTAAAATACTTTTGAGTTTGTGATTGTGCCATATCGTTTTTAATTAACGGATATCTAAAAACTAAAAATAGTTATGTTCCTGCTTCCTGAATTCTAGTTTCCAGCTTTTTTAAGGTAACGTATATGCAAATTTATGATTCTAAATATTAATTACCTATTTAAATATTATTGTTTTAAATAATTTTTTTCGAGATTTCCGTCAATCGTATTAAAAAGGATATTTGTCTAACGAAAGTTATTTTTTCAAGCAAATATTTTTGCTCTGCGTATTTCTAGTTTATAATTTTAAGGGGTATGACCTTGAAATATTTAAAATTTTTTGTGGGGGGCGCATTTTTTTATTTCTGTGCCCCGCCCATATCCAAATGTCACCAGCCACCACTGATTTACGATATTTTCATATACGATATATATTTTTCAGTTTACATTTATATTGGTTGTAAACGATTTACACATTAGCATTTTAAACAGTTTTTGTTTAAAGACGTTTATTTAATTCTGGCAGTTATGTGTAAGTGATACATTTATAACGTGAAAACAATTTATTTTAAGCTTTGTAAAACAGTAATACGACTGCCGAGACCCCATGTATATATAACGAAAAAACCTTATTTTTGGCCACAGAATACGTGCCTGGATTTTTTACTTCTATTTAGGAAACAGCCTGTATGTACACCAAAAAAAAAAATTAATAAAATGTGCCAGTTCAACAATAAATTATAACTTAAGTTTTTTCTATATTTATATTTTTAATCACACAGAACTCGTACATACTATTCCTTAAGTGGTATGATTTTTTGTCAATTGTCGAATTTGTCAACTGGATATTGTAAGTATCCGCTTTTCTATTTTTTCAATATTATTACTTTCTGTATTTATGAATGCAGTAAATAAAATATATAGACGTGCATTTACTTTTGTTTTTTACTCATTCCTATGAAAATTCTGTGTAAACGACTGTTTATTTGTATATTTGTGACAGTTGTTAGAGTGAGGTAGTATGAAAGGGATTATATGGCGACAAGCACCCAAAGACATTATTATTACTACATACATACATTTATTTTAGACTATGAAGTGTACAACAATAAAAACTTATAAATCATAAAAAATACACTAGTTTAGGTACAAAATAAATGCTAGAGTTTGGAAGAATAAATAACTTACTATATAAACATTTATATATTTTCAAATTTTAAGTCATATATAAACTTTAGTACAATGGAATGTAAAATATTTTCTTATTTTCTGCATTGTACCGAAATTTTAAGACACTTTTCTTTAGAATTCAGTATAGCATATTGTACTAAAGTTTATATATTCATTTTTATGCAACATTAAATATTACATATATGTATTTCTATATCTCCAATAATTTACTAATAGACTAGCTAATACTTACGTACTGTGCAAAGGTCGGCTGTTAAATGCTCTACGTACAAAATTTGCCGTAGTTTGATAGTTTCAACTAATAAAGTAATCCACCCGTGACTTCTGACGAAGCCAATGACTTTTTGGGGACTATATTACTTACTCCCGCAGAAGAGCAAATACCTGTCATAAGTCATGTCTTTGAGTAACCTTAGCCCTGGCTTACTGAGTTTGAGTAGCTCTTTAGTTTTTTGTGTAAATAGTTTTCATTTTCACTTGTATTTATCCTTCCAATTTGTATTTTTTCTGTTATACAACTCTTCTGAACGATTCTGATTCTATAAATAACAACTGCACCATTTTGAGGAAGGGCTGTAATTTTATGTCATTTCCTCATCCTTCTAGAATACATATCAAGATGACCTTCTGAAAATTAACGTGTTTTGGCCTTGATGAACAAGGACTTTGTATTTAGAACATTCCACGGCCAACAACGGTAAGGTATTACCACAGTATCGATAAATATATAAGATAAAAGGTAATATATATAAAATTGGATATACAATTTTAGCACAGATCCTGGTTATAAAATAGTGGTAAGTATATTTACAGACAAGTTCTACTTCAACATAAACACTCACTAATTTTAAATCTTATGTTATATGTCATATTTGAATACAAATACAATATATTTGGTTTTTTTTTTAATTTATAGAAGATATTTAAACCCTTTCTCTGCTCTGGAAGAATATATTCATCATGTGGTTAACTGTTCTACAGGAGCACATTCGCTTGTATCATCTTTTCACTTTTCGTCATCAGTGACACTGTGTGGGTCTGCCATTTGTACCAATTCAGAAGAAATACTTCTGCATTTACATTAAATGGTCTTCATACCAATCGCATTTGAAAAAGTAGAGTCCCAATTTTCTTATTACTATTTAGCAAATTACTACGAAAAACTATTATGATTAAGTATATTTAATTTTGATATAATTACTCAATATTACCTTATTTCTTTAGATTTAATAAAATAAAAATGCTGATTTTTCCAATTGATTGTTTATCATTATTTCATGTTTTAAATCTAATCATAAATAAATCAATCTATTCATAAAAGAAAAAAATATGGCGCGAAATGTTCTGAAACACTTTAAAATAACTTTTACAGCATCTCATTTTCAAAATTGTTTCCAGGCCTCTGCTTGGAGAAGACTACTGCCTATTTTATCCTTATGGGTTTACCTTCCTATAGGTTCTGCTTCAATATTTAATAAATCTGGCAACCCGACACATGTGTAGTGTGCAGTGAAAGGGTTAAATAACTTTTATCTGTTGCTACTTGGATAAAAGTTATTAGTAAAACTTTTAGGAAGGAATACGGGAAGATATAATATTAATATTAATTTGCCTTCTTCATAGCATTTTTTCTCTCATTGTTATCGATAATAGCCAAGTTTTTCGACGCCACTACACAATGCAGAAGTGATATTAATGTTTTCACAATGCAAATCGGTGCAGAAAGGTACAAAATTATTCGGAAGAGAGACAATCCCACAACTGAAAAAAAAAATCTATTTAAACTAATAACAATGTTTTCTTTGTGATACTGTTTTTAAGCTGTTTTAAAGCAGTTTGTTTTAGTGACAGCACTCTGACTCGTATAATAGTAATAAACAATACCCGTGCTGCTATTTTATTTGAATCAATCCCTGGAGTCAACTACAATATGCTTTATACTAGTCATTTACTATCAAAATCTTTGGAGAAAGTTGCCCTTTGATTAATTTGAAGAAAAAGTGTTTGCTTAATGATTTTAAGGCTTAAATGATTAACAATGATCGGTGTCACATTAACGGAGTCCATTATACTGGTGCTACAGTGACACAGTATAGCTATATTATTGTCAGAAAGTATATACACAAATGGCACTACGATAATTCACATATTTTGGCGTTAGCCAGTTACCGGTGATAGCCGTGCATTGTCCATATGAGGATGTGTTGAATATACTTACAATTATTTAAAACTGTCATGTCCTTTAAAACTCTACATGTTTAGATAAAATTAATGGACATTTTCACATTATGTCTGTGTTAGACAAAGGCCAATACTTATAGAAAGCATTATCTACGTAAAATCATTATCGACAAATAAATTCTTAACCTACATTAGTAAAATCATTATCCACAAAATACTGACTGCAGACTAACATACAGAGAGTAATGTTTTTTAGTCTTTTTCCAATTTTTAACACAGTTTTTTATCCATAGGAAATTAAGTGAAGGGAAATATTTTTGAAGCGTAATTATTACACTGAGCAATACCTTCTACTGTTCAATTATAATTTAAATAACCTGATATAATTAAGTTACATATATATTTTTCATTGATAATGGTTAAATTGTTTGTGAAAAAGTAGGCAAAACTAGTAACTAGACGTCATCTAATATTTGAATTTCATGCTCGTTATTTAAACTCCACAATTAGGTACACTCATAGAGGAACACCCTTCCCTTTTTTTCGCGAATAGAAAAATATATTAAATGCTAAGTTGAGGTTATATCAAGATATACTTTGTATTTGAGTGGGGGTGCATAAAGCAGGCTTACTACCTAGTTGCTTACGAAATATTATTATTAATTTAAATGAGATAATTCCTTTGCATACCTAGGTTATAGGTAATATGGAAAAGTGAAATATTCATCAATCGAACATGATAATTTCATTAAAATATCTCTGGTACTACAGTGATCATTTAACTTGTTAATAATGTAGAGAATTTTATATTCTCTAATTTATTTCAAAATAATGTGCAAAGCAGACATAAAGTAGATAATAGCATTTTAAGAAAACACATTTCACCTACCTATCGGCCCCTCTGTAAAATGTAGCAAATATAAAGCAGCATAAAATGCCTCATTTCCAGCACACATTAAAAACAAAACTGTTTTATTGGTATAATAAACACTCATGATAGGGTTCTCAGACATATCTATAAATTTATGACTGCTTTTTCCTTGTAACACAGACCTGAAAAGTATTTAACAATGTACATTAAACTGAATTTAATGAATATTTATTTTTTATGTAACTTACGCATGGAGATAAATCCAATGACAAGAAATATCAATACATATAGAAAGTATAAACCAAAACATGTATTTTGGATACAAATGTGCCAGTACAGTTATTAGACCCATAGTACCACATCTATCGGTAAGTTGATCAAGCATTGCTCCAAATTTGGTACTTTGATTAAAATACCTGAAATATTGTTTACGTATGAACACACATTAATTATTGATTAACAATGGGTTAGAATAATACCTGGCTGCATGACCATCGAATGCATCGAGCAATGCAGACACAACATAGCAGGTTGTTGCAACTACATAATTTGTTGGCATAAAGTAAAATGCAACGATAGCTAAGACAATTCTTGCATAGCCTGAAAGAATGTAAATTTGAAATTAAAAAAATTTGTCACAAAACAAGATATCCAGTACTTACCTATAATATTTGGCACAAATATAAATATGTTTTCCTCAGTCATACCGGTATAATTTATTAAAACTTAGGTACTTACAGATAATAAATCAAAGTGATTGGAGTGATAACCAGTGATTACCAGGTGATTACTATCTTTTCTAATCTATGACTGACAAAATCTATAGTGATGGAATGGCGATGTGATTGGTGATAAAATAATTATCGAATATTGACGTATTTTAATATTTAAAGTTGGTTAAAACCAAGATTCTTTAGGGATCTTGGCTTAAAACACAGAATATACATATACAACACAACACAACCTCAATTTCATCTAGTCTTATCATTTGTCATTCCCATAATCCCATAGATAAAGCCAGGTCATTCCTGTTCTGAACCCTGATTCTGATTCCTCGATTCGATATCGAATCGACCGTGTATTCTTGTTACACTCCAACACATTTCGTAATACCTTCTTTTTCTAATTCATCGAGAAATGTGAATTTGACCCTGTAATAGATTCCTGTCATTAGATGGTCATTCATTAGTTCCCAACGCCATAGGCGGGTTTATTGTTTATTTTAAATTTAAAGGGTAGAAATAATAAGAAACTTCAAAATACACAGAATATTCTTTTACTGTTGTGTGCAGAATATTTTATTCTTGTCAAAGTAAAGTACGTATGACAATTTGTATGTTTGAATGAATTTGTACTGTTAAAAAATAAACATAAGCTTAAAGCTTATTAATCTATGGGCTTGACAGTAACTAGAGAAAGAGTCGACATCCTAAACATTTAGAGAAACCCGAAAATTTTTTATTTTTATAAAACCTTTAACAAATTTATATATCTTGGAAAACATTAGTTTATCGAGTGCAAAAAATGATACTCTTTTTGGCACTACGCAACTTTGTATAACGATTACGATAGAACACCCATACCAAATATTTGGTTCGATCCTCTATATGAGAACACCCATATAGCACAGCCGCATATAGTATACCAATATATACCTAGTACTGCCAATAGTGCCAATGCAGTAAATTGTGGTTGTATTATATTACCTGTTTCTGGATTAGAATTTAGAATAAGAATAAATATATTAATAAGTAAGTTATTATTATTCATCATAATCATATAAGTATTTTGATAATTCTTTAGAAGAATTCAAAAACTTCGATATCATTTGCTTTTGAAGGAACCCAATTATTGTTTTAATTTGCCTACTCTACAATAGATACCACCCCAGAATATAATTTTTAAGGCTGGAATGGGAACCGGTTAAATGAATGTTTTCATTCGAATGAATTCATTTGATAGTTGCAATCATTCATTCAGTAATTATTTGTCGATAGTTCAAATCATTCTCAAAAAAAATATCTCTAAAAATTTTATAAATATAGTTCAATGCAATACTGCAAATGTATGTGATGCAAATAATTAGTCTACTAATTTGACATTTGACTCTCGACAAAAAAAAATACGTCTTTTCAAAAACGGCTGAAACTCCAGGAATTTATTCTGAAACTGCGAAGAAGTTTAGAGGACAACCGCATGGTGGCGCTGTCCTCGTGCTGTCACTTTCTTAAATCACAAATGTCTCTAATAAAATATAATATGGCGGATTGCGAAAATGTGGTTTTTAGACAGAAAATATTCACATAATTCAAAACAGTGGACATTAAATCATATTTTATAAATTGTTTAGTGTAGTGCTTAGTGCTTCTAAGATATACGAGAATGTGTTTTCTAAAATAAGTGCCTGTGTCAATAAAACTGTCTTCTCTATTTTTAATTGGATCTAAAAAAATGGCCCCATCTCCAAGGGATGAGGATGACAATACTCCAAAGGCTCCGGATAAAAGTGAAAAAACCAAGAGTGAGAAATCTAACGCTTCGGAAAACATTAAGGAAAAAGATAAAGATGAAAAAGTAAGTTTGGTATCTGTCATGTTACTATAAATACCTTATACAATAACTGCAGTTTCATGGTAAAAAGTATTTTTTTAGTTTATTTGTAACTAGGAAAATTGTAACATTTTCATACGATCTTTCAGTCCAATGTTCGTTTTGATTGCTTTCCTTTTATTTTATTATTATTATTTTTTTTGTTTATTGACTTCTTGGACATTTGTCATGACATGCTTTTATAATTATCCTGGTCAGGTCTGCAGCACGTTTGAAATCTGCCATAATTTTTCAATTATTGTAAGCTATTCTCAGAATAACACTTATATTTATTAATGGTCACTTTCAAAATAATGGGTATTAATGAGTTGGGTGATATGTTTTTAGGTACATAGGTACCTATACCACATTTCAGATTTATAAGTATTTAATATCTACCGTTTTAAAAGTATTTAAACATTAAATTTATATACTTAATATACACTAAAATATTAGTTAGGTAGTTCAGCAAATTGTTATTCTTGAAGACATTACCTTTAGGTAGGTACATTAGATATCATAGACAAGGGATTGGCGATGTTAGGTTGGTTAGGTATATTCTTAGATATCTCATAACTGTTATAATTTCTAATTCCACCCCTATTCTAGGGTGGACTCCTTGGTGGCACCAAGGAGTCTTTTTTTTAATATTCAAATTTAATTTAAAATTATGCATACATTTAGCAACAAAAACAGTAATAATAGGTAATAGGTACCTACATAATAAATATTTAACTGCGAGAAATTTATTTATAGGTACCTACATATGAGATAATTTTACTTAATACTTTATTTAAATAAAAAAATTAATAATTCTTTATCGATTTTGTTTTGTTTTACGTGGATAACCTAGAATAACTTCTGCTTTTTGTATATCACTAATGCATGTACCTACCCTGGCATAGCCCAGTAAGAGCCACAAATGTTGGTAAACTTTGTAGATGGAATCTTTAGTATAAACCGAGGCTAATAACTACCATCATGGTTGGTCTTATGCAAAATTGAAGTAGTTCTAAGTTTAGTAGAGGTGCAAGTTATGATTGATTACATACACCTACACCTTGCCCTACACTACCTACTGCTCGCCAACACACAGGGCATTCGCAGTACTTATCCTGGGTTATACCACATACTTACCTACCGGTTCAGTTTTTAGTGACAATGTAGAAATTCTTATTCAATCAGAAACTGCCATTTTCAGTTTAGTAATTACCAACTGGTGATTACCAATTGAGAGCATTACTTAAGTACTGTTAGAAATTATACATAGGACAAACCGCGAGACAAACTCTTTTAAGATGTGTTCCTTCATATTTTGCTACACACCGGGTTTATTTGAACATATGAAGATTTGCTAAAATAGAAATTGAAATAATAATGGAATTGAAATAGAAATGGAAATAAGAATATTGACAAAAGAAAATCAATTTTTTTAGTTAAAATGGTGCAGCTCTCAGATCACCCTGAATACTTATTTACCTACATATAATTGGATGAATACCTTCTGCAAATACCTACATACATTGATAACACTTTCTCTCACAAAAACGTGATAAAACCAAGTCCTAGGACATTAATTTCATAAGGTATATTTAAGGTCAAAAAGTCATGTTCTTCATTCTTATAAAATGAGTGAGGAGTGACGTGTATCTTAATGGCAGTTTGCATATAAAAGATTTGGGTACCTATTAATTTTCAAAATAATTTAAAGTTTGACCGTCATGTTCATGGATTAGTCATGTAGTCCCTTAAAACAGTACCTACAGCGGGCTATCGAATCAGTTCAAAACAAGTTCATTAAATACATCTACTATAAGAAATACAAAAGTAATCCAGGATATGATCATTATGAATTTATTCGTGAAGACCTGCAAATAATGCGTCTGGATTCCAGAAGTATACAACATATCAACAACGTATTACTAATGTTTTTGAACAAAATCGTAAATAAAATAATAAATTGGATAGTCCTTATCTGTTGTTGAAATAAGTTCTTTTTATCTAACCACAGATTATCGAAATTTTTTTATTTCTGGCTGACTTTAATCTTTTTTTTTTTTTTTGTTTCAAATTCTTATATGATAATCAACATGCAAAAATCCCAGATTCAATACCTTGGCGGACTATTGGTACACTCTGTAGATATGTTATGTTAATATGTATTTATTACGAGACATATTATAACTACTATAACTATTAACTACAACTCTTAATCAAATTCTGTAGGTCGTGTTCAAGCTTATTCTATAATTTACTATCTATTAAGTACAATTATTAGCAATATTAATAATTAGAATTACAGAAGAACAAAATTGCCATTACAAACCGGCATTTGGTTGTCTATATAAAGAAGTCCATACACATTCGATTTAATTCCATTTATTTATTTAAATGTTTAGTTTTATTTTATCCTAGGAAGAAACCGGGGGTTGAAATTTTATACATAAATTTCGATTCCTTTTTTAAGTTCCTTGAATTCCTACTAAACTCGATTTCACGTAAATTCGGTCATTTGCTGCATCTTCTGGAAGATGCAAAAATGAGCAACTTTTAATTTTCTCTTAAATTCTTAACACAAGTTCTCTTCTCTGTACTATGAAATATACTGTAAAAGGTCGGTATATAATATTCTAAAACATTAAAAAATAACTGCTTATAATTCTAGACAATAAACAAATCGATTTTCTAATTATTTTATTTTACAGCTTTTCCACTAAAAAAAAAATGAAACATTATCAGTATTTTCCTAAAGTCACTGAAACTGCTTGATGAAAACACTCTTAGATCCAAATTAATATCTTTTATTTTTGTTACAGACCGTGTTAAATCTAAACGATGGCGAACTCAAAGCACTTTTGGATGAAGCTATTAATTACAAGAATCCAAAAGATAGAGAGGGAAAAAGTAAACTCTTTACGGTAAGTGGCTAGATGTTACATAATTTGGGAGAACGGTGACCAAGGGCTTTCGGGATAATTTGTACAGTATTGTACTAAATACACGCTACATAGTAATGATTGATTGGTACACATCCAATATAAGCACCTAATTCTAGTTCACACTAACACTAATAATAGTTTACGATAATACAGAGTTATTGGAAATCCCTTTATGTACTTGATATAATACTGTCACGCTACTTCATCTTATCTTGTTCACAGAATTGTAGCTATTGAAATGGATTAAATGACCCGCTATTTAATGCATTCTATTCTGACGTTACACTTTCTTTCTAACCTAAAAATTTCCAAAATCCAAGTAAAGTTATTAGAAAAGGGGAAACGAAAAATATTGTCTAGACAACTTATAATGATCTGTATACTTTTGGAACTGAGTTTTTGGCATACCTACATTTTATTCTTGTACGCATATTTTATTATTGTTGTTAATACTGTGTGAATGCTGTAATACCGTGTAATGCCGAAGCAAAGTTGAAGCTGCGGTGCATCCCTAAATAATATACTGTCTACAGAATTATCGTTTAGAAATGCCACCCTAACTCTATTATTTTCAATTTTATGGAATAATTAAAGAAAAAACGTGGCAAACCAAACTGGTTTCTTAAGTGGAACACCCTGTATATTATTTAATTTCTTAGATAAGCCAATTCCGAGTCGTTCTCTTATAAATACATTGATGTCGGGTTTGCCTATCTCTAATAAATAATGAAGGATATATATCCAAAAGGCATTGGTTCTCACTACTATTATAAGAATAGTAGGCGCAATTGTGGCCTACTTAATAATAATATGCCGCCTCCCTCCCACACAAGTCTACGATTTCCAGGTTAAATCCTTATGGTTAGAATGAGGGGTAGAGATACTATTATTATTACTATACTTTCATGTTACCCACAAATCAGTAATTTATCAAACTCATTTTTCATGCCATGTCACACACTTTAATATGTATCTTCCTCGGTATCTCGCTCATTATTAAGGCAGACTCAAGAAATCATACCTATATCTATATATTTGCAATAGCATCAACCACAGTTGGGTTTCCATTAAAAAATTGTATACATTATATTATTTTAAGTTTGATATTTTTATTGCTACATTATACTCACCCTGTAGGTTTACAATTAAACATTTTTTAACTATCCTCTAAGTGTAAGTGCAGTAAAACATTTTTAATTTAATCTGCGGGCTATTATGAGAGCCCTGCCAATGTCAAATTTTTGTTAAAAAATGGAAATTTAGGAATAAGGTTAATTATTATTATACAAGGTGACCCTTGCGACAGGTGAACTTCATGTAGATTCAAACATAGAGTTTAGCGTTTGTACGTTGGTCACAATTTCCAACATTCACAAATGGTTCTGTCATTTCTGTTCTGTCTTCTGTCACTTGTCAGTCCATTTTCTTGTTTAGTGTCTGCATTTCATTTACTTTTCGATATTTTTTGTTTCTGTATATATTTAATATATAAATTAAATATTATTGATGAATGAAACCAGTTTTACGAATAACAAATCATATTTTTCCATATTAATGTCACAGAGTATTAAATTTTGTCTCTAGATTCACTTCCACGGAAATAAATCTGTCAACTTCGCGCCTCATTTGACGTTTTAACGTCACTCTTCTCTTTGTACTAAACAGCCTTTATAAGCTCGTACATAAGGTTTAAATTTTAAAATAAGAAAGTTGCTGCTTCCGGTACGACCGAAATTAAGGGAACTGCAAAAATATTACAGTTGAAAAGATCACCCTGTATTTGCTAAAAAAAGTTTTACAAGAATCATATCAGTAATTTCTAAGATAATGGATCGTATAAGCTCCTGCCTGGGCATACTGTATTTTATTTTTACATCTATATGCTCAAAAAATCACATCACATTCCTACTGACCCCCAAAATAGCAGCAAAAGGTTTTTGTACATTCTATCAAAAGAAGACCCTCTGAAAAAAGTATTAAGATAATTATGAATCACACTTTATTTTTCAATATATTCAACGTTTCAGCACAGAGGACCTGTTTCAGTATCATTCGCGCAACCTAAGAAATCGTTTAGCTTTTATACTTTCAATTTCGGTTCGTCTAATATTAAAAATAAAACGTCATCAGTAAATAGTCATCTGGCCTTCATTTACTAGTAATGGCTATCAAGTCAATACACTAAGCCAAGACGTATTAATTTTTTCTGCGTCAGATAATTAAAGTGTAATGACTTATAATGGCTATTTTTATCCTTTGTCAATTTTACTCTGTTTACGAAATGTATTTTTAGCTCCATGTATGGGAGACTGTATGTATAGAATTGTCGGAAATCGTGCTACCCGCGCAAATTCTTCAGTTCTATTGCCCTTTACTTCTTCACACTTACCGACTTTAGCAGTACTTTATGATAGCTTTAAGTCTATGTTTGTTATTTTCTAGGAATATTGGGCTTTTCAGACAATAACAGTTGCCTATATTCCCCATTCTTTCACATTGCTGGGCGAGTTGTCGCCCAGGAACGAGTTCGATGGGTAAACCCTAACCACTATTTATCACAGTAACGAGTGGAACCTAGAAAAGCTCGTAGTCAGGCACAACTTCATTTTAATCTCTCACATTTACACGTACGAGTAGTAGGGACTTGCCATCCTAGCTTGCACGCAGAGTTGGTTGCCAACCCTCTTCTCCAGATAAACTATCTATGGGTCAACAATTTAATTAAGACAAAACGGCGCCAGTATAGGGATCGTTAGGCTAACGGCGTCAGTGTTTATAAATACATATTAAGTCTAATAAGTCAACCGTTCATAGTCTCCTCCGTTTGTGGAGCAGGGCGTAACCTTCGCAAATTTAGTATGTTGTACCTACCAAAGTTTACCTATTGGCGATTCCAAAAATGAATGCGCCCTCTGCATGAACATATTTGAACCTACTTAAAAAGTAATTTTTGGAGGCTTATTGTTGATATAATGATAAATAACACGTATTTGGGTTTGTTTAACGTAATAATTTAGTGGTGCTTGTGTTTTTTTGGTATTACAAAGTTAAAATCGACGTGGTTAGTATTTGTACATCTTTATTTTTACATTTTACAATGGCATTCAAAAGAAATCAGCACAACACAAACCGCCGTGTTTATGGTTGTCATTCCACAAAATGTGTCAATAGAAGTGTGTTTAAGATAGAAAATAGGTAAAAGTCTGACCCTAGTATAAGAAACTGTTTCTCATTCATTTCTCCAAAAGGCATGTAACAATTTCATAACAGGGAACACGTTTATTTACACAACATAACCACTTTGTTGCAGTTTGTCTATACTTTTCTATTATTAATCTTATAAAAACAGAATATATTTGAATTTAAACATTATTTAACAAAAAACAAGCACTAATATGGTACAGTTTATCACACTTATTTCAACCCAAAATGTAAGTAAACAAAAACTAGGGTACCTGTTTCAACCCAAAAAATTCATATAATTAGCAATGAAGCACTTATGGGACGTTTGACTGCTTTTATCACTCTTTTTATCCTTTATTGCACCCTAACCAGCACATGAAGTCACTATATTTATGGCAGTTGAATGCTAAAATAAATTGCTAGATGATGTGATACGAAATGCAAAATGTTTACTTGTCTTCCTCCATATTTGTTTACAATTTGCAGCGCCCTCATCGGTAATTTGAATCGCCAGTTCCGTCCTCCTCACCCGTCGCAGGTACAGTTCGGTACCCAGACATTTACAAAGTGGCTCACGCTCGACCTTTAACGTGTTGTGTGCGATTGATATAGGGTAAGAAAAAAAGTGATTATTTATTGTGGTGATAGGTTACGTAGTGAATAACGAGCCCACGGTTTGTAAACGTATTAGTTTTATTAACAACACTCACATACAAGTACTGGTAGGGTTGCGTGGAGTACAGATTCTGTTGTCGACCGTGTGGTGAAGTGTTCTTACCTCCAGCCCAGTTTACCTTTCATCTCCTAGAGTTTACCTGTTCGTACCCTAGTGATTAGTTTGGATATCTGGGAAAACCCTTAATTAAGCTGTTAAGGTTGGACATCTAGAAAAACCTTTAATAAGGCTGTTTAGGTACAAGGGGTGCAATAATGGTAAGCTCCGCTGTCCGGTCGGATAGTATCTTCTAAGAAGGTAGCAATTACATTTGCATAAATACTGAAATGTGTCGGTGACGCCACATTTATTAATGTTTTAACACTGAATGTCTCCGCTGAAGAAACGTTAACGAAAATTAGGACGTATTCAAGTTATTAAGTAGGTATAGGGATTTACTCCTAAATTAGGAAGGTTTTCTATAGAGTTCGGATCTGTAATATCTTTATCTGAAATAATAAATAGCAACAGCACTACCTGAAGCTTGGTGTTTTATAGTTTGGTTCGAAATCGAAGTTTAAAGAAATCTTAACCTGCTTAATCTTAAGTTATAAGTACAGATAATATAATTTGTAAAATTTTAGTTGTGAATATTAATTTAGGCTATTTGCCGGGTTAGGGGGGGGGCAGTCGCCCTCCCTGCCTCCCCTTGGCGACGCCCATGAGTCGCCAAGGGGAGGTCTGATGTATTTATTTAGAAATATCCTGCTGATGCTTGACCTGTTCATTTGTAGTTTTAAGTTTTAATGCGAACCAATTTGTATGTATATAATTTAGAAAATATAGGTACCTATACCTATACCTAAAACGATTTTTTAAGTGGTAAATCATGTAATAAATAACACAGCACCCTAAATTTAGAACACAATAGGTTGATTAATGCTAACCACTGGTGACTTAGGGCCATTTCCTTAATAATAATTCTTGTAAAGTAGGTATTCAAAAGAGGTCAAGATTTTAACAAAAAATAAGCATAATAGGTAGTAAGTTATTGTTAAATATTAAACTATAAGGTATATAGTTTTGTAAGTTGTGAGAATTCTAGTTCTGAACCTTAAATGATAAACTAGTTACATATTGTCGTGTTTCTGTGTAGAGCAATTAATTTCAGAAAATCAATATTGCTGTAAAGCAGTTCTTAATGAAACATTTCCGTGATAATAAGTAATTCCCATAAATCAAAAGGATTATTTTATGATTCTCGACTAAGCACTTGTTGATTGTTGTTTAGGCAGACTGGGGGTCTTTTTCAAATATTGTAGATTTTGCATTTTTTACATTTTATCCGATTTCATCTGTACCTAATTCGAGATAAAACTCTTCCCCAACTTCTTTGTTTTCTTCTTAGTAAATAGTTCAGAAATTTTATGAAACTTTCTTCTCACATAAGCGCGAAAAAAAAACACAAACGTGCATCGTGTTTCAGAGATATACTTGCGCTAAATTTAGTTTTTTAAATAGATCATTTTATGTACTTCTTCAGATTTGAATAGTATCTTACGAATGCATCAATAACGAGGTTGATGGATCTTAAATCTGTAAAAATAAGGAAGATATGGCCAGAAGAGTCGTAAAAGCAAAGCGTTATAAAAATGTATTGTTTTGAGCGCTAAGCAAAAAACCTTATTGTGATGCATAGATCATACTGGTAAACTCTTAAAGACACTTTTCTAAGCATATTATCTGTTATTAGAAATATACCCGTCACATATCCTATGCCAATGTATTCTTGAGCGAATGTTCCATCTACAAGTTAAGACCAGAATTAAGCAAAGTGGAATGACCGGAAAAAGAGTAGATCTGTGTTGTCACATTTATTTCTAAAGTATTCTTATTTAAAACAGGAAACGTATTAATTACCTTATTTACCCATTTTTTTACTTGTCTTTAACGTCCCTTATCCCTATTGTACTTTATTAAAGCAAACACAATGTTTAATTTGTCTTTTACTTAATTCTAGTTTTATACTTGTGATAATATCAAGGAATTTCCGAATATGTGGCAACTGCGAAAGTCGTAAAGTTGACGACAAGCTGTTCATCCTTATTTAACATACATATTCTTGCATTTACGCTTTCTTTTCTCTGAGCTTCAACGACGTTGATTGGAACAGGAACCAACAAGCGACTGCGCTCGAGGTAGTAGGGAAACAGTGGCGTGATGTTGTGTTATTTCCCGCGCGTTTCTTAACAGTAAAAATTATATATAAATTGATAATAGGTACCTATATTACATTTTTACATGTATACATTAGTTTTTTTACAGTTTTCCACTGAAATTTTTTGGTAATTATTTACTTTAGCGTAAAACTATCAAAATTTTCTGAAATTTTGTCTACCACCATTTTCATAAATGCTGTAGTTTTTTCCTCAAAAACTACATTCGTCCACAAAAAATAACTTTAGATTTGTATTCAGCATACCCGAAAATAGGGGGATAGGCAAAATGTCAGGACAATTTGAGAGTTTTACGCTAAAGCAAATAATTTTTCACCTAGTGACAAATCTAAAAATGTCTATATTAACTAGACATTTTTAGATTTGTATTTTTTTACCACTGGGCATGTTTCAGTTAATATATACTAGAAGTATTCTATAGAATACTATACGAGTATATATTAACTGAAATGTGCCCAATGGTAAAACAGAATACGCACGCCCATGCATCACCGCATTTCACCAGATCGGCGAGGTCATTCCACTTTGCTTAATTCTGGTCTTGACTTTAATTCTGTAAAAATATTCGAAGGCTTTCATTAAAAAATTCGTTCACTGTATGTCTCTCAAACACCAGGTGAAACTTTTACATATTTCAACTTCGGAAAGCCAAATTTTCCACAAAACAGTATAACCTCGCTACGCGTTTCGCTATTCAAGTCGGCACCATCTACGGATGATTGAAACTCCAACGTTCCGTGGAAAACTCGATCGTTTTTATACAGCCTGTCTTTCCATATTGTCATTTACATACTAACCTTCTGTTGCAGGACCTCCTCATTGAGGCCGAGGAGACGGAGCGTATCGCTCGGGCAGCGAGCGCCGGCGGCTCCGAGCTGGTGCGCCACTGCAACCCTTCGGCGCGTCGCAACGGCCGCCACCGCCGGAAGCCCAGCTCCATCTCGGAGAACATGATGCACGGCGGCAGCTTGGACAACCTCGCCAAGGAGGAGCTGTACGACACGTCGCACCACCTCCACCGGACGAGGAAGACGGTCAGCGCCAGGCAGAGGGAGGGCGGTGAGTTCAACTACTGTTCCCGTTCCAATGGGAACTATTGTTACGGAAAATATATTTCGTTTTTTTTTAATAACCTGTCAACTGCATCCCATATCAAACAAAATTCACAGATCTTGCATCTTACAGAAATATCGTAGGCGTATTGAAAATACCAGACACAACTGTTTTTGTTACGCACTTTATACATTTCATAGTCCATTATATTTATAATTTATACAGAGTGTGATACCAAAACCTTTCATTTGACGTATCTAGAAAACTAAATCTTCCAGTTTAGAGATTACTTATTAATGAATCGCCCTGGATATACCTATCAGTCCACCCTGTATATATGTTAGTCTAAAACCTGTTCATCCTATTACAACGATCAGTGCATACCAAACGTTTATTTTACATTCAACATTCAACATTAGTTCATAAATCACTGTAATATGTACTGGGAAATTTTTTATTTAACGTACTCGAATTATAAGGGCCCACTACCGTGATACAACCAAGCAATCTCTGTAAGTCAAGAAACTATGTAACCCAAACATAAACATAGACTGCTCATTATAACAACACAGCTAGGTCGTCTCCATGAGCACGTCACCATGTTGAGGTCGCTCGCATTTGCATATCGCTAAGCGTTGATATTTTAAGGACAGCTCCCATATACACGCGCCCAGAAGTATTTTCAGTGCTAAAATGTGGATCAACTGGCATCGAGTTTGCTACTTTCTCACGTAAAAGTGTCTTTAATACAAGTCCACACATATTGCGCTCGGAATCACTATAAACTAGCGATTGATTAGTGGTGATTTTCAAATTTTATCAATTTATCTCGTAGTTACCCGTTTAACTCGGTATACCCGTTAATTACCCGTTATTTACCCGTTACCCGCTATTTATCTATTACGCTATATCAACCCATAGCAATTCAACATAGCAAATATTTTCCGATTCATATCATATTTTATATCGCCAAACCTGCGCCAACGCCAAACCGCAAAAAAAAAAGTTGTCATATGAATATGAGTGACATAGAGGGCGACCGAGTGCAGGGGCTTAGAGGGTACTCGGGTATTTAACGGATTATCGGGTTTTTAACGGGTTATCGGGTCCTAAAATGGGAACCGGGTAGCGAGTTGTTATCGGGTACCCGGGTACCCGTCGGCATCCCTACTGTAACCACATTCAAAAATTACGATTGTAGATTGAACTGATTTGAGTTTTACCCAAAATCAAGTTTGCTATTGGATGCAGAAATGAAAGACCTTTTAAACGATGTCATATCTATCTATCATATCTTGAAGATTAAAATTTCAAGAATAGCGCACCCAGTATCGACATAAATGCTTCAAATTACCCTTTTATTCCTAAATTCTCTACAACTGTTGGTCAATTACCAAAACTGACCTGCCAGTAAGTGCTCTTATGTGTTTATTCTCAAAGAAGGGGACATTCCCTTATACATCGATGTCAGAGCCTATTTAGAGATGATATCTGACAGAATGACTCCAAAATTTAACTTCCACAAGCCATTCGAAGTTCAAATGTAGAATCTCAGTGACTGAGAAGCGAAAACGTTATCTGAGCCTTGTCTGGTTCTCAGATGGCTCCAAACAGACAGTGGAACAGGAGCTGTAGTATATGGACTGAGACCTAGATGATGTAGAAGCTATAGTCCAGGGACTTATCCCGCGGTATTCCAAGCAGCTTTGAATTCAAACAAAACTAATTCAAGGCTTATTTGGGATTGGCTCCAATTGCTAATGGAATTTTGGACTTTCCTAATGGACTTTGTTGTTGAGTGCCAGGGCATAAAGGCATTGACGGAAGTGAACGTGCAGATGCTGAAGTGAACCCGGTATGCTGTGTATGTGATGATACAGACGAGACTGCACTGCACATTCTGGATGAATGTGGGGGCTATGCTCGTATGAGGCTAACGCTCCTGGGTAAATCATTTTTGGAGCCTTGTGAGCTGAGGGAAATTTCAGCGAGTAGACTTTTGGACTTTATGCAAAAAACAAAGATGCTCACTGAATAGGGAATCTGTGGGATGCACGATAGGCCTAGCTGTGGCTGCAGTGTTTTGGGAATAGCTTAGAGACACCGACAAAGGCTGAACACCGACCCATATGAAGAAGAAAGCAGAATTTTCAAAATTTATACACTTGAGCAGATTTCACACGCTGTGTTAGAGAAACACTTTTGTACTTCCCTTCTGTCAATGGCTAGACATATTTTCTCAAGAGCATAACAAGAAGCAGCAACTGAATGTTATAACAATTTGTTGGTAAATAATCACCAAATTGTTTCAACAGACATTAAATAAACCATCACGAACTGCGTTGGAACGCCCTAAAACGTTATGCGTTGAATCCTGACTATCCACAACTGTTTTTGATTGCTGCGAGAACAAAAAAAAAAAAGAGGAAATTAAAATTTGTTACTACCCCAAAATTTATACTAAAAAATGTATTAAGAGTCTAACGTCAAAAGTCTCGATATCAATTGAATGGTTGCAAAATTATTAAATTATACACTTAAATTGTATTAGTGTCACGCTGGAAAAATTGTATGTATGTAAAACAGGTGTGAAAGGGTCATTGCCAAACTCTTATATGGTCGTAACAGGTGGTTCCCGAAATTGTAACGTATCTACAAAAATCTCGCTTATTGTGAAAACACCTACTTATTTCCCGACCTTGTTATAAAAATACATATTGTGAACTATTATCATTATCCCTGTTATCGTTATCAGTGTAACGTAACAAAGTGCGTGACGAATGGAGTATTGTACCCACCATCACGCGTATAAACGGATCAATGTCAGTCTGAAACGCGTCACTTTACAAACGGTTGGAGACAAATAAAATCAATCCGCGTTCCAAGGATGGTATCAAACGAGTATATTCTCTAATAATATCTAATGCTAGACCTAAAGTACTGTTAAATGTTATGTATAACAAAACAGAAGCTCTTTATCTCACTTGCATTTTGGGCAGTACGCTTGTGAAAAGATATATTACGTAGGTATACAGGGTGTCCACCTAGTGCGCGTAAGTCCAATATCTGGGTTAATAAAAGAGATAACTTAATTTTTTTTTCTACAGGGTTGTCTAATATCCCGAGCTGCACAAAATGAAAATATATTTACATATTCAGGGTGTTCAGTTTTTCCTGGACAGGTACCAACTTCGTTTTTCTAAATGGAAATATATATTTTTTATTGCTTTTTCGAACTAAACCCTTGATTTTAGTAGGACTTTCATCAGCCTTCCCTATACCTAACTTAAACTGTTTTTGAAATATTGACGGGTGAATATTGACATTTTTGCAACTTTGACACCCTGTAAAATCTAAACGGTTTGAGATCAAGCAAAACGGTTTGCACATTCCTATCTTAACTTTTCATAAGCTATCGTTTGATACTAATTTCAAATTTATACAGGAATAAAAAATTTTCAAAATTTTCAGAAAATTTTAAATTTTTGGATAATTCTCAAAATTAGTACCAAACGAAAGCTTATGAAAAGTTAAGATAGGAATGTGCAAACCGTTTTGCTTGATCTCAAACCGTTTAGATTTTACAGGGTGTCAAAGTTGCAAAAATGTCAATATTCACTCGTCAATATTTCAAAAACAGTTTAAGTTAGGTATAGGGAAGGCTGATGAAAGTCCTACTAAAATCAAGGGTTTAGTTCGAAAAAGCAATAAAAAATATATATTTCCATTTAGAAAAACGAAGTTGGTACCTGTCCAGGAAAAACTGAACACCCTGAATATGTAAATATATTTTCATTTTGTGCAGCTCGGGATATTAGACAACCCTGTAGAAAAAAAAATTAAGTTATCTCTTTTATTAACCCAGATATTGGACTTACGCGCACTAGGTGGACACCCTGTATAAGATTTGTAAGAATGTAAAGCCGTGTCCACATTAATAAGAATTTACGTTGTGCGTTGCATTCCCCAGGCATTTGCTCGTGCGTTAATAAATGTATGCGAGTGTGGACGTGTTCGCCGTGTAAAAATACACACAAAAATTTTCGCCATATTCAATACACGTTATCCGTTTATTGTCCGTTTTTGCGAAGATTTCAAATAAATTTTCGCCGCAATATCGTTCTAGTGTGGACATATTTGTTATTTTGATATATTTTCATATTGTACATATTTTATTCTCAATAATTAGAGTTATTGGACGGCTCTTAAGGTTAAGCCACAGCATAATTGTTTCATATGCTGTCGTTAAGCACCAGTGTACTGCTTGACCTTCATTCTACAGGTTTATGATACGGTGTTCTGCCTTATTTGATGTTTTGAGTCTAACTGACAAAAATTGTTAAAAACGATACTTTTAACATTTAGATTATTTTTGGTGTTCTTAGAACACCAAAAACTCAAGCTGAAGCGTCAGTACAAAAAGTTTACACATCATTATAAGTAGTCTTAAATACAAATATTATACAGAGAGTTCCAGAATGATTGTCCGTGCCGCTTCATAATGATTTTTTATGTGCCACCTTTCTATTTTTAGTATCTGCACTAGAATCATGAGCGCAGGCAAGGGAATTTACTGGTTTGATTTGATTTGTTCCATGCCATGGTACGTCAGTAAATATAGGTTATGTTAAAAATAACATAAAGACAATTTATTAAAAATAATATACTTATTATTTTGTATTATTCTATTCCTATGTATCACCAGTATAACCTATTCAAACTGTGAATTGTGGAGCGTTAAAAAACATTATTTTATGGTTCTTATATTAATTTCAACATTAATTTCAATATTAAGAAATACAAAATTACCAACCTGACTTAGGACTCTCCGAAACTGTATAGTATTGAAAAAATACTCTTTTAAACGCAAATGATACTTCAGTAAAACAATTTAAACACGAAAAATGCTAAACGCCACTGAGTCAAACGTCAAATGCTGTCAAATATGAAAATTTTCAAATTGACAGTTAAAAAGAAAGTAATTTTAGCAAATGGAAATAAATTTTGATTATATTCAGGATAGGCTGCGTTCCCGTACCGGACAATCAATCTGGAACTCTCTGTACTTAATCTTTTTTGGTTTTACAAACTTTTAAGCTTTTCTCAATTCTAATAACTTGGATTTGGAAAAAGTTTAGGTTAGAAGGAGAGTGTAACGTCAAAGCAAGGCACCTTTTGTTTAGTCCATTCCATTAACTACAGCTTTGTGAACAAGATAAGATAAGCAATATTCAAATAAAGTCGTCAGCGTAAAGCGCAAATGGGGCACGCGAAATAATAATATGCCGCCTCCTTTCCCACACAAGTGTCAGACTTTCGGGCTTATCTTTGTGATTAGAATGGGGAGTAGAGATATTATTATTATTTTTTTTTACTAGTGGATTTAATACGGAGTTATCCCTGGAAATGTTTATAAAGATATAAGTTAATCAACCGTCCTTATATACTCGTAGTTCCCAACCTGATGCTTCTCAATTTAGGGATATTAGTTGGAAAATTTTTCCTGTGACATTTTCTGAAATGGAAAATTTTCCGTAATTTAAATTTAGTAGCCCCCTTTTATGCAATTACGTACTATTTATTTTTGTATTTGACATTTTCAACGTGGATCTTACAATCAAACCCTAATTTACCAGGTACTTATGGTAAGCACAAATAAAAAATGTAAAAAAAGGAAACTAGTGTATTTTTTCTACAAAAATCTTATGAAAATAATGCCACCAGAATGGTTAGGCGCAAGAAAGAACGTGTCGTTAGATACTTTTAATTGTATAAAGGCTTCCGCACAAAGGTGACAAATTATTTAAGAACGGTAAGTATATTAACAACCAACTCCTTACATTCATTAACATAAACAAACACGGCCTCGAACAGGGTCGGGAAAATTTTTCCGGAAAATTACAGTAACTCAATTTCCTATATACGTCAATTTATTTTATTCTCTTTTATTCTTGTACAGAAGATTTTATGTAATATAACAATAGTGTACCTACTTACTTGATAAATAGTTGAAATTTAATTTCCCCCTCTAAGAAATGTGTAGGGTACGTCCATGGTGACAGGTACCTACGACCTATAAATTTAATAAACACACACACGCACAGTGTGTTTATTAAATTTATGGGTCGTAGGTATAGTCCACCCCCACATATAAATTGAAACTGTAAAAAAATCCGACAAAAGAAACACCTGCATTTCGACAGCGGCCTCTTTGTTTACGCACGTGTGTCGTTTGTCTAAATTTTTTATGCGTTTTCAAATTAGATTATAAAGACTATACCTCCTATTATCATTGACGTATCCGTATCCACACACATAGGTACAGTCTATTTATTAAATTCAATTTCATAGATACGTACTGCTACTGCTTGGTGATACGTAGATTAACTTTGGTTTCCCATTTGTGTTTTTATACTTTTAGAATAATAATAAATAAAATAACCACCACAAATAAGTAATAGAAAATATTTATTACGGCTGTGGTTATTTCCGGGACACGAATTCTCGTTGTCTTATTTTCATTCAAATTTATCAGCAGAGTTGTTAGCACAATATATAAGGCTTTAGATAGGTACTTCTTATCTTAAAAACCATCTGAGCATAACATAATATATGTTCTATATAGAACAGCCAACCATAACCATACAACCAACATTGATTCAGATTGGCGCTGTAAATACATGAGTAGTTGTTTTTTTGTTTTCTTACCCAAAAACGAAAACTTATCCGCCGAACAATGAAATTGTCCGAGGCTCAAGGCCAACTCTGAACTAATCGTCGTAGCAGGGCAAGCAAGGCAGTTTTTGTGCAAGGGAAGCAGAAGTAGACGGACGGGATATAACCTCAAAGTTTTTGTATGATCGTTGCAAAATCCTAGTGGTTTCGATTGTGCCTTATGCGCTTTCCATAGTAAAAAAATGTTTTTGATGTGTTTTAAGTGTCGAACAACACGTCCACTTTGCAATTATCGCAGTTGCGACTTGAAATTCTATTGAGAAATTACTGATCTCGCGATTTCGATAATTTGATAGGCGGAGCACTGAAAAAATACCGACATTACAAATTTTATTTGTTGGGATATCACGATTCGAACATGGAAACTCTGAAATCGTTAACCGGAAATTCGTTTAAATGTAAGTTTATTTTTTTTTAGAATTAGTGATTCTCGTCTGTTTTTGCCAAATCGATTTTTGTTGTCATGTCACTAAAATCGGTTACATGTTTCAAGTATATATTATTTTTACAACAAATTATGCAATCCAGTGTATTATTTAAATAAAACACCCTTGATCAGTATTCCAGTTATTTTAACAGAAATAGGTTCCTAATAAAGCTGTGAAATGCAATTTTTATATTATAGTAACATAACCTACTTAAAATTGAAATCCACCCATATTTTCCAGGGGTCCTATTTCATCTTTGAGTAGTAGGTAATCACACTGATCAAATACAGATTTGATTTAGCCATATTTGCTGATAAGAATTGTATCTTTTACAATAAGAGTGTTATCTGCATGTTATATCTGCCTATAAAGAAAATATGAACGAGTAAGATAAGGATTAGTTCGAGACGTTTGTACAGGTGTCCTGTGTTTTATTTTGCAGGGAGTTTGCCCTGCGATGTCAACTCGAGCGTCATACCGGTTCGTGATTACCAGTTTCTAGAAGAGGCAAGACGGAACAAGGCCATGAAGGACAAGGAGTACACCGCCATTGACATGGAATCCGAAAGCCTCCTGAAGCACGACCATCTAGCTCAGAATTATCAAGAGCAATCTTCACCCGGTGAAGTGGTACTTCCAGGAGCCACCAAGTTCACTACAAAGGCCACACTGCAAATTTGTAAGTACTTTAACAAAACATGACTCATCATAGATATCTACTTCAGATTGAATATTTGACAGATGCATACACACGGTGCTTGATGACTACATCGAAATAATATGTATTAAGTATATACATTTAAAATATAAAATCATAGAAATCTTGGTCAGGTGGCTGGTTTAGCTGAGAAAATAATAGAACCCTGTGATAGATTTTTTCATTTGTTAATTTTTTGACAGCACCTTCTACCGCAGTGCTTGTAATGCTGTTTCCATTGGTTGAATTTTTTGCAGATACTTCCAGGGCAGTTACTTTCTTCGAAAGTGGCTTTTCTCAAATAACCCTAGGTATTTTGTAATATTACAATTATATTGGAAAAAGTACTTTCTAATTAATATTAGTACCTACAATTTCGGAAGTTGCCAAAACAAAGAACAAATATGGATGTAAAGCTCAATGATGTTATCAATATTCTGATTTTTGCTAGTCATTATTATTAGAGACTACATTTATTTTGTCAATTTCAAGCCGGCTTAAAAATGGATGACTTGAACGCTTGAAATTGAGATTCCAAGCAGCTTAGAATTTTCAAGTTAATCCTAAAATATTTGAAGATTGGCTTAACTCGAGTTGCTTCAGATTGAAATATAAACGCGATTGGATTTAATCAGATCTAACTGCAGAGGTTTACACGCTTCACGTACTGAAGAATCACATGTGACAAATGAAAAACTTCTTTAGTGATCCTGTGAAAACTAAAAAGTAAACTCAACGATTAAAATCTATTAATACAACAAACAATACTTCATTTTGAGGTTAAATCCTTAGCTACGTATATAAAGCAAGCAAGCGCAGGATTGAACAGGGGATTCAATCCCTTCTTTGTTCCTACAAGATAAACACTCAGCATTGAGATTCGTAGACATTGGCTACGTTTATTTCGTCAATTTCAAGCCCGATTAAAAATAAAGCCGCTTGAAACTGAATCTCCATCTTGAGTGTTTATCCCGTAGGAATAAAGGAGGGATTGATTCCTCTGTTCAATTCTACTTGAAGCCGTATTCCTGGGCTTGTGTGCTGTATATACGTAACTGTCGACCTAACCTCAAAATTAAGTATTGTTGTATTAATATGTTATAACCATTGAGTTTACTTTTTAGTTTTCACAGCATTACTAATGAAGTTTTTCATTCGTCACATGTGATTCTTCAGTATGTGAAGCATACTTTACCTTCTACACTCTGAACTTCTGGACTGTATTAAAATATTTTTTGTCTTCTACACTGCTCTATTTTTATTTTATTTTTTGTAGCCAAATAAGAAGTTAAAGGGGGGGGGGGGGGGTGATCATGTACACGTTATACATGATCACCCGGTACCCTACATAATATTTCGTTTATAGTTTAGCCAGTAAAGGTAATAATATAAAATTTGTTGAATTGAAATAGAGTTTCAGAGGTATTCTCTTCCTTTAGAAATTGGGAAGCTACTATCACCGAAATGTTGTCAGAAATGTTATAAATTACATTATTATAAAAATACTTGTTTTTTTTAATAAAAGTTAAATTAGTGTACTTTTTATATGACAACACTGCATATCGATACCTTTTTGCCAAACTATCGTAAGTGACATTTTCCATGAAAATGACTTTATGGATCTATCGTAAGTATAATATGCAAATACACATCCTGGCAGAGTATTGTAAGCGTATTTAAATGTTTGACCGTTAAATAACTGCATACATTTTATCGTAAGTAACAGAACTGTAATAGGCAGAGTGGCAGAATTGTCGTAAGTAGCCTAAGGTAAAATTTAGTGAAAGTGACTTACGATATTTTGGCAAAAAGGTATCGATATTAGAGTGAAATTAAGGCTGTGTTCAGCGATCGTTCAGATTAGTCAAAATTGTTCAGACAGCAAAATATTTTCATGGTTAGCCCAATCAGCTGTCTAGATAAATTGGGTTGAATTTAAAATGCCAGAATAGAAACACAAATACAACAGAAATTCTCATTCAGCCAGTAGTTCTACTTTTAATGTTCGACTATGGTAGTCCGACCATTCCCTGAACACAATCATATATTATACAGTAAGTACTGAAATGAATACAGTTCTTCCCACAGAATAAGAAAATAGTCAACTTAACTTTAGTTGTTTTTGTGATTGATTACAGACTTGTGACTGTTTAGTGCTTATTTGATGGTGTGGTAATTTATGAGTTGTCTTTAATATAAAATTACGATATAATTTTAATTTCATTGCAACTACAAATAAAGTATATGCTGCCTAGTAATACAAAAATACATGTGATATCACAGTGTTTATTAACATTGAATATTTTCTTTAATAAGCCGTTTTCAAGAAAATCGACAAATATAACTTATTTTTATACATACTACTGAATAAAATAGAAACCCAAATTAAGTGGTATTCCCCATTATACAGAGTCACTGATATGTATGGAAATGGTTGCGATTTTTTCAGTGGAACAGCTTGTATATTTCTTCATTTTTAGTTAGGACGTTCCTTCAGAAAAACGCTGATATAGGAAGGAGTAGATGGGTCTATCTATAATAATATAGAAGATATGACCAAAAGAGTGCCATAAGCGTAATCTGTTGGAAAGTGAACATAAATTGGTTGCTAGGCTACACACGCTACAGAGGCAGATATACAATTCATAACTATTGGAATACTTAATTCAGAATACTAAAGTTTTAAGTACAAGCGTTGGTAAAAGAATTTAATAAAACATGCAACTGAGTGGGTATTTGAATTTCTTAGATTAAAACTCAAATCTCAGTTCCACAAAGTTCGTCTCTTATTATGTTTAATGTCAAGTTGCATAATAAAAAAGGGCCCTCACACATGATACAACTACACAGATATGCTCATAACTTTCGTTTGTTTCATTTGTTCGGGCAGTGATATAATTATTTTCGTGTTTATCAATTGTTTTTTCCTCGTAACTGACGTCACTATGCGGATTGGCATATCTGTAGTTGTATCATGCCCTCACATACCTTGGATACTATCATTTATATGATTGTATCCAAGGTATTGAAAAGCAACATTGGCAGTTGTATTATATAATATTTAGTAGAACTGTCACAGATAATTTAGGAGAGGATAGATAAGAATTTGCTCTGCCTTTAAATTACCACACCAATGCACTTTGGTCCTCAGTAATCTAAACTACAATTAAATAGATCCGAATATTGATATTGATAGATGAATGATTCATATTTAAACAATGATCAAAGCTGACTGAATTGCTTGGTGTCACAGATCTTGATGCACAAGCATTATTTGCAATGTAATTTTCCTTACTAGTGGAATATGGTCATGCCCCCGTAAGGGTTTCAGTTTTCCAAAACCTCTACCTCAAGTAAAAAGAGTTAGGATGAATAGAAAGATAAATTTACTTCAATAGTTGTGTTCGGTAATATGCTCACAGATGCGACGAGATTACAGTCATGTGATTCCAAATGAGACGGACAAATAGAAAATAAATGAACGAAATCGATTGCATAAGGCATAATATAACCTCACCTTTTTTTACTCTATTTACCTCCTCTACCTCTAGATATAATTAATGAACGATACGGACTAAAAATATAAATCTGAGGTAATTACCGAATGCCACTATTGTTTATTTTTAACCAATTACTAGATAGATATTTTTTAGTTTAAGAAAAAGCTCTTACTATTGGATATATTAATATTTAATAATTTATTACCAGCGTAATTATTAATACTCTTAATATTTTTTCCCGTAACCACAAAGAATGATAATTTTTGTAATAGAGTATTTTATTACTAATGTAAGGATTTTTTTTTCAGCGAATGTTGATGACCCAATTCCTCTGGACCTTGACAGTGGCATCGAGAAGAAGCCGTATGATTTGCAGACCTTGCAATCAAACGTGCTAAGGAGCAAGTACAGCGTTTATATTCCAACCTGCAAAAAGGATTCAGAGGAAAAGGTATGTGAGGTGTTTGCTTTCCCAATTCATTTAGGTATTTTATTTTTTTTAAATCTAGACTTTACTGTTCGACAATGAAAAAGATTTTTCTTCTTTAAATGCAACAAATTTTCACACTGAATTATTAACGATTAAGTGGTTGACACCGTTTTTGTTTAGATGAAGGTTAAACGGATATGCCGAAAAAGTCAGTTTCTTAAGGCATTTGTGGATCATTAAGAATATAATAATAAACTAAGTTTTGTGGAAAGTTTTTCAGACTTACTGGCAACATTTTCTCTAACAATAAAATGGTATTGTTTAGCAATCTGTTTAAACAGTTAGATAGTGATCCGGTAGATAGTTTTAAGATAATAAATAGCATTGAATGGATAGTAATTTCAATATTGAATAATTTTGTGACTTGCAAAAATTTGTATTTTCAGAATACCTACATTAAAAATTTGTCAATGCAGACGGTACATTTTCTCACTCGTAAAAATGACACCCCAACATTTAATGATGAAAAAATGTAGAAAAAGATGTATGGGAATGAAATTAAGTAAGAAATAAATGTATAGATAATATACATTACATGTAATATGTATAATAGAAATATTTTTACGGTATTATGTTAAACAATATAAAACAGAAATGTCAATCTCCCATAAATTTGTCACACAATTGTCTTGGTCCCCTTTGCGCCATTTGGAAAAATGAATGCTTGTAGGTGATTTATTTCACCGTTAGGTTTTTTCCCAACTCGTTTGTTACGATTAGGCATTCTAATGATCTGTCAAAAATGGCCGTCATGAATCGAACAGAACGCATAAATGTGTGTTAGGAAGAATAGTAATAACCTCCAGGTTTATTTTCAAACATATTTTAATTGCTAAAGGTAGGATACATTTTATAAATACATGATGAAAGTGTCACTGACATAGGTTTCCACATAACATCCAAAACACTATACTCCACTCGACGTGCGTTTCGCCAACCAAGCTGGCATTATCTGGAGATGATTAAAAACTGATCATTATGATCAGTTTTAATCATCTCCAGATAATGCAAACTTGGTTGGTGAAACGCGCGTCGAGTGCAGTATAGTGTTTTGGTGTTATGTGGAAAACTACGTCAGTGATATCTTCACACCAAAGGTTCCCCAACCTTCCTTCCTTCAAAAAAAAATATATTTATATATATATACAGGGTGACCCATTAAGAATGGAAACACTCGCGTACAAAATTTGTTTATGGAGCGATTTGAAAAGGATTTTTTTCAAAAGATAGATCTCCAAAAGCTCTATGTTGATGCAAAATTTGAAGACGAAATTTTGATTTTCAAGGCCTACTACAAATTTTTTTTTATGTGAAAAATAGCAAAATTTTGTTAGCGATTTTTTTATAAAAAATCTGACTATACCACTGGATTTAGGAGCCACTCGAATGCATTTGTACCAATTTTTGCGAAAAAAGTTTGTTCCTAAAAAAGGTATGACAATATCGGCATCACCAGTGTGCCTTTGTCGGTGAACATATTCTTATATAAAAATCGAATAGAACCCAAAGAGAAACAAAATTAAATAACTTAAACACTGGTGTAATTATCAATAAGAGGTGTAATTATCAATAAGAACAATAAAAACCAATATACACAAAATAACCAACAATATAAACAACAATTGATAGGTGAGTTCGTCAAATTATTATTATTTCGTGGTTATTATGCCAAAACTTATAATATTACCTTAGAAAAAAATAACTACATTATAATTTTTTTATTCAAAAAGTATGAATCAATTTGACAGACTCCTTTTTCATTTTGAAAAATGTAATTTTCTAATCATTACTTTTTTTTATCAATTGTTGTTTATATTATAGTAATTGTTATTACTATTTTGTGTATACTGGTTTTTATGGTTCTTATTAATAATTACACCAGTGTTTAAGTTGTTTAATTTTGCTTCTCTTTGGGTTCTATTCGATTTTTATAAAATAATAGGTTCACCGGCAAAGGCAAACACTGGTGATGCCAATACTGTCATAACTTTGTTAGGAACAAACTTTTTTTCGCAAAAATTGGTACAAATGCATTCGAGTGGCTCATAAATCCAGTGGTGTAGTCAGATTTTTTTATAAAAAAATCGCTAACAAAATTTTGCTCTTTTTCACATAAAAAAATTTGTAGTAGGCCTTGAAAATCAAAATTTCGTCTTCAAATATTACATCAACATAGAGCTTTTGGAGATCTATCTTTTGGAAAAAATCCGGTTCAAATCGGTCCATAAACAAATTTTGTACGCGAGTGTTTCCATTCTTAATGGGTCACCCTGTATATATGAAAGTGCATTTTATCTGTATATTTTGTTTGATTTCTTTTTTTTTTTGTTTGTTATGACTGACGAAAATTTACCATAAAACTCTCCCATAAATTTTTCTAAATTCTAGTAAAAGATTAAATTTCCTTAATGTTATTTGAAGATAAAAAGTGGTTTTAGAATTTTTGGATAAGAGGTATTCATAGTAAAAACCACAAAAATTTACTTTGTTTTTGACCCACGGAAGCCATTTTTGCGGGAATCATGCGAATAATTTAATTGGTTAGAAGCGAGGAGGTTGAACCCATGACCTTTATGCGATAGATTTATGTGAAGTGTGTATACATCTGTCTCATATCATTGGCATTAGTTTTGGCTGAGAAATGCAATATATTCTTTATGTATATATATATGCACACATTAAATGTTAAATTCATGAATTAGAAAATCTAGCAGTCTCGACTATATGTTGCATAATAATTTATTACAAATAAATATACATCAGAAGAAATTTTCAACTTCTAAAGTAATGATATTTACTGGAAATAAATATGTGTACTTAATTTTATAATTAATAGATTTTTTCTCTTTCAAGTCCTTTCTATTTCTTTGAATAAAATAACAGTGTGTTTTAAACACTTCTAGTTATACAAAAAGTTGACTTCAACATGGTTATTTTGAATAGAACACCCCGTATATTTACATACTTTGATAAAGTGTTCTCGTGATTACATTCATTTATCATTCAGTGAGTCTATCTATAATAATATGGGATATATAGCCAAAAGTCCCATAAGTCTGTTGTATTGGAAAGGAAATATCCGTTCGTTGCTACTCTACGAATACTACGACCTCTTTGCCTAGGTTAGGTTAGGTTCAAAAGTGAGTGGACCAAAAACCAGACCCTCCACCGCGACCATGTAGTCTATTGTGACTCCCTCTTTGCCATTACTATTTAGGTAGTGCGTATGTATAATTGGATTTTGTCTGTTCGTACGCACTAAATAAATAAATAAATAAATAAATTACATTTCTTGTGCCAACACATTACGTTTATGACACATTCCTTTGGACGTGTCGTCCTTACCTATAATTTTCTATATTAGTATATATGTGGGTGAATATTTTGTCTAAATATGCAAAAAAATATACCCGATTGTTTAAATTATTGGTTTCTGAAATATGCTAACGAGTAAGATCACCAAGAAACATGCTGTACATTATTTGTCTTTAATACATCTAATAAGAATTCTTTTAAAAACTGCTTTCTCAATCAGTTTTCTTTATTTCCCGTGAGCGTATAAAGCCATAGGCGAAAAATATGGAATATCAAAAGCTTTATAAATCACATTTAAAAATGATTACTCACAACATGGCACTCTTGGGAATTTTTACACCATTGGTAACAACCAATGTGGTATTGATTACTTAAAAAAATGGTGAGGTGAGGCAAATTTCTGATACTTTTTATTAAAAGATTCGGTGGTCCGGATTTTAAATACCTTAAAATAAGTCGGCTTCATCCACTGCATTACAATAGGTATAATTTAGATGAATGCACTAAATTTTGAATTTCCCGCCTAAAAAATTAAAAATTTGCTGTTTGTAACCAGAGATAACGGTATAGAAAATCAAAATTCCTGTGGTATTACCAGAGTTACAGCTTCTCCATTTAATAACCATATTTAGTCTCCAAAGAATCATTTTATTCTTTCTGGTATGCACTCTAAATCTCAATAAAATAACCACTGTTTTAATTTTTTAGATATTGTGTTTTTATAACATGAATAAAAAAAGAATTTAAATTTAATAAAGTGGATACTCGAAGTGAATGGTTCTTTATGAAACATCGTGAAAATAATTGTTTTGAAAAAACATTGATCTCATTTAGATGCTCCAAGAAATATATAGAAAACACTATATACTAGTATTTCGGCTTATTAGGCCTTTTTCAATAGAGTAATGTCTATTACTAAATGTTTCCAAGCGCGTTTTCGTTATTTATTTGTTTACAAGCACCTACCCCCGATTGATCCCACCATCTGGTAAAGCCCGAGTTTTTAGTACCTTTTCTAAGAAGGGCGAAATTGTAAAATCTATCTGATCATTCGTAGTACAAGGATTTATAATTAAAGATTTTTTAATTTCTAATTGCTCTAACAGATCTAAGCGCTTTCCTTTCTTTTCACGATACAGTACCTTTACATTTTTCTGATCTATAAAATGATTGTTTTCTATACAATGCGTCGAAAATCCTGAATTTTTTGCGTTATTTAATATGGATTTTTTATGTTCTTTTACTCTAGTTTCAATACTTCTACAGGTTTGACCCACATACACGGTATTACAATCCACGCAGTTAATTTGGTATACCCCCGATTGTTTTAATTTATTAACCCTTTCTTTGTTGTTTATCAAAATCCTCCCAATAGTACGCTTGTTGATACTAATCGTTTTTACACCCGTTTCGTTCTATTCTGCGAGCTATTTTTTCACTATAACCTGGGATGTGATTAATATAACTATAGGTGGCTTTTTTCCCCGAATATTGTAAAACTCCCGACGAGTAAATTTCCTCCTTTTGTTTTTATCATGTTATCTATTAGTTTTTCTTTATGTCCGTTGTTTCTTGCAATTTGTTTGATTGTACTTAATTCTTTTTCAAAATCTGCTTTTTCTAGCGGAAACATTGAAAAGCCTATGTATTAAAAGCCTATGGAAAACCGACTTTTTTATTTGCCAGGACTGCCGCAAACTTGCTGGTATAATTGTGTCAGAAGTTGTTGGTTTTCTATAAACCGAGAATTTTTATTTATTTTCTACCTTTCTTATTGTTATATCCAAAAAAACAATTAATTTAAATTTGTTTCTTCAATAAGAAACAATTAAGGAGGCCTTTCAGCTAGATACATGAACAAATATCCTATGATTCGTCCGAGTTTTCTGACTTTATCAAGGTTACCTAATAGCTAATATTAATTTTATATAACCTTGTAACCTTGATAAAGTCCGAAAACTCGGACGAAACGTAGGACATTTGTTCATATATCTGGCTAAAAGTCCTCTTTTATTGTTTTTTATTGAAGAAATAAATTTTAACAGCTAACAACTTTTCCAATATATTTAAATTTGTTGTTAACCACTGCCGCAGACATAGGAATTAACTGGACAATGTTTTAAAGTATATAAAAAATGCTGTAAATATTTTAATTACAGGTTAGAAATGGACTTTAATAAGATATCTGTATTGTACATAAGTCACAAGTTTTAATTTTAATGTGTTAAGTTTAACTCAAGTTTTATTACAATTATAAAACAATATTTTTATAACAATTGGAAGTACTAAAATTAGTCTGATATGTAGCATGTAAAAAATTATTTAAGACATTATTCCTTTACTATGAAGTATGTTGTAACCACACAGGTAATTATTATTAATGATAAACATATATGTAATATTTTTAGTGTTTAGAGTTGAAAGGTCATTACTATTAGTGCTAGCACTCGTTACAATTCTCTTGAAACTAGCTAAATTGTTGGTAGTTGCCGTGCATTTTTCCTTCGTAAAATTGAATCAACTGTGATCCCTGAATTTTACTGGATTAGTTTTTTGATTGTGGTGTTATTTCAATGATAATTGAGAAAGAACAAAATGGTGGATGCCCATTTTGGATTATTAAACCATATCCTATTGTAAGCAATTTAGTAAAATTTGTATCATGAAGTATTTAACAATATACTTACTTTGTAATGTGCATATATATTGGTAAAATAATGTTATAAATAATAATTCGAATTTCAGTATTGACCAAAATCAAGTAGGTATGATTCGGCACATAATTCTGTTAAAAGTATTAAAAGCAGTATTGATTATACTATTTATTTTCAACACTTTAATTTCATTTATGTCCATTTTTTAAATTAATTTCAATTAATGAAGGATTCATATTTAAAATTAAATTCACCAAAAAACTGTTTTTAATGATTGGCTGATTCTATTAGAAAGTCATATTTTGATAAATTAAATGCTTAGCAGGATATTAGTTTCACAATATTTAATTTATTTAAAAATAAAAAAAATCACAATTTATGATAAAAGTAATAATATATTGAGATAGGTTAGAAAATATTCAGTTGTGGAAATAAAAATAATTAGAACTTTCTATTTTAGTATCACAAATTTAATTAATGTGTGCAAAATATTACAATATTTTTGTTATTTCGGTAGTTGGAAATTGATAAACAGTTTCGATTAAATATTTAATAGCCTAAAGTTGTAAAAGTATATTTTCTCTTTAAATAGCACAATTTATCGTAGCATAATTAGGCCATGTTTGAACAGCCATAATAGTTACTTATAGTTATCGTTATGGCAAAAAGTATGAAAGGATGAGCTTAAATGTAAAATACTCTCATTTCACATTTTACAGTGAAACGTCTCATTACATGGTAAAGTATCCATTTAGGTTGTGTTCCGATATTAAACTTGGTTAACCAAAATCCCGGTTAAGCGTTCCATTAAATAAAAATTCCTGAAAATAGTTTAATTTTGGAACTGTGGTCACCTGAAAAAGGTTAACCAAACGTCAAAATATTGACCGTGCTCTGGGAGCGGTGCATTGGTCAACCGAAAAGTTAGCAGGTTAGATTTTAGCGTTGAGAGAAGAAAAATCAATTCTCTCAACGATTTTAATTATATTTTGTTTAGATGGTGACGGCAGATGGGGTGGTGTTCTTGCGTTAAGAGTTATAATAAATATTTATAAATTCTACTTTTCTGTATTGTATTCTGTAGTCCACTTGACCAAGTCGACTGAAAGCTACACTTATATCTACTTATAAACTACTTATACTATAATATACCAAATTATCTGCTGTTTCATTTATTTTTTGACTGAAGACTAGAGTAATAGTTAAGCACGGAATATGAAGGTATTTAAGGGTGAATGAATCCCAATAAAAACAATTCATCATCCATGTTGATTAACCAGCCAGTTCCTTAATTACACATTTTTCAGGTTTACCAATATTTCGGTTAACCGAAATCCTGGTTGGTCGCGGATAATATCGGAACACAACCTTAAATTTGTTTAAAATCATGATTATTCCTCTTCAAACTAGACCCGGAACTAGTTAAAGTTGAAGTAGATTCCTTAAAATTATCACAAACTGGTTTGATCCGTGTTATCTGAATTGAATTGAATGTGGATGTAAATTAAAATGAATTTATCTGAAGGAGATGCCAAAAACGGCTACTCCACGGGAAATATGCCCCGACTGGCATTGCATTACTTCGGCATCGCCATAGGAGTCACATCTTTCATTGAGACCAACCAGCAGACACTGACCGGTTTCATGCTTATTATGTGCTTATCAGAGTGCCATAGGTAGTGACCTCGATGAGCGATGTTGCGATGTGATTGCCTAATGGGCATTGTGATCGCTAATAGTGGTGAGAAACACATGCGACGTGATTGATTGCAAAGACCCAAAGAGGGCACTAGGGTGTGTTTCTCGCCACCATTAAAACCTGTTGTTAAAGATATTCAGTTATTTGCGTAACAAAAACCAAGGGGTGATTTGTTGCTTGGGGAGTGACAAATTTGTTCAGAATTTAATTTACTCTCGATTTTCTTTCTATAATAATTGTCTTTTAAATACATTCAAATAAAAGTGTTTGGGCAAGTTTAGTCTAACTGTTAGGCTTTACTGGCTTCATGTGTTCACTGTGTTTTTCTATTATTCAGTTAAGGTCAGAGCTATTTAATTTATTCATACAAATATAATTTAAATATTGTTCTGTTGCTAATATAAAGGTATTCATTGTGGTGAACAAGGTATCTAGAAAAAACTTACACCTTGGGAAAAATAAAAGTTGTCCTTATTTTTATTAATGACTGTGCCATTAGGTATCCAAATATTTTTAACAAAATAATTTTTCACTGTGAATTTAATGTCTTATTCTCAAGAACTATACTTATTTAAATCTATCTATTTAAAATATACTGGACTGGGTAATTAGTCTAAATTAACTAAAGGGAGTTACATATAATGTCTAACTTATTTATGATGCATGCAAAATAAAAACAGGAAACCACAAGTATTCAAAATAAAGATTGAAATTGTAGTATGAAGGAAAACGTGTAAAGTTTGTCCCAAAAAACACTGCAGACAATATGCAATTAAAATAAATATATAAAAATATATAAAATAATTCCCAATATCTTGTTAATAGTAATCTGAAATATTACAAAATTTATATTGTTACGGAAGCTCACCTGCCTTGTTTATAAGCTTATCTATTTCGTTAATTTAGTTCTTATTGTTTGTACTTTAATATTGGTAAAATCTTTGGGTTGACGTTTCTCGTCTCGAATTTTCATCTCAGTGACAGAATCATTCCATTGTAATTCGGAACTAGAAAAAAGTACTCTCGAACCTTCCAGAAGCTTAAAAATATATATAAAGACCGGTGGATATCAAAGAGAGAGAGTTCAATCTGAAAGCTCGTGCGCGATACATTGAAACGTCAACATGAAGATTGAATATAGTTGACAGTTGTGATTACAGTTATATCTGTGAGTTGTGAGTTATAACTAGAGACAATAAAGATTGTTGTTGTTTTGCCGGAGAGTTTGAGTTTAAATCTATTTGGAGGTTAAGCAAACATTACAATATCATACTAAAAAACCACTGATGGAATTTAGTTAATTTGCCATATATTTATTTTTATTGCTATTATGCAGTGGTTTTTTGCCTTGATACTATACTTTCAATATTTATTTTGAATATTTCTGGTTTCCCGTTTTTATTATTTTACAAATGGTGTAATCCCAAAAGAAACTACAATGGGTAGTTACATATATTTTATCCAAAACAAGCAGGAAAGAAAGTTTTATCTATGATTATGTAAAAAGTAACAGTTGTTTACATCATTTCCAGTGTAAAAAGTGGCCTTTTATAAGAAACGGCAATAAAAAATGTTATAGCACGCTTTTATTGCACGGTTATGGCAACTTCAACTACGCCAATTTATTTATAATATTGTTTCCTTAGTTACTATCATCACAGATTTTCAGTCACGACCATGAAGTAACATAATTAGAATGGCGACTTCAACTACAACTCAAAAAATACAACTGTCAAAGTGACATTCACAAAAGGTTGATACAGTTTTACAAATATTCATGAAACAAGCCCATTTCTTACAATAATTGACACGATCGAATAGAAAATGTAGTAAGACACACTTGTTAAAAGCCTCTTTATTGCACTCATGTCTTTTAAAAAACACTCGCTTCGCTCGTATTTTTAATCTAGCCATTCGTTCAATAAAGAACGGCTTTTTACACTTGTATCTTAAATAACTATTAAAAATTAAAATAATATTTTTAAAGAATTTATAATATGTCCAAATATCTAAATCTAACCTTGTACTTCCACCTTTAATTATTCAGTCTGCTATTCCAACAACCACACTTATGCATTTGCCACAGCAACAAATGTAAATCGTAAATCATTACTTATTTTATCACTTTTTCGCTATAAAATAAGGGCATAAAAACCGCAGTAAAAATTCATAAAACACCTTTGCTGAACTAAATGATTTTAGATTTTAAACAGCGTTGAATGGAAACATTACATTATAATTTTTTTTCATTATTTCCAGAAAGTTGATGAAAATGGCAATGCTTTACAACAAAATCCTGGAACGAAAACCAAGAAAAAGAAGATACAAACTGACAAGAATGTTGTAGTTCTTAAGGCAGAAAGTGTATGTAGCAAGTTATATTCTTATTTTATTAAAGTGAACCTTTTAAGGCGGCGACTGACTTGAGCCGATCTTTCTAATGTAATGCTCAAGGCGAGCATTATATTACAAAGCTCGTTTCCTCGGCGCCGTGAATGCTCATTTTCAATGCTAGGCTCAACAGTGTCTTGAGACCACTCCATTGTTTACAAATTTACAATAAATATATGTTTTCAATTTGGCACTTCATCGACTACTAAATAACTGAGCTTGCTGGGAACGAATAAGTCGCGATCTGTACTGACTTGTAATGTAACAATCAAAGGAATTCGCTAAAAAACCGACAGTCAAGTGGATCACTGATGCTCTGCTTGCCGTTCACGTTCGCTTCGCGCTCGTTTATCGGCACTGACTATCAAATGTTCATGTTACATTACATTACATTACAACGTTCAGTTACAAGTCAGTCGCCGCATTAACATGTTACTTCGAGAACATTTACATTCAACATGATCGGAAAGTTCTTCCAAAACAATATTTTGACAATACGATTTTGATGAATATTTTAAGAAATGTTTATTATAAAAATTAACACGTCTGATTCTTATATACATTATAATTTTTCTCATTAGGTCGCAGGTCATCGTAGCGATATAATAAATGACGTGGACAAGCTGATCCAGTACATCGGTGGGGACAAGGAGAACAGCTCTTCCAGCAAGACAAGGTCCAGCGTTCATAAGTCCAAACAGCTCCACAAGCAGCACACGTCTGAAGATGGCGGCAGGAGTAAGAAACAGAGGGCGCATTCCTCCAAGGGCAAAGAGAGCAGATCGGAGCTGAAGAAGAGCAACTCTCTAGGAGAAATTTCCATTGCTAAACTGGATGAGTACGCTTTTGCCAGCGGCAGCGAGAAGGACAGCGAGAACAAGGTGGTTCTGAGGCCAGGAAAGGGACAGAACGACAGACCGAAGGAGAGGAGGTCCTGGGGTAACGTAGAGGTGAGATACCATCATTGGTAGTTTTAACACTAATTTTAATTTAATATAAATAAGAATATAAAAATAAAGAGTATTGGCAGCTTAGTAATAGGGGTTTATCATTTATCACATCACTAATGGTTATACAGTGTTATTCAGAACTTATCCATAATAAAATTTGGGGATGTTCAACATACATGTACAAATGTGGTAGTGCAAAAAAAATTTTTTTGGCGGGTTCTGAAAACTATTTAAAAATTTTTCATTGTACGCCGCTGGATACTGGTCCACTGTAATGGAGTGACCTTGGGACTGACAATGCAAACTGGCTAGCACGAAAAAACTTCGGAAGTTCTGAGAGTATACCAACACCTGACGCAAAAAAGATTTACAGCGTTTTTACTTTAAAATAAACTTAAAGATAGATAGATGTGACCAAAGTGACGTGTCTTTAAAATGAATAAAATTTTGTTACACTAATTTTGAAGAATTGCGCTACTTGATTACTAGGTATTAGAAACATGAAATTTATAAAAAATTTGCACATACCTTGTTACAAAAGCTGTTCGAAATAATATTCCTCGACTTGTACACACTTTTGGGCACACCTTATCCAATTTTGCCGCACTAAACCGAATGTTCCTCCTGGTTGCTGATCTTGTAAACGCAAATTATTAAGTAAATTGGGGATTTTCAGCATTTTGCTGCAACAACCACTCACAAAACCTAACTCGTAATTGATAATCCACTGGTAACAGTCCATTAACTCAGCATTACTGTACACATGAGCCATTTTGAAAATTTTACAATTTAACACTCCTACGATAAATAAAACACCGGCACTGAGAGAGGACACAGATAGACTGATGACTGAATAGACAATAGAGATATTATCCCCACTCCAACTCTATTCGCTCGGTCTTAACCAGGCGTTCCAGGTACAAAAACGTGTTTACTTTTTTTACCACATTCTTAGGAATGTGGTATATCAGATGTCGTTGTTGAAGTACAGTTGCCCATCTACATAGTCCTTTTATTATAAATTTTTTTGGTGATATCGATTTCTTATTTAAGGATGCACATATCCTCAAAGTTTTAGAGATAAGTTCTGAATAGCCCTGTATTTAAGGATGTACAGGTTTTTATTCGTTGTTTCTTTTACGTTTCAGCCTCCACCTATTCAGAGCCTCTACAGTAACATCTCTGTGGAAAATTTAGAAGCTGCCGAAAACTGGGTGGTCACCAAACCAAAGAAGAAGAGTAAGAAACGCCACAACAGCATCGGCGGCGGTCGTCGCCAGAATTCCGCTTCCGAGTCTAATGCCAAACACTCCAACCGGGCCGCCTCTCCGGACCTGCGAGGCAAGTCAGCCTGCTCTGTTCCACACAGCGAGAAATCAAACGACTCTTCCGACGTGGATTCTGTACATTCTCTTCCCATAGATGGTCTTAACGCCCCCATTTCCTATGCCGATATAGCCAAGAACAGCGAAAAACTCAAGGAGAAGAAGGTTTCCCCGGAAAAACCTGAGAAAGTGCCAAACAAGGAAAAGTCGCCCACCGTCAAAATCGAAATCGAGTCCAAACCGGAAGTAAAAGTGATACAGACAATAACTAACTTGTTCGTGGAGAAGCATAACATCGTCGTGACTCCAGTGATAAATAACGTGAAAAATGTGCCACCGCCCGACGTTCACAATATCAAATGCTTTCCAGCCATCAACAACAACAAGAATTTGCAAGTGTCCGTGGACAAAACGAACAATAAAACAAACGCAGTTATTACTAAGGTTAAAAACGTTTCGCCGGGAATTAAGAGTGTTAGTAAGGGTACTAGCACCGTCAATAACAATAACAATGTGAAGGTTAACGTTACTGTATCAAATAGTGTTTATGTAGTGCAGAATGATATTCAGAATGACCTATCGGTAAGTAATAATTGCTTTGTATATTAGCATTTTGTTTTCACGAGTTTTTGAGATGACATATTGTTATCTACAGTGTGTCACACTGACATGGTGTACCCCTCTTTCACCCCTCATTCTTTTAGATACAATTTTCAAATTTGACATGGCGTAACTTCCCTATCGACTGTCATCTTGACTATAATTTCATGCACTCTATACGAGGTGTAATGTTATTTTAACGAGGTGTATTTTAAAAAATAAGCAACGTGGTTGGGTAATATCGAAACAACTGAAGCATGCACGCGTACATGTCGATGACATCCCAGTTTTCGTGAAAGTGGCGTAGAGCCTGTGTTTTAATTAATTGCGAAGTTATTTATTTCATTGTTTTTGCAAATGCAGGAACTATTCGACTTTCTAGAATTCATAAAAGACCTAATTTAACCTAATTTTATTAAAATTTGGTTTCTCTTACCAGACATGTCTATGGAATTTAGATTCTTTGCTACTTCACCCGTCAAACAGCTCCATAACCTATGAATGAGGCACTCTATAATTTTGGCCAAACACTAGGTATACCTTGATATCAAAAAAGGCCTAGTAAAATATATTTTGTGTGAAATGCAGGTTGGTTCATTATGAAAATAACGGATAATATAATTAACCAAAAAATGAGTTTATGTTCAGAAATTTTTTGTATATTTAATGAGCAATTGGTTTTGTCATTGGTTGTGGTTTTTAGTCGGGTAATTATGAAGTAAAATTTTAATTCTCCATCAATACGACACCAAATAATTCATGAATATATTACCATATTGTTAAACTTCATTTACAATTGTAACTAAATTTGTATTGTATTGTAATATATATATTAATAATTAATATTGAATTAATAACAACTTGGGAGCTTGTAACGAAAACCACTTTTAGCTAGTCTTTTGATTCATTAGGTATTTAATTTACAATAAACAGTGGGGTAGAGTGTATTATGTACGTAGATGAATATTCCTGTGGAAATTCCAACTAATTATAACACCACATTTTTTTTTACTATGAATTTGAAAAACTTGAAGAAAATTATATTTCCAAAGTACTCAAATCATGACAGTAATGGTAGGTGGAGTGTTTATTAGAACACTGTAGATATGGGCAATTCAACTCTGTGAGGGGATTCATTCCAACAAAATCAATTCCAATTTTGTATATGGTCCGGCAGATCCTTTCCTGTGAATTTAAATGTTTCGTTCTTTCAGTGTTGGGTTCTTCTTCTTTCTCCTGCGGGTCAGTTCTCTATAGTGAGTGTCAAAGCACTGCGGCAACATCTAAAAATTGAAAATTGGGCAGTGTACCAAAGTCACTGGGGGCTAGTGATCTAAAATATTTTCAAGATGGCCGGACTTCCGTTTATACCGGAAGTAGGTGTCAACTTGCTTATTTCAAATGGAACACCATGTATATTATTAGATTTTTGAATTCTACTCAAAATTTTAAATATATTTCATGTAGGATGTCCTCTACCTATATTCAACCGTTTTTGAAATATTGACAGGTGAATATTTGACATTTTTCAACTTTGACACCCTGTAAAATCTAAACGGTTTGAGATCGAACAAAACCGTTTGCACAACTTTTCATAAGCTATCGTTTGATACTAATTTCAGATTTAACCAAGAGATTAAATTTAATCGAAAATTTTTAATTTCTAGAAAATATAACCGGAAATGCGGCCATCTTGAAAATATTTTAGATCGCTTGCCCCCAGTGACTTTGGTACATTGCCCAATTTTCAATTTTTTCCTAATTATAGTTTGCCATATATATATAGATCGAGGCGGTTCCCGGTGGGACACCGTGTATATATTGTACAATTGTATATTGTATAAAGGACAAAAATAATTTATACACTTATAATATATAGAGATAGAGAGAGTGGCTCATAAGTAGTATAAAAGCACTATTACTATACACTGCATAAAATAATCTTTAACCGATAAAATTATCACTTATAGAAATTTAATGTGCTGTTTTCTATGGACAGTGACCTTGACTATAATTTGATGGACCTCTATGCAACAAGGTGTAATGTGATTGGTGTATTTTAAGAAATAAGCAATGTGATTGGGTAATATTGAAACATCTCAGTTTTTGTAGGTAACTTAAGTTTGACCATTAATTGCGAGGTTATTTCTATTACATTGTTTGTACAGCTGTTTTTGCAAGTGCGGAAACTATTGGACTTTCTAGCCTTCGTAAAAGATGTAATCTAACTAACCTATTTAAAGAAATATTTTAGTTATTTTTTTATATTTTATCACCGACACCAATATTGCGATCCCTTGCCATTTTACCCGTCAAAAGCTCATATACTGTAAATGATACGCTCTATAATTTAGGCCAAACGCTATAATGCAAATTTGAAAATAAAAATTAAAAAATCATCGAAGTAGTTTTTCAACGAAACATAAAATTTATTCTTCCCTCATAATCACTCCCCTTTTTTTTGCAGATAATTCACTCCAACGAGAAAGAATCTATCCAGTTCAACGCGCAGATGTTACCTCCCGATATACCAGATGTCCAGACCATTGAGAAGATGCATTTCATGAACCGCCCGCCACCACCACCTCCACCACAACCGATCCAAGTACAACAACACCAGCCCTCGCCACCTCAGCACTCTCCGATCTTGACACAGCCCCCAGTTTCCCCCCAAGTGCCCCCGATGGTCCTCAACCAGGTGGTGCCCTTGACTCCGGCACCAGTGATGAACTCAACCCAAAATGTTGTTCCTAATGATATAAATATAAATAGTGTTAACTGTGATAGTAGTGAACGAACCATTAGTAAAGACGATGAGGGACCCCCGCCCGTCGTAATTTTGAGCGGCTTGGGCAACAAGGAGGTGCCCGGTTTAGTGTTCGGTTTCGACGTTAACGAACAGCTCCTAAACGAGGACATATGTGAGAATTTCATATCCAGGTATATTCCGCCAGAGGTGTTTACTCATTCGTCGCATAATCATGACAAGATTGTCAACTTTATAGGGTCTGGTAAGTTTGTCAGTAATTTTGAAATAACCCATTTTAGTAATCACGCCAAAAAGTTAACTAAGGTAAATTATTAATGAAATTATCAAATATTATGGTTCGATAAAGTTTTTATTTTTCCTCGTTACCTATAATCCTAGGTACGCAAAGGAGTAACTTTATTCTTTTTAAGATATGTTGAAAACAACTACTTTGCGTGCAATATGCACCTGCCAACATGAATTACAACGGCATATCTTCATATAACCTCAACTTATTGTCTCGTAATACATTTTTCTTTTTGATATGTAATGTTATTCATCTACATCTTTGAATAATGAAATATTAAAAAAGCTTCTACATTATATTAAAAATAATTATTTTTGGTCACTTTAATGAAAAACTTTATTTTTTACTAACAAAACTGAAATTGTAGCAATCAAAAATGTACCTAATTCCTATATAAAGAAAGATATAAACAGTTAAATAAGCCAATAAAAAATATTAAAAACATACTATAAAAAACTTCCAGAGTTATAGGACTCCAACATTATTAGGATATATTATAGATCAAGTAGGTAGGGATGGGAAAATTCCGAAATATTGAATATTCCCAGTAAATTTCCTAAAATTGTGGAAAGTTTTGTAAATATTGAAAAAAAAAGCAAGAGCTACCTAAAATTTTTTGTATTGCTATTTATCATTTTTAAGATAAAATAAAAACAGTGTCATATTCAAAATTTGATAGGATTTCAAATTATGAAATAAAATACAGGGTATTCCATTTAAAAAAATCACCGTATGTGTCGCTGCTCTTTTGTTTTTTAATGAGAGCGTTTTTAACCAGATAGTTAAAAAAGCACAAAAAATCAGTTGGAAGTACTTTTTGAAAAATTTTAATATTTCGACATTTACGAAGCTACTGAGTGTATAATGCAAACTCACACACACTGTATATACGAAAAACAAAACACATATATATATATAATAAGTTTATATATAAGTAGTGTTGGCAGACACTTATATAAATGTCCTTAAATGTCCGGACATGTGTCCAAAAGTGTCTGGACAGAATGAAAATGTCTAGACATTTATCTATCCAGCTTCCTTCAGATTTATAATTACCGCCATTTTCAGCTAACTGAGCTAACCTAAAAATCCAATTAAAAATTATCACAATCTCTTGAAATTGCTTTCTATAGTCTTTTTGTAGTTTTTACTACAATTATTTGGGCTTGAAGATGGTTAAATCAGAAACTATGCTTTGGAGATGCTTTAATAAAAAGTCAATAAATCGCAAGAAACTATATAGAAAATTATATAGACCTAACAATTATTTATAAACCTTAATTACATTCAAAACCCCAAGTATTACACATCACCGAATTCCTTGATTTTTTCTCTATCTAACCACGTCAATTTCTAATATGGCGCCCATAAAAAAAAACAAAAGATGATATTCATATATCAGAATGTAGTAGACAAAAAAATCTGGTTGCATTAAAACAAAGATAATTATGCATGTATGTACGAAATAAATTTTTATTTGAAAATTTTTATAAATAACGGAGCTAGAGCTAATTTAAGTTTTTTGAAAATTTATTGGTTTGGTAAATATTTTGAGAACCGCTGGTTTCTTCAACAATTTTCCGGGGCCACTATTAGTGCTAGTAATTGCTCAACTTTTCTCCAATTTAACCAACTTTGTATCTCTTCAAATAACAAAGATACCAATACATAGCAGGAGTCGTGATTTACCCTGTGTAATTTAACTTTTTAAATGTTATAGAATTTAGAGTTTATTTTTTGAATACTATGTGCTATATGGCATATGTATGTTATATGTTGTACTCCAAATAAAAATTTATTTTTTTGGTGAAAAAAATATTGATTTTTCACCTAATGCTTGTATTTCAGAGAATATATTCTAAGAACATATAAGTATTTGGTATCATCTTGAAGCTTATGACATATACTGTACAGTAAATCTGTTATATTTCTTTTTCTAAAATGTCCATATAAGTGTCTCAAATGTCCAGACACTTGTCTGGACATTTGTCCAATTTATAAATGTCTGGACATTTGCCAACACTATAATAAGTATATGTTTTGTTTTTCACATTACATTCAAGAATTTTTACAATTTCAAACAACCAAAAAAATATATATATCACTATTCATTGGTTTTCAACAGTGGCTACTTATTTGTGGGCTTTATATAAACTTTTTTCACTTATAATTGCACAAGAGGTTTGTATTTTGCCGGATAAATTTGGATTGTTTTATGAGAAACTGTTTGAAACTGAGAAACTGTGAGAAGCAATTAGACAAGAAAAACTGTCAACTATTAAAAACGTGACACCGAAGGTGGAGTCTTTTTAGGTTGACAGTTTTTCGAGTCAAATTGCTAAAAGGAAACAGTTTAGAATTTAAACAATACAAATTTATCCGGTATCAATACAAACATCGAGTGTAATTCGGCAGGACAATTTAATGAATAAGAAATTTAGAAACATGACTGCAAACCTTATTTATGACACACTAAAGATAAACACATTTTTATTTGAGCATCACCGAATCGATTCCTTGTTAGTGTTTAATAATTCAATAACCTGTTGACAGAAATGTCAAACTATTTATTTTCGCAACAGACACAGCGATAATTGATTAAAAAATGAATAAGTGAAAAAGCCATTAGTGCATTTGTCACTGTAAAAGTTGCAGGTAACTTTTGTCGCTGTCAAAGTGACAATTGCACTGTGGCATATGCGATTTTCTATTTATAAATTAAATTGTCTTTACAAACCCATGAATTTGTCAGAAGTTTTATGAAATATAAAATATCTCCGACCTGCCGGGTTTAGATATAGGGTAAGTACAAGTACCTGTTTTCATCTTCCAAATTTTGTCCCATTTAAAATAATAGAGCTGTAAACTCTATTATTCCTTTTAAAATTACATTTAAAATATTCCATTCTATTCCATTTAAAATAATGGAGTTGTAAACTCTATTATTTTAAATGGAATTTAAAATGGTATTGGTATTTATTAATGCTTCTGATGTAATCGGAAACATGAACACCCACTACATGGCATTATTTTCATTGAAGATAACCTATCTGATATGATCAGTCACATAAGCGTACAAATTTTCGGATGCAAAATATTTTCTGTTTCTCTATAACATCTTATAGAGCAGGGGTGGCCAAACTCCTTGATAGTCCGAGCCATTTTTCAAAATTTGAAATGTTTCGCGAGCCGCAATTAAATACCTATTTCAAAGGTATGCAAAAAGGTATTAAAAAATTTTTTTTTACAGAAATTATATTTATTGAAAACATAAATTAAAGTACAAAATATGTGTATTGAATTTAAATATTAAAAATTAAACACTTTTATTTCACTTCTCTTGATAATTCTTAAAATTTGGTGAATAATTGACGATTACGCCACTGTTTATGTTCGTTCGCGCAGTTTTCTATGAGTCATATCATTTTTAACTTGGACGGAAATGAAATTTGTTACAACGTTGCACTTAGTCTTTCATATTTGTCGTCAGTAATTTCAAAGACATTTTGAAACACATACGGAACGATAATAATTTTTTAAAATATAATAGCACAAAAATGAAAAGGGAACTCGGGTACATTTATCGAAAGCCACAAATAATCCTTCAAAGAGCCGCATGTGGCTCGCGAGTCGCGGGTTGGCCACCCCTGTTATAGAGCATTATTTGTATTGGTTACGCTATGGAATATAGACATATATGCCAAGAAAATATTAGGTACTTAAACTATACTAAAATCCGCAGTATTAGCAAGTACCCCCTCGTTTTTATTCACACCATGCAAAAGGTAAAATTATTCCTTTCATTGATAATATAAATGTGGGATTTGTTGTTTCAAATTAATTAAAGTATTCTTTTTCAGCTTGGGAGGCGATAGTTAACCAATCTAACGGTAAGGTACAGTACTATTCAGAGGAGTCTTAATGAAAACAAGTGATAGTGTAGTTGAAACATTGAAAGTGTTATTGATAATACTAGTCAAAAAGAGAAACTTTAAATTTTGTACAAAAAATGGAATCGACAAAAAAAAAACAATAAATATCCAGTGTATTTATGAAGTAACAGAAGGTGGTATTAACTCACAATAGATAGGAACTCAATCAGTTGACCGGTTAGACAAATAATGTTGGGAGCAAACTAGAAAAAACTTAAATGTTTCAAAGGAAGTCTCGAATTTTCCAAGATATGGACTCAATATTTTTTTGTGAATCAGCAATATTAAGGAATAGTTAACAAATAAGGCCCCAAAATGACAGATCAGGTGCCATTTTGGGGCCTAAACCATATTTATTATTTACCTAACTCATAATTAGACACCTTTGTTGAACATCGTCAAAAATAACTAATTTTTTTTAAACACCTTTAGATATTTTTCATGAAATTCATCAGCTCGGTAGCGGAGCATGGAACCAAATGTGTATTATTTATGTTTAACTTGAAATCGTTAACTACCATGCACTTGTACTTAATATCTTTTTCCTGTTATCATTGTAGTTACTTTTTTTATAACGTTATGTTATCGTGAGCATATGCTGCAAGGATCTCCTACAATTAAAAGAACTTGTAAGATAAAACTTTAAGGAAATTTGAAAAAAAAAATAGGAACTGTGATTAAATGCCAAATAAGTATTGCACATGTAGTGCAAATGTACCTAAATTATGTTTAGAAATAAAGACATTTTCTTTATAATGATTAATAAACTTTTGATGGAATATAGTAGTACTAATGAATAGCTGTTTTGTTTAATTGGTGAGTTTTGGTTAAAACAAATAGTTAATGGATATACTTAACTTCAGTTTCACCATTAGTTTTAAAGCTTCCTGCCAGATTTACGAATAATATAGTAAGTGATGACCACCCGGAAGGACCCTCAAAAACTGTCAAATCCTCTATGATGGGATGTTCATTGGTTAATAAAGCCAACTGCTTAAAATTACAGAATATGTGTTCTGCGATTGTTATACGTAAAATACAGTGATATGTTTATGGTTAAATGAAGCCCCTACATTTTTATATAATGTGGTACTATAATTTGTGTTGCCATCTATAGTTGAAAGAAGAACAGCTTTATTACAATTACGGAACACCGAATGGGTGAAATTTCAAATCTTATTCAATTAGCCTTATTAATAAAATTATCTAATCGTAAAGTCAGACAGACTTTGACGTCCTCCGATGTCATATTTATTTGCTACATAATTCATCTGGTACGGAGCTTTATAGCTGTGTAGAATAGTTTCACATTTATTTTTTATTTGGGATTCTCTACCAGACATTGTTTTGGTTCTGTGCTCTCGTCTGGCTGAAGCGGTTCACGGTTTAGAGGTTATTTTTTGACGATTTTTGTCATGGGCTAGTTTTATTTATTGAAAGAAAATCGAAAATCTCATTCTTTTGGTAAAAAAGTTACAAATATAAATATGTAAAAAGTGTCTATATTGATAGTTTAAAAAAGTATATGTAATAATGAGTGTATGCTTTTTTCTTATAAATATAATGCCAATGCTATTTTGAAAGGTAAATTTTACAGAACAATTTAGCGTTTGCAATATATCTAATTAAGAAACGTTTTTGATGTATACTCTATAGGGATTTTATTTTTTTTTATATATATATATACAGTATGTTTCTGGAGAACAATTTAGGAATTTATTTGAAAAATTTTTAACATGAAAGTTACAAATTGATTCTTTAATTTTGTAATGTTGAAAAATGTATAAACTGATTATTTATTAAGTAATATTGTTGTGAATAATTTTCAAGACTAGTCATTATTCTAAAATTATTATGAGGAAGTATCCTAGTTTTTTATTGTTGATAAAAGTTTGTTAAGTAATTGTAATTGTTCCTCGAAATTTTAGAAAAATGACTATCGTCGATTATTAAATGTTAGTAAAATTTTAAGACAGAAACATGCTGAGAGCTTTATTTCAGGCATATTAAATAGATATCAACGTTAAAGCTCGCTCTTTAACTATGTTTATTTATTAAAAAAATAATAACTAGGTATATAATGGACATTTTTATTGTTGTACAACTTGAAGCCCATTTCAAGTTGCCGCAACTCTAAGAATTGTCCCTATGTATATGTATAATAGCTGTAATATTTTAAAATGAAGCTAAGTCATTTTTTAGTTTTTTAATAATGGCTAAAATAGTTATTTTTGAAATTTAGACAGGTCTAGCTAGGTTACCGCTAGATTTTATATATAAGTACTTTTCTTCAAAATGTAAATTATTATTTAAACAAAGTACATTGTTACTTCATTTAATGTTTAGGAAAATATCAAGGCTTTTGTTTTCTCATTGCTGGATTGAAATTGTTATTTACATTTCTCTTCGACTAGTCTCATTTATTTTAAATGAATATGCTTGTTTTATCGCATATAAAAAATGTTATTTCATGTACTTTCTTGTTCATCTGTCTATTAGATTCTCTTTACTAGTTTTTGTATATTATGTATATCATTTATTATTTTATTTACTTACGCTTGTATTTTTAACAATATATTTTTGTCAAAGTTTATTGCGTTACTTCATCAGTAATTCATTTTTCATTAGATCTTTTTTGAAATGATTTAATTTTAAAATATTTGAGACTTGTTTGGGGAAGCACAGTTTGTAAAAAAACTAGGATATAATTATTAACGTTCCGATAAAAATGTGATATATTACGAAACGTAGCTCATATCTGCAGAAGAAAAATTATGAGAATGTTGCTTTCGGTGACACTGTAACAAAAGTGCTTACCATTGTCAAGTTGTTTTTTTTATTGTTGATTGAAGGTGGAAGATATTTAAGGTTGGAGCTTACTGGGAGGAAACGTTTAATTAAACTATTGAATTTATTTTAAACCTGAATGATTTTAGTAATAAAGCAATAATTTGGAATTAGTCATGTGCAAAATAAACTAGTCTTGGAATTTTGCACAACTTTAGTTGTTCAATAATTATTTTCAGTATATTGGGAGAATTTTTTGAACAAATAAGCATAAGCTGAAAAGTCTATCAGCATCCAATTTTTCTTACGGTGGATCATCAGTTGTTTTTCTATTCTTTTGTTTCTAAAGAATAATCGATCAAAACATTAAATACCATTCAAACAAAAATTAAAAAAATTTAATGGATGTAAAAAGTAAATATTTGTTATTCTGTATAGTTTTACATCCCATTTTGAAATCATTCATTCAAACATTACATTACATTACATAGTGAGAAATATGTCATCAATTTTTAGTCTTTTATTTGGAAACAAATGAAAACAATATTTTTGTTTTACAAAATTTCATGAAACAAATTAGTACATATCTAAATTATGGAAGTGGGCCAAGTTAGTCTTATTGTTTACATAATAATTCAAAAAATTATGAGTTGTAAAGATTTTGTCTCCTTTCAGTAAATTTTAACCTTAAAGAATTAGATGTTGCTTTCTCTATTCCAGCTAACCTAGTAATTCGAAGCCTTGACTCTAACTCAATATGATGATTTGTAAAATAGTTGTTGTTTATTTTTGTTGTTTTTTGCTTTGGTTATTTTTTATTTCACAAAGTCTATATATTTTGTAAAAAAAGATCTTAATAGGTAATTGACTCTGTTGAAAGTTCCTTTACGTACGTAAAGTGTCTTAATATTTTTTAGTTCTAAAATGAATGTATTTATTAAAATTTACTTTAATCGAAAAAGAAATTAATCATGTAACTGAAAATTAATTTATATTTTGTAAACTTTTTTGGGTAATTTATTTTCATAGTGTCAATTTAACTTTTTTAATCTTTCAGTTGTTACTACATTTTTAAAGTATGTTTACACAAAATAAAAATACTTGCTTTCTGAATATACAATTATTTATTCACTGTGGCATTTTATTCTTTATTGTTTTCAGGTACGATTGTTTTAGAATTCAGAAATCCTGCGATGTAATAATTTTTCTATCTTTTTCTATCATTTCAAATAGGTTCTATAGGTCAAAACAAGAATACAAGTGATGCATGGACTTATAAAACTTGCTTATAAACTTATAAAATTATTTACATGATGTTAAAGGGCCAAAATTGACATTATTTGACTATTCATTGATTTTTCAATCATTCACCAGTATTTTCTTGACTTTTTAATGGCACCACCACAAACATTATCAACAAAATTATCCCTTTGTAGTTTTTTCTCAACACTTCAGTAATTGGACTACTTTGCTTACAAATTAGATATAATTTTTTTAGACCGCCAAAGAATGTATGCAACAAATTCACAGGAAAACTTTTATTCAGACTCGAGCCATAATAAGCCAAGCATATATCTGTTTGGTAAGCATAGGCTTTTTATTATTCACCGTATAAAATAATCTTTAACAGATACAATGATAGTGTATGGAAATTGAAGGTGCCCCACGCTACGTGTAGTAATCGAGACTATAATTTCATTAAAATCATTATATCTGCATTTAATAGTTGAATAAAATAAGTATGGCGATACAGGTATGCTTAACCTATGAATATAGCATAATATAAAATAACGAGTGTGTGTGCATTGGGCTAGAACAGCTGTTTTTGTAGGTTACTTCTGTTTGATGGTTAACTGCGTTGTCAGTCGTTTTGTTTTTGCATGAGCGGGAACTACTAGACTTTCTAGTGTTCGTAAAAATGAAATTTAGCTAATTTTGTTATTTTTATAATTTTTCTAACCTCTTACAGTTCACCTGTCAACGAAAATACAAAAACAACTTGAAAACAAATTTTGGCCACAGAATATAAAAATTCAGATTAATGAAAATAATCAATCAATTCCTTTTTTAACCTCTTCTAATTGTCTATCTTTCTTTAGAGGAAGTTCTAGCAATACTATAGAGATCAAGATGACAAAGTCACTACTTTGTTGTCTACCCTGCTTCGTAAGAGATATAGGAACAAGATCTGTAGCTCTGAACAATTTTGCCTTTATGAAAAGATGTATTATGAGGCCAAGTCAGTTGCACTCTACCAGATGAACCCCATTTATTCAGAAATGAGCAAAAAGCTTTTAATTGCAACAATGGAATTCATAGTGTATGTAACGAAATACACTGAACTCCGTTTGAAGTGGACCAACGAAATTTAGGGTCAAATTTAAGCTTCGGTAAATTTCGAACCCAGTGGCGTAGAACTATGAATTTTTTTTATTGTACAGGTCTATCGTTCTAGCAAAATCATATATGTTGTGTACGTCTCCAGCTTGTTTATTTTAAGAGATACAGCGGATTTAATGGAACTATGTTTTTTCCGTAAATTTCAACTGCATACACAACCTGTACTATTAGAACGAGAATAGAGAGTTTTTGAACCCCTTAAATCCTGGCACGTTATCATTATTCTGTGCATGCGCAGTGCCAAAAATGATACTATTTTCGGCACTGCGCATGCTCAGAATAACCATAACGATAACGTAAATTTTAAGGGGTTCAAAAACTCTCTAATGATGGGAATTCTTTCCTTTTATAGCCTAATTCATGGGCTTCATTTCCGTTTTTGATTTGTTTTTTTAAACCCAGTATTTTAAGAGATATGGAGGTTTTCGTAAACCACTGTTTTTGAAGTGAAAAAATCTCTTAATTGTATGTAATTGTATTTATAATTCTAGCTCGATGTGGTCTTGCGTTATCATCTACATAACTAAAGTTAGATCTTCCCTGAATTGCAAAGGGTAACACAATAGGTCGTAAAACCTGATTTAGATACCTTTCTGCATTCATAGTTTGGTTAATTAAGACGACTAGCTCGGTCCTTCCACCTGTGAATCCAGCCCATACTGTAACTGACCCCCCTCCATAGGGATCCACTGTGATCATACAGTTTTCTTGGTAACGTTCACCTTTTTCTCGCCATATCCTAGTACGGCCATCAGCTCCTTTTAATTTGAACCTCGATTTATCCATAAATAGACAGTTGCTCCACTGATTTAAATTCCAGTTCAAATGTTCTCTACAAAAATATAGACGATTCCTCTTGTGTTCAATTAATAATGTGGGATGTCTAGCTGGTCGTTTTGCCCTCAAATTTACTTCATGTAATCGCCTCCGAACTGTATTTTGGGATATGTTTACATTATTCACTCGAACATGTTCTACTAATTCTGCGGCCACAACAGTTCTCCTTCTTCTGGTAATGAAACGTATTAATTTATCAGTTCTAGCAGTAGTTTTTCGAACACGACCTCCACCATGGCGGAAATGAACAGAATTTAATTGATGTCTTGCCCATGCACGACTTATAACACTATGACTGACACCAAAAAATGCTGCCACATTTCTTTGAGTGCTTCCACTAGTAACATACCAACTGCCTGATTTAATTGATCTATTGATAAACGTGCCATTATTTCGCTATTTAGTGTGACAATTACACCCTACATTTTTTCAACAAAATTTTAAGAGATTTTTTTACTTCAAAAACAGTGGTTTACGAAAACCTCCATATCTCTTAAAATACTGGGTTTAAAAAAACAAATCAAAAACGGAAATGAAGCCCATGAATTAGGCTATAAAAGGAAAGAACTCCCATCATTCTCGTTCTATTAGTACAGGTTGTGTATGCATTTGAAATTTACGAAAAAAACATAGTTCCACTAAATCCGCTGTATCTCTTAAAATAAACAAGCTGCAGACGTACACAACATATATGATTTTGCTAGAATGATAGACCTGTACAATAAAAAAAAATTCATAGTTCTACGCCACTGGGTTCCAAATTTACCGAAGCTTAAATTTGACCCTAAATTTCGTTGGTCCACTTCAAATGGAGTTCAGTGTATATGGTGGTTGCTAAATTCAAATATTTTTCAAGTGTTTTATTATCACGGATAAAATATTTTATCAAACCAAGATATTTTGTCACAAAACAAAGATCTATACTAAAGTATGAAAACAAATGAAACAAAAATTCTATTTATAACCCAATTTATAAGAAGGCATAAAAGCCACTTGTATTAGAAACAATTTAGATATTAAATAATAATTAGATATTGAGAACTTAATATTTTTTTAGAACAGATTCATACAAGTACACTAAGATACAACAGTATAGCAATGTTTTAGAACATCCTGAAACAAGGTAAGGCGAGTTATTTCGTCAGTATGAATATGGAATGATGTATATATGCCTGGTATAGCTTGGTAAGGCAAGTGGTTAATCCTGAGCTTAGCGGCACATTAAAAATTGAAGGATATATTGTACAAACTATAATACAAATTTCTATATTTATGATGTAATATTTGAAAATTGTTGGAAATGGAAATTAATGAAAATGGATTCTTAGCATTCAAAATTTATCAAATTCTCTGATTTTCAATATAAAAATATGCCACGCGAGGCCAGCAAGTAACTTTAGTAATATAATAAATATATATACATAAATTTTTAACGAAAAAGCTAAGCTAAGAAATGCAGGTTCCCCCCCCCCGTGTACATTTCAAATAGTTCATTTTTTGCTTTGCCTTTTGTGTTTGTGTATTCTTTAATACACCATTTCTTTAGAATAAAAATATAAAATTATAAATCTTGGAAAATATAAACATCTTTGTGTATTGTACTTTTTTAATCCAATAAAAACATAAATAATATAAACAATAAAATAATATATCAACAAAATGCACATATAATTAATTTAAAACTACTTTATAAGTCACAGCCTTGACTGAATGTTGCTTATATTCCACTCAGGATCATCAATATTTATTGGTTGCTTTAACGCGTGTTCTATAAATTGAAGGTTCCAGTCATAATCTATCAGAATAATACTATGTGCCCTGAAACAAATATTTTACATGCCGTAAAATGAGCTCAGTTGTGCATCGCTGTTAGAGGCGGCCATTTGGCTGATATCATCTTTAATTGATTTTAGGCTTAAACTTTAAATCCAAATAAATGCTCTATCCATGTTTTTTTGCATTTTCTTTCGTTGCACTGTACATGGCCGCCACTTAAAATCGTGTACTTGATTATGGCCACCTCTGTGGTTAGTACACTATATTTTTATGAAAAAAAACTATTGTAGAACGAAAAACAATTTGCTTAATAACAAAGAGGAATAAAATATCAAACTAATCTAACAATTTAGGAAAGAGAATTTTAATACTAGGTATTCATTAAAGAAGTATAAGATGTGCAGCCTTAGAGTGAAAAGCATGATTGAAAACAGATTTGATACTAGGTTTGCACGTCTTATTCGTTTCTACAGTCAATGCTTTTATAAAATCCTTGAAAAGTATCATTTGGCACTCAAAGTTGTACCTAACTAAATATTTCAAAAGGGCGAGTGAAATTTTTGGGGAAATTCTCAATTTCCTTCTCACCTGCGATCACTAAATGCTTGGAAAATGGTATACTGACCTTGTACCGTATCCCGGGTCTTTTATTTTTACAAATATTGAGCTTAACAAAGAATATACTGCTGGATTTCTTCTTTGTAATTCTTCATCGGGTAAATGACTAAAAATACAATATTTAAGAAAGGCAAATGTGGTACTTAAAATTCTTACCTAGTTGTATCTTTAAGTAGTTCCAATAATGCCGCTACCAGTTCTTCATTACCTAGACCTTTATTTATAATTTCCTCAAATTTATATTTACCATTGGTAACTTTAGCCAGTGGAGTATATGTTGGGCTATTTCCAAATCCTAAAGTCTGTTTTCCCGAGTAAATTGAGAATATTTTCGGAATATTACTGTGGTGAAAGACTTGAACCCCATTTTTACTAAAAAATATTGATTAAAATATGCATTTAAATAGTATATTATGAAATTTTAGACAAATTTATATACTAAACAAACATATAATTATAATAGGTAACAAAATACAAACGAAAAATAGCAAACACAAAAAAAAGAACATAAAATAGTCAAAGAACTAAAACCACTACTATTGAATTAGAAACTGCCTTAATAATTATAATAAATTATGTTAAGAATGGTATCCTGAATCGTAGAATGGAAGTGTGGAAGAGCGGTAGCTCTGTTAAAAGAGCATTGGCCCGGAAAGCCAAGGGTTCCGGATGAGATTCTTCAGAAGTGAAATAGGGAATGCACCTGACAGCGCAGTTTCACTTTATGTTTATGAATTATGTTTACCAAGGTGTCAGATTATGGCCGGCAGCCAAGGACGGCTGTGTTGTCAGGTACAGCTGAACTGTATTAAAATATGTTAAGAACGGTATCCCGATTGGTAGGATGGAAGTAAGGAAACGTAGTAGTTTAGTTGGAAGAACATTGGCCCGGAAAGCTGAAGGTCCCGGGTTCGATTCCCGGCTGCGTTAGAACATTTTTTATTCTCCCACATAATGGACAAATTTAAAGAAAGACAAAATAATGTTTTGCATTAACATTAATGACAATAATAACTACACACCTTATTTCAGCTACAACAAGATTAAATCCACTGAATTCACTACCCTCTAAAGTCTTAACATACTGATGGAATTCAAGGTTTGTTTTTAAATAGTCTTTCACAATTCTTCCCCTAGCACACCCATTATCCATTTTTTCTCCAGTTATGTTTAGCAGTGCAGCAATACAATACTTTTTTCCTTTGCTATTTTCCTTGGTGGTAAAGCCAAACCACATACCTCCTTCCCTACCCGGTTCCATATCTTCACCTAAATAATATACAGGGTATTTCATGTCATATAACAATGTCAAATATATGATGAATCAGTATGAGACTGGTCGATTATAAATTCAACATTTTATGAAGTATAGGCTGTATATTTTAGCGGTTGGACATAATTATTTACATCATGGAAACCAAAATCTTGGTGTATAATAATAATATGTCTACTACCCATTTTAATCAATGATTAGCCTGAAAGTTTGAGTCTCGTATGTACGAGTATTAGCACCCAAGAACAAGTGAGGTTAGTGCAGTAACGAGAGGAACCTAGAAAACCTTGTTAGTTAGGTGCAGTCAAAAACACCCATGTTAATATCGTATTAACACCTGGCAGGCATTTTCCAATCCGAACTTTAATAATTGTTTGCCAACCCATTTCTGCTCAAACTTTATCTCGGAATCCATAGCCTGAGGTACCAACTCAATTTGTAATACAGGATGCCCATTAACACTGACGTAGTTTTCCACATAACACCAAAACATGGTGTTAAACATTATTGGATTAAAACTCTTAAGTTTTAATCATCTTCAGATGATGCCAAGTTGATTGGCGAAACACGCGTCGAATGTAGTATAGTATTTTGGTGTTGTGGAAAACTACATCAATGTTACCTTCACACCAAAGGTTCCAACCCCTTTCAAGAGGATGTCCATTTACAAAGTAGCGCATTTTAACAGTTTATAACTCGAGAACAAAAAGAGCTATCATGATGCGGTCTTCACTGAACTCCTTAGATTTCCCTAAAGTTTCTCCTGCCATTGTTGCCATTCATAAATGTTACCGCAAATTATGGGAGAAAAATTGCCTATTTCAATCCAAAATTATGAATTTCCTTTAAATGTGTAAAGTCTATAAAATCTTTTATAATGCTTCTATCTGATGACATTAACACAAGGTCAAAGATATATCTTAATTAATGCATATTTAAACTGCACAAGTGACTGGTTTTATTGTAATTTGTTTAACGAAATATTAAGGAATTAACATTTGACAAATAACTTGTCACATTTTATAAATTTGTTACCTACTTCACGTTATTGTTAGTAAATGTAATATGTAAAGAGAAATTAATACTTTAAGTAGATACACTAAATTGTGTACTTAATAACTCCTAGATAATTACGCAACAATTATGCTACAAAACCTTTAGGTAAGTGTGTATAAAGTTTTATTTATAATGTCTAGGGGTATTTTTCCTGCCAGTCTAAATACTGGTGTTTAATTAAATATCACCTATGAAAAAAATTATGGAAATATGTGTAATTTTAAATGTTAAAATTTACTCCACAATAAATTGTAGAATTAGAACTTCTTGGCCAACAATTGATTTTAATTGATCTCAAAGATGTAAAATGGTAATAATGAAGTTAAGTTATTTTTTAATTCATTGTGAATTAGAAAATGACAGCAGATATATATTTAAAATGAAGCGCTTTTCTACACTTGAGTATGCAATCAATATTCTTTTTTTTGGAATACGATATTTTTGAAGTTTTCAAAATAATTAAACCATAACTATAAACTATATAATAAAAGAACCAGTATTTTCGAGCGTATTTTAATAAAACAGACTATGGTTTCACATTTTTAGAATATTCTGTGAGTAGGTAAGTACTCTACGAATATATAAGATTGCTGAGTTAAAATGTGTAGGCAGACAAATTTCCTATAAAAGCTCTAATATCCAGGCTTATAGAAGTAGATACCACTTTCTATACTATGAAAAAGTAATATAACCATGTAACATATAAAGTAAGTAATATCGACAAATTTACAATTAACCAAAAGTAGGTTATGGGTGCATTGTATTATTTATTTACTATACCTGCTTTGCAGGTTTAAAACTATATACCTAGTTCTTAGATAATAAACTGAAGTATTATGAGTTACAGAGTTCAAATGTTTCATATACTCAACCATTATCTGTCAAATCGCACTACCAGACGGCCCAGTGGACTGTGATCTAGCATATTATCACTCAATATACAAGAGAAACAATAATTATTATTATTGTTTATTTTATAAGATGTAAATTGGTAAATTTCAGGGCGTAAAATTATTTTAAATAAAACATTGATTATTTAAATAAATCTAAAATGCCTATATTAATTTTTAAGTCAGAGTATATTCATATTCTTATCAAGCAAAAGTCTTATTTTCTAGATTTTTTTTTCATATAAGTACCAGGTACTAACTTAATTCGATACAGACAGTTCCAGCAGTTTATGTGGATTGATGGTTTTTAAAGAAAACTAGGTATTTAATTTTCATAGATTTTAGTACACCTCTTTTACGGCTTACTCTCAAACATACCTCATCGAGACTTTCTTTTAATATAATTGAAACAGTATTTAAAGAATATATAAATAAGTCGTAATTGGGCTAAATCACGTCACCTGCCTGCTGAAATAGAAGCAGGCGACGTGATCTAGCCGAGTATACCTAACATCGCCAATCCTTTGTCTATGATCTAGCTCATTATGCCCATGATACAACTACACCATGTATTATGTTGTATCATGATTATGCCTAAGTAAGTACCTAAGAGATGAGAAAAATCTAGACTGACAATAAAATGTAGACAATTATTGAAACAATTAAACTACCACTGTTCCAGGACGGATTAGGTATGTTATGAAGACAAATTATTTTTTCAATGTTCTTATATCTCTTTAATTATATAAAGTTATAATAAAGGGACAGCAATACCTCCTAAAACACTTCCTTCGGACCAGTGGACATCCAATGCTGGCCTGTGATAATATTCATCTCTGTTGGTAGCAAGAACTAACCTATAGCCATCTTCTTTAGGTTGGGGGTCCACATGAATAAATAATATACACATATTACTCCTATCTCCAACACCAACAACATTGAATTTTTCCTTTTGTTGTTAACGTTTTATAACCTCACTTTTTATTTGTTCCTGTCAAAATAGATAAGAAAGATTATTTATGTATATTTATATTTAAAACGTTTAATTCCAATGTAATCTGAACGTGCTTGTTTTAATCCAATTGTACTACCTGTTAATTAAAGTAAAATAGGTTTATGTTATGTTTAATATACCACCAAGTTCTACAAGGTACAAGGTAGTACAAGGCCATTTGGTAAATTATATAACCTTCTACGAGTTCTACGTTGAGATCCATGGCCAAATAAATTTATCCATCTTTTATGGGATTTCACGTCTATTAAATATTCAATAAAGTAGTTATTCCACTTCACTTGTAAAAAATGTTCTACAGTGTCCAGTTAATATTCTTTGCTCGTATTAAATTTATTTTTAAGATATGATTGACTGCATTATTGAGGAACAGATTTTAAACAGCGGTAAGTGCAAACCTTTTTTTATAGATGATTCTTGATATAAGATAATAGTTAAAGCAGCGTACATAATCTATGTACATATAGTTATGTGGGTACCTTATACCCACCTATGTATATCACTTCTATAGGTACATATAGCGTGAATTCATCCTTTCCTTTACCTATCTAAACTTTATCTAACGTAGATACATATCAGTACATATATCACATGTACGTTGCTTTGCCTCTTAACAATTCGTAAATACTGGAGTGCTGTAGTGCCTGTAAACAATGCTTGCCTATAATTATAAATTATAAGTATACCTATTGTCTTTGCCTGTAACCTCCCTTGTAATTATTAACATAGAAAAAAAGATATAAATAATATCCTTTTTCTATTTTTATCAATTTATGCTGTAATCTTCATTCTATAACAAAAGGAAGAGTATTTAGGCAGCGCCAATATATTATGCATAAATATTACAAATGAGTTGTGGCATAGACAGAGAAGAGACAATAAAGGCATAGATAAAGCCTCAGATTAACCATGTACAGGATAAAGCCAGGGAAGTTGTGGTCTATTTTTTCCCTCGTATATAGGCAACTAAATATACAAGAAGATATGGAATATACAGCATATATTATCTATAACACAACTAGGATATATTTATCGTTTATATTTATATATATTATCGTTATGTTTCCTTATTTACTGCATTATTACTAAATGGATAATGTAGGTAAGTACCTAACTTGTACCTACTTAACTATACTTATGTTACTATTCACGTAGGTACCTACCTATATAACTAGTACGAGTATAATATATATGGCATCTGCTAAGTAAACTGTTTATACTTAATATATGAAATAGAGGATATTATACATGCAATATAGGTATAGGACCTAATACTTACATCCTTATTTAATTCATAATCACCTCTCACTTCATGAAAATAAGGCTTTTCAATAAAAAAAAAACTCTTCATGTTACTGTACGAAGGTAGGTACGTATTTTTCCTACACTCAGTATTTAATGAATAGTCTGAAGAAATATGAAAGGCCATATACATCATGTGACCTACCACAATAAAACTCAATAAAACACTATAAGAAGCAACGCATAATTTTATGTTTAGGTACAATAAATATAGTGTGTTTAAATACAGTATAGTTGCATGTATTCTAAACACACTATATGTTACATTGAATTAATATATTATGTGTTGTATTGTGTTATACTATAATATGGTTATAGGTACCTACCTCAAAATTTAATATGTTGAAACTGATAAACTGATACATAATTATGTACGTTGATTTAAAATTATAAGTATGTTCGCTGTTATTTGTTATAACAGTAGGTAGGTGCTTATAAAAAAATATGTAGTAACATAAAAAAAAGCTTGATAACCTTGACCCACAAAAATGTTGTTATACTTTAGAATTATATACCTACAAATTAAAGGTCAACGGTTAAGTAGGTATGTGTTGCATAATATGTGAATTATAGAGTGAAGAAGTGCTCAGTTTTGGTTCATATAAAATAAATTATGAACATAATTTGCATATTGTCCTAATATAGTTAATTTGATAATAAATGGATACACATAATTAATTTTGGTACCTCACAGCTGCTGTATGTTCTCGCATTTTTGGGAAAATCAGTCATGTTTTAAGCTAAAATTAAAATTAATTTGCATACACCATTGGTATATCCAAAACCAGCTAATTTTGAACTATTTACTTTTACCATTACAGTTAAATGCGAAAGTGTTTAATTTTCCCATTATTTTTTAATCATAAAAGCGGTAGAAACTTATTTTATTTTAAGCTGCCTGCCACGCTAAAATCTGCTTGTTTTCTGCAGTGCTTATAGTGTATAAGTTAATGTAAATTCATAATAATTAACCATATAAACATATGCAGCCAAGTAGCTTCCAGAATTTGGCATTTCTGTCATTAAATTTACATATATCGAGACATATTATAGTTTCCTTTTTTCTTTCAAAGTTTTTACAACAAATATACATTATATATTGTATAGAAAGGTTTTATTTTCATCTTAATTCTATATCAATGTGTTCGTAACGTAACGTAATAACAAAAAATTAAGAAACATACAGGGGGTTCTATTTAAAAAAATTTTACTTTAGCCTGTAACTTTTCTTGGACCATGCAGTAAAGGCTAACCTCCCCCTGCTAACTTTTGAAGTAATTGGATTAGGAACTCCGGATAAAATACGTGGTGAATCATGTAAAATGTAATATTTTTTGAGGATAAATTTATTTTTCTAAAATGCCAGATGGCGTCACAGGCGCTGTCAAATAATTTTTTTAAATGATAAGGTGGGACGTGTTGCATGTCATTTAAAACGTCGCAATTCTCTGCATACTACCATCTGTTCAAAAGATTGTATGCTGAACACCTTAGTTTTAAGGTATTCCCATAGAAAAAATCCAATGGATTCAAATCCCGTGAACGAGCAGCCCACTCAAGAGGTCTTCGACGTCCAATCCAAATGTTAGGATAAAAGTTATCAAGGAAATTCCTGACATCGCTAAAATAATGTGAAGGCGCAGCGTCCTGTTAATACATTATGTTAGGCTCTTGAAACTCATGGACATTATTCTAGGAGATCACATCATAGGATCCTTTTTCATCGAAGAAAATTTTAAAGGACATGTATACATTGACAAGATATGTATAGAAAATAATATTAAGCCTGCGAAAGTCCAGAATAGTCCGAAATAGTACAGAAGGATGTCCCTGAGTTTCAAGGGCTTAACATAACATATCAACAGGACGGTACGCCACCACATTATGTTAGGGAAGTCAGGAATGTCCTCGATAACTTTTTACCAACAGGCGAATTGGACGTCAAGGATCTTTTGAGTGGCCTACTCGTTCACCGGATTTGAGTCCATTGGATTTTTTCTATGGGGTCACCTTAAATCTAAGGTGTTCATTACGCAACCATACAATCTTTTGTATTTGAAGTAGAGAATCACCAATGACTGTGGACCTATACCAAGGCAAACATTTTACAACGTGTACCAGGATCAAAATGTCTGATAGATTCTTGTACTATCAGGAGGTTCAAGGTGCTCATTTTGAGCAAACTCTTTAGTTATTCCTATTGAAATATCTTTATTAAACTGTTGAATTTGACTACTTTTTATTCATTTATATCAGTACTCACAGAAACGCTTAGAACTTAAGAATGGATATACCGATTTAAATTTTTCAAAGACTAGTATGCAGAGAATTGAGAGACATTTTAAATGATATGCAACACGTCACACCTATCTTATTTTAGGAAAATGATTTTATCGTCAAACAATATAATACCTTTTACTATTATTCACCCTGTATTTTGTCCGGAGTCCCTAACTCAATTAATTCAAAAGTTAGAAGGTTGGTGGATGTGGACTTTAGACGCGCACTGTATATGTATGTGTTCTTATTTAGCTCATTATATATTGTTATTTAAAAGATAATAATCACACACACTAACTAAAGCTCATGTTAAACACATACAAATGCACTGTAGTCTAATAACCCCCAGCTCGTTTATAATATGCACACTTTCGTGTTTACTTTTAAATAGCGTAAAGTAAAATGAAATGTTATCTTAATAATAACTGATTACATATTTCTCTTTTATCAAGAGGGTCATACAAGAGATAAATGGTTATCTGTAATTATTTAGCAACAGATCAATAAAACTTTCATCCTTAGAACTGTTGTATATTGCACATCACATTAGTATTTTGATAACAAAAGACTCATCCTTATCAAATAAGAACTAATAGTTAATTAGACATGTTCTGTAAACGTGTGTGTTAATTTGTTACTATAAAATGAGGAGAAAAATTACTTTAAAACCAGGTATGCTGATTTATTTTATGTATGGAAATATAAAGAATTATTGGATTGTCTAATTAAAAAGACAAAGTTTTTGAAATGTATTTGGAAACGTTACATCAAGAGATTTATATCTAGAAAAAAAAATAGTTATTGTGTTTGTTTTGTTAATGGTTATATATATACATATTTGTATGTTGTTAAGGTCTTGTAATGTTTCTGTTTATTGAATATTTTTCATATTCATACATTTATTTAAAACAAAATTGGTATGAAAACATAATTGTTTTGTAGGCCAACCCGAAAAAATTCACATACAACTTTCACACTACAGACAGAAATACAACTGGGACTGTGGGGTTTCTTGTGTGTTAATGGTATTGTCGAGAAGGAAAAGGCAGGAATTTTTGAAAAACTTTAGTCACATCTGTAAATGCGAAGGTTTTAACAAAAGGTTAGCAGTGTACAAATACAAAGTTGAAGTAACAGTTTTGTGAATCTCTATAATAAGAGAGATATGTCCAAAACGGTTGATCATTGAGACTGAGAAAAAGGTTATCACTCATTTTCTGTGTAACACATTATTAAGGTTGGGCTTTCAAGTATTTTTGTGTACTCCTTTCATTAAGTATTTTTCAGCTGTCTGTTACCTATATAAGATATAAATTCTGAAAGCTCGGAAGGTAAATATGTCTGATATATCTCGACCCCTCATTCTAATAGGGGGACAGTCAAATATCAAGTGATGTTAATAGGTGACATTCTCCCTATCTTATTCATGTTGCACGGATGGTTACCAACCCAACCCTGCGAACAAGCCATGATATACGAGTGGACAATTTAGTTAAAAATTGTCTGGCAAAACGGGGATTTCAATCCACAACCACTGGGTTAAGCAATCGATACATTAAACTCTGAGCCACTGACCTGATAAATAAAATATATTGAAAGTAGACACTATAAGTTTCTTGTTTGATATGGAATATTATATTTTATATATTTTAGAATTCTACTCTACACTTACTTTTGCCATTCGAAAAGTGAAAAGTGGCTATTTCCAGTATAAACGTAAATATGTGGTTTAAAAAGTTTTTATTTATCAGACGCATATATCCCGTTTACCAAATTTTTAAAAATAATGAAGGAGAGGTAGTGGTTGAATATCCCAATAGTTTTTAATGCCTAGTATCTCAAAACTCAAAGAAAACTTTATTTCTACTCCTTTTTGGTCATATCTCTCTTTATAAGTAGAGAGAGAGAGAGGGAGAGAGAGAGAGAGGGAGAGAGAGATCTGTCAAGTGGTAAGAAAATCAATATTTTAGTTTTAAAAATGCAATTTGAATTAATCTTGCCTAGAAATTCTATAATTGCTGAAATATAGTATTATTTTTAGAACTCAATGTGGTTTTTTAGTTCATATAAAATCTGTAATGAATGATTCAGTTATTGACTGATCTATTATCAGACTGAATTGGTAATAAAATAATCTTTATCAGTAAACACGTGGATTTTTTATTTTCTATTTAACAATAATTGTCCTTGGATAAAAGATGTATTAGTATTACATAAGAAGCTGATTCACAAAATATATGCTTCCCTCTATATGTATGTTATCTTTAAAATATTTAATTCATTAAATCTCAAAAATTTGTAGTAGGTATATAGCTTTGAAAATTATTCTAATTTATATTGATTTTCTACCGTAATGACTATTTCCGTCTTTACAATAGTCCAAACCAATTATATTTATTGTTTTAGCACGTGGACCATAGATCTATGTTACCTATTGAAAAAGTACGATGTGGGACATATGTTTTATACTGTTACCTTAGGAGTTCATGAAGGATATAGGGGGAATAGCTTTTATCATAATGTTTTAACAAAGGTATTATTTTTTAATATACTATTTATGCTGACTGCAAGTATATAGCTCCAAGAGTACCACCGTAATCTTTCAGATTACCTTGAACATCAAGATGCACATCAAAACTACAGTCATTACTGTAGTTTTGATGTGTTTTCTGTATTGGTACCATTGTATCAATACAGAAAACAGTTCTAAACCAGACTTTTAGTGTCAAAATCATAAATTGAAATGCAAACCAGTGCTTATAATTAGGAATTAACATAATTAGGAATAATTTTAATTCCACTGTCCGCAGGATATGACACCATTTCGACTAAGTAATTCAGTTTGCGTGAACTGGATTAAGAATAATATTGGTTTACCCTCAATAGATTTTTCAATATGCAAGCAAAGTGCGACAGATAGGATGTTTGCTGCCCACTGCACTATTACTTCCTCGTCAATCTCATTTGGTCTTTGTTTAATATTATCTAAATACATTATTTTCTAAATAGATTAGCCTATTATGTCCTGCCAGTTGATCAGGAAACTTTTAAGATACTCCACTTCCCTTTAGAGATACTTGCACAGAAATAATCAATAAAATATGTTAAGAATGCCCCTTGTTTAACCATATTTAGTTTACCCAATTGCAAAACTGAATTGTTTTTAGGATGAACAGCGTGTAAACAATAGATTTAGAGATGCCGAAAGTGTAGGAATATATGTGAAGAAAAAGTCTGTGACTTTAGTAGAGATTTTAGCACATGTAGCAAACGGGCCTGTAATAGTATTAACTAATGCAAAAATGCTGAGCTGTGATATATGTAAGTTTAATAAAATCTCAAGTGAATTGAGAAAATGCATTCCCTGGCCATCTTCTTACCAAGGTCACTATGTAGTTATTTGTGGCTATGACATACATACAAGAAAGATTTTCTACAGAAATCCATCATTTGGCGATCGTATGTATATATTTTTTTTTATATTTATTAAATCACTTTTTCGTGAATAGTACGTAGATATGTAAAACATGTTTTTTTCTATTTCAGATGTATGTACAATGCCTCTCGAAACTTTAGATCAGGCAAGAAAGTGTTATGGTACAGATGAGGACATCATTTTTATATTTAACTGAATATTTTAATAAAATTTGACGCGACACTTTTAAGAAGACAAGTAATAATTAACTATTGTTTGCAAAAACTTAGCCAATTGCCTTTTTCTCAAAGTTGTTTATTACTCTTTTTGTGATTCCTTACAAATAGAATATTTGTTTAAAGTTGACATGGTAAAGTGAAATACTGTTAATCAATGTATATCTCTTAGTATTCTTAAGGAGTTAATTTACACCTTATTTAGGACAATTCTTTTTATATTTATAACGGTTTTTATATTTATACATTTTGTGTTTTTGATAACTATTATATATTGTAATTATGTTTTATTTATTAATATATTGAGTAGGTATATATTTATGAAATAAAGGGATATCTATTCAAATAAAAAAATTAGTGTTTAAAAATACAACCCTCTACATCGCCCCTCTATAGGTATAGGTATCAGGTATCCATACTTTATCAGGTGCTGTTTTACATAAGTAGGTGTTGATATATTTTTTATGGATTTAGTAAAAATTCATATAAAAATGAGATGCCGAGTTATTTAATTTATGTTATTTTACAGATATTTAATTTATTAAACAAATTGAATAGATCATATTAATCATTATGATATGATAAATAAAAAAATATTGCATTAATTTTATGTAGAATAACCATAATCAACTTAATTTTTTTAAATACTGATCTGAAATTTTAAAACCATAATTTGCAAGTCTACTTTATCCTTAACAATATACTACCACAGAATAAATAATATTCGGTCATTTTTCTCTTTCGTTTTTATTCTCTCTTTTCGTTTTTATTTTTCAATGTCTGCTCAAATAATTGCAAAAAATAAAAACGAATTTACGAAAATGAAAATATCTTTCAAATGAGGTGCAACTCCACCCCTATTCCCATTTGAAATTTTGTTTTTCCTGGGGCGAGGGAAGAAGGGAGAAGGGGTCAACCTTTAGTTGTGCTTGTGCTATTTATTAACATAATAAAAGAATTGTAATTGCTAATTGCAAAAATACTTCGTCGAACGTCAAGAACTTCAAGAAATTTATATTTTTTTTTCAATAACACAGGATCGTTTTTAGTGGTGAGATTTAAATTTGAGAGGTAAATATGTATTATAGGAAATGATTTTCTTTACCTGTAAGTAAGTAAGTAAATATAAAAACTAAGTAAATTTTGAGAAAAATATAATGTACATGTACATTAAGTAGGTATATGTACTTATATGCTTGCATGAATTTTTTACTTTTTGTTACCACATTTGTATAGACGGGCAAATGTCATTTATTATAAAATTCTCATATCATATTCATATTTTGAAACACACGTAAACAAAAAATAAGAAGTTTATATCCCCTGGTACCTAAGAAACGAAGAACAAGCAGTGAACCCATACTTTATGAGTGGGATCCAGGTTGATGGGAACTTTATTTTCTTGTTTTTGGCTGAAAAATTTTGCCCACAAGCTGTGGCACATGTTTTTTAAACACCCTGTATATAAAATATACGGTTTAGTTGATTTGGTTGGCCTTGGTGTTGACCTCAGACAAATAAATAAATAAGGGGACTGAGCATTTCACATTCTATCATCTTGCCAACATGAAGGCACAGTCTAAGTGCCGATTGTTTACATTGGTTTTGCCAAGTTTATTTTAAGTATTGAAACTCCATACTAATTTGTCACAAATAGAGGTGTTTTAGCTATTATTCAAAATAACCAAGTGCCTGATATGTGTATCAATGAATACCTTATATAACTATATTTGTTAAGAACTTATTTTATAGTTATATCAGTCACTATTAAAAATGTTTTTGGTCGAAATAATAATGTATCTTACTGATAGCTCAACATGTGGCAACGTCTTATAAAAACCTTCCATGCAGGGCCTAGTCACTTACATTGCCCTATTGTTTCTTTATTTTTTCGCAGCGGACTTCTCAACAGATGGCGCTGCTTACCACTTTTCCAACTTTTCCAGGTAGCACTGAAACCAACAGAACTCCTTACGTCAAAACAGAAATGACCTGTCTTGTCTCTCTCTTATCTCTGGTCTTGTCAGTTGTCAAATCAACATTTGACAGTAATTTGGCGGTAATTGTAATTGGCAGTAGTGACTCGGTGAATCATAGATTATTTACACGTGGTGATTTGATTTTATTATATTCCGTTAATTATTTTGTGAGGTGATTTATTTAATTATTATTCTGGTAAGTAAATAAGCATGTTAAGCTGTATATTAAAGTGATGTAGATGATGTGCATTGAAAATAAAATTTAACAAACTCACCGTCTCATATACGTTGTAATACCTATACTATAATATATCACCTATCTTCTGTTCATTTTTTTAACACGAAACACGCCACAAAGTTTATTATACAGCATTGCATAGCCATCATTTTCCTCTAAATAATGTAAAATACAGTGTAAAATAAACAAATAATCAATTTTAGACTTTCATCATGGTTAAAACTGGATACTGTTCTGTAGCTCAATGTAAGGATCGGGAGTCTACTAGACACCGCTTTCCCGATCCAAATACTAACCCGGCTTTATTTAAAAAATGGTTGCAAGCTTGTGGAAATGAAAAATTGTTGTCTATGACACCTGAACAAGTACACAAGACACGTAAGGTGTGTCACTTACATTTTACTCCTGAAGACAGATCTACAAACATGTATCTGAAAAAGGGTGCTTACCCTGTTCTGCATTTACCTTCAGCGATATCCGCCCCTATTGCAGAAGCAGGTATGTTTCAATTTTTATTGTTACGATTTAAAAAATGTTTACAATATTTTCATGGAAGTAAGTATTCATAATATTTTTACTATTTTTTTAGGGCCACTAAAAGAGACAGTTATCCCTGAACCAACAACTTTTCCCATTGCAAAACAATGTTTTGAAGAGATGCCTTCAACATCGTATTCTATTAGTACTCAATCTGCAAGTGAGGAGCAAAGACAAGATATAGTATGTACACCGGTACATTTCATGCATACCGAAAGTGATAGTATAAGTAAGTTACCACAAGTTATTATATAATAATAATAATAATAATAGGGGTCATTCACTGACTAATTTGCATTAGTATGGAAGTCATTATATTATAGACTTGAGCAGCAATGCTCTACATACAAATACAATAAACATATTAAACAATAACAAGATTTATAGTTCACTCTATACACAACCAAAAACATAATATATATAAAGACTTCAATAATGTCCATAAACATTATATAAAGACATGTGATCTATTTAAGGTAAAACATCTGCACTTTTAAAAGACGTAGGTGTTACAAGAGAAATTCACTTAACCCCCAAGGCCAGAAAATTATACAAAAGAGCAACCACTTTAACAAAAACATTGAGGACGTTAAAAAGCCGTAGATCGAAGTTACACAAGAGGCGATTGTATAAAGAATTTTCTAAAGATGAAATGCTGGATCAGATAATCTCTCCAATGCTTAATTCTGTTGCAACATTTGTGCGATGTCAAATAAATCAGAGCACTAGAAAACCTCATGGCAGAAGATACACTTTGGATGAAAAAATACTGGGCTTGATTTTACACAAACAAAGTGGTAGGGCTTATAGAACTATGGAGAAGATGTTTTACCTTCCATCTCGAAGAACATTATCAATATTGTTAAGTCGCATACCTATTACTGCTGGAATTAATGAATCTATATTTGACAATCTAAAGGCAAATGTCATGTTACTGCAACCTAGGGATCGATTATGCACATTGATGTTCGATGAGATGGCATTAGAGCCTCACATAAATTTAAATGTACATACTTCACAGTTTGAGGGATTTGAAGACACAGGTGATGATGAGATGACAGGGAACATAGCAGATCACGTTCTTCTATTTATGTTAAAGGGCATTACAAAATCCTGGAAGCAACCAATTGTGTACACATTTTGTAAATCTTCTACTAAAACTATAGATCTAGTTCGGTTACTAAAAACAATAATCTATCAATGTCAGCAAGCCGGTCTCAAAATTCTGGCAACAGTAAGCGATCAAGGGACTACCAATTGTGCTGCTGTAAATTACCTAACGAAGTACAACTCTATAAGTGATAATTTCTCGGATGATCTAAAAATTTTCCAGGTAAATGAGCAAAGAATTATTCACATATATGATCCACCACATCTTCTAAAAGGCATTAGGAATAACGTTCTAAATAAACACTTAGTATGGAAGAAAAATGGTATTCTACATACAGCCAAGTGGGATCATATTATAAATGTTTATAAATTTGATAATGCTTCTGGGAATTTAAGATTATTACCAAGACTAACTGATAGCCATGTGATTCCCGATAAGTTAAAAAAGATGAAGGTCTCATATGCAGCCCAAGTATTTAGCTATTCTGTAGCATCTGTGATGCAGCTTTTGTCATCTGTAAAAGGTAGGTATTATTAATATTTAGTCTTGCACAATGTAGGTAATGCAATTTTTTTCAGATTCCGGTTTGGATAAGTCGGCCACTGAGACAGCAGGAATACTTGCTTTTTTTGATAAACTATTTGACAGTGTCAATGGAAATAGCTTATTATGTAATACAAAAGAACTAAAATGTGCTGTTACTGGTTCGTCTGGACATATCGAGTACTGGAAAAACACAAGAAAGGCATTAAAAAACATGTATTTTATAAAACCAGAGACAAACGAAAAAGTAATTCCGCCATCTATTAGGAATTGGATCTACACACTTGCAGGAATGGAAGAACTACAAAAAATGCTTAAAGCAAATGATGTATCTTTTTTCAAACCAAGATTTATAAATCAAGACCCTGTTGAAAATTTTTTTGGTCAACTAAGGCAACATGGTGGTCGAAATACAAATCCAACGGTTCAAAATTTTAAACAATTCTTTAAAACATTACTGTTAAATAATTTTGTTACCAGGCATTCCTTGTCTGCAAACTGTGAAATAGATCAATCTGTTAATATCATATCGTCAGTAAAGCGGTTTGTAACACAAGGGGTGCCTGAAGAAATCGAATACACATCAGAAGAGTTCGATGCTTTACTTGTGAATATATATATTTCAGAAATGCCACTCACATATGTAGACACTATGAGTGTTGGATATGTAAGCGGTTTTATATCAAAAAAAATTAAATCATTGAACAGCTGTATGATTTGTAAAAATAATGTACTTTGTAGGGACAAATTGAATCAGTGGCATGATCTTTGTGTAGCAAAGGAATTCAAGAGTAGTGTTCCAAATAAATTACGATATTGCACTCCAAATTTTGTTAGAGCAATTGCTCAAATTTATAATTTTTTCAAATTGTTAGTTTTAAAATTTTATAGAAAAAGATATTTTCTAAACATTTTAATTTATTTCTTAAAAAAAAATGTAGATTTTTCATTCCAAGAGTGTGAACATAGCGAGGACACGAAAGCGGCAATTATTAAGCATTTTGCAACTTTATGTTGCCATAATTGGGCAGAGGGCATAAACAGAATATTACGGGGAACTGACACAAGGTATAGGGGCACCGATATGGTTTATAAGGCTGCAATGGAATATTATAATAAAAGAAAAAAGAATAAAGAAAAATAAGTTATTGTCTTTATATATAGTAAATTTAATTATGGTACCTACTCCTAAAGTCAGAGTTGCAATTCATTAATTTTTTTGTATAAGTCACTAAAAATTTGGATTTGATGTGTTGTTTTATAAATTTTATGTACTTATTTAAGTTTTTAATACAAGTGAATTTTATTTTAAGGTCAGTAAATTTAACTTGAATTTTCATTATCTTGATGTGTTTTATTACTTATATACAATATTGTTTATACATTTTGTCCTAAGTGATGTAGAATTATGTAAACTTTGTAATGTAGTAAATATAAATTTATTCTTAATAACCAATTTATCTAAAAAAATTTGGTAACCTAATTAATTTTCCAATTTTATTATTGTAACCCTTTCTGACTATTTGTATATTCTAAATTAATTTATATTGTACAGGGTGGACCACATAAGATGACCCTGTACCTTATCTCAGAAACTGTTTAAGATAGAAAAAGTTTTATACAAAAGTTATATATACACGGCAATTCAAAAGTAGTGAATCATACCAAACTTATGGTTTTTTAAATGGAATGCTTTATATTGTCTTATACCATTATATGTTTCTCTTTATATGTCTTATACCACTTTATCTAATGCTTTATATGGTTTTATACCATTCTATCTTTTGTTTTTGAAAATCCGTTGTCAAGTTATTGTAATTAACCCTTTCGGGACGGTTGACGTATAAGAACGGCTTTGGTATGTATCACTACTTTTGAATCACCCTGTATATATAAAAGTATAAAAAATAAAAAATCTACTTCAATGCAAACAACTTTTGTTGCATAAAACATTTTTTTCTGTCTAACAGTTTCTGAGATAAGGTACAGGGTCATCTTATGTGGGCCACTCTGTACATATTTCTGAAAATAATCCTTTGTGCATTTTTTCAGTATCAATTAATTTAAATATATACAATTAGAAAAAGTATTAGGCCGGGTTTCATAATACAAAATAATGGATAATTAGTTAAAGTTGCTTTTAAATACCTTGGATACTATTATTGACACTATTATGTCTCAATAATAGTATCTAACGTATTTAAAAGCAACTTTAACTAAATCTCCTTTATTTTTTATTATGAAATCCGGCCTAATAATAATTGCAGTAAAATTTTAAACAATCCTGAACCCTCCGCGCAGTATAAACAGGAGCGGATTTCTCGGCAGATAGCGCTAAATGCAGTATCAAGTCATATAATGGGAGTTGCCTATCTAAACCCTCTATTATCTATGCTTCCATGTTTCCCTGTTACTTTGTTTACGTGTGTTTCGAGCGTTCCATTAGTGTTTCTATTTTCGTTATTACGGTGTGTGAGCGTAATTTAAGTGGATTAGTGACAATTTTAACATTTAATTTATTGAAATAATGGTGCGGCAGTGCTATATATGCAAAAAAAAGAAACATAAGTTTCCTAACCTCAGTCTGCACAGGTAAGTCAACGCCATAGGCGTAGTAACTATCTATTAAGTATTTTACAAGTGGTGTAATGATAAAAGAAAATAAGTTTTATTGTGCAGCTGCACCACAAATAAGTTAGACAATAACACATATTTACTTTCAAATTTTAATTTTTTTCTCAAGTTTTACTGGCTGTTGCACGTAAGTAACTTAAACTTTGGTACTGCAGTAGGTAGGTAGGTATGCAGTGATTCTACAAAATTTTGGTGAATAGTACTTAGGTACTGGTTGTAGGTATTTAAAAAAGCTACTAAAGTATAGCTTTATAGTTGGTTACAACTTGTCCTTATATATCAATATAATAGTATTATAGGTAGTAGCTATACAGTTTTTATTTCCATTATTAATCTTTATAAATAATTAGATATGTATGTACATATATTGTGCCTTAATACTTGAAATAAGTGTTTAAAAATTGCAGTTTAATGTCAATAAATATATAATAAAAATTAAAAACGAAGTTACCTAATAATGTGATCTATTGCTTTAGGGTCACATTGTAAGTCATTAAAAGTAATTCATTGAAATATTTTAACATTGACAATAAAATGGCCAGTTATGAAGTGTTTCAAGTAACAGGTTTCTAGTTATACCGAGAGTTATACCTACCTATATACCTACCTAACTTTACTCTTGGGGTAATTAGTCTGACAAAAAAAATTACTCTTGACAATCTAATATGAAAATGTATCTATTCTCTTAAGAACAATATTTTTTATAAAAACAGTGTACCTAGGCAATTTGCAAAATTTTTGTTTCCCATTTTTTGCATGGAAGTTTATATAAACTTTTTTAACTGTTACCTTATGCAAGTAACTCCTCTAATTAGATATTATGTTGAAATCAGTGTTCCTATTTATTAAATTTTTATTTTCTCTTTCATACAGTTGTGTATAGTTTCTGTAAAAAGAGTGACTGCCAAAAACAAATATTTTGCGAATGTTGATTTGTGCACCAAGAGGCATCATTTTGTTGTACCATGGTAAATATGGTAAATATTTTGCCATATACCACATACTTGTACTATATTGTATATAATTTAAGAATTATTTTTATAATATGTACGTTTGTTATTACCTATTTTTATTATATAAAGTTGGATTATCACTTATGTATATACATATTATTTCCCAAAATAACATTCCTCCAATCTAACACCTATAAAAATTCAGAAAAATATATATATTAAAATACCTACTGTTGGCATTGCCATAATATGGCAAATACATATACATGTATTTGCTTTGAATTCAATTAACTAAATTATACTGTAATTTATTTATTTTATTTGTGCCTGTTAAACAGTACGCCACTGTCGCATCAGGACGGTTTGTTTACACAGAGAGAGATAGAGAGCATACAGCTTACTTCTGTCTCATCTACTTTATGGAGTTGTTGGCTGCAGCCTATTGTACAGTATAGGATAGGCAAAGCTCAGTCCCCTTATTTATTTATTTGTCTGAGGTGTTGACAGTGTGGCAGTGGTTGGCACTCACTGCACTCATTATATAACTTTTTCTATGGTTGGCACTATTGACAATTCGACACTCCTCTGCCTCAAATTGTTAGGTTAGAGATTATTTACGTAACAAATCCATTTCCATTTTAGATTTTGTCATATCCAAATTTTGAGTGTAGTTGCAACAAAAAATTTATAAAAAATGTTTAGAACAACGGCAGTTCGTGCTCAGTCCCTCTTTAGATCAGCTTTAACTGTAGCCAAACCAAATGTGGCATCCTCTTCAAGGTAAATTGCGTATCTGATGTTTATTTTGTAAGGCTTTATTTGGGAATGAAATAACATTCAATCTAAAATATATTTTCGAAATTTTTCTCGATCATCACAGATAAAATTAATTTTTCCTTTTTTTTTTTTTTTTGTAGATTTATGTCGAAACACAGCACGGAAACTGATGAACAGTTTGATTCCCGTTACGAAAATTTTTTCAACCGAAAGGATATCGATGGATGGGAAATTAGACAGGGAATAAATGATCTTTGGGGTCATGATTTAGTGCCAGAACCAAAAATTCTGATTGCCGCCCTTAAGGCCTGTCGCAGGGTCAATGATTTCGCTTTAGCTGTAAGGATACTGGAATCTGTCAAAGATAAATGTGGTAGCAAGGTTAATGAAATCTACCCGTATATTATTCAAGAAATCAAACCAACCTTAACAGAATTGGGTATTAGCACTCCTGAAGAGCTTGGGTATGACAAACCAGAGCTGGCACTTCAATCTGTTTTTGACATGCATTAATAATGTGTATAGTACATATTAGTAAATTATTGTCGTTAACCATAGTTTAAACTTTGTAAAATAAATAATTACACAAAGTACCCATTATACTTATTTTGATTTAATTATACATATAGTTTCTTATTTAACAGTGAATATTTTCTGGTAAAATTTCTTATGTAACAGAATGTATTAAAAATGCTTGAAATGATTAAATCCGCATTTATTTGTACTTACCAGTAATTGAATGACCTTGTAGCAAGCATTTTAGTACAATTTTTGAACTTTTTCTTTAAATAAGTTATAATCTTTGAAGTTATGTACACCCCTTCTATAATTTCATTTTGAACAAATTCTGCACATGAAGTTTGAGAAACAATGGTCACTTCTTGTAATCATTACTCAAGGATGCCATAGATTGTAAATTTTATTGCTGAGTAGTTGCGCTGCAAAAACACTGAAAAGGTTATTTTTTTATCGAGTGTCAAAAGTGGCAATTATTTTTGAGATATGGGATCACATGAACTTCAAAATGACATTTTTGAACATGTATTGAACACTATTTTTCAGATCAAACGATTAATTAAAAAGTTCCAAAGAAATTTCACAGAAGTGAGTTTGTGAACACAAAAGTATACATTATTACGATATGACTAACTTTCATATATGATCGTCTGAAATTAGTGTATCCTATTAAAAGTATGAAAATAGGATAATTTCGCCTTTAGAAAATGGCAAACCATTATTCACACCTAGAGTTTACATATTATAATCAGCAATATATCAACCCTGGTGTAAAGGTAAATCATTAAAATTTAAAGTTTTGTTTTTTTATTAGGGTGCTTGTGTATCCAGGCTTTATTTAGGTACTTGCACTTTGTGGTAGAATCAGTATAAATATATTTCAAAGAGTGGGGTCACTCCAGTGTTTTTTGTAGGCAGTTATAAATTAACTTCATTTGGACTTAACCAGCATATTCGAGAACGGTCCAAAAATATGCATTACCTTCTACTATTCTTAGCACATCGAAAAAATTAATAATTTTGTGGAAAAAATGTTATGTCTAATGAATTAATACTACAACCGTCAATTAGAACTCTAACATCCATCTCTTAACTATTATATATTTGTCGCACACAATACCATAATTTACGAAGGCACCTTCTAAAAGATTAATTCGATGCAATCCCTGCTCAGTGGGAAACCCGGTGATGAAGCGTAGGCAGGAGGAGGATTTCCGGGCGTGTCTAGTAGTAAGTGACCTTATTTAGAATATATTTGTACTGTGGTAGTATGTTTGTTTTAAATAAGAAAAAAAACTATGCCATATAACTATAAACTGTATTTTGAGAAAATAATAAATTTCTTACAAATATATTTTCATTTGCCTAAGTGTACATATGTAACATTTTTCAATATTTTGGTAACAAAGGCACAAAATTTTTTCTATAACATAGAAACTTATTATTAACACTAAAATTGTGCACGTTTTAACTCATGATAAAACTTCACACAAATAAAGATTTTCTACGATATTTTGAGTTTCAGATAAAAATTTTATAAACAGATATGACAATTATGCACATTTATATATTCCTCTTTATCGCTGAAAATCTTTAAAAATATAATTCAATCTACGAAAAAAGGTTTGCAATCGTGGTAAAAATTTACCACTCAACAAAATTCAAATAGAGTCAAATAATAATAAATAAAGTTCCAATTAAGATGAAAATTAGTGATTTAAAATATAACACTAGAATATTTACCAAGGTACCTCAGTTAAGAATAAATATACAGCATCTTTGTATCAAAAATCAATTCTAGTCATTAATTACAAAAATCGAAGAAACTTTAATCAAATAAATGACTGCTGTATATCTCACTAAAAAATACTAAAGAAACAGACATCCTGAAATAAGTAAACTAAAATTATTTATTTAATATATGGTAGATGAAGTGGAAATACAATGAAAAATAATCATTGTACTATGTGTAAAAAATTAATATATATTATTTTTCAAATATAATTCAGTACACTCCTTATACATACAAAAAGAATCACTTGTTTTTTATTTTATTAGCTTTTTTTTTGAAAATATTTATATAATCTATAAAAACTATACAATAAAAATATTTTTTTATTCTTTGCTCTAACTCTTTAAAAGTAAGAGATCACTACTTATTTCTAGATCGCAACATGTTTCTCCGTAGACTCTCCGTTTTTTGCTGAATCTTCTTCTTCAGGGTTTTCACTTTGACCGGGTCCTTTGTTTTTGGCATTTGTTTACTTGGTGACTGTTTTTTCACCAATGTGTTAGCGTTACTCCCTTTAACATAAAAATAACTAATGAGTATGTGGTCATACTAAAAATAGGAGCAGGCGATGTGATTTAGCCGAATATGCTTGAGTATATAATGAGTTCAGATACTATCCCTTCATCCCTGGATGGATAAACAAAGCAATGAGTGGGTGTTGAAATTATATGCTAACCATTGGCCAGTGAAGTAGCGTGACATAAAGGGATTCGTTTAAATTGATCTAGATGGCCAGCTGATGATCCAAACTAACCAACGAAGGCAATATGTCAAACGATAAGTGGGCATATTACAGGATGTAAACTAAATCCAACGAGAGAATGAACTTGCTTCGCGCATTGGCGATTAGCGTGGGGGGGTATAGCGAGCTACACAGGACCGTTATACACAAAATATGTATATGTCCTATCTACCGTAGGTCTCACCGTGTAGTAGGTTAATTAGGTGAAATAAATTTATCAGCGCCCTGTAATATAAAGTCTCAATATTCGTAAAACAAGACATTTATTGTTTAAAGGTAAGAACATTAAAAAAGGTACGTATCGGGTCAAGGCAAGGCGCCGACTAGTGATGGAAAATGCTCGAGCATTTATTTTTGGAGAACGCAAATTGAGCACAAACCAGAAGAAATGAAAAAATACGAGCATAAACTAGAAATTCCCGAGAATTTATTATGAGCATAGCCGAATTAGGCTATTTAACGTTTTTTGTTAATGCTTCTAATTTTTTTCATTTATTCTCAATATTCACGTGAATATTCTGATTTTTCTCAATAATCTCAAGAATATTCCCAATCTTCTCAATGTTCTCGAGAAGATTACCAGTTTTCTCAATATTTTCACCTTTATTAAAAAAACAACTATTTTATGTTAAATGGTTATAAAAAAGAGTAAATACAAATAAAATTCGATACAAGAGGAAAAGTTTGTAATCGGTAGAAACAAAGTAAGTACCTTTACGGTAACATATCGGCAATCGTCGTCTTTGTTTACTCTACATTTCAGATGATTACGACAGAAAGAAATAAATTCTGTGGTGCAGCGCCGGCCCGGCGGCCACCTGTGATTCTCGGGAAATAGGTCGCAAGTCGCAATATTGCCACTTTTACCTCTTAGCGGCAATTTGAACAATGTGTCTCGATTGTGCTTGGAGAACATTCGCGAAGTTTCAAATAAATTTGCGCGCACTCTCTCGGCCGAGCACATTGGAGCACATATTGAGCATTTTGCCGAGAATTTTCGAGCATATTCAAAGGAAAGTTCTCAATATGTGTTCCAAAATGCTCGGTCGGGAAAGTGCGCGTAAATTCATTTGAAGCTTAGCGAATGTTCTCCAAGCACAATCGAGAACGTTCCCTCATTTACAACACTAGCGCCGACCCTGGTCAACTGCTGACCCAATTACGAGGCAGGGGTTGAATAAGCAGAGATTTGACCGAAACAGACGAATTTTCGCCCGAGCGCAAGTCCATTCTCTCGTTGGATTTAGTTTAAATGTTATATTCCAAGATTTTACCTAAAAATATCTAAAATTCCCGGTTTTTCAGAATTTTTTATTAAACTCTTTGATTTCCAGGGTCAGTTTTGAAACTAGTCGAATTAACTTCACAGTTGCAAGTTTGCAGAAATCTCTACTACATTCAATATATTACTAATAACTTTTAAGCTACATAAAACTGGGCCAGTGAAGGTTATCATTTTGGAAAGTTTCCGAAAGAGAAACTTCCCGCAGGGAATATTTATTCCCTCATAAAGAACATTCAGAAATTTGAAATTTACTATTCTGGATATTTCGCAAAAAATATGTACCCTTTCATTTCCCATCCCATTTCAATTCCCTAAAGTTAGGTTAAGTTTTCATGTTTCATGTTTCTTAAACATGATGTTGGCACAATGTACCATACTTCAAGAGGAACCGAAAAAGAAATTCTTACCTGTTTCGTCTTCTATCCTATTTGTACTACTTCGTAAACTTCTGCACTGATCAAGCCCCTCCGAACTTGAACTATCTAAATTTCTCTTTGGAATTACCCTATTCTGAACAGACACTTTATTCTGTGGTTTACCTAACGTTTTTTCTTTAACGTTACTATCCACTTTATCTTTAGTTATTTTTGCGACACTCTGACTATCTACAGCTTTCTCGTTTGGCTTGGGTAGAACTTTAACATTTCTTTGGCGTTGCGATGCATTCTTCTTCGAATGCCTTTGGAATCGGCTACTCTTGGCAGTTAGGGCCTTGTTGCGAGCTTTGCCAACTTTTTTATCCTGATTTTTAGTTTCCTTTACTACAAGTTGTTCATTAGTACTTGTAGAGGGTTTATTCTCCAAAGCAGACCTTTTCACCGTCTCCAGAACCATTTGTATTTTTTTCTTCGTTATAGGTTTCTTTACCAAATTCTTCTTCTTCAGGTTGATATTTTTACTCTTTAATATCTTTTGAGCAAGGCTCAGCTTTGGCGGCGCATTTACGACATTTTTTCTGGCCAGATCAGCTTTTTCGGCCAACCTTTTTAGTTTCTCTTCAGCTTCAAAAGCTCTCCTTTCCTTTTCTACCATTTCCACTGCCTTTTTCTGATTATGATCTATCCTGATACTCTTTCTTGATTGCACTGTACTTTTATCAGTTTTATCCAAGTCCGACTTCCTTTTCGTAACCTGTAAAATAATAAGATTAGAAATTAATGCTGTAAAACTTGATAACGAGGAGATTCAATACAATGTGCAATTGAGCGGAATGAAGATTTTTTTTATACTGTATGTTTCAGGAAAAAAGACGAGCGTTCTTCTCCTATATTGACAATAAGATTTTTTCTAGAACCAAATTTGGTTCAGAAATATAGACTCAGTTCCATGTATGCTGGATGATAGAAATAGCAAAAAAATAGGTTGAGTGATGTTACCTTTGGACTTCCACCATTTTCATTAGATTTACTCTTCGCGGGATTTTCATTTTTCCCCTTTTTTGCACTTCTCAGGTTATGTCTATTATTTTTGCTTGTACTATCCAGCTCCCCTTCATCATCACAGGTACTATCTACTTCAATATTACTTGAAGAAATCTCATTACACTGAATGTTATCGTCCACACTCTTAGAATCCTTTAGATTCTCTTTACCGTTGTCCGTTCCGTTATTACTAGTTCTAGGTATGGGTTCCCTAGGGTCAAAACTTGTGCTCTCCCTAGGTTTCGGTAAAAAATTTCTCTCCTTTAAAGGAAAGCTTGAGGTAAGGTCACTTGAGGAAACTGGAGTGGTTTCTGGGGTACTTGTAGAACACTCAGTTTTGTTTTCTTCTTTATCGGCGTTGTTGTTGTCGACAGTAGAAGGAGCTTCGGTGAGTATGGGAGCAATAGGCATCGGCTCTGGAACCCTTTCTAAGATGGTTTGAGCAGGGTCTCCGCTAGTTTCTTCTAACGGGGGGTTATCACAATTGATCGTGCTGTTTTCCTGAGGATTATTGCCATCGAATCGGGTCATTATCCTTAAACCTGAAACATAACGAATATATCAAGTAATTTCTCCTATTTGCATTGTAAAATACGAGTTAATTTAATTTTTTAGTACTTCATTACTAAGAAAGTGATACAGAAATTGGATATTCTGTTTCCTCTACACTTATCCAAGGTTTTTTCTATAGTTATCTGATTAGAACATGTTTTAAACTAATTAAGACTTCTAACAGCATTACTATATATATACTTGTCGGCTAAAATAATAGGCAGTGACTCATGATCTAATTCGATACAGAATAGGGACGAAGTGTAAATAATTAATACATAGCGGCACAAACGTTTGCACATAGAAAAGTGATGCCGCTTATGCATTACTATTGAACAGAACTATAAATTGTCTGTTCCATGGTGGTTCCATGCTTCTCTATTCGATGCCACCATAATTCTTTATGTCGGATATAGTTCCGTCTTTGTTTAACGGGTTAAAAAACGAAGAGCGAGATATGCAACCTATGCAACAAAAGTTAAGAGTGTTTAGAAGATCGGACATGCGCATTTCACACACATCCAAGTAGTTTATCACAGCCTGACATAAGCGTAGTACGCGGGAAATGCTGTAATTTGTGTCTGGACTGCATATACTAATTGTTGAACTTGGTGATGTGTTTACTTAGTTTATTTAGTGTTCGAAGAAAAGTATTATGGAAGCAATCGCGGGGAGTAGTGGATTAGCGTAAACGATCTCATCTGACAAGCGAGGAAATTCGTATGATAAAAAATTTCTATGAGGGATTAAAAGCGCGTGATAAAAATTTAAGTGTAGTGGATGCGGCGGAACTGTGTAGTGAATTAACAAAAGTCTCCGTTCGTAGTGTATTTCGTGCAATAAAATATGGAGACACAGACGCAAAGAAGAAGAACCATACCATATTATGTAGAGTAATAAAAAAAATCGGTATAAATATATTTCACAGTATAAATTATACTTAAATAAACTTGATAATGAATTTTGTTCACATATTACGATGAAAAAAAATGTACAAACCTCTCTCCGGTAAATTCTTCTTCCTGTCCTTCAGCACCTGAGCCCTGGGAGGTCCAGGCGGATCCAGCATCAGCGTAACCACGGACGTGTTGTCGGCACGCATCTTTGTTGCATGCCACCTCTCCAGCGCCCGCTCCACCAGCAGCTTGCTCGGATTCAGCCAAGTTTTATAAGTGGAGTCGCTAAGAGCGGCATTTTCATTATGGCGTTCCGCCTGCTGCACGATGTGCACCGCCATCATGGGGCTCAGCATATTGTACAGCCCATCGGTGCCGAAGATGAGACAGCGGTGGACATTCGTGTCAATTTTTAAGACCGAGCAGTCGGGATCGGGTGATACGATGAACTGGTTGATCTGAGAGTTGTACGACCAGAGATCGCCAAGGCTGCGGGCCACCGCTAAGAAAGGGATCTCGTCGATGGGGGTGGAGCGCCGGACTGGGCCCTGGTGGCCTATTTTCGGTCTGTTCCATACAACTCGTGGCACACCTATTGCAGAGCCGTACATTAATTAAAGGCACATTTTTAAAACAGAATATCTGAAAGTAATGTTTACTTGTGTATTGTGTAGTTTCTTAAAAATAGTTATATGGGTTGATATGATAAAAAATTGAATAGCGTGTCATGGTTAGCTGCTGCTGCTCTCCCTATTCTCAATTCATTATTGTATTTTCATACATAATTTAAGAACAGGATGTGTATTACCTACTTCTAAGAAGATAACCTTTGCCAGTAGTTAATTTTTGATATTTTTTACTTCTCTTTTATTTGATTTTTGAACTTTAAATTTTCAACCTGACCTGTATTTGTAACCTGAATATATTGTCATATATTTTGTCACAGAAAAATACCTAAGAAATAAGGAAGTTGAAAAAATGAATGACTAAAAGGTAAATTGCAAATGTTCTTGCCCATAACATCTTTTTGTGAATCAGAATGGAAACATAATGCCTTATCTAAATAAAACAAAAGTTCCAGGTAAAGCTTCCTATTCATGTCTCTAATTTGTGTTGATTCTAACAGACACAAATAGATTATGAGACACATAGCGGTTTAATTTAACTTATAAAACTTGCATAGTATAAATATTCTATAGATCGCTACAAATAAAGTAGAAACATATGTACAAAAACTCTGGTTATTTATAGTGATTCTGTTTTCCATTAAGTTCTTGCAATTCATTAAATAAAATGTCAGTGAAGCATGAAATTTAAGAAAGTTTGTGCATAAAATAGACACATTTAAATAATACTAAAAAAAGAAGGGTAATTTTGTGGAGGATGTTGTAGTTTAACGACAACAGGAAACTAATAAAACAATTTATATAACTAATGGCATGTTTTTGCGATATTTTAGAGCTAATCTGAATTTATCTCGACTACAAATACCAGGAAAGTGATTCAACCATAAATGATAAAATAGATTAAACAATAATGGAACTAGATAAAGCTACATGCTTTATGACAATAGCAAAAGCTTTTCCTTTCTAGCAGGTGCATGCGATAAAGAATCGAAATAACTGCTACTGGTATTTTTATTTATTGGGCTGTAGTAGATTATGTGCTGCTAATATAATCAACACATACCAGATTTTGATACAACTTTTCCGCCACATTGTTCAATGCGAGTCATCTCCTCGGAATTTTCAGGCTTATGGTCTCTTGTGAGAGGTTTTGCTTTCCACTCTGAGCAGCCTGGTTCTTGGTAACCTAAAAATGTTGATTACTAGTAATCTAATTCTATTGTACCTAATTATAATTTTTTAATAGTGAACATAACCTACCTACTGCCATATTTCCATATAAATAAAGAAAAATCTTAACATCACCAAATTTTAAATTTAGATGTAATTGTTTTCTTAGATAAAGTTATATTAAGAACTGGTGATCAGTAGAAAACATAGATTTCCTCTTTTCCTTGAATGTAAACCTTACCAAGTATTATTCCTGAATCCCCAACATGTCCAATATAAATTTTTCCTCGTCTAATAAATGCTACACTTGCCGTAGTTCCAGCAGTACTAGGCAAACCAGATGCAGTACGAGGCCATTTTTCTACAAAATAAAATTCATGTAGGCAATTTAGTGCCAATAGATTAACCACATCGGTCTAAGAATTTTCTTAAATTGATTAAAATAGGCATATTAATTAGATAATATAGCAAAAGATATCAACAGTTCTTCTTAAAGAAGCATATTTTCTTTTATTGTTCGACAGCTCAGATATACAAAATGTAAATATTGTGTGAACAATGAATGTCTTTAAACCTTGGAAAATTGAGGGTTTGAAATGTACTTATATACTTTCAAACTAATTTTCTATAAACCTGTAGCTACCTTGTTCTTTCCACATAGCATAGTGTGTGGCAATGTAACCGTCTTTGATAGCACGAAGTACATCTTCATCATAGTCTGACCAAAAGTTTTTGTGTTTTATAATTGTTTCCATAAGATGCTCTTTGGCGAAGGCTGCAGCTTCTGCGCCACCATGGCCATCATAAATACCAAAAAACGCATATTCCAAATCCTTTTCATCCTCTGTTTGTTGATAAGCCACAGAGAAGAAGTCTTCCATATATTTTCTTCCCCCTTGGCGGCAGTGCCCTGTGACACGCAAATTTACGCCTATAGATGCAGGCATTCTATTTGGCGTTACATATAAATTGTTAACTAATAATCAATATGCAATATTTCACACTAATAAACACATTTATATTGTTTTTATTTATTCAAATTTCTCGCAATGGCGTAACTGTCATTTATGACTTTATAAGTGTGTCAAATACTACGACGTATACAATTCAGGATAGCATATCTTTGAGACTCAAATACCTAATATAAAACAAGGATAACTCATTCACGTAGGTGATTGCTAAGTTCATATCATTACGACCTCTTCAGCGCTATCTAGAGGCAATTACGTAATCTATTAAACAGGCGGCAAATTTAAAATTAATTGTGTGTGCATAAGCTAAAGCCAGTTCCAGACGTACAGAAATATCCTCGCGAAGGCCCTGATTACTTCTCTAAGGATACTGTCAAAAATATTCTGCCAAGGTAGTAGAAGAATAGTGTTACGGAAGCTCACCTACCTTGCTAGTGAATCTGCCTGTTTTGTTAATTCATTTCTTATTGTTTATAAATTAATAATTGTAAAATCTTTAGGTTGACGTTTCTAATCTAGAATTTTCATTTAAGTCATAGAATCGTTCCATTAGGTTCCGGAATCCAAAAGGAAGCTCCTGAATATTCCAGAAGTTTGAAAAATATATAAATACTCGTGATTTCAAGAGGACGGGGAGTTTTTAATCGAAAGCGTGAGCGCGTTAAGTCGAAACGTCAAACTAAGGAATTTGTGTTGACAGTTGTGAAAAAGAGTTGAAGTTTGTATCTAGTGACAATAAAGATTTGTGTTGTTTTGTCGAGCAAGCTGGTTTAATCTGTTTGGAGGTTAGCCAAACGTTACATTTGGTGTCAGAAGTGGGACGTTCCACGACGTGAAACGTTCGAGGATTAAAAAAAAAAAAAAAAAAAAAAAGATCAAATAGTAAGTGTATGCCAGTTACCAGATCGAAATCGATAAAAATGGAAGAGACCTTGACACAATTAATGGAAATGATGAAGGAGATAAAAAACGAAATGAAGAATAACCAAGAAGAACTGAAGAACAGTCAAGAAGAACTAAAGAACAGTCAAGATGAATTAAAAAACGAAATGAAGAATAACCAAGAAGAACTGAAGAACAGTCAAGAAGAACTGAAGAACAGCCAAGAAGAACTAAAGAACAGTTTAGAAGAAAGCAATAAAAAGTTAGAAGAGCTAATGAAAGAAAAATTCAAAGATTTTGAAGAAACTGTAGAGGAAGAAATAAATCAATTGAGGAATAGTATGCAAGACGAAGTCCAAATTGTAAAAGAAAGTGTGAGTACGCTGAGGTGTGAAGTCGAAGAGAGAGTCAACGAAATGCAGAAAGTCAACAGTACGTTGAAGTGTGAAGTCGAAGAGATGCAGAAAGAAGTCATCCGAAAATTCACACAGCTGTCCACGACAGGAGTTATTAAAGTTGAAAGTAATCCTGCATCTTCGAGGGTCAAGCCACCAACATTTGATGGAAAGGTACCATGGAGCACATACTTAAAGCAATTTGAGGCGGCTGCCATGGCAAATAACTGGTCCGAAGGTGAAAAGGCGATATCGTTAACTGTAGCTCTAAGAGGTGAGGCTATGGAAATCTTAAGAACGATGCCTGAGCAGAACAAAACCGATTATGAAATGCTGAAAAGTGCTCTCGAAATGAGGTATGGTGAAGCCCACATGCAACATGTTTACCAGGCTCAATTAAAGGGTAGAAGACAACGATTCGAAGAAAATATTCAGCAATATGAGGCCGACATAGCCCGGATGGTGAAGCTAGCTTACCCCACTGCCCCTGTAGAGTTCCAAGAGCAATTAGCTGTAAGTAGCTTCATAGATGGACTGCGAGACTCTGAAATCAGTCAGGCGTTGAGGTTAGCCAGAAACAAAACCATTTCCGAAGCTTTGGCGCAGGCGTTAGAAATTGAAGCTGCTCAACAAGCATCCAGACGGGGTCAAGGCAGAGCAAGGCTAATTAAATATCAGCCAGCCGACTATCGAAGTAATGACAAAAATGTGGAGGTATTGCTGAAAAATTTTCAAGATTTATTGAACAATTTCCAAACCGAACGGAATCATACCGACTCTGCTACATTTAGCAGACGTAGATCCATACGATGCTGGAATTGCGGGGACGAAGGGCATCTCAGGAATCGATGCCCTAAAAACACATCAGAACAGGACCAGGGAAACGCCAATTAGCCAGCTTTGAGGGGCGAAAGCTGGTGAGGTGCTACCAAGCCCCACCAACCATGAAGATCAAGGTTACCCGGCTGCACAACAACAGCAACAGCTTGGTAGTACCAGGGCGAATATGCGGCCGGGAATGCGAAATGGTCCTTGATACTGGCTCAAGTCACACCATAGTAAGGCCAGACATCGTAGCCCATTGTAGAATTCAGAAGCCAGACAGAAACTTCATTTTGGAAACAGCAAACGGGGAAGTCATACCAGTAAAAGGCCTCCATGTGGCAAACATCTGTTTAGGAACAAATACATTCCAACAAGACATCCTTGTAGCCGACATCACCGATGACGTCATTCTTGGTCTGAATATCATGACTGAGCATAATTTTATCCTGGATCTTCCTCAGAGACTACTAAAGACCAAAGGTGAAGAAATTTTAATGCATTATCCTGAAGTGAGAAATCTACCGATTAAAACCGTTAAAGCATTAGAAGACATTATTCTACCGGCGGCATCAGAAGTAACTATTGAGGCAATTTGTAACAGTTCGGCGGCTTTTGAAGAAACAGTAATTGTGGAACCAGAACCGGAGAGCAATCTTTTCAAAAGAGGAATTTTAATAGGAAAGACTCTAACACAAAAGAAGAACGACTCAGTGTTGGTGAGAATGTTAAATCTGAAAGACTACCCACAGGAAGTGAAGAAAGGAGAATCCTTGGGAGTTTGTCAGATAGTCGATGTGGTTTTCAAGAATGTAGAATCATCAACAGCACGCGGTGACTCTCGAATACTGCCGGAAATTCTGCAAAACCTTGTTAACCGATCCACGTTATCATTGCCATCGGAGGACGTTCATAAAGTAGAAGAATTATTAAGACAATACCAAGATGTATTCTCACTAACTGAGAACGATGTAGGAAGAACTGACCTAGTTCAACACCGCATAAATACCAGCGGCACCGCTCCAATTAAGCAAGCCCCACGAAGAATTCCATTGGCCAAACAAGAAGAAGTATCGAAATTGTTGAGCGAGATGCAACAACAGGGAGTCATTGAACCATCGCAAAGTCCATGGACCTCTCCAGTAGTTTTGGTGACGAAGAAAGACGGTTCTACTAGATTTTGTGTTGACTACCGAAGATTAAATGATGTCACCAAGAAGGACAGTTATCCGTTGCCAAGAATAGACGACACTCTGGACACATTATCTGGATCTCAATGGTTTTCTACTTTAGACCTGAAAAGTGGCTACTGGCAAGTCCAACTTCATGCGGACGACAAAGAAAAGACAGCTTTTTCCATTGGGACAGGTTTGTGGCAATTCAACGTTATGCCGTTTGGGCTTTGTAACGCGCCAGCCACGTTTGAAAGACTGATGGAAACAATTCTCCGTGGAATGACGTGGAAAACCTGTCTAGTCTATCTTGACGATGTGATAATACTTGGCAAAAACTTTGAAGATCATTTAAAGAATGTACAGGAAGTCTTGCAAAAGTTAAGAGAAGCCCAACTGAAGCTAAGTCCCAAGAAATGCATGCTCTTCCAAAAAGAAGTCAGGTATTTAGGACACATTATTTCTGCAGATGGAGTCAAGACTGATCCGGAGAAAACTGAAACCATTTGGAAATGGCCAGTGCCGAGAGACAAACATGAGTTAAGGAGTTTTCTGGGACTTTGCACATACTATCGGAAGTTTGTGAAAAATTTTGCCGATATCGCCAAACCTCTGCATCGACTTACCGAAAATAGCCAACCATTTATGTGGACGCAACAGTGTCAGGAAGCTTTTCAGAAGCTTAAAGGCGCCCTGTGTTCTCCCCCGATCCTGTCATATCCAATTCCTGGAAAGAAGTTCATCGTAGACACTGACGCCAGCAATACTGGAATTGGAGGGGTACTATCGCAAGTAGAGGAAGGACAAGAGAAAGTGATTGCCTACTTTAGTAAAGTTCTTTCCAAGCAAGAGATGAACTACTGTGTGACTAGGAGAGAGTTACTTGCCATTGTCAAAACAGTGGAGCATTTTCACAAGTATCTCTATGGTCAGCCGTTCATTTTGAGAACCGACCATGCTTCATTGAAGTGGCTCCTGCAATTCAAGAACCCGGAAGGCCAAGTGGCAAGATGGCTTCAACGTTTGCAAGAGTACGACTTCAAAATTGAACACCGAAGAGGACAGAGCCATCGCAACGCTGACGCTTTATCCAGAAGGCCATGCCTTCCTGATTGTAGATATTGCTTGCGACAGGAAGCAAGGGAACAGGACGATTTTCATTGCCGAAGAATTAGCATCCAAGGCCCAGAACATTGGGATAGTAGAAGCCTTGCTAAAGAACAGAGTGAAGATCCAGAGTTTGGCTCAATTTTCCAATGGAAAATAAATAAAATGGATAGACCTGATTGGCAGGATATTTCCAATAAATCTCCATCTCTGAAAAGTTACTGGGCATTATGGGACTCCCTAGTTGTAGAAAATGGCCTACTAAAAAGAGTATGGGAGAGTCCGGACGGCAAAGAAAGGAACTACCAGACTGTATTACCTAGGACAAGAGTTCCAGAAGTTCTCCAAGCGGTTCATAGTGGCGTTGGTGGTGGAAATTTTGGAATCAATAAGACTTTGAACAAGGTCAGAGAGCGATTCTACTGGCTTGGGAGTCGTTCCGATGTGGAAGAATGGTGCCGGCGTTGTGAAACCTGCGCCTCTAGTAAGGGACCAATGACTCGAAGTCGCGGCCAGATGAAGCAGTATAATGTCGGTGCTCCATTTGAAAGAATAGCTATTGACATAGCTGGCCCATTTCCTCGAAGTGACTCTGGCAATCGTTATATCTTGGTAGCTATGGACTACTTCAGCAAGTGGCCAGAAATATATCCTATACCTAATCAGGAAGCAGTCACCGTAGCAGAGGTCCTATTTGAAAACTGGATATGCCGTTATGGAGTTCCGAGGGAAATCCATTCTGACCAAGGACGGAACTTCGAATCTGAGGTATTTCAGAATGTTTGTCAACTACTAGGTATCTCGAAAACTAGAACAACACCTCTTCATCCACAATCAGATGGAATGGTCGAGAGATTCAATCGAACCATTGAAAATTTCCTGAAAACTGCCGTGAATGAAAAGCAGACCAACTGGGACACCTGCCTTCCTCCATTTCTCTTAGCCTATAGAGCGGCAGTTCACGAAACCACTGGTAAAACACCAGCCAGTGTGATTTTTGGCAACGAATTACGTCTACCGATAGACCTCATTGCAAATAGACCAGAACATCAGGAAAATATCAGTGACTATCTCCGCCACCTGAAAGATCGAATAAAGTTGGTACATGAGGAGGTACGAGAAAAGCTGAGAATGGAAAGTGACAGAATGAAGACCCGTTACGACTTACGTGCCAACAGTAGTGGGTTTCATGAAAATGATAAAGTTTGGCTGTACAACCCAAAGAGGACTAAGGGCAAATCACCTAAATTACAGAGATCTTGGGAAGGCCCTTATTCGATTGTGACCAGGTTAAACGATGTCGTGTATAGGATCCAAAGAAATCCTCAATCTAAAATGAAGATTGTTCACATAGATCGACTGACGCCTTATCAAGAACACCATGCGGACAATGGAGTAACCTGATCGAGACGATCAGTTCTGAGAGGGGAGCAGTGTTACGGAAGCTCACCTACCTTGCTAGTGAATCTGCCTGTTTTGTTAATTCATTTCTTATTGTTTATAAATTAATAATTGTAAAATCTTTAGGTTGACGTTTCTAATCTAGAATTTTCATTTAAGTCATAGAATCGTTCCATTAGGTTCCGGAATCCAAAAGGAAGCTCCTGAATATTCCAGAAGTTTGAAAAATATATAAATACTCGTGATTTCAAGAGGACGGGGAGTTTTTAATCGAAAGCGTGAGCGCGTTAAGTCGAAACGTCAAACTAAGGAATTTGTGTTGACAGTTGTGAAAAAGAGTTGAAGTTTGTATCTAGTGACAATAAAGATTTGTGTTGTTTTGTCGAGCAAGCTGGTTTAATCTGTTTGGAGGTTAGCCAAACGTTACAATATGCAAATATTTATATAAAAAGATAGGAACAATGGTTTTCTTTTTTACTATGGTTTATAAGCCCTATTATAACCCTTTGAAAACAAGAACTAAAAACACTTTTAGTTCAACCGGTTCTTACTAACTGTACTCTGTGACTCTACTTTAATTATATAATCACAATCTACACATGGTTTTTCTAGGTTCGCTTATATATAAATGTTGAGTTAGCTACATAAGCTGAAGTATTTTATTTTTATTTACCAAATTTATCAAACGTTATCTGATTATCACATGGTTCAGCTAAGGGCCATACCTACTTATATCATATATTATATCAATATACCGTAGTAAATGTACGGTAAATAATATTTATTCAGTCATAGGATTTTTGGAAAACCCCCTTGAAAACCTATGACACACTTTTTTTGGGCATATCTCCCTTATTATTAGAGATAGACCCATAAAAACTTATATGACCGTATTCGTGTGTAAATATGTAAAACAGTAGGTAGTGGGTGTTCTATTTAAAATATTAAAGTTTATATGACGTAGCTTCATTGAGTCGTCCTGTAAAAAATTTAACAATATGTAAAACAAATCCAAAAATAAAAGAAAATCGACGTGCCCGCGCGATTTTTCAAAAACTTTACCATTTTCAAAATAATGAACTTATGCGGGACTTTATGAACTCTATTTTTATATGTGATTGAGTAACATTTGTAAATATATCATAGACGAGTTACTCTCGATGTTAAAATTGACTTATTATTAATAATTAAATGATTCTCTTTGTTAATATATATATAATCAATTTATTTAAACAAATAGCAACAAAGAGACATAACAAATAAATAATTAATCTACTTCTAACTTTTTGAATGTCCCTTCTACTCCAAAAACATCGCTCATATTTTTTGGTTTTCCTGGTCTTCTTGATTCATTAACAACTTGCGAATCTTGAAACTCGAACAATTCCTTATTGTCATTTAACTGGGCTTTAAACTTTTCTGTAAAAATAAAAAAATGTAACCAAATAAATACTTATATTCCTTTTTAATCTAATAAATCACAGATATAGATAAACGCCTCCCTTACTAACTAACCCTATACAGGAGGCCAAAGCCCAAGGGCAGATTTAGGTTTTCAACATGGTGGGGGATCTCAAAGAATCACATTTTTTAGAAATGTTGTCAATAACCTGTGCATTTAGATAGGTACGTTTTTCTTTGGACAAACATGAAATAGCAAATAGAAGCGTTTAATAAAACATCCTTAAGTACGTTTATATATTTTTTAACTAATTACGTTTTTGCTTTTTGCTAGTGTAAAATTTGAATTCATGGGGCGGGGGGCAATTACCCTATTACCCCCTCCGTAAATCCGCCCTTGCAAAAGCCAGTCCTTCCTGTAGTGACCCATATTTATTTAGGTAGGCAGTATAGGTACTAAATTGTTATGCTTATAAATTGTAAGTACCTACCCAAATCTTACTGTTATGTGTACTGTTTTAGTTTGGAAATAAATATTAAATATTATTATTATTATACTTGTGTTATTAAAGAACCAACCTTGCAAGATTGCTATAGTTTCACAGGAACCACCATAGTCCTGGGGTAGAAGATCCTTCGGAACGTGATTATACAGACTGTCCATAGTTGCATGCAAGTATAACTGAAAAATAGAAAAATAAAGTATGATAATGGGTAGGTATGAGAATAAAATACTAATGTGAAAAAATGATAATTGAGAGACCCACTGCAGGCGGGTGCATGGGCGCACTACGGGGAAGGAGCTTTGGGACTGTAGCCTAGGGACTGCCCTAAGATCAATATAATGTATCAAATAATATCAGTTATTTATTCACAATTAACATATACATATAAATTTATATGTTATTTTATATGTTACATATATATATATATATATATATATTTTATATGTAACAATATTCTATAAACATGTCTGTGTTGCACCGCATGTAGCCAAGCCTTAACCCAATAGGTGTGTGTTATTACCTTAATGTGTTTCTCGAGTAACCCCAGAGATGGCAGTAATGAACCGAAGTTTCCAGAAGGGACGATCAACTCCTCTCTGTAGATTACAATAATATTTTTTTTGTACACTTACATGCACACAGTTTGTTAATTTCTATTTCGTAGCATCATTAAAAACCTATTAAAACTGTAGCAAATTTATTCTTGTTACATATATAAAAAGTTATTTTACAAACTCCATAATATGTACATTCCTAAATAAAACGACGGTAGGAAGTAGATTATCACTGTGTTAAGTACAACAAAATTACACAAATTGGACCGTTTGTAATGAAATTTGAAAACGTTAAGAATGTTTTGAGTTTTGGCACATCTGATTTGATTTTAAGTTCAAATTTCTATCGCAAGAGGACACATTCTACATTTGGGATATTTTCTATTGGCCTGCTTTCATTCTCCTATGATCTACCTCCTCCTCACTATATACCAATAATCCCCCTAACAGCTATCTTCGCCACATGCTTTTACTCTCCAACTTTTTCAATGAGTAGGTATACGGCCCCCTCCAAACAAAAAAATTGGGTACGCTTGTGGCTGAGTGCGTAGATGTCTTCATTTTATTATTGTACCCTTTATCGAAAATACTAGCTACTTATTTATAAACAGGGGGCATAAAGAAACCATATAGTTAGATACTTTTATGCAGAAGGCTATACTTACTGAATCAAGAAGTTCCTTTTTCATGAAGGGCTTCATTAATGCAAGAATTTTGTCCATAAAAGGGACAATATTAAAGAATTCTAAACTCTTTAGTCTAATGGGCATTGCTTCCTGAAAATAATTAACACAGTACTAGAGTACAGTTAATAAATAAATAAAAACGTAGGACGTATGCATATAAATAATATAACATAGATATATAGAGAAAAATAAACAAATATTGAATTTATCGAGTAGCTAAATAATATGACAGCCATCAATTCAAAGGTACAACAAATTCGTGCAAATACGTAAAAAAAAACGAAGTTTTAATCTAACCCAAATTTTAATTTCACTATATGTAGGTATAGGGATTATCACAACTTGAAGATTACCTACACACAAAAATTAAATTTACAAATCACGGTTATTTCCATTTTTGAATGAACAAATTTGTGTAAATGATATTTTGGTTATGAAAATCACCCGCATAGTGATATTCATATCCTGAAAATAATTTAAATACCTTCACGCCCATCAGTAGGTACCTCATATACAGTCGAAAGTCGGAACATATCGCGGTATATAATTTTTTTGATATCAAAACTCCACATTTGGTTTTTAATATGCAATAAGGAATAAGATGAGAATGAGATCAATAAGATGAGAACATACGGTGTCTTCCATGTATAATTATTAAAATGAAGTTAAGAGGGATACATTTATAACGGAACAACATATAACAAACCTCATATACGAGGTTTTACTTCTATAAAATATATGTAGTAAGCAGCATTGGTTTGAAAAAGCATCAAGTATAGTGATGACCCACTAATTGAACCTACAATTGAATGGTTAATTTATTAATATGGTTAAATGTGCAACATTACAAAGAATTTTATAAATAATGCATGTAAAATAGACTCATATTCGTAGGTATTCTGCAATATTGTGTAGTATTAAATTGCCTGTCCCTATATCTGCAATTTTATTAAATTATTAATAATCAATACATATTATAATAACAAATGTTCTATTCACCCAAAGAGGAACAAAGGAACGAACGATTTTCCAGGTCCTTTGATGTAGGCAATTATTTGATATGCAATTCAGTTCCATATAAAATCAGAAACAGTACTTAATACTATGCTGCCTGTTTAATATTATAATATGAATTACCTGTAAGTAGTAGAAAAACTTTTTCATAACTACTACACTGAGTTTTAATAAATGCCCAAAGACAATTCCTTTCATATCAACGAGTATTACCATTCCCTTCTTGGGTCCATCCTGGTGAAGTCTTGCCAAAGTTAGCATGTCAAAACAACGAATCTGCAAAGGGTAATTGAAGAGGTCTGGATTCGAGTTCACAATCTTCATGAAGATGACTGAGTAACCACTAGGCGTCAATTTTGGCAGTAAAGAAACTACCCTGCAAAAAAAAGGATTGGTATTGTACTATTTATTATTACACTGTTACAAAATGCAAAATTTATCCATATTTCCTGGACGTCACACCGGTACTTATCGAATTTCCCTCGTACACTTGAATATGCGTTACTTATTGAACTGCCCTGTTATATGGATAATTCATAAATGGTCTATGGAAGTTTCTACAAGCTTATTCTAGAAGCCTAGGTATCCTCTGTAAAGATCGCAACATGCAAGTGAGTGAATTAGTGACCGGAGTTAATCAGACAACGATCGAGAGCAAACGATCAAAGCCCAAGTGGAAATACTTCAATTATCGAAGTGTTTTTGCAGTGTAATTAATTTCTATCGTCGACGAAGTGTTTCAATGCGTCTTAAAAGTTGAATAAACTTTCTGTTGTAAAAAACTCTGATGTCTTAAATTCAAGCCAGTTTGTCTGGTTTCACATGGGAATATACGTAGATACTACCTTTGACATTTTAACTATACTACCTACTAACTACTTTGAAACGAATAATTTTTTTTTCAGTTTGAGCTATTCTTGAGAAGATAAATGAGTGCTAATCCTTCTATTGAAGACGTAGAAACCTTTTAAAGGAGAATTAAACATAAAACGTTTTTGTCAACTAATTAAATTGAAACTATATTGTTTTTATATATGTAGGTATATATTTGACTTTAATATGTTTCTGTGAAGAAAGTGTATGTTAAAGTCGAGGTTAAAGTTGATCATTAGACCAAAAATACTGAAAATTACTGTATTTGTATTTTTTTCGAAAAGAGTTATTTGAAAAAGTTGTTTAAAAGTTACTCCTGCCAAAATGCAAATGTTCAAATGTAGCGCTTTTAGACTCTAAATCAAGAGTAAAGTATTTTTTTTTAATTAAGTATAAAGTATTTAAAGTATTATATATACAGTCAATGTTTTTATTGTGCGAAAACTTCAACAGGATGTTGAGAGAAAGGGTAAAAAAGTTGTCGGGAAATGCTTCCTTGCCTGGATGTAGGGTGTCAAAATTTTCTCTGTTTTCATTTCGAAGATGGTCAAAAAATAATATATTTATTTAATTTAATACAATACAATACAATAATACAATAAATACAATTACAATTTAATACAATTAGAGTTTCACAGAACAAGTATTCTGCACCTAGATGCTTTCACATCTGTATGTGCAGATGTTATTGTCGCCCAGTTATTTTCCAGCTATTGTCGGCCAAAAAGTATGATATCAGGAAAGTAAGCTACAGTATCTTTGGTGGGTTAAGAAATCGTACATATTGGGCTGACTAATTCTCCTATGATCGAAAACCTTTTAACCTCTGTATATTGAATACCTTTTTCAGTTTCAGACGACTTTTAATTCAGTAATTGCCACTGACAGTTATTGATAAAAAGTTACTCATTTTTGGGCATCTATCACTTAGCTTAATATCTAATGGTAAACAATACTTATAGGGCAGTCATTTAAGACATCGTAGGTCGCAAAAAATTGCAGAGTTCTGATTTTTTGGAATGTTGTTAGGATAGATACCAATAGTGTAAAACTAAGTTTGTAGCTTCGAAAGATCTGTGCTAACTGCGTGGTGCTCGAAAAACATTTTTTTTTTTACTTTTTTCAGTTTTTGGCTTATAACTTCTAAATGGTGCATCCTATGGAAAAGGACCTGCCTGAATACTTCTCCCTTAGCCATGGCCGAGTCGGATGAAGAAGATGACGTCAACGACCCTTTACCATTAGTATCTAGTAGTAGATCTAATCAGACAACAGAGGAGTCTTCGAACCCCCAAGAAGAGCCGTCTGACGAACCCGGGCCTTCCAAAAGAACACGACTGTCTCGCTAAGTGCGTAAAGGTAAGCCTAATATTACATATCCTTCGTTGTAATTTATTATAAAATTGATTCGACAATAAATACTAATTTACATTGTGTTCTGTATTTTTGTCGCAGGAGTCAGCTGAGGTCTCCCGCCATCACTTCACGTTCAACATTTCACGTCCAAGGTCCCCCCAAACTACCAAAATATTTTTTATACAGTTTTGATATAATTTTGATAAATTTATACATTATTTTAATTGAACTCAATTTCATTTTGCATGATATAAAACCATTTTCCACTGAGTTGTCTTTCTTATCCTTTACAAAAGTCCTGCAATTCGTCAGGCTCCATTTCTTGAATGATCCCATTTTCCTTAATTTTTTGTTATTTCCTGATACCAAGGGAACTATTGGACCTACAATGTTCCGCATATGTTTAAATTAAAGCTAAATAACTGCTGTACAACTTCATTTCCGGTGACTTTCCTCGTAGGCTGAGTATTTTAGCCGATATTCGGCTCGGAAGACGGCGGACAACAATTTCGAATTTTTTGGGAAAAATGGACAATTTTTGAAGTGCTGTATCTCGGGACATATTAGACCTATGAAGGTTGCACTCAAATTGTAGTAAATTTTGTCTACTTTAAAATTGAATAGGACGACTTTTTCCGTAGGATGTACCATTTAGTAGTTATAAGCCAAAAACTGAAGAAAGTCCGAAAAAAAAGGTTTTTCGAGCACCACGCAGTTAGCACAGGTCTTTCGAAGCTGCAAGCTTTACACTATTGGTATCTATCCTAACAACATTCCAAAAAATCAGAAATCTGCAATTTTTTGCGACCTAACGCGATTTTTGTGCCTACGGTGACTGGCCTATTAATCATAAACTAGATCTAGGTATTAGGTACCTAATATACAACAGACCTCGTACTTACATTATATTTATTGCTGTTTTCAGCTGAGGATCATCAGGGTTTCTGTTTCCAAAAATATCTGGGCACAACGTTTTTACTGTGAAATAATTGTCTATGGTTGTCTTGGTCGTTTCATTGCTGTAGTAGCAGCTTTGGAGAAATAAAGCTACTTGCAGTTCTAAAAATAAGAAATATTTATTGTTTTCTACTTAGGTGTATGCAGGTAATTCTCTGTAATATTCCATGTGCGCGCGGCGGGGGAAATGCAAGCCAGAACAGGGTATGCCGGTGAAACATAATAAAAATGATTGCGGTCAATCAGCCGTAAATAATTGATAATTGGAAACCGAGTTACATATGCTATATGATATGAACCACTGCTGTTAAGGGATACTCAACCTGAGGATATTTTATTGTGTGTTTTCAGTTGTTGGTGTTTTTTGTTAGCATAACTATTTCTAAATTAACTTCTTATAAACGACTGATTTCGCACCACGTTAAAAAGTTTTTATGGTAATTTACAGATTTAAAATATGATATGGCTCTCAGGTGATATGTTTGTGTACCTATAAAAAAAGTTTGTTATATTGAGCCAGATCGTTGGTATGTAAGGCATATTGACAGTGGAACAACAATTATATATTTGAAAAGTGGACAAAAATCTTATTCTGAATTTTAGGTCAATTTAATTTTTATGTTTAGTACTTGAAAAAGAACTCTTTCTTCAGTTTTACTAAAATTCTTACGAGGAAATTACTGGTATTTAACATTTGTGCGCGACAGATTTACAGGCTGAACTAAATTTGATTACCACTACAGACATTTCAGAAACTATTAGAGCTACAAGAAAGCTGGAATGGGGAAAATAGTGTAGAATTTAATGTGGATCAACATTCCGCTGGGATTACAATTGAATTTTGTTTCGTTTCGATTTTATTTGGAAAAAAATGAAAATCGTAGTTTTTGAAACCATCTGTAACTTTTTTATTTGCGATCCGATCCAAAAAAATCTTAAACGGTTTTATTTGGTTTTCTAAGGGCTTTACAGTGGCACGGTTAGTTATCTTTTTTAGTTGATAGTTTCCGAGAAAATAACAGTAACATTATTGTTTCTTATGGGCGCCATATTGGATTTTATCATTTTTGAACTCGAATTTTTCTGATTAGTTTGATGTATAATATGCCATACTTTAAAAGTGCCAAATAGGCTTGAGGCGCAAGTGAACGTTATTAACAAAAATCATTACTGTCAATAGGACGTTTGCAGTTTTGTTTATTAGCAAATGAGTCTCATGATTATCAAGAAGATTCCCTTTGTCTAACCCAAGTCAGCAGTGAAACGGTAGTTTCTAGCCCTTCAGAGCATATTTATTTCGCTTTTTCCAAAATAACGGCTTTAATAAGCGGCTGGAAAAGCGCTTCCGTCTAACACAACATTTACGCAGCAGCTAGAACTGAGTTAGATCATAAAATAATAATAAGGGAAGTAAATTTTTCAATATATTTTTAAATTCTACTACACTAGCAGTTGTTTTTTTGTTTTTCAATTCACAAATTAAAAGTTATTTCAAAATATTTTCTGTATCATATACCTAATACCATTTTCATGGCCTGCTAAGATATTTAATATTAAAAAAACATATTTTGCGCCACAAGCCTATTTAGCACTTTTGAAGTATGGCATATTATACATCAAATTAATCAGAACAGTTCGCCGAGTTCGAAAATAAGAAAATCCAATATGGCGTCCAAAAAATAAATTAAATTACTATTATTTTCTCGGAAACCAACAATTAAAAAATATAACTAACGACGCCACTGTAAAGCCCTTAGAAAACTAAACACAATCGTTCAAGACTTTTTCGATCGAACCTCAAATAAAAAAGTTAAAGCTGTTGACGTAAAAAATGACGATTTTCAGTTTTTTCTAAATAAAATCGAAACGAAACAAAATTCAAATGTTTTCTCAGCGGAGTATTAGGGGAAAGGAGGGGTAAGATAACGAACGGGGTAAGAAGACGAATGCTATTTTTAAGTGAAATACTAATCATTATCGAAATCGTCCTAGTTCTGCTATCTGTGTATTAAGAGACAAAGTAATTTTAGTGGGTAACATTAACCTACAGTGTATATCCAGTTGACACAGAAACGTGGTTTTGGCATCTTCGCTTGTAAAATTTTCTCGTCGTAATTGTGTTTTTTAGAGAAAGGTGAGGTAAGATCTTAAATTTTGGTGTAGCTATATTATTGTCATATTTGCCATGGAGCCTACACAGACCCACCACAGGAGGATAGAATGCTATGTTTCCAATGCCAGGACTGGTCCCATCAAGACTGTACAGCGTCTGAAGGTCGCGGGAAATTCATCTGCGATTTTTGTGAATAACACCATTTTACCCCAATAGGTTCATCGTCTTACCCATTTTTTTAAAGAAATGAGAGTTTTATTGTGTTTGTAAGTAAGAATATTTACTGACAAGATGTTAATGGATACCTTACATATTTTTATACCTCATTAAATTTATATAGTCTATTTCTTATATAGTCTATTTTTTTGTTAACCTCGTCATCATACCCCCCTTTCCCCTAAGTCACATTCAATTCTGCACTACTTACCCCATTTAATCCTTCTTGTAGCTCTAATAGTTTCCGAGATCTCTAGTGGCAATCAAATTTGGTTCATCCTGATACATTATAGAAGAGTACATAATAAAAAATTATGGTTAACGGTGTACACGACTACGGATTGTAAAAAACATTATGTTGCCAATGTTATAGTACGCACATTGAATCCTCTTGTATACCGTCATCTCCGTATTTATTTTCAAATAAACTGCTTTATTACTATTTATTATTATGTAACTAACTTATGAACTATGATTATTTACTCAAACTTTATCTAGTCTTAACTGAATTATCACTTCGGAATACACATCAACTGAACTGGTATTTTGCAGAACGTATTTTCACCTTATAATACACCAAGAGCGTTGATAATAGAGATAATTTTGTCATTGAAAATGTGAAAGCGTATTGCTTAGTAATTTCCCATTACATTAACATTATTCGGTTAAAACGTTTAAATATTTAGAGTGAACGATTGTTTTTTCACTCGCCGAATGAGATACATAGAAACGCTTGTAACTCAAAAACGGATGACTCGATTTTGATTTTTCAACAACTCGTGTGAAGAAAATTGAAATGCCTTTTAAACGATGTGCGACACGGCCTACTATGCTATTTAAAAAAAGTGCCAAAGGCACTTCTAGCGCCATCTATTAGTTGTCAAAATTGATTTTGCGGGTAGAAAGTAGTATTTCTTATAGCATTCATCCTACATTTTGTTTAAGGTCGATATCTCAACTCGTTCAAAAGTTAAGGTGAGGTGAGGTTTAGGGACGGGCTGAATATACAGAGAGTTCCAGAATGTTTGTCCGTGCCGCTTCATAATGATTTTTTATGTGCCGCCTTTCTATTTTTAGTATCTGCACTAGAATGATGAGCGCAGGCAAGGGATCAAGGGAATTTACTGGTTTGATTTGATTTGTTCCATGCCATGGTACGTCAGTAAATATAGGTTGTGTTAAAAATAAAATAAAGACAATTTATTGAAAATAATATAGTTATTATTTTGTATTATTCTTTTCCTATGTATCACCAGTATAACCTATTCAAACTGTGAATTGTGGAGGGTTAAAAAACATTAATTTATGGTTTTTATATTAATTTCAACATTCATTTCAATATTAAGAAATACAAAATTATCAGCCTGATTTAGGACTCTCTAAAACTGTATAGTATTGAAAAATACTCTTTTAAACGCAAATGACACCTACTTCAGTAAAACAATTTAAACACGAAAAATGCTGAACGCCACTGAGTCAAACGTCAAATGCTGTCAAATATGAAAATTCTCAAATAAACAGTTAAAAAGAAAGTAATTTTAGCAAATGGCAATAAATTTTGATTATATTCAGGATAGGCTGCGTTCCCGTACCGGACAATCATTCTGGAACTCTGTACAATCAATACCTCAACCACACTGTATAGGTACATAACCGTCAACCTAGTGATCACTTTAATAAATATAAGATTTTCCATGTTTGCCTCATTCCTGCACTAAATCACCCTAATTCGTTCCTGGGTGTTAAGGAGACCCGCCAAATAATAATATACCGCTCCTTCTCCTATACAAGTATTGACCTCCAAGTTCATAATTACCAAAGTCAACGGATATAGTTATATTCTGTAAACTTTGTCATTACGATGAGAATGATGGATTATATGTATTTATTTCTGTCTTTTTCTTTCTTTACTCATAGGTACAGGGTGGGCCGTATAAGAGTGCGTATCCCCTTATCTCAGAAACTATGTGAGATAGAAAAAAAAGTTTTATATAAATGTTGTTTGCGTTAAAGATGTCGGTATTTTTTTAATATAGTTATATTTGTAGCTCTTCAATATACAGGGTGATGAACTAAACTTATTTTTTTTAAATGGAACACCCTGTATATTATTACATTTTTGAAAAGCTCTTCAAACGACTTTTTCAACGATATATAATATGATGGGTCTGTAGCCCACCGTTTCGGAGCTATTGACTGTTATCTTCAGGAAAAGGTTAATATTTATAGCGAGCTAGAAAAGTTACTGATTGAGGTGATAAGCTGTAATTTGGGCCAAGAAATTCTAATTTGGTCTATTTTATGAAACTTCTGTCTAATACTAAAATAAAAAAAATTGCAACAGTGATGCCAAGTTTCGTGAAATTTAATTTTTCATGATTTTTTTAAATGGAGCACCCTGTATTTTATTACATTTCCTGAAAGTCCTTGCAAAGACGAGTTTATTGATATATAACATAAGGGTTCTACGACACACCGTTTTGGATTAATTGCAAAGACGAGTTTATTGATATATAATATCAGGGGTCTATGACACACCATTTTGGATTAATTAATTAATTAATAACGCAGATTAATCCAAAATTTTCATTAATTGCAAAGACGAGTTTATTGATATATAATATCAGGGGTCTACGACACACCGTTTTGGATTAATTAATTAATTAATAACGCAGATTAATCCAAAATTTTCATTAATTGCAAAGACGAGTTTATTGATATATAATATCAGGGGTCTACGACACACCGTTTTGGATTAATTAATTAATTAATAACGCAGATTAATCCAAAACGGTGTGTCGTAGACCCCTGATATTATATATCAATAAACTCGTCTTTGCAAGGACTTTCAGGAAATGTAATAAAATACAGGGTGTTCCATTTAAAAAAATCATGAAAAATTAAATTTCACGAAACTTGGCATCACTGTTGCAATTTTTTTTATTTTAGTATTAGACAGAAGTTTCATAAAATAGACCAAATTAGAATTTCTTGGCCCAAATTACAGCTTATCTCCTCAATCAGTAACTTTTCTAGCTCGCTATAAATATTAACCTTTTCCTGAAGATAACAGTCAATAGCTCCGAAACGGTAGGCTACAGACCCATCATATTATATATCGTTGAACAAGTCTTTTGAAGAGCTTTTCAAAAATGTAATAATATACAGGGTGTTCCATTTAAAAAAAGATAAGTTTAGTTCATCACCCTGTATATTGAAGAGCTACAAATATAACTATATTAAAAAAATACCGACATCTTTAACGCAAACAACATTTATATAAAACTTTTTTTTCTATCTCACATAGTTTCTGAGATAAGGGGATACGCACTCTTATACGGCCCACCCTGTACAAAATTGCGGATTAGCCCCTAGGCTACTAACTATTGTACCCACGTCGTACTGCCGTGGTTTCTAAAAACGTGTTGATAAACACAAAAAAGTATCGACAAATGTTGTAATCTATCTAGTAAACCACATTACAAGTCTACTTTTAGTCACCAAAGGAATGTTGATAACTGTTGGTTTTTTTAATGCGGTAAAAACTAAGTATTGAATATTGCTTTTACGTTTTTATACTATTTTACATGAATCATGCTAAAGGAGATACCTAGGATCCTATTAAAAAATTTAATCTGCAGCAGTATAAGGTAGGTATAGTATAGTACAGGTACTATAGCAACAGGTATTTCAGTTACTGTATATGTCTGACCAAGGAATAGAAAAAAAGTTAGTTTTTTTTATCGTAATTTGTAAATTGATTTTGCAGTAATAGGAAATATATTATTATGAGATACAGGGCATTAAAGTTGAATCAGTTTTTTTAAAATTTGTTTAGAAAATCTCTGCAATTTGATAAGAAATTTTAGAGTCATAGTGTGACGAAGTAATTTTAATGAAATAAATACATTTCCTGGGTGGCTACAAATTCCAAATGATTTTTATCCGAGAAAAAAATCAAGAGAAGCAGTACCCTCTTTTACCATAAAGGGACACTCGTACGCACGCCCCTGATTGTGCTGATAAACTATCGCTTAAGGAAGCTCTCCTTCAGTATTTCTGATTACAACCTGTATGTTATGGAGAAGTATGAAATGTAGGTTCATTTTATATGAATGAACCTTCCCTATGTTAAAGAACAAATAAATAAGTATATGAAAAAGTTATACTATCTACAATTTTATACAATAGTAGTACTAATAATTAATTTTGTTTAGATAACGAAAAAATAAACAACTAGATAAAAAATATTAACTACAGGAAGTAATTAACTCCAACATATTTTATTTTTTAAATAATACCTACTTTTATCTCGAATAATAGAATAATCGATTATTATTGCACAGTCCTCATGTTATGGTATTTGCGGATCTCATACTAAATTTGTTATAAAAATACTGCTGGTACCTATTCTTGAATACCATTTTATTTTCCTCAGTCGCATTAAAAGCAACAGATTGCCAAATTTCATTTACCTAAGTGGAAATTTAAGAGAAAGTTGCGCAAATAAGGAAGTATTAAAGTTTCGCAAACAACTTATTCAATCAAACAACTGCATTTGTTGAGGTGTATAAATCTAAACGTTTTTGACATAATTCAAATTTTATGTAAAAAATTACGATTGCAGATCGAAAAATAATTACCAATAATTACCAATTTTAGGAAATTATTCCTAAAATTTATAGTTTTCGAAATATTTGGCTATTCAACATTTTTCTGTTGCAGAAATGCTAAGACGGAAAAGTTGGAGTAGACAACTTTATACAAAGTTATAGGCTTATTTTAAATTCCAAATAGGATAAAATTCCACCTTTCCATTTTCAAAGAGTTTCATTTGAAAAAAATTACTTTTGACAGTTTTTTCAATTTAATTTTTATTCTTCTTTTTTGACCACCCTGTGTTAATAATTATCAAAAGATCATATGAAGTCTGCTAAAGTAGAACACTTTCTACATATAGAAACCAACCCAAATCAAATAATAAACTCGTGCAGTCAAAATTGATTCATTTTTCGGTCTGCAAACGTCATTTTTACATACAATTTTTAATATAAGTACAAAACGGTTAAAGATCTAAGTGAAGTGTAGGATATTATACATGAATAATGTGTTTATAATTTCGCATAAATTCTAAAAAATCATATAATAAATATATAGGGTGTCCTATTTAAAACATTTTTGCCGAATGTCACCCATCGACTTTGGTATGCTACCAAATTTTCAGATTTTCCCTAATTATAGTTTTCCCATAATCCATCGATGGGCCACTCTGTATATAAATATTAACCACTATATTAGAAGGGTTATCTTTATATTTATTAGTATCATGCACTGTTAGAACCAACAGAAAAGTTAACAGTAACCCGAAACTGGCATAAACTGTTCACCCCATGAGTATAAACCCGTTACCTGTCATTTTCGGCAAGTGGGGCTGTTTGTCCGCCCAATCCATCAGATTGCTGACATCTTCAGGTTTCAGGCTGGGGTCATTTTTATAAACTTCTGCTAAATCTGCTTCTTTAAAAGGCATCGTGACAGAAACACTGTGTCCCGCTAGTTGTCGCGCAAAACTAGTGAGTCAAATGATGTTTTCACTTTCATCTACCGCAGCAGTGATGTAAATTGAATAAGTACAAAGTGTAAATTCATCCAACAATGCACAATTAAAGCAAACAGCTTCGGCTCTTAAAAAGTGTGAATGAACACATGCAGTTATATACACCACTGTAGATGTTTGGCAAGTGTTTCTCGCTTCAAATTAAATGCGATTCTTAACAGGCATGCAAGGTCACGTTGAAAGTATATTCTTGAACCAAAAACTGGAAATTTCGGTTTTAATGGCGAAGTTTGAACTATATTCTTGAAAGTATGTGCTTAAATTTTGACTTGCAGGAACTAGGAACTTCGACAAAAACTCGAAATTTTATCTTCGTAATCATTATTAATTACTTTAATTTAGAGATTTATAGTTTTGTAAAATATTTTATACAAAGATTTATAATTTTAAGTTGAAATGTTAAATTTTGTTTTTAAAATACAACATCCAATTACAAGTGAACAAAAAAATGTATGTATGAATGATCGTTAGTAACACCAATAATTAATTTATCGTGATATTGCGGTAATTATCTATTACTTAAATACAACGAGTAGGTAATTGATGGAAAAATACATTATAAAGTCAGTTTATATAACTCTACAAAAGGGAATACCTCTTAAGACACATGATACGACAACTAATCGTGAGAAAATCGACGAATGTTAAGAGCTACCAAAATTAACAAAACATAAAACTATCGAAAACTATAAAAATTACAAAAAAAAATGTAAAAGTTCCATATAAACCGAAAAAACCTGTTCTATCCGTTATTGTAGATATGTTGTAGACATATTACTGCTCTAAAGCAGTAATACTCCTGCATAATAGCAGGAGTATTACTCCTGCTATTACGAGTTTAAATTAAATACTTGTCTATATGATGTAAATAAACTGTAATAAAAAATGCACGTGTGTCGTTTGTCGGAATTTCTTATGCAGTTTCAAATTAGATTATAAAGACTAACAATAATACTGTTATCTTTATTTTTCATTACAGTTTCTTCCTCTATATGAAGCTAAATATGGATTGCGTGATTAAAGTGTCCTTGACTAATTTATTAGTAAATAAATCCATAGTATCTATTCAACTAATGATGAGTTAATAATATTCCATTAAAAATTGTTATTTGCTTTCATGTATGAAAACTGAGTACTATCATTACGGACATGCATAAATAGATACCTACCTATGCATGTGTCTCTTCTACAGGGTATTTATGTTATGTATACCACTGGAAAGAGTTATCATTAGATACAACCGATTAGGATAATTTTTTTCCCTTAAGATATTTTGAATAATGCCTATTTCTTCATTAAAAGCATCCGATGCTGATCTGAGCTGATGTTATTAATTTTGCTCTATTATATAACTTATATATAATTTCTGGTTTCCTGTTTTTTATTATTTTACGGGTGGTGTAATCCCAAAAAAAACCTACAATGAATCATCAAAATGCACCACAAATAAGTTACAGACGTTATAATAATATGCTGCTCTCTCTCCCACACAGATCTTCGACTCCCTTTAATAACAGGACTTATATATAGGAAAACAAAAATTTTTAAAATACTAATATTTACATAATGTTATTAATAGTATAATAGTATTAGTTTATTTTTTGTGTAAATATCTAAATAAATATTATTATATATAATATTGTGTAACATATTCAGTTATATAACCTCCAAATTTATTATTTTAAACAGAAAACCCCTGCATATCATGGAATTTGTTTATTTTACGTTAAATTTTATAGTCACTTTATATAATCTTGGCCTTATTTACCTATAAAGTTGTATACCTGCACTGTAGATCTGAAAAATTTATAGTTCAGAAACAGTTAAAGTAGAAATCTTAAGAGTCCATTCACTAGGTCGAAATAAGCCCTAAATCGGCGTTCGTCTCGTGTCTAATTATAAAAAAACTATAAAAAATAGCGACTTTTAGTAAAGAAGTATTGAAAGATAAGACTTTAATCTAAGTCCGTATAGTAGTAATTTTTGGTATTTCTTTTTATTTTTAAAATTCCAGGCAAACAATCTTGTACTAAAATAGCGTATTTTCAAAAATTATTTTCTCTAAAATACATGTATTAAACAAAAATTTGCTACTATAGGGATCTAGTTTATCTTTTGATCTTTCCGGTGATATATAATTTATAACACTAAAAAGAAATTTTGTTGCAATTATAAGACAAATCCGGTACCCTTGCAATGAGGGCTAACTTTATTTCCATGTGCCTTTTTACATCGGTTTTACGTGCACCTCCGAAATCTTAATAATTCGATAGTGGAAATATGTAAGTCTTTACCCATCGGCTACCCATCATCTCAATTCGACCTCGTATTCATGCCTGTCAAATCTACAGAGAATGGACCCTTAAACCTTCATTTTAGGGTCCTTGAAGCGAAAGTCGTAAAGTTTCTTACGGTTTTTTTTTAATTAGTTAATTGTATACGGCCACCCTCAAAATGAATGGACAAACTTGAGAAAATTCAGACGCGTATTTTAAATGAAATACCTTGCATATTTTTGTATTTTTGAATTCTTGAAAAATCTACATGAGTACATATAAGGGCTGTCATAGTCATTCTTCTGGTTTTTGGGTTATTAACACTTTTCTGCTTAAAATAGTAAAAATCATGTTTCGGTTAAGAAGCTCGTAGTTACCTGTACACAGAAAAAAAGCTGTTTTATCATCAAAGTGTTCAAAAGCATTATAAAGCGACGCTAAAATTTAACGGCTACTAAAAAAAATTCATAATATACAGGGTGTTCTATTTGAAATAACCAACCTGGTGGTTACGTCCGGTATAACCGAAAGTATAATGACTTTGATCAGGACAGATTGACATACCTAGGCAACCAAATTTGAAAAAAAATTATCACTGTAACTGCCTATCCTTCTAAGGAACCAGTTGCGTGAATAACCCTGTACATACACTGTATGGCATGCAAATCGTAGCACGTACCAATAATAGCGCAATAATCGGTTTAGACAAGGTCACAAAATAATTATTGGTAATGTTGTAAAATTAATTATATTATACCTAATTTCAAATTTCAAATAAAATGATCTAAGAATTGGAAATGCATATACAGGGTGTTAGTTAAACATGCGGCAAAAATTCAAGAGGTTATTCCTTGGACTATTCTAAGGATATTTTATCCTTTGATGATTTTTGAAAAAGCGCTTTGTTGCGAAGATATAGGGCGAAAAAAATTTCAACAAATACCAAGGTCAACAAATAACAGTTTATTACTAAAAATTACATGTAATATTTCTGAACTTACAAGAATTGTTCAAAATGGCTAGTTTGGATGCAACCATCCAATATTCTCCTCATAGACTCCCGAACTCTTTCAAAAACACCAGGGTCGTTTTTTATTGGGTTACACCCATCAATTATCCAATCTCTTAAATCGTCTACATCTTCCACTGGCCTAGTATAAACTAATGACTTTAGATGGCCCCATAGGAAATAATCCAAGGAGTTTAAGTCCGGGGATCGAGCAGGCCATAAGTGAGGTCCACCTCGACCAATCCAGCGATCTGCGTATGTTGTTGTTAAAGACTCTCGAGCCACTACATTAAAATGAGGTGGTGTACCATCATGCATAAACCACATTGCCTGTCTTGTAGCCAATGGTACATCCTCCAAAAACTGAGGTAGCGTTTGTTCCAAAAAGTTGCGGTATACTTCGCCGGTAAGTCTTCCTGGTAGAAATACCGGCCCAATTAGCCAGTCACCCACAATTTCAACCCAAACGTTCAACGAGAACTGATGTTGAAACCGATCTTCACAAATCTCATGTGGATTTTCGTCAGCCCACACGTGGTTATTGTGGAAATTCCATCGTAAGAATCAGCGTAAGTAGTTGAGGGATTTCAATCAATGTGTGTAAAAGTCATTGACAAAATGCAATACGTGGAGCAAAATCCTCAGGAAGAAGTACCTGAACGCGTTGAATGTGGTATGGGTACAACAAATAATCTCTCAGAATTTTCCAAACAGTCCAATTACTTACATTCAAAGTATTTGTAATTTTTCGCGTAGAAGTACCTTAATCTTCTTGTATCATGTCCAGCACATTATCTTTTACGTCTACCGTTCTTACAGTCCTTGGCCTTCATGGTCTTCCACTTCGCTTCAATGTTCCTTTTTCTCGACGACTTTGAAGAATACTTTGAAAGATTTTTCTATCGGGAGCAATGTGGTTAGGAAATCGTTCAATGTACAGTTGCCTAGCTTCTAATGCATTGCCATCAGCAAGTCCATAAATAAAATGCATATCAGCCATCTCGGCATTCGTATAGCGAGCCATGATAGAGGACTTCCCTAACAACCGTTTATACGTCAACTAGCCAAACGTCAATCAATCTTAACAAATGCGACACATACAAACTACAAAAACACAACATACAAAAACATACAAAATAATCACTCCGAAGTATCATGGGATGTTGGTAAGAAAAAACAACTCCTTTTTCTTACATGTCTTTTACTTGATACGTCCAGTATAGTACGCCGTACTTTTCTTTCACCTACATTAATAATGTGAAAAATTCCAAAATTGGATTTGTTGAAAATTTTTTTCGCCAGCAAAAATCATCAAAGAATAAAATATCCTTAGAATAGTCCAAGGAATAATCTCTTGAATTTTTGCCGCATGTTTAACTAATATCTAGTATCTCAAATATGCTTCATCACCCCCTTATCTCGGAACTTATGAAAGATGAAAAAGTATAAATACAAAAGTTTACCGGTTCTTTATAATTTTTTTTAATTAACTAATCTCATATATACAGGATGTTTTTCAGTTACAGATGTCAACTTTAGATTTTCAAATGGAATACCCTACATATTATTGTACGAGTATATTTGTATGACATTTTTGGATTTTATATAAAATTCTAGATTACCCAGGTTTATATAAGATATTAACTCTCAAAAATTTATATATATTTTCGAGATTTTTCCAATTTTTGTAAAAAATTGGCAAGCGTATTGGATTATCAAATTTCAAAGATCAGGGTCTGTAACTGGCCTACCGAGATCTGGAAGACCAAGGATTACTGATGTTCAAGTGCAGAAGTTCTTCCAGAAAATCAAAACATAGCCAACACTAATCCGTTAGCAATGCAGTAGTGTGAATTCGATATCAAAACGAGTGCAAATGCCATACACCACGGTTTGGAAAATTTTACGAAAAATTCGAAAAATATATCATTATAAACTTAAACTGCTGTTTGAATGAAATGATTTTCCTATCAGGTATGATTTTTATTTACAAATATTGAAAATAGAAAATTGAACCCGAATGGTTATCCCGTATTTTATGGACAGATGAGGTCCATTTAGGAAAGTATGTTGTATGTTTTTTATATTTTTTCCACGCATGCAAACATGCGTGGGAAAAATAGTAGCTTCATATTTTCATAATTAAAAAATTCCTTATTCCGGATATGTTACTCGGGCGACATATTTTGTAACATGTCTAACACGACCTTTTTTTTGCTTCTATTTGAATATATATACAGTCTACTATATAAAGTATGTTTCACAGTACAATATTTCAGTTTTATTTTAGATCATATGAGATGAAAGCCCTTATAGTAAGCTTCTTTCTTTTGGTCCTCGTCGCAGTTATGGTAAGAATAAAAACTTATAGTATAGTATAGAGGATGTTCAGAGATACAGATTTCTTTAAATTAGCCGCGGTTTTGAAATTTTATATATAAAGTTGCATAAATATACTGTAGAAAATCCAAAACAAACGCGTTTGTTTATTTTTGGTTATTTCAAAAATACTAAAATTTCGAGCTTTACTTTTCTCAGCACTATTTTTGTTGTATTTTCAGTTGTTGATCTAAAAATAACACTAGAAGTCATAAATTTGTCTATTAAATTTTAAAGAAGTAGACAAGAAAAATATCCCTTTAACTACGTATTTGAAAAAATAAGGTTAATAAACGCCATAATCGAAATTTTTCGTTCCCTGTCTTGAGAAAATTTTTCAAGGCAGCACTGTTTTTGTTGGGAGGGGTCTACCTTATCAGAGGGACACCATAAGAGTTATTATATGAAAGATTCTTGTTATAGTCTTTTGTATAGACATAAAATGCTATCGGTTATTTTTCTTTTTAAACTTGTTCACCATATTGCAAGGTGTGAGTCACTTACAGCAAATATTACATATCCGATACCTACATTGTTCATTTTTATGTTTGTGTGTGATATTTAATTGTTTTTTAATATGTATTTTTGTTTTTTTTTCTTTATACTTGTATATTTTAAATTAGGCCTAAATTGATACTAATTTTTTATGTCTCCTCATAATTAAAAATAAAATTATAAATTCTTTGTTTTGGCGAAATAACTCAAAAATCGATTATTCTATTCTTGATTTCGTTGTGACATATTGTTGTTTGCATCATATTGCCCAACTTTATCTCAATTCAATCGACACTATATCTTTTATAGTTCCCAAGATCCCAATGCATTTAATCAAACCAGACTTATTCTGTAATTTTATTTTAATAGATATTTAAATTTTATGCTATATTATACCTACAAACAAACTCCTTACAAACATGTGTGAGAAGTTGAGTTTTTATGACTTTAAGCGTTCATTTTCTACTGATTTTTTATACACCCTGTATAATACTATTAATATTTTATAATTTGTATATATAGCTAACATGGTCCATTAATCAACAATCAATCGAATTCTAATTGACAGTTATTGAAATGAGGCAGAAAGTTCCAAAATCTAATTCAAGAATAGTTCTATTAGAGTTGTTTATTAAAAAAATTTAATTTTTTAGGAAATATCTACATTTTTTCGGATAAGTGAGCAACGCAATGATTGCAATCCAATCAGGTTCACTACAAACTAAAGTTATACTATTTAAATACTTTTTTAACTATTTGGGCCTTCTCACGAACAGTTTGATGTATGAATCTACATTTCTAGTAGTAGTAAAAGGCATAATATGTCCAAAAGTAAGTATAAACCAAACGAGTAACTAATACCATAGACTAATAACAAAGAGACTATTATAAAAATGAATTTGTTGTTAGGCAACATTGAATACTTCGTTCATATCTAACTTAAGCTCTGATTCTTTTGGAAATATCTGCCTCACTAATACAGATCTATGAAAATATTAAAGATCTATGAACATTTATTAAAGAATTATGTTTCGGATTCAGGAACTGGGTTTGGTGGAGGGAATACGGTGAATTACTTGTCCCGCCAGTAGGCCAGAGAGGTTAATTTTAATGTGTACAGTAAGTGTTATAGGTACACAACACCGGCTATCAGTAAGACTCAAATAATTATTATTTACATAAATTTTTTCATGAGTTTGCTTTAATAGTTTGTTGAATTGTTTCAGTTATTTCTTTTTCTTATTTTGTTATTTGGAATTAGGATTGTTACTTGCCTTGATATCGAAGAGCGTACTAAAACATTATTGCTTTGGTTATACGTAGTTTTAATCATATTTATTTATCATTTTTTCTCATGAAAGTTAAAGTCTAATCTTATATATTATTCTTATTTTACCAGAGGTAGATGACGTCATATTCGTCTCTTCCTAGATAGTGACTACTCACTTAAATATATATTAATTCCAAAATAACTTAAAATTTTCGTTATTAAGTACACGCCGCATAATGTTAAACGCTCTCAATATAAAAATAGTATTATACAGGAACACCCAGTAGAAACCCATCTTCGTTCTCTGCATATATAAAGTCCAAAAGTCTATCCGCTGAAATTTCTCCTAACTCCAAGAATGATTTACCCAGGAGAGTTATGCTCATACAACGTAGCCATTTAGAATGATGTGCAGCGCAGTTTCATACTGGACTTTCTGACAATTTTATACGACAGAGATGTTTCTTGAGATGGCAATGCCCTGTTATGAGCCCTGTCATATTTCTGAGCCGAGTTTTACTTATGCCGAGCAACTCTACAGTTCTTTTCTGTAAAGGACCTTTCATCCAGTCCCTTCGCATGCCTCTGTCCTGGTTAATACCCAGTAATTCCTATGTCGTAGTTCCACCTATTTTCCCAGAGCTGTTCTAGCATCTCTGTAAGCGATTTCACAACATGGCACCGGTCCTCTTAAAGGTAGTTCAAATATCCACCACCAGTCGGAGCTCGAAACTTGAATCCCGTAGAGTTATCATAAGAAAGCACATTATACCTAATAATAACTCTATGTTGAATCCTATAGAACAGGGGTGGCCAAGCTCCTTGATAGTCCGAGCCATTTTTACTAATATTTATACTATGCCGAGCCATACTATGAAACAAATTTAGTTAACTTACCAAAAATTCCAGATTACAAATTATATCCATAGCAAAAGTGATACAAATTGTTTCCTCCAGAGTACAATGTCAACTGTCCGTTGCAATGAAAGTTTACAAATTCAAAATCGGTTTGGAGTCGGTCGATTACGGACGATTGCGCGACTGTTTATGTTCGTTCGCACAGTTTTCGATGAGTCATATCATTTTTAACTTGGACGGAAATGAAATTTGTTACAACGTTGCACTTAGTCTTTCATATTTGTCGTCAGTAATTTTAAACACATTTTGAAACACATACGGAACGATAATAATTTTTTAAAATATAATAGCACAAAAATGAAAAGGGACATTTATCGAGAGCCACAAATAATCCTTCAAAGAGCCGCAGGTTGGCCACCCCTGCATAGAATGTTATTTCTCTGCGTTATCCACAGATAAAGAAGGAATAGCGTTATCAATTTGTTCGAAAGAAGGTACATACTATCCAATTATGTAAAATATACAGGGTGTTTAACTTCAGTCATTCTATTGTAATTAATTTTTACTGTAATATTTTTGTATTTCATATTTTGTATGTTAAGTAATAGATACAATATAACCAACACACTTAATATAAATGTCTCTTTTCACTAGGAGGAGGGTTTCTGCAGACCTCAGATGCCGCCACCACAAGGGATGCCACCTCAAGGAATGCCTGCACCACCCTCTGGCATGCCCAAACCACCGAGTATGCCTGGTTTTATGAGCCAAAGAACTGCTCATCACGGTCATCCCCATACAGCAAATTGTGTTGGAAATAGAGGTGGTGGTGCACCGAGTAAGAAATTTTTCTATTATTTGTTTTAATTACACAACACAATTCATTGTTATGATAACCATAACTAAGAATCGGAAAACATAGAGGAGGTACCCCAAAGATTACAAAATTAATTTCACTGAATTATTATTATTGAGTAAAAAGTTACTTCTTTAATTTATGGTATATACCTACATGCGTAATCTATCAAGTAATTTTTTTAAAAGATAGATCTCCAAAATCTCTATGTTGATACAAAATTTGAAGACGAAATTTTGATTTTCAAGGCCTACTACGAATTTTTTTAGTAGTAAAAAGTAGCAAAATTTTGTTAGCGATTTTTTTATAAAAAATCTGACTATATCACTGGATTTAGGAGTCCCTCGAATGCATTTGTACCAATTTTTGCGAAAAAAAAGTTTGTTCCTAAAAAAGTTATGACAATATCGTCATCACCAGTGTTTGCCTTTGTCGGTGAACCTATTCTTTTATAAAAATCGAATAGAACCCAAAGAGAAACAAAATTAAACAACACTGGTGTAATTATTAATAAGAACCATAAAAACCAGCAGTATACATAAAATAACTAAAAATAACTCTAATATAAACAACAATTGATAAAAAAAAGTAATGATTAGAAAATTAGATTTTTAAAAATGAAAAAGAAGTCTGTCAAATTGATTCACACTTTTTGAATGAAAAATTATAATGTAGTTATTTTTTATCTAAGAAGGTAATATTATAAGTTTTGGCATAATAACCACGAAATAATAATAATTTGACGAACTTACCTATCAATCGTTGTTTATATTAGAGTAACTATTGGTTATTTTGTGTATACTGGTTTTTATGGTTCTTATTAATAATTACACCAGTGTTTAAGTTGTTTAATTTTGTTTCACTTTGGGTTCTATTCTAATTTTACAAAAGAATAGGTTCACCGACAAAGGCAAACACTGGTGATGCCGATATTGTCATAACTTTTTTAGGAATAAACTTTTTTTCGCAAAAATTGGTACAAATGCATTCGAGGGGCTCCTAAATCCAGTGGTGTAGTCAGATTTTTTATAAAAAAGTCGCTAACAAAATTTTGCTATTTTTCACTTAAAAAAAAATTCGTAGTAGGCCTTGAGAATCAAAATTTCGTCTTCAAATTTTGCATGAACATAGAGCTTTTGGAGATCTATCTTTAAAAAAAAATCCGGTTCAAATCGGTTCATAAACAAATTTTGTAGTGTTTCCATTCTTAATGTGTCACCCTGTATATTATTAAAATAACAGATTTTAATGTTTAAGCCTTAATTTTAACACATTTTTAACTTGTTTCAATTCCAGCTACACCTAATCCAACTGAAGAAGTATAATCTATAAGGAGCTCTTGAAAACCTGGAAACTTTTGAAAATTAATTATACCTAAATAAAATGTATATTAAACATGGAGTTTTCTATTGACCTTTTCCTTTGTCTTTTGCATTACATGAACAAAATATATTTTGTACAGATCAGTTGTTATACAACAAATATTATTTGTAATCGAGAAAAATATTCATGATTGTTCAAGAAATGTTAATGCCGGAGCAAGAGACGAACCCGACTGTAGCAATTTTATTATTGCAACAAATTTTCATTAATTTTAATGATAGGAAGAGCCGACATCGAAATATCAAAAAGCGACGTCGCTATGAACGCTTGGCCGCCACAAGCCAGTTATCCCTGTGATAACTTTTCTGACACCTCTTGCTGAAAACTCTTCAAGCCAAAAGGATCGATAGGCCGTGCTTTCGCAGTCCCTATGCGTAATTCACTATCAACGTATTAAACGACATATGTACAGTGTGTTGCATTTTCGATGTCTGGATAATAACACAGGTATCAAGGATATCTCGGTTAATGTCACAGATAGAAAATTGGCATTTTCGTGAACCACTGTTAAATTTTTGGGGAAAATATATAACGGTGGAATCAAAATTGCGCTACCTACCTTCTTTTGTTTCCGAGTTGTGGTCAAAAAATGAATTTCAGTTATTTCGGAGAAATTCTCATAATAACTTCTTCTTCTTCTTGATTTTCTGACGAAAACCGGAGAAAGAAATGTTCGTATATTATTTTTGTCTAATAGATTTATGTTATGTAATATTTATTTACGAAACTTAAGTTATTGAGACTTTTTGTTTCCTCTTTGCAACGTAACAGAGCGGTCAACATTTTCCTGCATGAAACCACGACAGATATCTCCATTAGGAGAGAGAGAGTATCAGTCCTGACATGCGTAAGTCCGAACGTACAAAGTGGGCACATGTTACCAAGGGACTAGGTATGTACAGTGCGTACCATTTGCGTTAACCAGCATGTAAGGGGAAAATGTTGCCTGACAGCTTTCAAAGAATCGCTCTGTTTTATTTATATAACGTAAGTAATAGTTAAATACATAACCTGAAAGTCTCAAAAACTGTTATTGATAAGTATAAAAACTTAATTAATATAAATAATAATACAGATCTGCAGCAGCAGTAGCATCAGCTGTGCTTAAAGATGTTGGGATCATTACAAAAGAAAATAAAGTTAATATGGTAGACAGAAGTAAAGTCAGAAGAGCGAGGACAAAAAGTAGGCAAAGTTTGCAAGACAACACTGTTGGGAGGTCAGTAAAATCGGTTTACTTTAATGGAAGAAAATTTAAAACCTTATTGACTCAAGAAGCAGTTGGAAACAAACGATAAGTGTAGAAAGACTGTAGTGGAGGAACGCATCTCCTTGATTGAAGAACCCCGATCTGTTTACATAGGACACACCATACCTTCTTCAGGATCTGCTAAAAGTATCACAGAGTCCATATTATCATTTCTTGATTCAAATAATTTTAATTTATATAGATTATAAACATTGGGATCTCATGAGATAGTAGTAAATACGGATCAAAAAACGGAGTAATATCTCGAATGGAGGCAAAATTAAAACGTCCTTTGCAATGGTTTATTTGCCAGCTACATAGTAACGAACTTCCTTTAAGACATCTCGTTAACTTTCTTGATGGTGACATAACTTGGCCCCGTGGATTCTCCATTGCAGATGGTTAACTACAGCTAGTCGAATATTGTGACTCTATATTAGCAAAGAAAACCCAAGTTCCAATCTTAAAGACTTGACCCAGTTTATTCAAACAGTCTACGCACCAATGTGGTTTGCGATTAAACTTAGCCCATCGTGCAAAAATGGTGCCAAACATGTCTGGAAATCAATTCAGTAAGGTCGATAATTAAGACCAGAACTCAGAAGTGTTGTTGATCTAGTAATACAACGCAATGCGTTTTTTATTCACCCTGAAAACCTTTTAATATGTATGCTAGCAGACGGCAGATCACATGTCCAAGAACTAGCATTAAGAAGTGTACTAAAGGCTAGAATGATCTGTGTCAGTGACATAAAAATTTCAAACATAAATTTTGAGCCAACCGATTATATCCACATTATTGACTGGCAAACTACTGAAATAACAACCCCACCCATTCTGAAAGATCTTACTAATGAAGAAATCTCAAGCCTAATTAAAACTAAAGAGTTGGTACCCTTTGTCTTCTTTCCCTGTCATACACAGGCGATGGAAAGATGTGTCAAGCTAGTGACTGAACCTTCACAAAATGTGAATGCCTCTAAAGCACGAGATGGCATTATTAGAATCACTCTTAAATCTAGAGCAGCAATGCTAGGCTAAAAGAGTTTAATCAATAGAACCTTAAAGCGATTGGAGGGTGGGTGGATGGAACTCGCATAGCAGCCACCTCCACGTGGTGAGTAATGGGTTGATTAGTTACCTAATCAAGCGAAGAGCTGCTCTTAAACTAAGAAATTTACATGCAAAATACTGTACGAAACTTAATCACAAAGAACAGCACCACGAGTTACCATTTAATTCCCAGAGTCATTGATCTTAACTCGACGACTCTGACGTCATTTCCGCGCTAGACTCCTCGATTTTCTAACGAAAACCGGAGATGTCGATTACAGGTAAAAGAAATGTTCGTATTTTATTTGTTCTAATAGATTTATGTCATGCAATATTTATTTACGAATCTTTAAAAGTTATTGATACTTTTTGTTTCCTGGTATAAGATATATGCTCCGTTAAATTTATGGCGAACCATACATTTGAGCCGATATCTGAGAGAAGATCTCAGAGAAACAGTTGATAAAACCATCCAAAGGAATACATTCTTCGCTCACTCTGAAAGTTTACTATTTGCAATGCTTGCAGAAAAGAGGCGACACATTCGAGAGCTATGCGCCGAATATTACCTATTAGAACGAAGGAGTCGTGGGCACAAGGTAAAATCAGAAATTTTGAAGTTCCTAAAATAAACTTTTTGGCAAATGTCTATATTGGACTTAACTTTTGGCAAGAGCTAGCTATTAGTGAGCCAACACTAACTCGACATATTTAACTGCTAAAGAATTAAAAAGGGAAATTAGTGAAAATTCGCCTACGCTTTCATTGCTTTTCGACCTACCTTGTCACACTCAAGCTGTAGAAATGTGTGTTTCTAAAGCTTCTTTAAGTGTATGTGGTGATAGTGATTGTGATGGTTTTATAAGATCACGTCTTCGAGATTGCAATATAATGCCAATATTTGAAACCAAGCGAGACTATAAAGCGGAATAACAAGATATATAATGATGTTTATAAAATAATATGATTAAAATATTGTGTGGCTGGCGGGCGGAGAAGGGTGGTGGAACACGAACTGCAGCCACCTCCCCGTGGTGTGTTCTGGGTAGTTTAGAAAACTAGCGAAGAGCTGCAGCCTTAGATTTTCAGGAAATTTTCTAGAAACCTAAACTAAACATATTTCAAGGTCATTGCGGGTCATGTGCAGTATATCGGAAAATTTCCAAAAAAACTGGGGAAGATGTACATGTCATGCATTATTTATTTATGAATCTTTAAAGGCTATTGAGACTTTTAGTTTCCTCTTTGCAACGTAACAGAGCGGTCAACATTTTCCTGTATGAAACCACGACAGGTATCTCCATGAGGAGAGAGAGTATCAGTCCTGACATGCGTAAGTCCGAACGTACAAAGTGGGCACATGTTACCAAGGGACTAGGTATATACAGTGCGTACCATTTGCGTTAACCAGCATGTAAGGGGAAAATGTTGCCTGACGGCTCTCAAAGAATCGCTCTGTTTTATTTATATAACGTAAATAACAGTTAAATACATAGCCTGAAAATCTCAAAAACTATTATTGATATAAAAACTTAATTAATATAAATAATAATTATTTAAAATTTTTAATGTATTTGTGCCGTTCTGCTATTGTCAAATAAGGAGATAGAATAAGATGTACATGTCATGCAATATTTATTTACGAATCTTTAAAGGTTATTGAGACTTTTAGTTTCCTCTTTGCAACGTAACAGAGCGGTCAACATTTTCCTGCATGAAACCACGACAGGTATCTCCATGAGGAGAGAGAGTATCAGTCCTGACATGCGTAAGTCCGAACGTACAAAGTGGGCACATGTTACCAAGGAACTAGGTATATACAGTGCGTACCATTTGCGTTAACCAGCATGTAAGGGGAAAATGTTGCCTGACGGCTCTCAAAGAATCGCTCTGTTTTATTTATATAACGTAAGTAACAGTTAAATACATAACCTGAAAATCTCAAAAACTATTATTGATATAAAAACTTAATTAATATAAATAATAATTATTTAAAAGTTTTTATGTATTTGTGCCTTTCTGCTATTGTCAAGATAAGGAGATAGAATAAGATGTACATGTCATGCAATATTTATTTACGAATCTTTAAAGGTTATTGAGACTTAGTTTCCTCTTTGCCACGTAACAGAGCGGTCAACATTTTCCTGCATGAAACCACGACAGTTATCTCCATGAGGAGAGAGAGTATCAGTCCTGACATGCGTAAGTCCGAACGTACAAAGTGGGCACATGTTACCAAGGGACTAGGTATATACAGTGCGTACCATTTGCGTTAACCAGCATGTAAGGGGAAAATGTTGCCTGACGGCTCTCAAAGAATCGCTCTGTTTTATTTATATAACGTAAATAACAGTTAAATACATAGCCTGAAAATCTCAAAAACTATTATTGATATAAAAACTTAATTAATATAAATAATAATTATTTAAAATTTTTAATGTATTTGTGCCTTTCTGCTATTGTCAAGATAAGGAGATAGAATAAGATGTACATGGCATGCAATAGTTATTTACGAATCTTGAAAAGTTATTGAGACTTTTAGTTTCCTCTTTGCAACGTAACAGAGCGGTCAACATTTTCCTGCATGAAACCACGACAGGTATCTCCATGAGGAGAGAGAGTATCAGTCCTGACATGCGTAAGTCCGAACGTACAAAGTGGGCACATGTTACCAAGGGACTAGGTATATACAGTGCGTACCATTTGCGTTAACCAGCATGTAAGGGGAAAATGTTGCCTGACGGCTCTCAAAGAATCGCTCTGTTTTATTTATATAACGTAAGTAACAGTTAAATACATAACCTGAAAATCTCAAAAACTATTATTGATATAAAAACTTAATTAATATAAATAATAATTATTTAAAAGTTTTTATGTATTTGTGCCTTTCTGCTATTGTCAAGATAAGGAGATAGAATAAGATGTACATGTCATGCAATATTTATTTACGAATCTTTAAAGGTTATTGAGACTTAGTTTCCTCTTTGCCACGTAACAGAGCGGTCAACATTTTCCTGCATGAAACCACGACAGTTATCTCCATGAGGAGAGAGAGTATCAGTCCTGACATGCGTAAGTCCGAACGTACAAAGTGGGCACATGTTACCAAGGGACTAGGTATATACAGTGCGTACCATTTGCGTTAACCAGCATGTAAGGGGAAAATGTTGCCTGACGGCTCTCAAAGAATCGCTCTGTTTTATTTATATAACGTAAATAACAGTTAAATACATAGCCTGAAAATCTCAAAAACTATTATTGATATAAAAACTTAATTAATATAAATAATAATTATTTAAAATTTTTAATGTATTTGTGCCTTTCTGCTATTGTCAAGATAAGGAGATAGAATAAGATGTACATGGCATGCAATAGTTATTTACGAATCTTGAAAAGTTATTGAGACTTTTAGTTTCCTCTTTGCAACGTAACAGAGCGGTCAACATTTTCCTGCATGAAACCACGACAGGTATCTCCATGAGGAGAGAGAGTATCAGTCCTGACATGCGTAAGTCCGAACGTACAAAGTGGGCACATGTTACCAAGGGACTAGGTATATACAGTGCGTACCATTTGCGTTAACCAGCATGTAAGGGGAAAATGTTGCCTGACGGCTCTCAAAGAATCGCTCTGTTTTATTTATATAACGTAAGTAACAGTTAAATACATAACCTGAAAATCTCAAAAACTATTATTGATATAAAAACTTAATTAATATAAATAATAATTATTTAAAAGTTTTTATGTATTTGTGCCTTTCTGCTATTGTCAAGATAAGGAGATAGAATAAGATGTACATGTCATGCAATATTTATTTACGAATCTTTAAAGGTTATTGAGACTTAGTTTCCTCTTTGCCACGTAACAGAGCGGTCAACATTTTCCTGCATGAAACCACGACAGTTATCTCCATGAGGAGAGAGAGTATCAGTCCTGACATGCGTAAGTCCGAACGTACAAAGTGGGCACATGTTACCAAGGGACTAGGTATATACAGTGCGTACCATTTGCGTTAACCAGCATGTAAGGGGAAAATGTTGCCTGACGGCTCTCAAAGAATCGCTCTGTTTTATTTATATAACGTAAATAACAGTTAAATACATAGCCTGAAAATCTCAAAAACTATTATTGATATAAAAACTTAATTAATATAAATAATAATTATTTAAAATTTTTAATGTATTTGTGCCTTTCTGCTATTGTCAAGATAAGGAGATAGAATAAGATGTACATGGCATGCAATAGTTATTTACGAATCTTGAAAAGTTATTGAGACTTTTAGTTTCCTCTTTGCAACGTAACAGAGCGGTCAACATTTTCCTGCATGAAACCACGACAGGTATCTCCATGAGGAGAGAGAGTATCAGTCCTGACATGCGTAAGTCCGAACGTACAAAGTGGGCACATGTTACCAAGGGACTAGGTATATACAGTGCGTACCATTTGCGTTAACCAGCTTGTAAGGGGAAAATGTTGCCTGACGGCTCTCAAAGAATCGCTCTGTTTTATTTATATAACGTAAATAACAGTTAAATACATAGCCTGAAAATCTCAAAAACTATTATTGATATAAAAACTTAATTAATATAAATAATAATTATTTAAAATTTTTAATGTATTTGTGCCTTTCTGCTATTGTCAAGATAAGGAGATAGAATAAGATGTACATGGCATGCAATAGTTATTTACGAATCTTGAAAAGTTATTGAGACTTTTAGTTTCCTCTTTGCAACGTAACAGAGCGGTCAACATTTTCCTGCATGAAACCACGACAGGTATCTCCATGAGGAGAGAGAGTATCAGTCCTGACATGCGTAAGTCCGAACGTACAAAGTGGGCACATGTTACCAAGGGACTAGGTATATACAGTGCGTACCATTTGCGTTAACCAGCATGTAAGGGGAAAATGTTGCCTGACGGCTCTCAAAGAATCGCTCTGTTTTATTTATATAACGTAAGTAACAGTTAAATACATAACCTGAAAATCTCAAAAACTATTATTGATATAAAAACTTAATTAATATAAATAATAATTATTTAAAAGTTTTTATGTATTTGTGCCTTTCTGCTATTGTCAAGATAAGGAGATAGAATAAGATGTACATGTCATGCAATATTTATTTACGAATCTTTAAAGGTTATTGAGACTTAGTTTCCTCTTTGCAACGTAACAGAGCGGTCAACATTTTCCTGCATGAAACCACGACAGTTATCTCCATGAGGAGAGAGAGTATCAGTCCTGACATGCGTAAGTCCGAACGTACAAAGTGGGCACATGTTACCAAGGGACTAGGTATATACAGTGCGTACCATTTGCGTTAACCAGCATGTAAGGGGAAAATGTTGCCTGACGGCTCTCAAAGAATCGCTCTGTTTTATTTATATAACGTAAATAACAGTTAAATACATAGCCTGAAAATCTGAAAAACTATTATTGATATAAAAACTTAATTAATATAAATAATAATTATTTAAAATTTTTAATGTATTTGTGCCTTTCTGCTATTGTCAAGATAAGGAGATAGAATAAGATGTACATGGCATGCAATAGTTATTTACGAATCTTGAAAAGTTATTGAGACTTTTAGTTTCCTCTTTGCAACGTAACAGAGCGGTCAACATTTTCCTGCATGAAACCACGACAGGTATCTCCATGAGGAGAGAGAGTATCAGTCCTGACATGCGTAAGTCCGAACGTACAAAGTGGGCACATGTTACCAAGGGACTAGGTATATACAGTGCGTACCATTTGCGTTAACCAGCATGTAAGGGGAAAATGTTGCCTGACGGCTCTCAAAGAATCGCTCTGTTTTATTTATATAACGTAAATAACAGTTAAATACATAACCTGAAAATCTCAAAAACTATTATTGATATATAAACTTAATTAATATAAATAATAATTATTTAAAATTTTTAATGTATTTGTGCCTTTCTGCTATTGTCAAGATAAGGAGATAGAATAAGATGTACATGTCATGCAATATTTATTTACGAATCTTGAAAAGTTATTGAGACTTTTAGTTTCCTCTTTGCAACGTAACAGAGCGGTCAACATTTTCCTGCATGAAACCACGACAGGTATCTCCATGAGGAGAGAGAGTATCAGTCCTGACATGCGTAAGTCCGAACGTACAAAGTGGGCACATGTTACCAAGGGACTAGGTATATACAGTGCGTACCATTTGCATTAACCAGCATGTAAGGGGAAAATGCTGCCTGACGGCTCTAAAAGAATCGCTCTGTTTTATTTATATAACGTAAATAACAGTTAAATACATAGCCTGAAAATCTCAAAAACTATTATTGATATAAAAACTTAATTAATATAAATAATAATTATTTAAAATTTTTAATGTATTTGTGCCTTTCTGCTATTGTCAAGATAAGGAGATAGAATAAGATGTACATGGCATGCAATAGTTATTTACGAATCTTGAAAAGTTATTGAGACTTTTAGTTTCCTCTTTGCAACGTAACAGAGCGGTCAACATTTTCCTGCATGAAACCACGACAGGTATCTCCATGAGGAGAGAGAGTATCAGTCCTGACATGCGTAAGTCCGAACGTACAAAGTGGGCACATGTTACCAAGGGACTAGGTATATACAGTGCGTACCATTTGCGTTAACCAGCATGTAAGGGGAAAATGTTGCCTGACGGCTCTCAAAGAATCGCTCTGTTTTATTTATATAACGTAAATAACAGTTAAATACATAACCTGAAAATCTCAAAAACTATTATTGATATAAAAACTTAATTAATATAAATAATAATTGTTTAAAATTTTTAATGTATTTGTGCCGTTCTGCTATTGTCAAGATAAGGAGATAGAATAAGATGTACATGTCATGCAATATTTATTTACGAATCTTTAAAGGTTATTGAGACTTTTAGTTTCCTCTTTGCAACGTAACAGAGCGGTCAACATTTTCCTGCATGAAACCACGACAGGTATCTCCATGAGGAGAGAGAGTATCAGTCCTGACATGCGTAAGTCCGAACGTACAAAGTGGGCACATGTTACCAAGGGACTAGGTATATACAGTGCGTACCATTTGCATTAACCAGCATGTAAGGGGAAAATGTTGCCTGACGGCTCTCAAAGAATCGTTCTGTTTTATTTATATAACGTAAGTAATAGTTAAATACATAACCTGAAAATCTCAAAAACTATTATTGATATAAAAATTTAATTAATATAAATAATAATTATTTAAAATTTTTAATGTATTTGTGCCTTTCTGCTATTGTCAAGATAAGAGATAGAATAAGATGTACATGTCATGCAATATTTATTTACGAATCTTTAACAGTTATTGAGACTTTTACTTTCCTCTTTGCAACGTAACAGAGCGGTCAACATTTTCCTGCATGAAACCACGACAGGTATCTCCATAAGGAGAGAGAGTATCAGTCCTGACATGCGTAAGTCCGAACGTACAAAGTGGGCACATGTTACCAAGGGACTAGGTATATACAGTGCGTACCATTTGCGTTAACCAGCATGTAAGGGGAAAATGTTGCCTGACGGCTCTCAAAGAATCGCTCTGTTTTATTTATATAACGTAAATAACAGTTAAATACATAACCTGAAAATCTCAAAAACTATTATTGATATAAAAACTTAATTAATATAAATAATAATTATTTAAAATTTTTATGTATTTGTGCCGTTCTGCTATTGTCAAGATAAGGAGATAGAATAAGATGTACATGTCATGCAATATTTATTTACGAATCTTTAAAGGTTATTGAGACTTTTAGTTTCCTCTTTGCAACGTAACAGAGCGGTCAACATTTTCCTACATGAAAACACGACAGGTATCTCCATGAGGAGAGAGAGTATCAGTCCTGACATGCGTAAGTCCGAACGTACAAAGTGGGCACATGTTACCAAGGGACTAGGTATATACAGTGCGTACTATTTGCGTTAACCAGCATGTAAGGGGAAAATGTTGCCTGACGGCTCTCAAAGAATCGCTCTGTTTTATTTATATAACGTAAGTAACAGTTAAATACATAGCCTGAAAATCTCAAAAACTGTTATTGATATAAAAACTTAATTAATATGGAAAATATTTATTTAAAAGTTTTTATGTATTTGTGCCTTTCTACTATTGTCAAGATAAAGAGATAGAGTGAGATGTACATGTTATGCAATATTTATTTACGAATCTTTAAAAGTTATTGAGACTTTTAGTTTCCTCTTTGCAACGTAACAGAGCGGTCAACATTTTCCTGCATGAAACCACGACAGGTATCTCCATGAGGAGAGAGAGTATCAGTCCTGACATGCGTAAGTCCGAACGTACAAAGTGGGCACATGTTACCAAGGGACTAGGTATATACAGTGCGTACCATTTGCGTTAACCAGCATGTAAGGGGAAAATGTTGCCTGACGGCTCTCAAAGAATCGCTCTGTTTTATTTATATAACGTAAATAACAGTTAAATACATAACCTGAAAATCTCAAAAACTATTATTGATATAAAAACTTAATTAATATAAATAATAATTATTTAAAATTTTTATGTATTTGTGCCGTTCTGCTATTGTCAAGATAAGGAGATAGAATAAGATGTACATGTCATGCAATATTTATTTACGAATCTTTAAAGGTTATTGAGACTTTTAGTTTCCTCTTTGCAACGTAACAGAGCGGTCAACATTTTCCTGCATGAAAACACGACAGGTATCTCCATGAGGAGAGAGAGTATCAGTCCTGACATGCGTAAGTCCGAACGTACAAAGTGGGCACATGTTACCAAGGGACTAGGTATATACAGTGCGTACCATTTGCATTAACCAGCATGTAAGGGGAAAATGTTGCCTGACGGCTCTCAAAGAATCGTTCTGTTTTATTTATATAACGTAAGTAATAGTTAAATACATAACCTGAAAATCTCAAAAACTATTATTGATATAAAAATTTAATTAATATAAATAATAATTATTTAAAATTTTTAATGTATTTGTGCCTTTCTGCTATTGTCAAGATAAGAGATAGAATAAGATGTACATGTCATGCAATATTTATTTACGAATCTTTAACAGTTATTGAGACTTTTACTTTCCTCTTTGCAACGTAACAGAGCGGTCAACATTTTCCTGCATGAAACCACGACAGGTATCTCCATAAGGAGAGAGAGTATCAGTCCTGACATGCGTAAGTCCGAACGTACAAAGTGGGCACATGTTACCAAGGGACTAGGTATATACAGTGCGTACCATTTGCGTTAACCAGCATGTAAGGGGAAAATGTTGCCTGACGGCTCTCAAAGAATCGCTCTGTTTTATTTATATAACGTAAGTAACAGTTAAATACATAGCCTGAAAATCTCAAAAACTATTATTGATATAAAAACTTAATTAATATGGAAAATATTTATTTAAAATTTTTAATGTATTTGTGCCTTTCTGCTATTGTCAAGATAAGGAGATAGAATAAGATGTACATGTCATGCAATATTTATTTACGAATCTTTAAAGGTTATTGAGACTTAGTTTCCTCTTTGCAACGTAACAGAGCGGTCAACATTTTCCTGCATGAAACCACGACAGGTATCTCCATGAGGAGAGAGAGTATCAGTCCTGACATGCGTAAGTCCGAACGTACAAAGTGGGCACATGTTACCAAGGGACTAGGTATATACAGTGCGTACCATTTGCATTAACCAGCATGTAAGGGGAAAATGTTGCCTGACGGCTCTCAAAGAATCGTTCTGTTTTATTTATATAACGTAAGTAATAGTTAAATACATAACCTGAAAATCTCAAAAACTATTATTGATATAAAAATTTAATTAATATAAATAATAATTATTTAAAATTTTTAATGTATTTGTGCCTTTCTGCTATTGTCAAGATAAGAGATAGAATAAGATGTACATGTCATGCAATATTTATTTACGAATCTTTAACAGTTATTGAGACTTTTACTTTCCTCTTTGCAACGTAACAGAGCGGTCAACATTTTCCTGCATGAAACCACGACAGGTATCTCCATAAGGAGAGAGAGTATCAGTCCTGACATGCGTAAGTCCGAACGTACAAAGTGGGCACATGTTACCAAGGGACTAGGTATATACAGTGCGTACCATTTGCATTAACCAGCATGTAAGGGGAAAATGTTGCCTGACGGCTCTCAAAGAATCGTTCTGTTTTATTTATATAACGTAAGTAATAGTTAAATACATAACCTGAAAATCTCAAAAACTATTATTGATATAAAAATTTAATTAATATAAATAATAATTATTTAAAATTTTTAATGTATTTGTGCCTTTCTGCTATTGTCAAGATAAGAGATAGAATAAGATGTACATGTCATGCAATATTTATTTACGAATCTTTAACAGTTATTGAGACTTTTACTTTCCTCTTTGCAACGTAACAGAGCGGTCAACATTTTCCTGCATGAAACCACGACAGGTATCTCCATAAGGAGAGAGAGTATCAGTCCTGACATGCGTAAGTCCGAACGTACAAAGTGGGCACATGTTACCAAGGGACTAGGTATATACAGTGCGTACCATTTGCGTTAACCAGCATGTAAGGGGAAAATGTTGCCTGACGGCTCTCAAAGAATCGCTCTGTTTTATTTATATAACGTAAGTAACAGTTAAATACATAGCCTGAAAATCTCAAAAACTATTATTGATATAAAAACTTAATTAATATGGAAAATATTTATTTAAAATTTTTAATGTATTTGTGCCTTTCTGCTATTGTCAAGATAAGGAGATAGAATAAGATGTACATGTCATGCAATATTTATTTACGAATCTTTAAAGGTTATTGAGACTTAGTTTCCTCTTTGCAACGTAACAGAGCGGTCAACATTTTCCTGCATGAAACCACGACAGGTATCTCCATGAGGAGAGAGAGTATCAGTCCTGACATGCGTAAGTCCGAACGTACAAAGTGGGCACATGTTACCAAGGGACTAGGTATATACAGTGCGTACCATTTGCGTTAACCAGCATGTAAGGGGAAAATGTTGCCTGACGGCTCTCAAAGAATCGCTCTGTTTTATTTATATAACGTAAGTAACAGTTAAATACATAGCCTGAAAATCTCAAAAACTATTATTGATATAAAAACTTAATTAATATGGAAAATATTTATTTAAAAGTTTTTATGTATTTGTGCCTTTCTACTATTGTCAAGATAAAGAGATAGAGTGAGATGTACATGTTATGCAATATTTATATACGAATCTTTAAAAGTTATTGAGACTTTTAGTTTCCTCTTTGCAACCTAACAGAGCGGTCAACATTTTCCTGCATGAAACCACGACAGGTATCTCCATGAGGAGAGAGAGTATCAGTCCTGACATGCGTAAGTCCGAACGTACAAAGTGGGCACATGTTACCAAGGGACTAGGTATATACAGTGCGTACCATTTGCATTAACCAGCATGTAAGGGGAAAATGTTGCCTGACGGCTCTCAAAGAATCGTTCTGTTTTATTTATATAACGTAAGTAATAGTTAAATACATAACCTGAAAATCTCAAAAACTATTATTGATATAAAAATTTAATTAATATAAATAATAATTATTTAAATTTTTTAATGTATTTGTGCCTTTCTGCTATTGTCAAGATAAGGAGATAGAATAAGATGTACATGTCATGCAATATTTATTTACGAATCTTTAACAGTTATTGAGACTTTTACTTTCCTCTTTGCAACGTAACAGAGCGGTCAACATTTTCCTGCATGAAACCACGACAGGTATCTCCATCAGGAGAGAGAGTATCAGTCCTGACATGCGTAAGTCCGAACGTACAAAGTGGGCACATGTTACCAAGGGACTAGGTATATACAGTGCGTACCATTTGCGTTAACGAGCATGTAAGGGGAAAATGTTGCCTGACGGCTTTCAAAGAATCGCTCTGTTTTATTTATATAAAGTAAGTAATAGTTAAATACATAACCTGGAAGTCCCAAAAACTGTTATTGATAAGTATAAAAACTTAATTAATATAAATAATAATACAAATCTGCAGCAGCAGTAGTATCAGCTGTGCTTAAAGATGATGGGGTCATTACAAAAGAAAATAAAGTTAATGTAGTAGACAGAAGTAAAGTCAGAAGAGCGAGGACAAAAAGTAGGCAACGTTTGCAAGACGACACTGTTGAGAGGTCAATAAAATCGGTTTACTTTGATGAAAGAAAAGATAAAACCTTGACTCAAGAAGCAGTTGGAAACAAACGATATAGAAAGACTGTAGTGGAGGAACACATCTCCTTCATTGAAGAACCCCGATCTGTTTACATAGGACACACCACACCTTCTTCAGGATCTGATAAAAGTATCACAGAGTCCATATTAGAATTTCTTGATTCAAATAATTTTAATTTAGATAGATTATTAGCGTTGGGATCTGATGGGACAGTAGTAAACACGGATCAAAAAACGGGAGTAATATCTCGAATGGAGGCAAAATTAAAACGTCCTTTGCAATGGTTTACTTGCCAGCTACATAGTAACGAACTTCCTTTAAGACATCTCGTTCACTTTCTTGATGGTGACATAACTTGGCCCCGTGGATTCTGCAATCTGTAACGGTAAGTGCTCTTTTGATTTATTTAAAATGGATCCTGGCAAACTGTCCCATTGCAGATGGTTAACTACAGCTAGTCGAATATTGCGACTCTATATTAGCACAGAAAACCCAAGTTCCAATTCTTAAAGACTTGACCCAGTTTATTCAAACAGTCTACGCACCAATGTGGCTTGAGATTAAACTTAGGAACAGAACAGAACTCAGAAGTGTTGTTGATTCAGTAATACAACGCAATGCGTTTTTTATTCACTCTGAAAACTTTTTAAAATGTTTAAAAGGTAGCAGACGACAGAACACATGTCCAAGAACTAGCATTAAGACGTGTACTATAAAGGCTAGAATGACCTGTGCCAGTGACATAAAAATTTCAAATACAAATTTTGAGCCAACCGATTATATCCACATTATTGACTGGCAAACTACTGAAATAACAACCCCACCCATTCTGAAAGATATTACTAATGAACAAATCTCAAGCCTAATTAAAACTAAAGAGTTGGTACCCTTTGTCTTCTTTCCCTGTCATACACAGGCGATGGGAAGATGTGTCAAGCTAGTGACTGAACCTTCACAAAATGTGAATGTCTCTAAAGCACGAGATGGCATTATTAGAAACACTCTTAAATCTAGAGCAGCAATGCTAGGCTAAAAGAGTGTTTAATCAATAGAATCTTAAAGCGGTTGGAGGGTGGGTGGATGGAACTCGCTTAGCAGCCACCTCCACATGGTGAGTTCTGGGTTGATTAGTTACCTAATCAAGCGAAGAGCTGCTCTTAAACTAAGAAATTTACATGCAAAATACTGTACGAAACTTAATCACAAAGAACAGCACCACGAGTTACCATTTACTGTGCGTTTCACGAAGTTGTATCCCGGATTGGAATGTTAGTATAAATTCCAACGTATGGAGCGTCGTCATATGTTATTAGTTAAATTCAATGCATTGGCACATCTCGGTTACGGACCGCTACAAATTGAGGTGGTGTGATTTAAGCGCGCGTGCCAGTCTCCCACAGGATTTGCCAGCGAATCCTGACAATCCGAACATTCCAATCCGGGATACAACTTCGTGAAACGCACAGTAATTCCCAGAGTCATTGATCTTAACTCGACGACTCTGACGTCATTTCCGCGCTAGACTTCTCGATTTTCTAACGAAAACCGGAGATGTCGATTACAGGTAAAAGAAATGTTCGTATTTTATTTGTTCTAATAGATTTATGTCATGCAATATTTATTTACGAATCTTTAAAAGTTATTGATACTTTTTGTTTCCTGGTATAAGATATATGCTCCGTTAAATTTATGGCGAACCATACATTTGAGCCGATATCTGAGAGAAGATCTCAGAGAAACAGTTGATAAAACCATCCAAAGGAATACATTCTTCGCTCACTCTGAAAGTTTACTATTTGCAATGCTTGCAGAAAAGAGGCGACACATTCGAGAGCTATGCGCCGAATATTACCTATTAGAACGAAGGAGTCGTGGGCACAAGGTAAAATCAGAAATTTTGAAGTTCCTAAAATAAACTTTTTGGCAAATGTCTATATTGGACTTAACTTTTGGCAAGAGCTAGCTATTAGTGAGCCAACACTAACTCGACATATTTAACTGCTAAAGAATTAAAAAGGGAAATTAGTGAAAATTCGCCTACGCTTTCATTGCTTTTCGACCTACCTTGTCACACTCAAGCTGTAGAAATGTGTGTTTCTAAAGCTTCTTTAAGTGTATGTGGTGATAGTGATTGTGATGGTTTTATAAGATCACGTCTTCGAGATTGCAATATAATGCCAATATTTGAAACCAAGCGAGACTATAAAGCGGAATAACAAGATATATAATGATGTTTATAAAATAATATGATTAAAATATTGTGTGGCTGGCGGGCGGAGAAGGGTGGTGGAACACGAACTGCAGCCACCTCCCCGTGGTGTGTTCTGGGTAGTTTAGAAAACTAGCGAAGAGCTGCAGCCTTAGATTTTCAGGAAATTTTCTAGAAACCTAAACTAAACATATTTCAAGGTCATTGCGGGTCATGTGCAGTATATCGGAAAATTTCCAAAAAAACTGGGGAAGATGTACATGTCAAGCATTATTTATTTATGAATCTTTAAAGGCTATTGAGACTTTTAGTTTCCTCTTTGCAACGTAACAGAGCGGTCAACATTTTCCTGCATGAAACCACGACAGGTATCTCCATTAGGAGAGAGAGTATCAGTCCTGACATGCGTAAGTCCGAACGTACAAAGTGGGCACATGTTACCAAGGGACTAGGTATATACAGTGCGTACCATTTGCGTTAACCAGCATGTAAGGGGAAAATGTTGCCTGACGGCTCTCAAAGAATCGCTCTGTTTTATTTATATAACGTAAATAACAGTTAAATACATAACCTGAAAATCTCAAAAACTATTATTGATATAAAAATTTAATTAATATAAATAATAATTATTTAAAATTTTTAATGTATTTGTGCCGTTCTGCTATTGTCAAGATAAGGAGATAGAATAAGATGTACATGTCATGCAATATTTATTTGCGAATCTTTAAAGGTTATTGAGACTTTTAGTTTCCTCTTTGCAACGTAACAGAGCGGTCAACATTTTCCTGCATGAAACCACGACAGGTATCTCCATGAGGAGAGAGAGTATCAGTCCTGACATGCGTAAGTCCGAACGTACAAAGTGGGCACATGTTACCAAGGGACTAGGTATATACAGTGTGTACCATTTGCGTTAACCAGCATGTAAGGGGAAAATGTTGCCTGACGGCTCTCAAAGAATCGCTCTGTTTTATTTATATAACGTAAATAACAGTTAAATACATAACATGAAAATCTCAAAAACTATTATTGATATATAAACTTAATTAATATAAATAATAATTATTTAAAATTTTTAATGTATTTGTGCCTTTCTGCTATTGTCAAGATAAGGAGATAGAATAAGATGTACATGTCATGCAATATTTATTTACGAATCTTTAAAGGTTATTGAGACTTAGTTTCCTCTTTGCAACGTAACAGAGCGGTCAACATTTTCCTGCATGAAACCACGACAGGTATCTCCATGAGGAGAGAGAGTATCAGTCCTGACATGCGTAAGTCCGAACGTACAAAGTGGGCACATGTTACCAAGGGACTAGGTATATACAGTGCGTACCATTTGCGTTAACCAGCATGTAAGGGGAAAATGTTGCCTGACGGCTCTCAAAGAATCGCTCTGTTTTATTTATATAACGTAAATAACAGTTAAATACATAACCTGAAAATCTCAAAAACTATTATTGATATAAAAACTTAATTAATATAAATAATAATTATTTAAAATTTTTAATGTATTTGTGCCGTTCTGCTATTGTCAAGATAAGGAGATAGAATAAGATGTACATGTCATGCAATATTTATTTACGAATCTTTAAAGGTTATTGAGACTTTTAGTTTCCTCTTTGCAACGTAACAGAGCGGTCAACATTTTCCTGCATGAAACCACGACAGGTATCTCCATGAGGAGAGAGAGTATCAGTCCTGACATGCGTAAGTCCGAACGTACAAAGTGGGCACATGTTACCAAGGGACTAGGTATATACAGTGCGTACCATTTGCGTTAACCAGCATGTAAGGGGAAAATGTTGCCTGACGGCTCTCAAAGAATCGCTCTGTTTTATTTATATAACGTAAATAACAGTTAAATACATAAACTGAAAATCTCAAAAACTATTATTGATATAAAAACTTAATTAATATAAATAATAATTATTTAAAATTTTTAATGTATTTGTGCCGTTCTGCTATTGTCAAGATAAGGAGATAGAATAAGATGTACATGTCATGCAATATTTATTTACGAATCTTTAAAGGTTATTGAGACTTTTAGTTTCCTCTTTGCAACGTAACAGAGCGGTCAACATTTTCCTGCATGAAACCACGACAGGTATCTCCATGAGGAGAGAGAGTATCAGTCCTGACATGCGTAAGTCCGAACGTACAAAGTGGGCACATGTTACCAAGGGACTAGGTATATACAGTGCGTACCATTTGCGTTAACCAGCATGTAAGGGGAAAATGTTGCCTGACGGCTCTCAAAGAATCGCTCTGTTTTATTTATATAACGTAAATAACAGTTAAATACATAACCTGAAAATCTCAAAAACTATTATTGATATATAAACTTAATTAATATAAATAATAATTATTTAAAATTTTTAATGTATTTGTGCCTTTCTGCTATTGTCAAGATAAGGAGATAGAATAAGATGTACATGTCATGCAATATTTATTTACGAATCTTTAAAGGTTATTGAGACTTTTAGTTTCCTCTTTGCAACGTAACAGAGCGGTCAACATTTTCCTGCATGAAACCACGACAGGTATCTCCATGAGGAGAGAGAGTATCAGTCCTGACATGCGTAAGTCCGAACGTACAAAGTGGGCACATGTTACCAAGGGACTAGGTATATACAGTGTGTACCATTTGCGTTAACCAGCATGTAAGGGGAAAATGTTGCCTGACGGCTCTCAAAGAATCGCTCTGTTTTATTTATATAACGTAAATAACAGTTAAATACATAACCTGAAAATCTCAAAAACTATTATTGATATAAAAACTTAATTAATATAAATAATAATTATTTAAAATTTTTAATGTATTTGTGCCGTTCTGCTATTGTCAAGATAAGGAGATAGAATAAGATGTACATGTCATGCAATATTTATTTACGAATCTTTAAAGGTTATTGAGACTTTTAGTTTCCTCTTTGCAACGTAACAGAGCGGTCAACATTTTCCTGCATGAAACCACGACAGGTATCTCCATGAGGAGAGAGAGTATCAGTCCTGACATGCGTAAGTCCGAACGTACAAAGTGGGCACATGTTACCAAGGGACTAGGTATATACAGTGTGTACCATTTGCGTTAACCAGCATGTAAGGGGAAAATGTTGCCTGACGGCTCTCAAAGAATCGCTCTGTTTTATTTATATAACGTAAATAACAGTTAAATACATAACCTGAAAATCTCAAAAACTATTATTGATATATAAACTTAATTAATATAAATAATAATTATTTAAAATTTTTAATGTATTTGTGCCTTTCTGCTATTGTCAAGATAAGGAGATAGAATAAGATGTACATGTCATGCAATATTTATTTACGAATCTTTAAAGGTTATTGAGACTTAGTTTCCTCTTTGCAACGTAACAGAGCGGTCAACATTTTCCTGCATGAAACCACGACAGGTATCTCCATGAGGAGAGAGAGTATCAGTCCTGACATGCGTAAGTCCGAACGTACAAAGTGGGCACATGTTACCAAGGGACTAGGTATATACAGTGCGTACCATTTGCGTTAACCAGCATGTAAGGGGAAAATGTTGCCTGACGGCTCTCAAAGAATCGCTCTGTTTTATTTATATAACGTAAATAACAGTTAAATACATAACCTGAAAATCTCAAAAACTATTATTGATATAAAAACTTAATTAATATAAATAAAAATTATTTAAAATTTTTAATGTATTTGTGCCGTTCTGCTATTGTCAAGATAAGGAGATAGAATAAGATGTACATGTCATGCAATATTTATTTACGAATCTTTAAAGGTTATTGAGACTTTTAGTTTCCTCTTTGCAACGTAACAGAGCGGTCAACATTTTCCTGCATGAAACCACGACAGGTATCTCCATGAGGAGAGAGAGTATCAGTCCTGACATGCGTAAGTCCGAACGTACAAAGTGGGCACATGTTACCAAGGGACTAGGTATATACAGTGCGTACCATTTGCGTTAACCAGCATGTAAGGGGAAAATGTTGCCTGACGGCTCTCAAAGAATCGCTCTGTTTTATTTATATAACGTAAATAACAGTTAAATACATAACCTGAAAATCTCAAAAACTATTATTGATATAAAAACTTAATTAATATAAATAATAATTATTTAAAATTTTTAATGTATTTGTGCCGTTCTGCTATTGTCAAGATAAGGAGATAGAATAAGATGTACATGTCATGCAATATTTATTTACGAATCTTTAAAGGTTATTGAGACTTTTAGTTTCCTCTTTGCAACGTAACAGAGCGGTCAACATTTTCCTGCATGAAACCACGACAGGTATCTCCATGAGGAGAGAGAGTATCAGTCCTGACATGCGTAAGTCCGAACGTACAAAGTGGGCACATGTTACCAAGGGACTAGGTATATACAGTGCGTACCATTTGCGTTAACCAGCATGTAAGGGGAAAATGTTGCCTGACGGCTCTCAAAGAATCGCTCTGTTTTATTTATATAACGTAAATAACAGTTAAATACATAGCCTGAAAATCTCAAAAACTATTATTGATATAAAAACTTAATTAATATAAATAATAATTATTTAAAATTTTTAATGTATTTGTGCCGTTCTGCTATTGTCAAGATAAGGAGATAGAATAAGATGTACATGTCATGCAATATTTATTTACGAATCTTTAAAGGTTATTGAGACTTTTAGTTTCCTCTTTGCAACGTAACAGAGCGGTCAACATTTTCCTGCATGAAACCACGACAGGTATCTCCATGAGGAGAGAGAGTATGAGTCCTGACATGCGTAAGTCCGAACGTACAAAGTGGGCACATGTTACCAAGGGACTAGGTATATACAGTGCGTACCATTTGCGTTAACCAGCATGTAAGGGGAAAATGTTGCCTGACGGCTCTCAAAGAATCGCTCTGTTTTATTTATATAACGTAAATAACAGTTAAATACATAACCTGAAAATCTCAAAAACTATTATTGATATAAAAACTTAATTAATATAAATAATAATTATTTAAAATTTTTAATGTATTTGTGCCGTTCTGCTATTGTCAAGATAAGGAGATAGAATAAGATGTACATGTCATGCAATATTTATTTACGAATCTTTAAAGGTTATTGAGACTTTTAGTTTCCTCTTTGCAACGTAACAGAGCGGTCAACATTTTCCTGCATGAAACCACGACAGGTATCTCCATGAGGAGAGAGAGTATCAGTCCTGACATGCGTAAGTCCGAACGTACAAAGTGGGCACATGTTACCAAGGGACTAGGTATATACAGTGCGTACCATTTGCGTTAACCAGCATGTAAGGGGAAAATGTTGCCTGACGGCTCTCAAAGAATCGCTCTGTTTTATTTATATAACGTAAATAACAGTTAAATACATAGCCTGAAAATCTCAAAAACTATTATTTATATAAAAACTTAATTAATATAAATAATAATTATTTAAAATTTTTAATGTATTTGTGCCGTTCTGCTATTGTCAAGATAAGGAGATAGAATAAGATGTACATGTCATGCAATATTTATTTACGAATCTTTAAAGGTTATTGAGACTTTTAGTTTCCTCTTTGCAACGTAACAGAGCGGTCAACATTTTCCTGCATGAAACCACGACAGGTATCTCCATGAGGAGAGAGAGTATCAGTCCTGACATGCGTAAGTCCGAACGTACAAAGTGGGCACATGTTACCAAGGGACTAGGTATATACAGTGCGTACCATTTGCGTTAACCAGCATGTAAGGGGAAAATGTTGCCTGACGGCTCTCAAAGAATCGCTGTTTTATTTATATAACGTAAATAACAGTTAAATACATAACCTGAAAATCTCAAAAACTATTATTGATATAAAAACTTAATTAATATAAATAATAATTATTTAAAATTTTTAATGTATTTGTGCCGTTCTGCTATTGTCAAGATAAGGAGATAGAATAAGATGTACATGTCATGCAATATTTATTTACGAATCTTTAAAGGTTATTGAGACTTTTAGTTTCCTCTTTGCAACGTAACAGAGCGGTCAACATTTTCCTGCATGAAACCACGACAGGTATCTCCATGAGGAGAGAGAGTATCAGTCCTGACATGCGTAAGTCCGAACGTACAAAGTGGGCACATGTTACCAAGGGACTAGGTATATACAGTGCGTACCATTTGCGTTAACCAGCATGTAAGGGGAAAATGTTGCCTGACGGCTCTCAAAGAATCGCTCTGTTTTATTTATATAACGTAAATAACAGTTAAATACATAACCTGAAAATCTCAAAAACTATTATTGATATAAAAACTTAATTAATATAAATAATAATTATTTAAAATTTTTAATGTATTTGTGCCGTTCTGCTATTGTCAAGATAAGGAGATAGAATAAGATGTACATGTCATGCAATATTTATTTACGAATCTTTAAAGGTTATTGAGACTTTTAGTTTCCTCTTTGCAACGTAACAGAGCGGTCAACATTTTCCTGCATGAAACCACGACAGGTATCTCCATGAGGAGAGAGAGTATCAGTCCTGACATGCGTAAGTCCGAACGTACAAAGTGGGCACATGTTACCAAGGGACTAGGTATATACAGTGCGTACCATTTGCGTTAACCAGCATGTAAGGGGAAAATGTTGCCTGACGGCTCTCAAAGAATCGCTCTGTTTTATTTATATAACGTAAATAACAGTTAAATACATAACCTGAAAATCTCAAAAACTATTATTGATATATAAACTTAATTAATATAAATAATAATTATTTAAAATTTTTAATGTATTTGTGCCTTTCTCCTATTGTCAAGATAAGGAGATAGAAAAAGATGTACATGTCATGCAATATTTATTTACGAATCTTTAAAGGTTATTGAGACTTAGTTTCCTCTTTGCAACGTAACAGAGCGGTCAACATTTTCCTGCATGAAACCACGACAGGTATCTCCATGAGGAGAGAGAGTATCAGTCCTGACATGCGTAAGTCCGAACGTACAAAGTGGGCACATGTTACCAAGGGACTAGGTATATACAGTGCGTACCATTTGCGTTAACCAGCATGTAAGGGGAAAATGTTGCCTGACGGCTCTCAAAGAATCGCTCTGTTTTATTTATATAACGTAAATAACAGTTAAATACATAACCTGAAAATCTCAAAAACTATTATTGATATAAAAACTAAATTAATATAAATAATAATTATTTAAAATTTTTAATGTATTTGTGCCGTTCTGCTATTGTCAAGATAAGGAGATAGAATAAGATGTACATGTCATGCAATATTTATTTACGAATCTTTAAAGGTTATTGAGACTTTTAGTTTCCTCTTTGCAACGTAACAGAGCGGTCAACATTTTCCTGCATGAAACCACGACAGGTATCTCCATGAGGAGAGAGAGTATCAGTCCTGACATGCGTAAGTCCGAACGTACAAAGTGGGCACATGTTACCAAGGGACTAGGTATATACAGTGTGTACCATTTGCGTTAACCAGCATGTAAGGGGAAAATGTTGCCTGACGGCTCTCAAAGAATCGCTCTGTTTTATTTATATAACGTAAATAACAGTTAAATACATAACCTGAAAATCTCAAAAACTATTATTGATATATAAACTTAATTAATATAAATAATAATTATTTAAAATTTTTAATCTATTTGTGCCTTTCTGCTATTGTCAAGATAAGGAGATAGAATAAGATGTACATGTCATGCAATATTTATTTACGAATCTTTAAAGGTTATTGAGACTTAGTTTCCTCTTTGCAATGTAACAGAGCGGTCAACATTTTCCTGCATGAAACCACGACAGGTATCTCCATGAGGAGAGAGAGTATCAGTCCTGACATGCGTAAGTCCGAACGTACAAAGTGGGCACATGTTACCAAGGGACTAGGTATATACAGTGCGTACCATTTGCGTTAACCAGCATGTAAGGGGAAAATGTTGCCTGACGGCTCTCAAAGAATCGCTCTGTTTTATTTATATAACGTAAATAACAGTTAAATACATAGCCTGAAAATCTCAAAAACTATTATAGATATAAAAACTTAATTAATATAAATAATAATTATTTAAAATTTTTAATGTATTTGTGCCTTTCTGCTATTGTCAAGATAAGGAGATAGAATAAGATGTACATGGCATGCAATATTTATTTACGAATCTTGAAAAGTTATTGAGACTTAGTTTCCTCTTTGCAACGTAACAGAGCGGTCAACATTTTCCTGCATGAAACCACGACAGGTATCTCCATGAGGAGAGAGAGTATCAGTCCTGACATGCGTAAGTCCGAACGTACAAAGTGGGCACATGTTACCAAGGGACTAGGTATATACAGTGCGTACCATTTGCGTTAACCAGCATGTAAGGGGAAAATGTTGCCTGACGGCTCTCAAAGAATCGCTCTGTTTTATTTATATAACGTAAATAACAGTTAAATACATAGCCTGAAAATCTCAAAAACTATTATTGATATAAAAACTTAATTAATATAAATAATAATTATTTAAAATTTTTAATGTATTTGTGCCGTTCTGCTATTGTCAAGATAAGGAGATAGAATAAGATGTACATGTCATGCAATATTTATTTACGAATCTTTAAAGGTTATTGAGACTTTTAGTTTCCTCTTTGCAACGTAACAGAGCGGTCAACATTTTCCTGCATGAAACCACGACAGGTATCTCCATGAGGAGAGAGAGTATCAGTCCTGACATGCGTAAGTCCGAACGTACAAAGTGGGCACATGTTACCAAGGGACTAGGTATATACAGTGCGTACCATTTGCGTTAACCAGCATGTAAGGGGAAAATGTTGCCTGACGGCTCTCAAAGAATCGCTCTGTTTTATTTATATAACGTAAATAACAGTTAAATACATAGCCTGAAAATCTCAAAAACTATTATTTATATAAAAACTTAATTAATATAAATAATAATTATTTAAAATTTTTAATGTATTTGTGCCGTTCTGCTATTGTCAAGATAAGGAGATAGAATAAGATGTACATGTCATGCAATATTTATTTACGAATCTTTAAAGGTTATTGAGACTTTTAGTTTCCTCTTTGCAACGTAACAGAGCGGTCAACATTTTCCTGCATGAAACCACGACAGGTATCTCCATGAGGAGAGAGAGTATCAGTCCTGACATGCGTAAGTCCGAACGTACAAAGTGGGCACATGTTACCAAGGGACTAGGTATATACAGTGCGTACCATTTGCGTTAACCAGCATGTAAGGGGAAAATGTTGCCTGACGGCTCTCAAAGAATCGCTCTGTTTTATTTATATAACGTAAATAACAGTTAAATACATAGCCTGAAAATCTCAAAAACTATTATAGATATAAAAACTTAATTAATATAAATAATAATTATTTAAAATTTTTAATGTATTTGTGCCTTTCTGCTATTGTCAAGATAAGGAGATAGAATAAGATGTACATGTCATGCAATATTTATTTACGAATCTTTAAAGGTTATTGAGACTTTTAGTTTCCTCTTTGCAACGTAACAGAGCGGTCAACATTTTCCTGCATGAAACCACGACAGGTATCTCCATGAGGAGAGAGAGTATGAGTCCTGACATGCGTAAGTCCGAACGTACAAAGTGGGCACATGTTACCAAGGGACTAGGTATATACAGTGCGTACCATTTGCGTTAACCAGCATGTAAGGGGAAAATGTTGCCTGACGGCTCTCAAAGAATCGCTCTGTTTTATTTATATAACGTAAATAACAGTTAAATACATAACCTGAAAATCTCAAAAACTATTATTGATATAAAAACTTAATTAATATAAATAATAATTATTTAAAATTTTTAATGTATTTGTGCCGTTCTGCTATTGTCAAGATAAGGAGATAGAATAAGATGTACATGTCATGCAATATTTATTTACGAATCTTTAAAGGTTATTGAGACTTTTAGTTTCCTCTTTGCAACGTAACAGAGCGGTCAACATTTTCCTGCATGAAACCACGACAGGTATCTCCATGAGGAGAGAGAGTATCAGTCCTGACATGCGTAAGTCCGAACGTACAAAGTGGGCACATGTTACCAAGGGACTAGGTATATACAGTGCGTACCATTTGCGTTAACCAGCATGTAAGGGGAAAATGTTGCCTGACGGCTCTCAAAGAATCGCTCTGTTTTATTTATATAACGTAAATAACAGTTAAATACATAGCCTGAAAATCTCAAAAACTATTATTTATATAAAAACTTAATTAATATAAATAATAATTATTTAAAATTTTTAATGTATTTGTGCCGTTCTGCTATTGTCAAGATAAGGAGATAGAATAAGATGTACATGTCATGCAATATTTATTTACGAATCTTTAAAGGTTATTGAGACTTTTAGTTTCCTCTTTGCAACGTAACAGAGCGGTCAACATTTTCCTGCATGAAACCACGACAGGTATCTCCATGAGGAGAGAGAGTATCAGTCCTGACATGCGTAAGTCCGAACGTACAAAGTGGGCACATGTTACCAAGGGACTAGGTATATACAGTGCGTACCATTTGCGTTAACCAGCATGTAAGGGGAAAATGTTGCCTGACGGCTCTCAAAGAATCGCTGTTTTATTTATATAACGTAAATAACAGTTAAATACATAACCTGAAAATCTCAAAAACTATTATTGATATAAAAACTTAATTAATATAAATAATAATTATTTAAAATTTTTAATGTATTTGTGCCGTTCTGCTATTGTCAAGATAAGGAGATAGAATAAGATGTACATGTCATGCAATATTTATTTACGAATCTTTAAAGGTTATTGAGACTTTTAGTTTCCTCTTTGCAACGTAACAGAGCGGTCAACATTTTCCTGCATGAAACCACGACAGGTATCTCCATGAGGAGAGAGAGTATCAGTCCTGACATGCGTAAGTCCGAACGTACAAAGTGGGCACATGTTACCAAGGGACTAGGTATATACAGTGCGTACCATTTGCGTTAACCAGCATGTAAGGGGAAAATGTTGCCTGACGGCTCTCAAAGAATCGCTCTGTTTTATTTATATAACGTAAATAACAGTTAAATACATAACCTGAAAATCTCAAAAACTATTATTGATATAAAAACTTAATTAATATAAATAATAATTATTTAAAATTTTTAATGTATTTGTGCCGTTCTGCTATTGTCAAGATAAGGAGATAGAATAAGATGTACATGTCATGCAATATTTATTTACGAATCTTTAAAGGTTATTGAGACTTTTAGTTTCCTCTTTGCAACGTAACAGAGCGGTCAACATTTTCCTGCATGAAACCACGACAGGTATCTCCATGAGGAGAGAGAGTATCAGTCCTGACATGCGTAAGTCCGAACGTACAAAGTGGGCACATGTTACCAAGGGACTAGGTATATACAGTGCGTACCATTTGCGTTAACCAGCATGTAAGGGGAAAATGTTGCCTGACGGCTCTCAAAGAATCGCTCTGTTTTATTTATATAACGTAAATAACAGTTAAATACATAACCTGAAAATCTCAAAAACTATTATTGATATATAAACTTAATTAATATAAATAATAATTATTTAAAATTTTTAATGTATTTGTGCCTTTCTCCTATTGTCAAGATAAGGAGATAGAAAAAGATGTACATGTCATGCAATATTTATTTACGAATCTTTAAAGGTTATTGAGACTTAGTTTCCTCTTTGCAACGTAACAGAGCGGTCAACATTTTCCTGCATGAAACCACGACAGGTATCTCCATGAGGAGAGAGAGTATCAGTCCTGACATGCGTAAGTCCGAACGTACAAAGTGGGCACATGTTACCAAGGGACTAGGTATATACAGTGCGTACCATTTGCGTTAACCAGCATGTAAGGGGAAAATGTTGCCTGACGGCTCTCAAAGAATCGCTCTGTTTTATTTATATAACGTAAATAACAGTTAAATACATAACCTGAAAATCTCAAAAACTATTATTGATATAAAAACTAAATTAATATAAATAATAATTATTTAAAATTTTTAATGTATTTGTGCCGTTCTGCTATTGTCAAGATAAGGAGATAGAATAAGATGTACATGTCATGCAATATTTATTTACGAATCTTTAAAGGTTATTGAGACTTTTAGTTTCCTCTTTGCAACGTAACAGAGCGGTCAACATTTTCCTGCATGAAACCACGACAGGTATCTCCATGAGGAGAGAGAGTATCAGTCCTGACATGCGTAAGTCCGAACGTACAAAGTGGGCACATGTTACCAAGGGACTAGGTATATACAGTGTGTACCATTTGCGTTAACCAGCATGTAAGGGGAAAATGTTGCCTGACGGCTCTCAAAGAATCGCTCTGTTTTATTTATATAACGTAAATAACAGTTAAATACATAACCTGAAAATCTCAAAAACTATTATTGATATATAAACTTAATTAATATAAATAATAATTATTTAAAATTTTTAATCTATTTGTGCCTTTCTGCTATTGTCAAGATAAGGAGATAGAATAAGATGTACATGTCATGCAATATTTATTTACGAATCTTTAAAGGTTATTGAGACTTAGTTTCCTCTTTGCAATGTAACAGAGCGGTCAACATTTTCCTGCATGAAACCACGACAGGTATCTCCATGAGGAGAGAGAGTATCAGTCCTGACATGCGTAAGTCCGAACGTACAAAGTGGGCACATGTTACCAAGGGACTAGGTATATACAGTGCGTACCATTTGCGTTAACCAGCATGTAAGGGGAAAATGTTGCCTGACGGCTCTCAAAGAATCGCTCTGTTTTATTTATATAACGTAAATAACAGTTAAATACATAGCCTGAAAATCTCAAAAACTATTATAGATATAAAAACTTAATTAATATAAATAATAATTATTTAAAATTTTTAATGTATTTGTGCCTTTCTGCTATTGTCAAGATAAGGAGATAGAATAAGATGTACATGGCATGCAATATTTATTTACGAATCTTGAAAAGTTATTGAGACTTAGTTTCCTCTTTGCAACGTAACAGAGCGGTCAACATTTTCCTGCATGAAACCACGACAGGTATCTCCATGAGGAGAGAGAGTATCAGTCCTGACATGCGTAAGTCCGAACGTACAAAGTGGGCACATGTTACCAAGGGACTAGGTATATACAGTGCGTACCATTTGCGTTAACCAGCATGTAAGGGGAAAATGTTGCCTGACGGCTCTCAAAGAATCGCTCTGTTTTATTTATATAACGTAAATAACAGTTAAATACATAGCCTGAAAATCTCAAAAACTATTATAGATATAAAAACTTAATTAATATAAATAATAATTATTTAAAATTTTTAATGTATTTGTGCCTTTCTGCTATTGTCAAGATAAGGAGATAGAATAAGATGTACATGGCATGCAATATTTATTTACGAATCTTGAAAAGTTATTGAGACTTAGTTTCCTCTTTGCAACGTAACAGAGCGGTCAACATTTTCCTGCATGAAACCACGACAGGTATCTCCATGAGGAGAGAGAGTATCAGTCCTGACATGCGTAAGTCCGAACGTACAAAGTGGGCACATGTTACCAAGGGACTAGGTATATACAGTGCGTACCATTTGCGTTAACCAGCATGTAAGGGGAAAATGTTGCCTGACGGCTCTCAAAGAATCGCTCTGTTTTATTTATATAACGTAAATAACAGTTAAATACATAGCCTGAAAATCTCAAAAACTATTATTGATATAAAAACTTAATTAATATAAATAATAATTATTTAAAATTTTTAATGTATTTGTGCCTTTCTGCTATTGTCAAGATAAGGAGATAGAATAAGATGTACATGGCATGCAATATTTATTTACGAATCTTGAAAAGTTATTGAGACTTTTAGTTTTCTCTTTCCAACGTAACAGAGCGGTCAACATTTTCCTGCATGAAACCACGACAGGTATCTCCATTAGGAGAGAGAGTATCAGTCCTGACATGCGTAAGTCCGAACGTACAAAGTGGGCACATGTTACCAAGGGACTAGGTATATACAGTGCGTACCATTTGCGTTAACCAGCATGTAAGGGGAAAATATTGCCTGACGGCTCTCAAAGAATCGCTCTGTTTTATTTATATAACGTAAGTAACAGTTAAATACATAACCTGAAAATCTCAAAAACTATTATTGATATAAAAACTTAATTAATATAAATAATAATTATTTAAAAGTTTTTATGTATTTGTGCCTTTCTGCTATTGTCAAGATAAGGAGATAGAATAAGATGTACATGTCATGCAATATTTATTTACGAATCTTGAAAAGTTATTGAGACTTTTAGTTTTCTCTTTCCAACGTAACAGAGCGGTCAACATTTTCCTGCATGAAACCACGACAGGTATCTCCATGAGGAGAGAGAGTATCAGTCCTGACATGCGTAAGTCCGAACGTACAAAGTGGGCACATGTTACCAAGGGACTAGGTATATACAGTGCGTACCATTTGCGTTAACCAGCATGTAAGGGGAAAATGTTGCCTGACGGCTCTCAAAGAATCGCTCTGTTTTATTTATATAACGTAAATAACAGTTAAATACATAGCCTGAAAATCTCAAAAACTATTATTGATATAAAAACTTAATTAATATAAATAATAATTATTTAAAATTTTTAATGTATTTGTGCCTTTCTGCTATTGTCAAGATAAGGAGATAGAATAAGATGTACATGGCATGCAATATTTATTTACGAATCTTGAAAAGTTATTGAGACTTTTAGTTTCCTCATTGCAACGTAACAGAGCGGTCAACATTTTCCTGCATGAAACCACGACAGGTATCTCCATGAGGAGAGAGAGTATCAGTCCTGACATGCGTAAGTCCGAACGTACAAAGTGGGCACATGTTACCAAGGGACTAGGTATATACAGTGCGTACCATTTGCGTTAACCAGCATGTAAGGGGAAAATGTTGCCTGACGGCTCTCAAAGAATCGCTCTGTTTTATTTATATAACGTAAATAATTGTTAAATACATAACCTGAAAGTCTCAAAAACTGTTAATGATGTAAAGACTTAAATAATATAATTAATAATTATTTAAGTTTTTAAATATTTGTGCCATTTTGGCTGAAGGCTGGAAGGTATAGGGAGGGAGGCAGGGAGGAACTCGTTGTGCAGCCACCTCCACGTGGTGAGTTCTGGGTTATTTCACTCATTATAACTCTACTTTTATTGAGTGAAATAAGCGAGGAGCTGCATTTTTCATTCACATTTCAGTAGCAACCTATGTGGAAAATTCGAGTCGATCTAGCCACCTGAAGACGGCGTTTGTTAGAGCCAAAAACTTGCATGAATGATCAACCACAGTAATGGCAATTTTGTAGTACCCAGGCTAACTTAACTTATATCTCACTCTTCATTTTTCCCCATATAGATCAGCCCACTCTGAAAAATCTTTCTATACGTGACTTCATAGAACCAGATAGAGAGTAGCACAAAGTACTACTCTCAGCAATAAAGTTGTACAGCAAGGAACTAAACAGCTAGAGCTGGAGTTAAGTGGGAAGAAGTTACGCTATCCAAATTTTGCTTAAGAAGACATTTCTGCAGGCATTAGGTATAGTACCCACCAAATGCCATTATGATAGTTGAAGAATCTTTCGATACGTGACTTCATAGAAACAAATAGAGAGCAGCGCAAAGTACTATAGTGTTACAAGTAATGTTACGGAATCATAATATGGAACGTCGGTTTCTATATAAAGTTCTTATAGTAGATTATTAAATTAATGCACAGTAGTGATGATAATGCTAGAAGACGGGAAATATTTAAACATAATATATCAAGATTTTTTGAAGAATGGGTTCAGTATGATTTTGTGTACGCTTTTATACTATCGAAAATTTTATAGAAAAGATACAAGATCTTATTTATTGTACTATCAACATTTATTTATGTGAGTAATTGTAATTCGTGATTAAAACTGGCTTCTTTTTATTTCCAGCATACCATTCCAGCATACCATTTTTTTGGGTTCTACAGTTTCCGTTTCAACTACCTACCTTATGGTCTATTAATTGATTGTTTTGAAACATACAATTTTTTTCAACTTTTTTTTTGCATACCTTATTCATTTTTAAAGCAAATCGTACCTTCGTACCTTCTAGTGATCTGCAGATCGGTATTCACAGAAGCTTCACAAACTTAGGCACTCTTCGGATAGGACGTAAAGCCGGAGGTCCCTTCTTCATGTGATGAAAGGCAAGTAAAAGTTACACACGACAAGGTGATTCATCAAAATTTCGATGTTGGAGGTTGCTCGTCTCCTGGCGTCGGTGTTTGGCCTTAATGGCGGAAATAGGCTGACATGGGTGGTATTAATAAAAACGAAGTACCTGCTACTACTACAAGTATTATTATATTCTACGTAGTATTTACTTTAAAACGAAGTAGATGCTACATTTCGAAGTATTTTCTTCTATTTTTCCGGAAATGCTAAAAATAGTAGCATTCTCCTAAACATTATAGTAGCATGTACTACGACTTAAAGTATCTACTCTTTACTGGTAGATACTTCTATTTTAACAACAACTAAATTATTTGTTCCGTCATTAGCGAAATTGATATCATAGCAACTTCACCGTGCGTGCTACAAAGTGATTATTTTAAACATGGCTTAAATTAGTAGAAATAAAAATTAAACTGCAAGAAGACACTACGACGATGATAGCTATACCGTCAAATATTTAGGTAAACAATTAAGTACAGTCAATTTAGAATGTTTTATGTTTATGTTTTCTATTTTTCATCTAGGTTTAGTAGGAAAAACGTTACTTTCTCGTTACTCGTTACTCTTCTATCACACTTCCTTCATCCGAAGACATCTTAAAGGACTGTTGATATTATAAATACATACAAAACTGAAACCGTTTCCCAAAAACTTTTAAACATCTCTTATTTCGTTAGCCAGAGCGCGGCGCGCGGCGTGTGTGTGACGGAAGTAAGTACTACATATTTCAAAGAATGTACTACACTTGTTAAGTAAATACTTCACAATATGAAGTATATACTTTGTGGTGAAGCATGTTCTATGTCAAATAAGTAGATACTACCGGAAAATAGTAAATACTACGTAGAATATACTAATGCTTGTAGTAGTAGCAGGTACTTCGTTTTTATTTATACGACAAATTAAATAACAGAAACAGAAAAAAAAAGATTATAGATTATAGTGATATCACAATGGTACCTACTATATATACGTTTGACTGTAGTACGCTTACCAAGGTATGAGTATTTGAACTAAATCATAAGTATTTGATTCGCTATAATTCAGTCACTAACGGCTGCTTCTTCACTCAATGGATACATTGGTATTACAGATCTTTGAGCCTTAGTGAAGGATATCCCACTGAACATACAGGTATACAACTTAGGGTATATTTTATAATATGCGAAAACACATGTTTTTAAGTTTTTGTAATATTTAGTTGATATCTATATAGACTAGTAACAACACTACACAATTATAACTAACGAGGAAAACTTTAATACCAACTAATTTAATGTTTAATTCTCCTGACACTTCCACGTGGAGAAAATTAATTTTTAATTTCAGTAATTCCTAAAATTGCACAATCTACCAGAGCATGAAATTTGCTGACAGGCGTCATCTATTTTATTTACAAAATGGTTCTAGCTATTAACAACTGTGATAAATATTTAATTAACTAGATTTGATAACCCTTCACATCCTATTTTGTCTAATAATATTTCATGGCTTCATATAAATATTTGTAATCTGCAAATGTACGGTTTTCGAATGCAAAAGATGAGAGTGTTATTGGTTTGTTTTACTTTTGCCACTGTTATAGTGAGTATCTAAGATATTTCTAAAAATTAGCTTTTTATCCGCAGTGGTGTAGGAGCCTAGATATCGCGTATTAAATTCATATTTCAGACCAACTTCTGCGGTTTTTCTCAATTTACCAATTTACAAAGAGTAGTGCTAACTCAAATATTTGGTTTGTCATGTAACAGTTTCTTCTCTTTCACACGATAGCAACCGAAACAACCACAATGCCGTAGGAGCCGAGATATCGCGAAATAACATTTTTCGGACCGTTGCGGGGATTTTTCGCAGTTTTTTCAATTAACTAAGAGTTGTGCCGCCAAATTTCAATGCAATATCTGGAGAGGTTCAAAAGCTATAGAGGGGGCGCCCCACTTTATGGGGCTTAAGTCAGAGACCGAGGGATTCATAATGGCTTGTCAGGAATACCCTCGTCTATCGAAGCCGTGTCATGGGTATGGAGGTCCCTGATCTCAACTGCAGGGCCTGCCATAGGGCGCCCTAAACAATCATGCATCTGCTCTCCGCTTGTTCGGCATATGCAGTCTCGGCCTATATCCATAGACACAATGCGACTTTACGAGTGCTCTACTACTTTCTACGGCACTCGTACGAGATAGACGAAACACCAGTGCTGCCATACGCTCCGGGGGATATTGAATCCGTTGTGGGGAATGAAAAGTGCCGCATTTATTGGAACTACTCATTTCCCACGCTCAGGCAGATTAGAGCCAATAAGCCTGATGTAGTCCTCCTCGACCACCAGCTCAAGACAATGTTTGTCATCGAGTTCTCGACTCCTGCCGAGACCGACATTGTCTTGAAAAAGGAGGAGAAACGGACGAAATGTCGAGATCTCTTCGAACTCCGCAGACTCCATCCAAAATATACTGTAAAACTTGTAGTACTGCTACTAACTAGCAGCCCTCGGTGGAGCAAGAGATACACTGCTTTCGGAACTGAAGATCATACCGGTATCCGAAATTCGGCAGATCTTCTAGCAGGAAGAATGCAGAAAGCGGTCATTCTGGGTTCACTACGTCTACTCAAGGCACACGATTCCCGGACTCAGTAGTCATTTACCCCACGGACGTGGGGAATAGCTACTGATAACCACCAGCGGCCGACCCTGAGAATCAGAGCCAGGGAACCGGTTGACTGGATTTAAACAAAAAAAAATTAAATAATAATAATAATAGTATCTCTACCCCTTATTCTAATTACAAAGATTAGCCCGGAAGTTTGAGACTAGTGTGGGGGGGGGGCGGCGTGTTATTATTTCGCGGGCTGCATTTGCGAAATAAATAAAAATATCTCTTTCAGTACTTGATCTATGGTTATCCCCAAATGGGCGGCCAACGCTGGAGTCAGAGGGAAAGGGGGAATCAAGTAGGATCCGGAATGGGTCTCAATCTGGGTCTGGGAATTGGAGGGAGTTCCTCGAATTATGAATCCGTAAAGGAAGGGGGCTCGGGCGGCATGGGCGGCTTGGCCTCTTCTTACAGCAGGGGGGGATTCAGGAGAAAACGAGAAGTTGCAGGTTGCGGTCGCGGGCGTAGACATCCACCACCTCCACAGACTACCACTGCAGGTAAGAATAAAGAAAATATTTTCAGAGCTTGAACTCTTCTACCATACTTTAGGAGTAGATGGATTTATGAAGTTTAAATAAATAATACAAAAAAAAAAAATACAAAACTTGTAGTATTTTTTCAAATATAGTAATTATTGTTTTCTATATTTTTCAACAAAAAAACAAATATAAAATAAAGTTACACGCAGAGCCTTAATAGTAAAACGATTCGATGGAAATTTCTATGAGCATCTAGAAGCTAATTTACCTATATATATATATATAAAGGCCGCGGCATGCCGGCGAGGAAGTTAGTCTTAATCAGGCAGCGATCAAGAGCAAATAACCAATACTTTAGTGAAATAACTGCGATTTTCGAAGTGTTTTCGGTGTGTATTGATTTAGATATTGTACAGAAGTGTTGTATTGTATCTAATGTGTTAAATAAGGGTTTCTTTATTGTTGTTAAAAGTCTCACTTATCTTTAGAATCCCGAAAGGAGTAACAATATTTTTCTTACGTAGTACCATGGAAATATATACCTACAAATCTGCTTTTCAAGACGGTTGTCTGAAACTATTATTGATTCAATAATCTTATGGACTCAATATATTACAAGTAATACTGATTTCAATAATTGTGACCATGTACTCCTAATTTGAACCAGTTTTTATATTAAATCAGTAATTTTGTTTTTAGAAAAGGGACAGTAATTATCTTTTATACGTATTTTTTTATTTTTAGCAACAACCACCGCTGCAACCACTACAACGGCCGCTGCATGAAGGAAGTAAAAATTCGTGGATCTATGACTATCTATCTATGTAGATAATTGAAAATAAAATGTGAATTTTGTCAAATTTAAGTAAATATTTAATAAATTTGTATTTATTGTATTTACTCCCAACCCCCGAATCATCAAAAATTATACTTACATAATTCTAATAAAGGCCTAAGTAGCCTGACTTTCCCATTTTAAAGGTAAGGTTTAAATATCAAGAAAAAGAAATAATTATGCAAAATCAAAAATATTATAGGGAACGAAAGAGTTTGTTTAGCAAAATAAGCAAATCACAAAGGAAGACTTTTCAAAATTTTAAAATACCCAAAAATAATTGCTCAATAAAGCAGCAATTAAAAGAAAAGGTGCAAAAACACCATAAAGAAATACTAATATAGATAACACGATAAAAAATAAAAGGAGGAAATTAATTTGTCCAGAGTTTTACAATATTCGGGAGAAAGAAGCCACCTATTAATTACGTCCCAGGTTCAAGTGAAAAAATAGCTCGCAGATTAGAACGAAACGGGTGTAAAACGATTAGTACCAACAAACGTAATATTGGGAGGATTTTGATAAACACAATGAAAGGGTTAATAAATTGAAACAATCGGGAATATACCAAATTAACTGTGTGGACTGTAATGCCGTGTATGTGGGTCAAACCGGTAGAAATATGGAAACTAGAGTAAATGAACAAAAAAAATCCATACTAAATAACGTAAAAAATTCAGGATTATCGACGCATTGTATAGAAAACAATCATTTAATAAATTTGAAAAATGTAAAGGTACTCTATCGAAAAAGAAAGGAAAGCGCTTAAATCTGTTAAAGCAATTAGAAATAAAAAAATCTTTAATTAGAAATCCTTGCACTACGAATGATCAGATAGATTTTACACTTTCGTCCTTCTTAGAAATGGTACTAAAAACTCGGGCTTTACCAGATGGGAAGGATTAATCGAAATAGGTAAATAACTAAAATGCCCTTGGAAATATTTAGTAATAAACATTTACTCTATTGAGAAAGGCCTAACAAACCGAAATACTAGTATACAGATTGTTTCTTGAAACATCTAAATGCTAACTGTGTTTTTCTCAAAACAATTAAATATTATTAAATTGAAGATCAATGGATTTGATCATGGCTGAACCATGGCTGTGGCCACCACGATCAATGGACTTTAACATCACTTGATTTTTATTTATTGGGTCACGTAAAAACAATACCTACCTAGTTTATGCTAGTTCCGTATTTTTAGTAGGTAGTTAAGTTCTATTTTCATAATGTTTGTTTATATTGTAGTCTTGTTGTTTTTAGTTGCATCATAATTATGGTTTTTACTAAAATTATATTATAATCTTGGCTAACTTAATATCAATTTCTATGAACAATTTTATAAAATTAAAGAAAATAGAGAAGAAAATATCTCAAAAAGTTGTAGTTTTAACCCCTACAATGGGGGTAAAAGGAGGGAGTACTGGAAGAGAGAGAATTTAATTCTAAATAACATGAAGTAAAAAGATACAGATGTTCCATTTGAACACACTGATTCCTAGATTTCAAATAGGTATGTCGTCGTTATGTCGACGATATGTATGGCGCTTTCAGGTGATATATTTGTGTGTAAAAGAAAGTTATGTTGGAACAAAACGTTGTGTATGAGACATATTAACATTGAGACCCGCACAAATATTAAAAAAGTGGCCAAAGACCTGCTGGATTTATCTTCAGTCTCATTTTTAAGTTGGGTGTATATGACTACTTGATCTACTTGACTACTACTTGATCATTGAAAAAAAAACCTTTCGTCAGTTCTGGAAAAAATATATTCTCAAGTAGAAATTTCCAAGCCGAGGAACGTTGCGAAGATATTTATCATTTATGACATCAAATGTAAGATATAGATATTAATCATCGAGCTGGAAACTCGCATGCAGATTGATTCAAGTTCTAACATAATAAAGGAGATACTCGAAGCGGATGGTTCTTTATGAAACATCGTAAAAATAATTGTTTTGAGAAAAACATTGATCTCATTTAGATGTTCCAAGAAATATATAGAAAACACTCTATATACTAGTATTTCGGCTTATTAGGTCTTTTTCAATAGAGTAAATGTCTATTACTAAATGTTTCCAAGCACGTTTTCGTTATTTATTTGTTTACGAGCACCTACCCCCCCCCCCCGATTGATCCTACCATTAGTACAAGGATTTATAATTAAAGATTTTTTAATTTCTAATTGCTCTAACAGATCTAAGTGCTTTCCTTTCTTTTCACGATGCGGTACCTTTACATTTTTCTGATCTATAAAATGATTGTTTTCTATGCAATGCGTGGAAAATCCTGAATTTTTTGCGTTATTTAATATGGATTTTTTATGTTCTTTTACTCTAGTTTCAAACCGGTAGAAGTATTGAAACTAGAGTAAAAGAACATAAAAAATCCATATTAAATAACGCAAAAAATTCAGGGTTTTTGGACGCACTGTATAGAAAACAATCATTTTATAGATCAGAAAAATGTAAAGGTACTGCATCGTGAAAAGACAGGAAAGCAATTAGAAAATAAAAAAATCTTTAATTATAAATCCTTGCACTACGAATGATCAGATAGATTTCACACTCTCGCCCTTCTTAGAAAAGATACTAAAAACTCGGGCTTTGCCAGATGGTAGGATCAATCGGAGGTAGGTGCTCGTAAACGAAAACGCGCTTGGAAACGTTTAGTAATAGACATTTACTCTATTGAAAAAGGCCTAATAAGCCGAAATACTAGTATATAGAGTGTTTTCTATATATTTCTTGGAATATCTAAATGAGATCAATGTTTTTTTCAAAACAATTATTATCAAGTTCTGACATTTAAATAGGTAATTTTTTGAGCTTAATATAGGTACAAAAATCAAGTTTGCTTGATAGCCTCAACATTTACACTTATAAAAGTATTGTATATACGTCAATAGTTTTTTGCTAGTTCATAGAGGTCTGGATGACTTCCTATTATCATTACTTTTTTATTTAATCGCCATCCACTATTCATATTTTGTTTGTTATACTTATAGCTGATAGCATATATATACTTAATGCAATTATAATGGATTGCACTGTATTATATTTTACGATTTAGGATGATTGGTGGTTTTATATTGGTAATTAAAGTAATTATAGATCACATTATAGTTCTGTATAATTATCACCCGCGCATTCGCCAAATTTGCGAAAAATCAGAGTCCGCCAAATTAATTTAACATTTATATAACCTTTCATAATGAATGCATCGACAATTTTTAAGATTGCACGTGAAAATGCCTAAATAAATATTACTTAATTACTGACTACTCATCGTAATTTTATTGATCATCAACAAAAGTGCGGAAACCCTGCTCAAATGCAAAATAAAATGTTGCTTCCGACAAATTTGAATTATATTTATCCTAACAATTGTTCGAGACTATATAAAACGTTGAAATATTTTTAATGTGACATTTGATTCAGATAGTGAACTGTGGCATTTCAATATCTAATATGAAGAGCATGGTTTGTTTGGTGCTGGTTTTGGTTGCGGCATTTTTGGTGAGTTTATAAAACATTTTTGGCGACGATTTTTGAGTTTCATGGTTCAAATTTAAAAGTGAAAAGTATTCAGTAGGTGAAAACTTACAGTTTACTAGTTCAGGTATAACTAAATATTTTTAAAAAATAATACAGTTTTTAGATTTTTCTGAAATAAATATCTTATATAAAAACCTTTAAATTCCTGTTCCATTATCTCTATAAAGGTAGATTTTAGATACCTACAAAATAATGGCATGCATTTCAAGCATTGAAAGCATGATTTTATATACGACAGAACTCTGCAAACATTTTTTTAATATCTTCCTCAATATGGATTTGGTTGACATTGGCATACTGAATTTTTTAGTTATTTGTCTCAATATTCCTAAAAGAGCCATAAAAGCAAAAGCAGATATTTTATACAGGCACTCTTTCCTCTTATACGGCATATATTTTTGAGCATATTATCTTTATTATAAAAAACCCGGATGTCAGTAAATTTATTCCTGAAGGAAACCTTATCTAAACATGAAAACATATACAGGGTGTATTTTTAAATTAGAAATCATATGTGAAAACATGGGGTACCAAAGTTTCAACTTTCTAACTAATAAACTTCTATTAGAAATCGTGTTATCTAAATGCTTTATGGAAGTTGGTAAAAAACGCAAATATTCTTTGTGTCTAATTTAAAGTTGTAGAAATAAGAATGTAAAATAATTACTGTAAAACAATGCTTTTTAAATATAGGAAAAAATAGGATTCCACGGTATATACAGCCATACTCTAATACAGGATGAACTTAAGATTTAAACAAATGAATAATGCCTTCACTAATACAAAAATTAACAATGGTGCGTTTCACAAAATCCATTATTTGTAAGCTTTCAAAGTAATATGTATATCTTTTAATTTATCTAATGTTTATATTATAGTCATGTTTGCTAGCTGTTTTGCCTCTATAGTACGTCTATAGTATGTTATTACATAACATACTTTTACGTTCAATTGCAGCACAGATGCTCTGCAGCATCATGTGGTCGTTGATTATTTAAGGATCTGAATGATTCACTTAAGTGGATACTCGAAGCGGATGGTTCTTTATGAAACATCGTGAAAATAATTGTTTTGAAAAAAACATTGATCTCAATTAGATGTTCCAAGAAATATATAGAAAACACTCTATATATAAAGGGTTTTTCAATAGGAACGCTCGATGTTTGGCAACAGCGTATGATGAATTCGGTAGTCAGACAGGTTGTATCTTTGACAGACGTATTCAGTTAGTCTTTACATTTCATTATGGAACGCTATACGATTCAACAACGCCTCGAAATGGTTAAAACTTATTATCAAAATCAATGTTCTATTCGGCAAACGTTTCGTGCACTTCGGCCAATTTATGGTGTCGATGGTCGTCCTTCAGGGTCCACAATTCACCGTCACGCCTGTACGTCAGCGAAGCGCAAGATCCGTTGAAAATATTGCTGCAGTCCGTGAAAGTGTGAGTCAGAGTCCACAACAATCCATTCCACGACGTGCTCAAGAACTTGGCCTTTCTTCGACGTCAGTTTGGCGAATCTTGCATAAGGACTTAGGGTTTCACCCTTATAAAGTGCAATTAACCCAATAACTAAAGCCCAACGATCATAGACAGCGGCTTGCATTCGCTGAGTGGGCGCTAGAGCAGTTGGAGGTTGATCCTAATTTGGACGAAAAGAAATCATGCGATTTAACGCCACTGGATTTTTTCCCTGGGGCTATGGGAAATCTCGTGTCTATGCCGACAAACCACAGACGGTTGCCGCCTTAAAGGCCAACATCAGACGCGTCATTGGTGAAATTGAGTCGCTTCTATGCGATAACGTCATCGAAAATTGGATCTCCAGGATTCGAGTCACCAGGCGAAGCCGCGGCGGACATTTAGCTGATATAATTTTTAAAACATAATGTGCTCACATATGTTTTAAAATAAAAATAAAAACATGTCAGTTTAACTTACACAATTTGTTTTATTACATTAAAGATCGGGCGTCCCTATTGAAAAACCCTTTACTAGTATTTCGGTTTATTAGGCCTTTAAATGTTTCCAAGCGCCTGAAAAAGGCCTAATAAGCCGAAATACTAGTATATATAGAGTGTTTTCTATATATTTCTTGCAACATCTAAATGAGATCAATGTTTTTTTCAAAACAATTATGAATGATTTACAATCATCCGCGTATAATAATAAATTGGAATTGAAAGGACTGAGCAAATCAATAACAAAAAGCAAAAAGAGTCAAAGACCCAACTTAGAACCCTGTAGTACACCAGATACCAGATTTTGCCATATGCAGTGCAAAATCAAGCCCTTTGTAAGATGCGAATTGCTTTCTATTTTTAAAATTTGATGCTATAAATTTAATAACACGTAGACTCAGACCAAAAGATACTAATTTACCTAGTAAAATATCATGGTTGACATAATCCACTGCCTTGGCAACAATGTCAGAATCAACAGATTTCTGTTTTAAAAAACCATACTGCGCAGGTGTTAACATACCATTTACGTAATTAGAAATTTTATTATACTTATATTTTCAAATATTTTCAACTATATTTAAAACAGATAGGTATACCTAAGGTCTGCAATTGGCTATACATTTCTTGCCGTCATTTTTGTAAATAGGAGATTTTAATTTTATTGATATTAAATAATAGACAATATTTTTTTAGGTGCTGAGTGATGCCCAACCTCTTAAAGATTCTAGAAGATTCGGAGAAATGAGTGGAAAAGTACTACTGCATACCTCAGGGATTGAGAAGGGCCACATACACACTGCGAACTGTTTTGGATTTAATCAAGGAGGACAACAAAGTACATATGAAAGAGAATGAATGAGTTTAAAAGCATTTTAGAACAAGCTTAAACCTAAAGAAAGTTTGTCCATGGCCTTCTTCTTTCTTTATGCGGGTCGGTTTTTCTGAGGCTAGTCCCAAAGCTACTGCCAAGTACTGCTTGCTGAATTTTTCCTCAGCTCACAAGGTTCCAAGTTCAAGAATAGTTTACCCAGGAGTGTTAACCTCATACGAGTGTAACTCTCACATTCACTTAGAATGCGCAACGCAGTCTTGTCTGCATCATCACAGTCCCTGATTACTCTTGAGCTGATGTTGACTCAAGATCAGCATCAGGACAGTTATTTTCTGCGAAGAACCTTTCATCAGGGTCTTCGCATGGCTGTACTGGTTTTAAGACCCACTAATTCCTATGTCCTAGTTCAACTCAGCGCTATAAGCAACTGATCTGATCCCATGAAAGCCATTTCAGATCTCTTTCTAGCAAGCATATCTGCACGTTCATTTTCTTCTATGCCTTTATGACTTGGCACTAAACACACATCTCAGTATTTTTTATTTGTTATGTATTTCAATTAACAATTGGAGACAATACCAAACAAGTCTCGAACGAACCATTTTTAAGTTCAAAGTCTTTATTAGGTGCTTGACTATCGGAGAATCTGTAGAAGAGGTTACGCGTGTAATCCTTTCTTAAATTAATTAATGAATAAATCCTCAGAATATAGCTTCTACACCATCTAGGTCTTAGTCCAAATACTCGGTGTTCTTGTGTGTATATTGTGTCTAGGTGTTCTTGGAGTCTTGTGTGTATAACCACACGAGACTCCAAGTATCCAGAGAATTTATCTTCGCCTCCCAGACGCCGAGATTCCGTATTTGAATCTCAAATGGTTTGCGAAAATTAGATTTTGCAATCAGTCAGATATCATTTATAAGATAGGCTCTAACATCAATCTTATCTTGGAAAGTTACCTTCTTTAGAAACTATGTGTCTCGGAAAGTTCCCTTCTTTGGGAACTATGCGTCTTTCCGTGGTCTGCTTGATTAGTAACGACAAGATAAATTTATTTATGTTTATTATATTTTTCTTAAACACAACGAATACATTGATATATGGTATACATTGGTGTATATATTTCAAATCATGTCTAAATAAAAAAAATATAAAGTGAATACTGGAAACGGATAGTTCTTTATGAAATATCGTGAAAATAATTGTTTTGAAAAAAAACACAGTTTTCATTTAGATGTTTCAAGAAATATATAGAAAACGCTCTATATACTAGTATTTCGGCTTGTTATGCCTTTTTCAATAGAGTAAATGTCTATTACTAGATATTTCCAAGAGGATTTTAGTTATTTATCTATTTACCTACCCTGGTTGATCCTTCCCATCTCTTTACTCTATTGAGAAAGGCCTAACAAGCCGAAATACTAGTCTTTAGAGTGTTTTCTATATATTTCTTGAAACATCTAAATGAGAACTGTGTTTTTTCAAAACAAACAAAATATAATAAAATTTAAAATAAATTAAATACCTACTTAACTAGCTTTGTTCTATACGTTTTGTCGATCCTCGGCTCGCCTTGAGTAGCATAGAAATTTGCGTGAAAAAAATTGCGAGATTGACATATTTAGGTAATTTAAAAGTCACCAAATGCACTATTCACTATGATATTAATTTTCCATTAGTAACATCTTTCTCGAGAAGAGAAAACAACATTTGATCCAAGAACATTGTTTTGGACAAGATACAGTTATCACCATTAAGTTTAATAAAACCACTTTCTTTCTATTTTTTTTTAATTAATTTTTCTTCTTTTTATATAATTTTACATTCAACCCTGTGTTATTGTCCCGTACATGTTTTATACTAATAGACTGTAGACTTATGAATTTGGTAATTTTTAACATCATTTTTGTGTTCACGGGCCCTTATTTGTAATGGTCTAAATGTCTCTCCAATATAATATTTACCAAATTCACAAGGAACTTGGCAAATACGTTTTTTTGAATTTTGATAATAATTAATTCGTTTTGTTTTAGTAACTATTGATATTAAAGTGTTTTTTGTGTTAAATGTCGTCCTTATGTTAAAATTACTACCAAGTCCTTTTAAGGCGTTCAGATATCTCTGAAATATATGCTTGAACGGTAATGGTTGTTATTGGCTTTTCCCTATTTATCCTTGGAATATTAATATTTTGCATATTTTTTATTTTTACAAACGCTTAGATAATTTAATTAGAAATTCTAAAGAATAGTTCTATTTTATTTTATATACTAAATATTTTCTGGGAAATAATGGGATGTACATATAATATTTATTTTAATGTTCATATTTGACATAATTTAGTATCAATGACCAGTTTTACATAGCCCATATATATTTTTTAATATTACCCGGATCGTTTCCGAATTCGAATAAAACTTGAATACTTAAATTAATTGTTATTTTCTTTGCAGCAACCGCAGCGACTACAACTACAGCTGCTTCAGGATAGAGAAGAAAATATTCTATGATTTATTTGAGTGTACTGTTTCAGTCTATAAAATAAAATTGTAGAATTGTACAACTTTTTTGTTTTTTATTAAATCAGGAAAACCTTTAAGGTTCTTTTACTGAACTTTTATATACAGTATGCACCGATTTCTATGTTATATTATGTGATTTATCGAAACAATAATAATACATATAATAATGTATGAAGGTATTTATTTGTGGCATTGTTCATTTACTCTAACTTATTTGAGTATTATGCTACCACTGAAAAATACAAAAAATTAATAATCAACCTCTGCGCCAACGGATCAGTCAAAAGTTGTTTTTTTGAAAAATATTTTTGCCTAATCAAGAAATCTCACACTAAAAAGCAGATTAACAATATATAGTATTAACACATCACTTGAAAACGTTGAAATTTCGAAAACTTATCCGTTTTCGTTATCAAAACTTTAAGTATTACTGACGTACAGAATAGTATGCCAGTTTCTAATTTATTGTGTTTATCTACTTCCACGGGCATATTAGATATTAGTCGATTTTCATTCTATTTTGACTTACCTCGTCTTTCATACCAATTAATTAATTATCAATTCTGAAAGACGAGGTAAATCAAAATAGAATGAAAATCGAGTAAAGTCTTATATAAAAGGCGCGTTACTCAAAGAATATTGTATCTCCACAAACTTATACATTACAACATAAAAGCTAAGTAAAATGTAAGTAAATGTAAGTAAAATGTAAGTAAAATGCTAAGTAAAATTAATATTAGTGTACCCTGTCAAAAAACTCGATATTATAGAACATTTTATTGTTAAATAGCCAAAACGAATTATGAACTCAGATCACACTTAGTTACTATGTTTAAATAATAATTCTTTGCATGCAAATTGTGATATACCTATTTGGGGATAAGTTCAATGTATTTTTAAGTAAATTGAAAAACTATATGTAAATTAATGTACATTTTGTAAATTAGGCTAGACTATCTTATTTAGTTATGGTTTTTAGTTTTGGTTTAGTTTAGTTAAGTTAGTTAAGTTATTATCTGTTTTCTTTCTCCTTTTTTCTTTATATTTTTCTTGTCTTACCCTAATTATTTAAAAACAATCGGTAATTGGACTAAATTGGTCTGTTCATTGTTAAATAAATAAATAAATAAATAAATAAATAAACATTATTTTGTATTATACAGGGTTCTTGAAGATACGACATTATACCTTTAAGCGTAAATACATATAAGTATTTTGTGTATCAGATGTTAAAATCAATTTGCTGAACACTCTGATAAAATATTATATGGATATTAAAAGAAAATTAGTGTATTGGCTTTAATGCGGTTCTAAAAAGCCCTTACATAAATAAATGTTAATCTACCTAATTTGTACAGACAAATTAAGTAAACAGTCAGTCATCTCCTTTCACTAAAAATATCAGTACTACGTGGTATGTCAATGACTAGATTTGTAAGAATATAAAGATCATTTGTTGGATTAGTTTTATATATAGAACAACAACTTCCAGCAGTAGTTTTTTTCTTAAATTGAAAAGTTTTATATATTTTACTATGTTTGTGACTTTTCAATCTTCAAGATATCTGGCTTAATTGTTTTAAAGCTATATCTACCACAAGCTGCATATTTTAATATAATAGATATAGTATATTTGTATTATTTTTTCCAAGATCTATACACAGAAAGAGAAAAACTCACTCCTCGTAGATCGTAAGTATTAGAAAAACGCTTTTTTATGGATTTTAGCGTATTTTGGGTACGTTGGACTAAATCTGAAATTATTCTAATGATTTTGTATTCGTTGGCGTCTTAAATTAAAATAATTACATGTTTTTTTAATATTATTATGATTATTTATTAATATTAATATTCAACATTTTTATTATTTCCCATTTGGCATGCCACCCATGCCTCCCTTTCCACCAGCACTTCCACTCATACCAACATTAAAACCGAAACCCATTTGTCCTCCTGCAGAGCCCCCAGCTTCACCTCCAGCTTGCCCTTGTCCTTGACCACCTCCTTGACCCTGTCCTTCAGCAAGCACCTTATTTCCAGCCTAAAAATTATTTTATTATTTTGTAAAAAGCTGCGCGTTCAAAATCAAAATATTTTTAATAGAAAATGTGGTTGGAATTAAAATACATGAGAATGGTAAATAATAAGTGCTTTTAGTAAACCTAAAAAGAGGTTTTGGCAATCAATCTGATTGATTTTCTTATAGGGGAGGTGTTGACTGTTTTTTTTTTCAAAAAGAAGAAACAAGAATACAGAATAGAGAAACAATTTAAGTAGCGAAGTGGAAAAATATCTAAATTTTCAAGTGCAGGTATATCTATAGGTAATTTATTTTACGTACCAATAAAGCTACCACGCACAAAACTGCTACAACGAATTTCATTTTGAGAGAGATGTGTCTGCAGGTATACACTGATGACCATTTCAAAAAGTCCAGGGTTTAAATACTCTGTTGTGTACCGACGTGTCAATTTGTCACTTCCGCTATTTTAGTGCAAATATATATGACCACAGTTATTTGACTTAATAGATACAGCATAATATAAAATTATTATAATCATCATATAATTACATCTGATTTTTATATAATTCATATACTTGACTTTGCTCAGGAAATTTAAGACATATGATGACTAATTTCAATCATCAAAGCTCCATGGAAATTTTGGTTCTACGGGAAAACATTAAAATCTAAGATACATTTAAAAAACGTTATAAAAGTGAAAGAAAATTGATACCTATGTGTTATCAAAGAAAGATGTATTGAAACTCTTATTAGTCCCTAACTTTTTTGTAATTTGGCTCAGTTATACATAAAAATATATATTAATGAAGAGTTATATTATGGAATGGTGAAATAAGTTAAATATAAAGTCGAATCTCTGGGAAGACCCACTACCTCAGAATAGGAAGACCATCATCGATTGAGACTATGGAGCTGAATATAAAGTACAAATCTGGCTAAGGGAAAACACAGAACAGCCAAAATGGGTATTTAGACTACCTATATAGTCTCTAAATGATTTAAATAAGTGGACCATTATCTATTCTTATCTTAATATATTTAGTCAGGATATCTGTCATGATGTTATAACCAGAATTGGATCTAGAAGAAAAACTTTCATATATAAACACAACATCTTATACAGGTCTGTTAATCCAGGTGTAAATTATTATTATTAACTAGTGGTATACTGTGGTAAACTGATATATTAACGTTAATACTAATTGTATTTATCACTATTTTATTACAGCTCCATACTTTGATGGTCAAAATGATTGCAACTAACGAACAAAAACAAATTTTCTGGTTTATATAGACAAACACGCCCAACCATAACTGGAGCAGTTAGATTTACACCGACGCCGTCGTCAGCAGCTGTGGAAATCCTACTTGATCTCCCTCCTATTCATTCATATTTGGAGAGAGAGGCCATATGGGCAACATCCAGACTAAAGCAAGCAGCTATTAACATGGCACAGCTGACATCATGGAACACAATAGGGTGCTGGATGACATGGAAAGACACAACATGCCGGAGATGATTTCAGATGTTATGCATGCAAACCTGTTGACTATGAACTGCCTTTAACATTCTCTTCCCAGGAAAGAATGAATGGGATCGGAACTGATATATTGAGGGAAGATAGTTGTTGGTTTATAGGTGGCCCCAAAACACCCAGAGGTGTTGGAGCCGCAGCAGTGTATAGTTGCAACCCAACTATAAAAATATTCTCAAGGCTTGGTAGTTATGCAACTATATTTCAGGCAGAGATCTATGCCATCGAATTGTGTGTACAGAGGCTGGAAAAAAGCATCTTACACACAGATCGATAAAAATCTTCGCAGACAACCAAGCGGATCATAAAGCTCTTGGCTTCTACCGTTGTAACTCAAAGTCGGTATGGAGCTGTCAGAAGACGCTCGCTCATCAGGGCAGAGAGTCACTCTGGACCAAATCCCGAGCCATTGCGGCCTTGTAGAAAATGAAGCAGCCGACTCTCAAGCCAGGGAGGGTGCTGCTTCTGAATTCGCTCGACCGGAAACAACTTAACCTACGTTCCGATTTTTAATAGTGATATAGTTTCATCTACCCTATACCTGATATATTTTCCAGTAAGTTCTGGTAATATTTTTTCTAAGACTTGATTTGGATAGTACTCTTATATTATTATAATGACTAGATATACATTACTGTCGGCTACCTTGATATCACCAAATTGTACATTTTCTTACTTATCGTATTCTCGTCAGTGCGAAATAGGCACAATGACATAAAAAGCATCAGAGGCTCCTCAAAATCTTGATCAACATGGTGCCTGTGAGACTAATGGTGCTTCCTTAATCACCTGGTAGGATAGAAATTACTCCTTAACTTCCAAAGGCTGCTTGAGAAAAATTCTTAGCGAGCTTATTTTGGTTTTATAGTTTGCTACCAGCTACCAGTTCAGCTATCAATTTTCTAAAATTGACAGGAATTTAAATACTTTACGATCACATCGAAATTCTCCACGCTGTATATTAATTCTGCATTATATATTAATATACTGGATGTGATTTAGGTGATGTTTTTCTTAACTTCTTTAATGCACTGCTAAACATGCATAACTGAATCATCAATGAAATGTTTGTACCGAGTGTATTATTATTGGGAATTACGATTTGGCGGAAAATCGATTAATGATAAACTGAATGAGGTTATTAAAGAAGCATAATAAAATGTAAGAATGGAGAGACGTGACAAACAAATTTTTCTTTAATCAAGAGGATTTGGGAATTTTCTATACTGATTGTTCTGAAGATATTGAAGGTCACTAGGATTTTGGCGCACACACTTTTTGGTAGATATTAATAGGATGTCTTAATTTATAGTGGAACAAATTTAAAGTGTATGTGAAACATTTTACGGTTCTTTTTGATATTTGTGATAAGAGTTAAAATTTGATATCATGATACAGCCATAGATTTCGTATCAGGTGATTACGAACCTATATCTTATCCTAAGAACTACCGGCTTCAGGAATAAAATTTTCATATATTAAAACTATTTGTAGTTATTAAATAGTAGTTGTATTAAAACTATTTTTATTATTTTCCTATGTGTGGTTTTTTGGGATGGCAGGATGACGAAATAAGGCAACTTTGTTTAAATGAAACTCCCTGGATATTATTACATTACCTATTAGATAGCACAAGGACAAGTTCAACAATAAAGTGTGGACCATTTTGGTGATGCATGTATTGGTATCTGGGAAACTATAAGAAATAGGAAAATAGTTAAATGGGGAAAGTTTTAGACAGTTCTGTTGCTAACTTAATGGCGCTTGCAGACTGGTCCTAGCTCTTCAGGTTTTTGAGTTAGTTTGAGAACAAGTATATGGGGCGTTTTCGAAAATCGTCTGTAACTTTTTTATTTAGAACAATTTTTAAAATCTGAACACACTTTTTCACAGCAAGTTTTTTCAAGGAATTTCACTGCATATTTAGATTTTCATTGCGACGTTTCGGTTGCGAGAAACCACAATGAACTTTCTTTTTCTAATTGGCGCTATATTGAATTTTAAGCTGAGCAAATATATGAGAGATGAGAGAGCTGAGCAATCGGTATATGAGAGATATCCATAGGAATGTATACCTCTTTTGCCCATGTTACTAAACACAAGATTATTAAAGATTACTTAAACTTTAACGTTATGGTACACTATTTTCTTCTAATTGGATTTTTTCTAAAAAATACTCAGTGATTTGGTTTTTTTATTTTGTTGGTAATCTGAAAAATAACAAACAACTTATTTAAAAAGTATGTTTTCGCATGACGATTCATTAGAATTCTCTAATTTTTTATATCTATGTGCGCAAAATAAAAGAATAGTGTTTGATCCTAACCTTTTCAAATTTTAATCAAGCTTGAAACAGGTACGCACATAATATATAAGTATAAGACAACAACTTTACAGAAATAAAAAAAAAAAATGTAAACAAAAATTGATTACCATGAACTGTAACAAATTGACGTATTTCAACAATACACTATTATTTTAGAAAACACGTATATATCATTAAAACCAATCTACTGTTTCTTTATACACCAACTATTGTAATGGAATTTAAAGTCTTTTTGTTTTACTTAATGTATTGTTTTAATGTTCATAATATTATTATATAACATATTGTTCTTCACAACTTAAAGTTACCTAGCTATTTATAAAGTACACTGAGAGAACAATTTATTATTATTAATTAATTATGTTTACAATAAACAAATGCTAATTTTGAATATGACATAAATATAAAATTCTCTGAAATAAATAATAAGTCTGAATAAATTTAACAAACTTTGGTGCATCAAGATATATTAGATTGGAAGTAATATTACCATTTGCCACCGGCAAATGGTAATATTGTACTCGTTGAACAATAAGTAGTAAATAATCAATAAATAAGTAGGTTTGTCTTCCTCAAAGACAATAGAGGTAACTGCTATAATGGCGCCTGTGGAAAAGCAGGTCGTTATCTGTCAATTTGGCAATAATTGTCAGACAGGTAGTAGCAAAGACCCAAAGAGGGCACTACGGTGTGTTTCTCACCAATGATGTTATAACTTTAACGAACATTTAGTACGGGAATAAGGGAAACCTGGAAAGTTTATTAATTAAAGTGAACAATAGGTTGTTAGTCATTTATATAGTTGTGATTGGAGTACTGGGAACGCTGACGGTTTTATGCGTATTTCATATAGGAGCAATTAAGAAAAAATTGATCGTCATCGAAATCGGAATTATCGTCAAATGCAACTTCATGTCTTTAACCACCCTACCACGGATTTTATTTAAAAATATGTCAAACATGCCTCTTATGATTAGTTTAATATTATACAGTCTGTCCATAAAGTAATCCCCCCCTCTGCTAACTTTTGAACGAATCGAGTTAGCGAGTTTTAACAAAATACAGGGTGTATCACGTAAAATGAAGTTGATTATAATAATAATAATAATAATAATAATATCTCTACCCCTCATTCTAATCACAAGGATTAGCCCGGAAGTCTGAGACTTGTGTGGGAGAGGGGGCGGCATATTATTATTTCGCGGGCCGCATTTGCGCCTCAGGAACGACTTATGTTGGTAGGCCCTAACCACCATTCAGTGCTGGAATGAGGGAAACCTGGAAAACCTCATTAGTTAGGGGGACAAGTCAAACATCAACTGATTTTATCTCTCACATTAACACCAAGTTAACATTCTTCCCATCCTAGGCCATCGCCAGGATGATTGCCAAGCCATCCCTGCGAATAAGCCTTGATCTACGAGTAAACAATTTAATGAAAAATTGTTGGCGGAATGGGAATTAGAACCCACGACCTCTGGGTTGAGCGATCGAGACGCTAAGCCCTGAGCCACCGGCCCGATAAATTAGATTCTTCAAATTCAAAGATGGCGCCACGGGCGCTGTCAACTAAATTTTTTTAAATGGCAAAGTGTTCCGTGTTGCACCTCATTTAAAAGGTAATTCAGGTCTCTACTTTCTCGTTTTTAAAAAATGACAATCGAGTTAGCCGTTCTCTAGTTACAAGCGTTTGTGTTTCTAATCTGATTGATGAAAAAAATGTTAATTAATATTTTAATACAACAAATTTTGAACAAACATTTATTAAAACAAAAAATAAAAGAATTAAATAAGTTGTTCAAAATGTTGTCCATTGACTTATTGGCACATAAAAAGTCTACTTTGAAATTCTTGTCTGATATTTCCTAAAATTTCTGCAGGGATATTTCTACACATATGTGTTAGACGTTGCTGTAGTTCGTCGATATTTACTGGAGGAGTTCTGTAGTCTTTTGATTTCAAATATCCCCATAAGAAAAAATCAAGAGGAGATCGTTAAGTCCGGGGAACGAGCCGGCCATTCTATCGGGCCCATTCTGCTAATCGATCTGCCCGGGAAATGGTTATTTAAAAATCGGCCAAGTAGAACTAATTACTCCTTAACTCCCAAAGGTTCCAGAAAAATTCTTAGCGGGCTTACTCTGGTTTTATAGTTTGCTACACAGGTTTATAGAAATGAGCCGGGGCCCCATCTTGTTGAAATACAATACTTTGAATGTTATTGCTTGCTATTCTTTCTATCTTTGGAAAAATTTCCTCCCGCATAATTTTTAAGTACCGCTCGCCTCTTAAATTTTCTCTTAAATCTAACAAATCGAATAACTTAAAAAAATAAGGAAAAAAACCTGTGAAAACTTTCAAACACTCTTAAATTGAACGCTAAACTACTTTCTTGAACATTATTGACGTTTCAGTGACAATAGCAAGCAAAGGCGAGGAGACTTGATAAAAGCAAAATTTTTAAATATCGTTAATAGAAACGCTTGTAACTAGAGAACGGATAACTCGATTGTCATTTTTCAAAAAAGAGAATGTAGATAATTGAATTACCTTTTAAATGAGATGCAACACGGCACACTGTGCCATTTAAAAAAATTGATTTAACAGCTCCCGCGGCGCCATCTTTGAATTTGAAGAATCGAATTTATCGTCAGAATCAACTTCATTTTACCTGATTTACCCTGTATTTTGTTAAAACTCTTTAACTCGATTCGTTGAAAAGTTAGCAGGGGGGGAGTTACTTTATGGACAGACTGTATGATGTTATTTTGCATTTTCAGTTGTATTAAAATAACAGTTAATTGGCCTTTTCCAGTTCAATATAGTTATTTATTTTTGCAGCAAATATAACAAAACTACAAAACGATACCAATAATGAAACTACACTGTATTTCTATGGAATCGCACGTAATATACGAAAGGTTAACTGTGTATAACAAATCTGTTATTCTAAGAATAATTTTTATTTATATAGGTACGAATGACTAGACAATTAATTTCTAGAAATGTTCTGCCCCAACAATGACGGTTCTAAAAAAATATGTTGAATTTGATGCCATTAAAAACTCACCAATAGTAACGAAACCATGAAAACTATTATAAACTTTAATTTAATTTTAATACCATGAAGGATGGAAGCATTATTGATAGTAAATTCAAATGAGAAATGCGTTTTATTTGACAATCGTAATTTTTAACCATGAAAATATAACAGGAAGCAACGAATGTAAAATCACAATAGTATACATTTAAATATGTTGTTATATTAACTGAATTAGAAATGGAAAAAATGTTATTAATATGGAGTTATATGTTGAGGTTAATAATGAAGGTAGGTGTAAAAAATAATGAATAACTTTGCATTGCCTATGAACTGCCAATGAAAATATTAAATTAATTTTTCAGGTAAACATAATCAACATTGTGAACATACACTTCACATCAAAATTAACGCACCACTTAAAAAACCGAAAAAGTCAAACTGAATTTCCTGGCGCACCGTCAACCCGATTTCAATGATTTTTTTTTAATTGTAGCCAACTTCTCCAACAAGGGCACTATGGTAGTATCTCTTATTCGAATTTCAATTTTGAGCATACACAGGGTGTTACAATGAAGTAACGTTTTTTCGTTAACTTTGCAACACCCTGTGGAATGCTGTGATTAAAACGGTCGGTGTGTACTGATGGTAGACTGTAGCCCCATTTTTTTCGAACCTTTTCGTTCTTTTTTGAACCCGTTATCTCTATTATTAAAGGAGATACACAACTAAAAATGAGTAGTAGTAGTAGTAGTCTGCAAGTACCAGTTAGTACCACTCATAATGTCCATACAAGTGTATCCACTGTAAGAAGACGTCTTGCAGAACAGAATTTAAGTTTTAGAATTCCAGCTACCGGACCGAAGTTAAACGTAAACCATCGTATAGATTGCGATTACAATTCGCTAGAGAGCATGTGAATTGGAATCTTGAGGACTGGGAGCGCGTCTTGTTCACTGATGAGTCCAGCAGTGGTATTACATACAAGTGTCTTTAAGTTGAGACCTAAGTTAAGCAGATTTGTTTAAGATCATTAAGAGTCAACTTAAACATTAGGCTTAAAAATTGTCTGTAATGTTAGTTTTCTCGCCTATACCTATAACTACATAATATCAAAATCTCCCAAAATCCTAAACATCCAGAATAAAATTAGAAGCGGGACGAATTTATGTCGCAAATCGTGAGTTCTAGCCGTCTAGAAAAAGTACATAATACCACTGCTGGTTTTGTTTATACAGCTCCGATCGTCGCGTAAGGGTGGTCCAACGGCCAAATGAGCGTTACTCTCAATGCAATATTCGGGAGAGGGTGTCATTTAATGGAGGTTCTGTAATGGTTTGGGGATGAATATCCAAGACAGCTCATACAGAGCTAGTTACTTTACGTGGAGGTTCCTTGACCAGTGCACGATATATTGAGGAAATTTTACCCGACCATGTTGTCCCTTTTGTCCCAAATATTGGCAATAATTTCTTATTAATGCATGACAATGCAAGGCCGCATGTTGCTCGTATAGCGTAGGAATATCTACAGGAGGTGGGAATGGAAACGCTGGACTGGACTCCGCGTAGTCCAGATTTCAATCCTATAGAGCATTTGTGGGACAGTTTGGGTCGGCAACTTAGAAATCATCAGCCGCTCGCCGCCTCGCTTGAGGACGTTGAAAACATTCTGAGAGAAACATGGAACAATATTGACCAAGACCAGATTACACATCTGATTTCAAGTATGAGTAGTAGATGCGAAGTCGTTAGAAGTAGAGGTGGAAATAAACGGTATTGATTTTCTTCGTCCGCTTTGTTGATTTTCGTTCTTGTTGTTAAATTACTACAATACTGCATTTTCATTTTAGTTGTGTATCTCCTTTAATAATAGAGATAACGGGTTCAAAAAAGAACGAAAAGGTTCGAAAAAAATGGGGCTACAGTCGAACCTCAGTACACACCGACCGTTTTAATCACAGCATTCCAAAGGGTGTTGCAAAGTTCATGAAAAAAACTTTACTTCATTGTAACACCCTGTATATGGTCAAAACTGAAATTCGAATAAGCCATACTACCATAGTGCCTTTGCTGAAGAAGTAGGCTACAATTAAAAAAAAACATTCATCGAAAACGGGTTGACGGGGCGCCAGGAAATTCAGTTTGACTTTGTCGGGTTTTCTTAGTGGTGCGTTAATTTTGATGCGAAGTGTATTTTAAATTAAACTAAAAATGGGAGAAAATCGCTGTCGCGATTTTCGTTTCCATTTCTAGCCCTACCGGGGGTTCAGGTTTGCGACCTGATGTCACTCTTCGGGTGACAAAAGCATCTAAAATAATATTATTTTTAAGAAAATACATATTAAAGAAATTTGAGATAATCCCTTGTATATGAAATAATGAGACAGAAAGCTGAAATTTTGTATCTGGAATGATGATCCAATTATACTAAACTATTTGTCTTAATAATATTTTGATGATTTGTAAGGGCAAATTTTGCAGAGGTTTTTTGAAAAGGCGTTTAAATTGGGAAAACGCGTAGGAAACGGGACGAAAATAATAGGTCTAGACATAGAAGAAAGACTTAGGGCGACTTTCGGTCGTCCGCGGGGATCGCTTAGCGATCCCCGCTCGGAGGTGATAGCTTAGAAACTTTGTCGATTTGGCGACGGAATTTAGAGCGAGATAGAATCGACGCGTTTTAATATATATGGATTAATTAAATTAAAATCCCACACAAATTGGAGAACCCCCCAAATTCAAAGTCAAAGACTTATGGAAGGGAATTGAAAAAACCAAACAATCACCTCATACCCACTCACTTTGCCAGGGCCGGAGCTGAGGGGATCGAATACAGAGAATAATAGACAGTGTGACCCAGAAATACTGTCACAATACTAATATTTGATTGATTTTTTGATTTAGGTACATTCGTAAATTATATTGAATCTACCAGGTGGTCAATAGAGGGCAGGGTGGAGAATTATAATCAAACTAAAGAATTTTATAAACATTTTAATACCGCATGTTGTTAAAGTCAATGACAGGCACATTTTAAAATTATTTTGGCCGATACAGGATAGCTCAAAGAAAGTTACGAACCAAACAAACATTTTTATAAATGTATAATACCTCGTATATTTTGATTTTAAAATATCAAAGACAACTAGTTGATACTCCCATATAAGTTTTGCAGGTTTGGCATTAGTGGTTTTTGAGAAAAAAATATTTTATTACAAAATGCCTCTATTCGGTGCATCCCAAAAAAAATGAATGAAAACGAAATGGCGCCGCAAGATACCTGGCATAGGGTAATTTGTTGAGGAAGTTAGTTCATCATTCAATACCTCAGTATTATACTGGGTGGCCACAATATGCAAATTGTTTTGCATCGCAAAAATTAGAACAACTTTATAGAACAAATTGTATAACTTCTATAAATTCTACATTGAATAAGCTTTCGAATGATATACTATTTCAAAACCCTATAATTCAGTTTTACAGATATTAACGTTTGAGTAACAAAAATATAATTTAAAAAAAATTGACAAAAAATATAATCAAACAATAAAAAAAAAATATTTAATAAAATAAACGAATTTTTACAAAATAAAGTCATATTTTTCAGTAAACCATTTCTAAAAATGTAAATTATCTAGACGAGCCCATTTCTTAAAAACAAATAAATCTAATTCCTTAAAATATTTTCAAAACTTACAAGTTACTGACGTTTGACTTTCGAATATTACAAAATTGACAATTTTAAATGGTTGCGTTTCTGAAAATTTGTATCAGTATAATTTGTCTTGCTTTACTGGCGTTATTTTAGGCACATAATATTTTATACATACTTAGAAACAAAGCCGGAACATTTATAAAAAATAATTTAAATCAAGATGCATAAAAACGTGTTTGGTTGAATTTATCTGTGACATTCTTTTTTGTTATTGTCTTTCAGATATTAAGATTTCCCCAAATACTAAGAATTATTTCCCACGCTTAGAGTTTCCGTTCCTTTTTTGTAGCTGAAAAATCCTTTAAATCGCAGAATTTCTTATGCTGGCATCAGTTGGTGTTTAGATATTCATAAAAACTAAAAATGAAATTTGTATCATTAATTTGTTTAGCCGTAGTTCTTCTGGTGAGTCCAAGTATTTTTTAATAGTTCATAGTAGACTTCGTACTTTATTTAATTTTTTAATTCGAGTAAAACTGGGTAACAATCAATATTTCTCTATTTTGAAATATTCTCAGCCATTATAGGCGATAGAATCCTGAGAGTGAAATACATATACCGTGAAATATAGATTGAAGCATAAGTGAACATACATTTTACATATTTCTTCATGTGCTGGTATAATTCAATGCTGGACGAGGGGATGTGGTCTGACCTGTTGCCGCTTTTTGATAATGAGATTGTTTCCATTATAGCATACTTAGAACATTAGATAGCAAGAGCATAGAATGTGAACCTTATTAGAGCAAAATATTTAAATAATTTCGTCAATAATATATCTATTCGTTTATTTTTCTGGCTTGATACTTTTTTAAAAGTTTCAACAAACTCAATTTTTTGCTCAATTTCTTGACCAACGCTCAACTTTAGTACTGCCAACAACTGAAAAACTGAAGACATTAGTACTTTATCAGAAACATTTAAAGCAGCTTAGATCTACTTTATGTTGTACCTAGATATACTTTTTTATACGTGAGGACATAAAGTCCGCCCCCCCCCCTCTAATTTCTGAACCACTGGGTATATTGTGATGAAATTTGGAACGATAATATATGACTAAATTCTGCATTTTTTGACACATCAATGACAGCTCTGAATGTCAAAGTGACAGCTGGGCGCGCAATAGGAATATTTTTTAAATGGAATTGGGGGTCGAGTAATAACTCATTTTGAATCTATTTTTATGCTCAAAACATCCCCCAATTTTGAGAACATTCGGTTCAGTAATTTCCAAATAAAGACCCGTAATATCGATTTCTACGTTATATCATTTTTTACATACATATTACAAATTATTGTAAATTATTCAAAGCAAAACAAAATTTAAAAGTAAATAAAAAAACAATAAACCATCCCTAACCTAAATTAACCTAAATTAAAAAATTATGAAATAATTTAAATTAAACCTAGAGGCAGAAACAAATTTAGAAAACACGTGTTACTTCAAAAGATGTTGAAAATGACCACCGTGAACTTCCTGACAAATAAATGTTCTATGGGTAAGTTCTATTATAAAGATTATGTGGTAAAAGATTATGTTATAAACTGATATTATTAGTTTTTTTTTTTTGGAAATTACTGAACCGAATGTTCTCAAAATTGGGGGATGTTTTGAGCATAAAAATAGCTTCAAAATGAGTTATTACTCGACCCCCAATTCCATTTAAAAAAATATTCCTATTGTGCGCCGAGCTGTCACTTTGACATTCAGAGCTGTCATTGATGTGTCAAAAAATGCAGAATTTAGTCATATATTATCGTTCCAAATTTCATCACAATATACCCAGTGGTTCAAACATTAGAGGGGGGGGACGACTTTATGTCCTCACTGTATACTGTTTTTTGAAGCTCGTATAGTTTTGCGAACCAGAATAAATTTCTTATATCTGAAAATTAGGTTCAGCAAAATTAAGTCTTCTTTCTCTTTTTAGGCACAAATTGGAACTGGCGTACTGGCCCAAATGGTGGGAGGCTTCCAAGCTTCCATGGGGGGCGTCGGCGGCCCAGTAGGTATGGGAGGCATGGGAGGCATGGGCATGGGTGGCATGGAAGGAGGCGGCATGATAGGGGGTGGAATGGAACAATCAAGTGTTGGGGTGGGATACGCTTCGGGGATGGGCTCCGGAGGGATGGTTGGTGGATATCGAAAGAAGTGATTGTAATATTGTAAAAGAGTAAAGATAATTTAATATAAGAGTGTGTAATAAGTTGTGTTTTATTTTAATCCTGAAATACAGGATAACATTTTGATGTATATTTTTGGTACTTACGTACATTTTGTATTGAATTTTAATGAAAAAACGTTTCATTAAAATTCAATACAAAAAGTACGTAACCAAAAATAATTATTTTTACTGTAATGTAGATGTTTGTTTAATATTTCATTATTTAAAAAATTGAGATAACACAAAAAAAAATGTATTAAAGACAATAAGTTCAGGTTATGCGAAGGTATGCCGCTGTAATTCAATGTTGGGCGGTACATACTGAACGCAAATTAGTTGTTTGAGACACATATAATGTTATTCCTTTGCATACCTAGGATAATAGGTAACGAGGAAATATAAAACTTTATCCAACCCTAATATTTGATAATTTCAATAATAATTTATCTCTTAGTTACCTTTTTGACTTAATTCCTATATAAAGAAAGATGTAAACAGTTAAATAGGCCAATAGATAATATTACAAATATACTATAAGAAACCTAATATAAAGCTCATGTATAGTTTAATATTTTTAATTTTGATTACAATTAGTGTTGATTCATAATTTATAATTATTAATATCTACCCCTGATTTTAATCACAAATAATAGCCAGAAAGAGCTTGTGTGGGAGAGGGAGAGGGAGAGGTATATTATTATTCCTCGGGTCGCATTTGCGCCGCAGAAACGACTTACAATGAGAGACTCTAACCACCATTCAGTGCTGGAATGAGAAAAACCTGGAAAACCTCATTAATTAGGGGGACAGTCAAACATCAACTGATTTTAATCTCTCACATTAACACCAAGTTGACATTCTTCCTATCCTAGGAATTCTTCATCATTCCTGGGCAAGGATGGTTACTAACCCATCCTTGCGAACAAGCCTTAATCTACAAGTACACAATTTAATTAAAACTTGTGTAGTGGAGTGGTGGAATGGTAGAACCCACGACCTCTGGATTGTGCGATAGAGACACTAAACCCTGAGCCACTGGCTCGTCTAAAATTATTAAAGAAATTCCACTTTTTTAAACTGGAACATGTGGAAACTACACATGTTTAACTAAAACTGTGACACTGGCAGCAATGAACTTTGAATATGCTTTGAGTATTTTTGGTGTATCTTATGGCGTTATAAAATATAAGATGTTCTATTTGAAAAAATCGTATTATTTGGTTTCAAATTAACGAAAGTTGGCACAGAATTATGAAGATCCTGTATAAAGTTTGCAATATTTCTATTTGTTTTCAAAATATTCAAAGGCTCCCTATAAAAATTAAGTCTCTATCCTTAAATTTGTCAAAAATATGATAAAACTAGATAGTTAATAGTTTAAATTATTTAAACTATTTAAAAATTATATTCAAGTCAGGAAACTTGGGGAGTAAAACCTAAAGAGCTATCTAAAAAACTAAGTTTGTACCTGTCCAGAAATTACGGAACACCCTGTACAAGTGAATTTTTTTTATTTATTCAACTTGAAAAGACTGCCAACACCGCAAAAAGATTATGGTCACAGAGCATTATGCGTACTAAGTGCATCCAGTATATGCTGAAATTTAAGAGAAGTTCTTCTGACGTAGACGGGTCATTTTGCTCTTAAAAATGAATCAATGCACCTAAAGACATGAACTAAAAAGCAAAATGTAGGAAAGGAATGGTTCTTTACAAAAATTGGTATTTTGAAAGAATTTGGTTACGAAATTATTCCACAGAGTGTTTTAAAATTAGGGTTATACAACAACCTTTTAATTAACCCTGTATAATGACTAAAACGTCAACATTTTACAAAAGACTGGATATTCAAGTTGAAATTAGTCATGTTATCTACAGTTTGCTAAAAAAATTATGAAAATTGAACTAAAAATAAAAAAAATTGTGAGACCTCAAAATTTACCAAATATTAACTTATTGCATTTTTTTGCATGTGAGTGTATTAATAATTAAAAGTTATTTTCTGCATAACTAGAAAAAATCGTAAATAGGAATAAAAAAATAATGTTTGGAAATATTAGTAATTATTGCATAATAAGCCGTAATATTTAAATATTATGAACATGTAAAGTACATTATCTGATGTAATATGCATCAATAGTATTAATTGACCGTTGTAAATCTAGTTTAACATACATTTATTATAGAAATCAGGGAAAATCAGATCAACATCCGATTTTTTTTAATTCAAAAGTTATATAAAACCAAAACATTTGTAGAGTTTCATCAGTTTTATCGCAGTGAAATATTTTACAAGAAAATGAAGTTCCTAATTGTTTTACTTTGCGTTGCACTCCTAATTTTTGTAAGTAAAACAAAAACCAGCAAACTAGTTAGTAGCATCAATATACTAATTAATTACATTTTTTGCAAATATATTTCAATAGACACGGTATATCTAGTCAAGGATGTGTTTAATGCTATAATGGTTAATCTGCTTTTTAGTGTGAGATTTTTTGATTAGGCAAAAATAACCTTTGACTGATTCGTCGGCGCAGAAGTTGATTATTAATTTTTTGTATTTTTCAGTGGAGGCATGATACCCAAATAAATAAGAGTACCTCTTTACATCTCTTGTTTTTTAATTAAATATATCATGTAGAATATCTTATAATAAAAATTAGACATTTCTAAGAATGGAAAAATCCAATATGGCTGTTATAAGAAAAAGTAAACCTGAAGATCATTTTTTGGCAGCGATATTATTTAACACAAAATTTGGCAGCAATAAAGCGATTTTGGTTTTTAATTCTATATCACATATAACTGTCTAAGAGACCAAAGACAAATGGTCTCTAAGAGATATTTTATATCTTTTCTCTCTATTTTTAGATCCCATAAGATCCTCTATCAGTTAGTTCATGAGAAAACATATTCAAATCTGTGAAATATGTAAAAAAATAAATGGTTTAAGAAGATTACTGAATATTCATCTATTAATATGAATAATAATGATCAATAATGATAATAATAATAATAATAATAATAATAATAATAATAATAATAATAATAATAAGAATAATAATAATAATAATAATAATAATAATAATAATTTTATTTGTCCAACAGTGTAAACACCAATTACAGAACAAAGTATAATATAAAAGAACATGAAAAGATCAAAAGTGAAAAAAAAATACGTGTATGCAAACCTACAGTGTGACTTAAACCACAACAAAAAAAAAACATGTATATACAAGTAAGTGCTCAAATTCGATTTAATTAAAGTATCAAAATTTAAAGTTGACTAACGCGTCTAAAAACATTATGTAAACTTTTTACATTACAGTTAAAGACATCACAGGAGTTACAAATGCCATTATAGCTACGTGTCATAACGCTAATGGGAGACTTTAATCCAAGATTAGTGTCGACAGCAGAACAATAAAATGTTAGTGGAGCACGACTGGCTGATCTAACTGCTAGAAAATTTAACTGGCTTAATATATCAGGACAGTCGATATGGTTATGCAAGAGTGCGTGTAAAAATTTCAGACTGTGGAAGTATCTTCTAAATTGTAGTGAGTCAAAATTAAAACGAGTTAACAAAAGTTTATAGTAGCAGCCTCTTGCAGGATATCTTCTGTCTGAACGAAACGTGAGGAATTTTAAAAACCTTTTTTGAACCGACTCGATGAGATTGATATGAACATTATACATAGGATTCCAAACAAGTGAACAATACTCTAACTTGGAGCGGACATATGCATAAAATAACCTGAACAGTACATCATTACCGAGGAAATCACGACCTTGCCTTATCACAAAACCTAACATCCTAAGAGAAGAAGAAACTATACGTTGTATGTGCTCCGAAAATGTTAACCTATCGTCAAAGTAAACACCCAAATCCTTGATGGACTTTGCACGTATCAAGAAGTCTGAGTTAATTTCATAGTTGAAAAGTATAGGATTCAATTTACGTGTAAAAGAAATTACTTTACACTTCGACATATTTAAATGTAAGTTATTCAGATCACACCATCTCGCAACCGCATTCAAATCATTTTGAAGAAAAGCACAATCATCTATACTCGATATAGAAAAATACAGTTTTAAGTCGTCCGCATAGATTAACTGATTGCAATTGAGAAGAGTAGTAATGTCGTTAATAAAAATAGAGAATAGTAGAGGACCCAAATTAGAGCCCTGAGGTACTCCAGAAGTAATAAGGTAGTGACTCGAGTTGTATCCACTATATGTGACATAATGGAAACGACATGATAAATAAGACGAAGAGAGCTTTAGTAAGTTATCGCAAAATCCGTAATTCTTAAGTTTATGCAAAAGTATGTTATGATCAATCCTATCGAAGGCCTTCGAGAAATCGGTATACAATACATCCACCTGACCGTGATGATCAATGACATTAGAAATAAACTGGTTAAAGCAAACAAGATTTGTGTTAGTTGATCTTTTTTCCATGAAACCATGCTGTACAGGTGATATAATATTTTTAAAAAGAGGATAAATTCGACTGTATAGGGACATCTCAAAAACCTTCGCAAAATTGCACAATAAAGTGATGGGTCTATAGTTAGTTATATCAACTGGATCACCATTCTTAAGAATGGGACAGACACTTGCTACTTTCCAAACATCAGGAAAACTGATAATACTGATAAACTGAATAATAATAACAATAATAATAATAATAATATTAACAGGTTTTTATTAGCATGAAAATGACAGTATATAAAGCGTGAAACTTGCACAAAATAAGCATGGCAAAAGAAAGAGCTCGGAGTTTTATTCTTCCATTCAACCCTAAGAAAAATGAAGGACAAGCAAAAATACGAAATCGATTATCGATCGCAATAACAGGCTAATCTCAGATGTCTAATTGTGTTTCTGATAGTACATTCTGAATCTTCAAAAGACTCTAAAATCTGTATTATTCATATTTTTTTTGTAAAATAAAGGATCAAGGAGTTAGAGGCTAGTTCAGAAGTAGTTCAAAGAATCAAACTTTACAGGTGTATTCACTTAGTTTTAAATAAATAAGTTACAGACAGTAAACATTACCTGTCTTTGATCATTGACTGGAATACGCCACTTAGAGTATTGGTCAACTAATCTGAAACAAGGGGCAAATTTATAAATGAGCAATATAGTGTATGTAGATAAAATATTATTAATAACCATTACTATACATTGCACAGATGCATATGGTCCAGTTAGTTTAATGTTTTTCTTGTTATCAGGCTGAATACGGGGCCCTAGCTCAAGGAAGAGGAGGCAGTGGAGGTCAAGGAGGCGGTGGAGGTCAAGGTGGTGGTGGAGCTGGAGCTGGAGGTCACGCTGGCGCAGGATTTGGAATTGGATTCGATGCTGGAGCAGGAGGTGGTGCTGGAGGTGGTTCAGGAGGAAATGGCGGAGGTGGTGCAGGAGGTAATGGCGGAGGTGGAGGTAACCGAAAATAAAATGATCATTGTGGAGACTGAAATAAACCACTAAAATAATTGGCTTCATTTGGTTTTATTTAATCTAACAATCAAATCGGTATATTAGCTTAAACTATTTCAATTTTCAGTACTGCAACTATTTTACGTCTGTCCATACAATGTGTTTGGATTTAACGTTCTCAATATGTAGATTTGGATTTCCTCCAATAAAATAGTTCTTCTCATTTCGTCTTATTAAACCGTATTTATACAAAACTGAATCATTGTACTATGCATAACAAGTACATCGTGCAATACAAGACAGACCAAGTTATAATGACAAATTACTATAAAAAAATTGTTCTAAAGGGTACTTCAATTAAGAGCGATAGGTGCAGAAAATGCCACCAATTTCCTGAAACAATAGAAGATAACATCCGGATGTAAACTTCTAGCTAGCAGGTGTGCAATATACCAATAGACATAATGCAGTGTCAAAAATTATTCATCAGACAATAGCCCCTGCGATATAGTGTGGAATTGTGGATATATAATTGTTTACTAATTCAAGACAATGTTTGTCATTGAGTTCTCGGCTTCTACCGATACCAACATTGTATCGAAAAAGGAGAAGAAACAGACGAAATATTGAAACCTTCTCTTCGAACTCCGCAGACTCTATACCGAACATACTGCGTGAAGCTTGTGGTACTGATTATAGGAGCACTCGGTGGAACAACAGATACACTGCTTTCGGAACTGAAGATCATACCGGCGTGCCGAAATTCGGCACGCGATGTTCTAGCCAGAAAGATGAAGAGATCATTCTGGGTTCATTACTCTACTCAGGACACACGATTCCCGGATTCGGTAGCTATTTACCCAATGGACGTGGTGAGTAAAAAAATTAATAATATCTACCTACCCCTCACTCTAATCACAAGTGTGATACTTGTGAGGGCCTATCTGATACAAAATACTGATTATTGATTATTGATCTTCCATTGCATTGATAATTATCTTGAAGGGGAACAGAAATAAAGCCTGAAAATGAATTGTATAGAACATTTGAAAGAGTCGGAATTGAAACGCAGATTTTGTTTGGTATAAATATCCGTAATGGCATTTTAATAGTTGGATGAGTGTTGGTAAAAAAAATTTGTTGGTTTATTTAATTTTTGTCAATATTACTTGCAAATCGAGTATTAATTGTATGATAACTATAATCACACGATAATCAAATAATTTATTTTATATTAAAGTTAAGTTGAATATAAAAATATTTCACGAAATTTTCGGAAGTAACCAATTTGATCGACTGCTACTACAGTATTTAAGCTCTTGCATTTTTGAAAATGGTATCAGTGCTTGACATATATTCTTCAAAATGAAATTCACTTTAGCAGTTTTGTGCGTTGTGGCTCTATTGGTACGTAAAATACACCAGTTATAACCATAGCACATAGTTAGGAAAACTGACTAAAAATTTCTACCTTGGTATTATCCTTCTTAATTTTTTTATTTTTCTGTTAGTATTTCGATTATTAATTATTTATTTTAAAGTATAAAAACAATTAAGTTGAACATGTCAGAACATGCAGACGAACAATCTACATTTTAACTAAAATTAAATTAGAATAAAGTGTGTGATATTTTAAATGATTTGTTCTTTGTATTTATATGTTATTTCAAATACTTTTATTAATTTCATTATTTCATATATTATTTAAATTCGTATACATTTGTTACCAACGTATTTCAGCTGTTAATTTGTATAATTCTCTTTCAGTATTAAAAATTGCCGTCATAATAAACTTGAAATTATTTGCAGGCTGTAAATAATGTAGTTGCTCAAGGACCCGGAGGACAAGGAGGTGGTCAAGGTCAAGGAGGTGGTCAACAAGGTGGAGGTAACGCTGGGGGACCTCCAGGAGGACAAATGAGTTCCGGTGTTAATGGTGGAGGGAGTGGAAGTGCAGGTGGAAGCGGAGGCATGGGAGGAATGGGGGGTATGCCCAGTGGAAAATAATAAGATGGTTAAAATATCTACAATTTAACAGTAGTGGATATTAATAATTATAATAATAACACAAATAGTTTGTTCTTTTATTTAGCATCAATTTCAATTTTGTCTCCTGTTTACCTCCTTTTTGAGAAACCCAAAAAAAGTGGTAATATACACACTTTTTTTATTATTGGAGATTAAATCTTCTTTGCACCATTGCCACAGGGTGAGATTAAGTTTCCCTAATTAAGTTTACCATTTGTTGATACGATCAGTTGTATTTTGTCGCAATATATGATCGGAACACGATTATGGTGTTGCAATAGGCTCAAAATATTTATCATATCAGAAAGACTGTTTCATCTTGCAGCAAATTACTTACAACAAATCAGAAAATGAATGTTTTACCACAGTTTCAGTCCTTTTGCACAACAATACTTTAGGTGAAATCAAAATAAGTTTGTTGTCTGTAAAAAATCAAATTACTATATTTTCTACAGAACATAAATACTTACGTTGTATGAAGGTCTACAGAAATATTTGCCACAGCACCAAATTTATGAATCTTCAAAGGACACCCTAAAATCCGTATTTACAAAGTTTTTTTTGTAAAATCAAAAATCAAGGAATTAGAGGTTTTTCGTGACCTATAATTATACCTATGTGATAATTATATGTGACGGCGTACCCCAGAGGTTTCGATTATAGAAGGTTCTGTACCTATTTTAAATTTGAAATTGTGCTTTTTAAAATAAAGAATCAAACTTTACAGGTGCATTCACTTATTTTGAAATAAACAAGTTACAGTAAACATTACCGGTCTTGCATTCTTTATGATCTGACATAACTATGACTTGATATACAGGGTGTTAGTTAAATATGCGGCAAAAATTCAAGAGGTTATTCCTTGGACTATTCTAAGGATACTTTATCCTTTGATGATTTTTGAAAAAGCGCTTTGTTGCGAAGATATAGGGCGAAAAAATTTTTCAACAAATCCAATTTTGGTATTTTTCACATTATTAATGTAGGTGAAATAAAAGTATGGCGTACTACACTGGATGTATCAAGTAAAAGACATGTAAGAAAAAGGAGTTGTTTTTTCTTACCAACATACCGTGATACTTCGGAGTGACAGGAAGGCAAAAGACTGTAAGAACGGTAGACGTAGAAGAGAATGTGCTGAACATGATAGAAGATCTAGGTACTTCTACGCGAAAAATTGCAAATACTTTGAATGTAAGTAATTGGACTGTTTGGAAAATTCTGAGAGATAATTTGTTGTACCCATACAACATTCAACGCGTTCAGGCACTTCTTCATGCGGATTTTGCTCCACGTATTGCATTTTGTCAATGGCTTTTGCACACATTGGTTGAAATCCCTCAACTACTTACGCTGATTCTTTTTACCGATGAAGCCAGTTTCTCGCGAAATGCAATAAGGAATTTCCACAATAACCATGTGTGGGCTGACGAAAATCCACTTGAGATTTGTGAAGATCGGTTTCAACATCAGTTCACGTTGAACGTTTGGGTTGGAATTGTGGGTGAGTGGCTAATTGGACCGGTATTTCTACCAGGAAGACTTACCGGCGAGGTATACCGCAACTTTTTGGAACAAACGCTACCTCAGTTTTTGGAGGATGTACCATTGGCTACAAGACAGGCAATGTGGTTTATGGATGATGGTGTACCACCTCATTTTGGTGTAGTTGCTCGAGAGTTTTTAACAGCAACATACGGAGATCGCTGGATTGGTCGAGGTGGACCTCACGTATGGCCTGCTCGATCCCCGGACTTAAAACCCCTGGATTATTTCCTATGAGGCCATCTAAAGTCATTAGTTTATACTAGGCCAGTGGAAGATGTGGACGGTTTAAGAGATGGGATAATTGCTGGGTGTAACTCAATAAGAAACGACCCTGGTGTTTTTGAAAGAGTTCGGGAGTCTATGAGGAGAAGATTGGATGGTTGCATCCGAGCTAGAGGTAGCCATTTTGAACAATTCTTGTAGGTTCAGAAATGTTACATGTAATTTTTAGTAATAAATTGTTATTTGTTGAAAATTTTTTTCGCCCTATATCTTCGCAACTAAGCGCTTTTTCAAAAATCATCAAAGGATAAAATATCCTTAGAATAGTCCAAGAATTAACCTCTTGAATTTTTGCCGCATGTTTAACTAAGACCCTGTATTTATCCAACATTTTATAATAACTTACTGTCTCCATGTTCATTATTGTTTTCTATCCATCTTTCACCAACCCCGACCACAAAAAGTGATAGGTGTGCAATTCGTGGGGTTTCCTCCTATCCTGGCTCTACCCTGCAGGCTGGGTAGGATCTTCTGTCGCTCTTCTGTCTTGTCTCCTTTCTTCGCCTGGATGTCTAACCCACCGGGGGTAGTCTGTCTGGGGCGAGGGCGGCAGGTGCCGCTCTCGTCCTGGGTGGTAGTTTGGGGTAGGTCAGGAGTAGCTGTGTAGCCGAAGATGCACCTCTAAAGGAGCCAACTGGCCCTTTAGCTCTATGCAAGGTAAGGAAAGGGTACTCGAAGCCTCTACCGCCGATAGCGGTCGCGGAATGACTTCTAAATCGTTTATTTTGAAAGGTTAAAATACTAACTCTACACATACTTTACGTAAAGTAATAATATATACGCGACCCAAGACATATCTATTGTGTGTGTTGCTGTCAATGAAATATTGCATGTTTTAAATAAAAGTCATAATTTAGTAATCTTGAACGGGGTTGGAACCTTTGATGTGAAGCTAACACTGACGTAGTTTTCCACATAACATCAAAACACTATACTGAACTCGACGCGCGTTTCGCCAACCAAGCTGGCATCATCTGGAGATGATTAAACCTGATATAATTTAGTAATTTTTATAAACTCGGACCATTATATACGTAGCATTATTTACGTGTTAACACACACATATACACTTCTGTGAGGATGATTAATCTTTAGAATATCTCAAAACTAACCATGTCTATTGATTGGTCTATGATTGGTCTTATGCAAAATTGAAATAATGTCGAATGGAATATTGTGCAAAGTCCATTGTTTCTGTCTTTGCTAAAATAGTGTGTTTTTTGCCTGCCATTCCTAAGTGGTGGCAGCTGGAGGCGGCAGGGAGAGGGTTGATGGCATGCCAACAACGCAAAATTACGCCGCCCTATGTGCTAACTCAAACTCTATTATGTAAAGTCTGTTACTTTAAAAGCACCAGAAATAAATAAATAGTCTTAATGTATACCACCATAGAAAACTACATGGGTGACTTTTAACAGCTATTACGAGGCTTTGCTAGCCTCTAGGTGTGACCATAATTTTATTTTGTATAATATAAGATATAATGGCAAATTATAAATCAATATTCATTCAACAAATTTCGTTGATCAGATCCTAACAACATTCACGTATTGGTTTTTTAGCGATTCCAAAAATGTTTACAAAAATGGTTTATAGTTTCATGTTACATTTACAGTTTTAATTATTTTCCTTGTTTCCTATTTCTGCAGCGATTTGTGAACTCCTGTGCCTATGTAGAACAGGACCAGAATACCTAGTTACAAACGTACCACTTATAGATTTAAGTATTATTCACACACGTCAATGTGACTTCAGAATACTTGCTTTAACTGCAATTGAGTATGTAGAAGAGAAAAAATAACAAGAAACTGTTACCCACATAACATGTTTCTGTTGCTAAGGTACAGGGTTTCCTATTAGCTAGTGCCTGTTGATACCGTACATGTTATTATAACAGATTCGAATAACTATGTTCAATCATAATCCCCCAATACCTGCTATTCGAGGAAAGACTCACTATTTTACTATGAATAAAAAATTACAAATATCTTCTTAACGTAGCTTATTGAATGCTTTGATGTTTCTAATAAGCTCTCCAAAACCATTGAGATATTAAATAATTTTAAGAAAAAGACAGTGGCGTAGAGAAAAATAAAGGTGTAGTATTAATTTCTGTAGTTGATTTCAAGAAGATTGTATCGAATCTTTTGGTAAAAGATACAAACCTACCAATCTTTGATATCTAATGATAATAATAATATTAATAATAATAATATAAAATATTTGAGAGTCATAATTGCAACGCAGATTTCGAAATATCCGTAATGACATTTTAATAGTTGGATGAGCGTTGGTAAAAACATTTTGTTGGTTTATTTAATTTTTGTCAATATCACTTGCAAATCGAGCATTAATTATATAATAACTATAATCACACGATAATCAAATAATTTATTTTATATTAGAGTCAAGTTGAATATAAAAATATTTCACGAAAATTTCGGAAGTAACCAATTCGATGGACGGCTACTATAGTATTTAAGCTCTGCATTTTTGAAAATGGTATCAGTGCTTGACATATATTCTTCAAAATGAAATTCACTTTAGCAGTTTTGTGCGTTGTAGCTCTATTGGTACGTAAAATGCACCGGTTATAACCATAGCACATAGTTAGATAACTATGACTAATAATTCCTACCTTAGTATTATCCTCTTTAATTTTTTTATTTTTCTGTTAGTATTTCTATTATTAATTATTCATTTTATAGTATCAGAACAATTAAATTGAACATGTTAGAACATGCAGACGAACAATCTACATTATAACTAAAATTTAATTAGCTAGTGTGTGCTATTTTAAATTATTTGTTCTTTTATATGTATCTATATGTTATTTCAAATGATTTTATTAATTTCATCATTTAATACTATTATTTAAATTCCTGTACTTACATTTGTTACCAAAGTATTTCAGTTGTTAATTTGTATCATTCTCTTTCAGTATTGAAAATTGCCGTCATAATAAACTTGAAATTATTTGCAGGCTATAAATAATGTAGTTGCTCAAGGACCCGGAGGACAAGGAGGTGGTCAAGGTCAAGGAGGTGGTCAACAAGGTGGAGGTAACGCTGGGGGACCTCCAGGAGGACAAATGAGTTCCGGTGTTAATGGTGGAGGGAGTGGAAGTGCAGGTGGAAGTGGAGGCATGGGGGGTATGCCCAATGGAAAATAATAATATGGTTAAAATATATAAAATGTAACAGTAGTGAATATTAATATTAATAATAATAATAACACAAATAGTTTGTTCTTTTATTTAGCATCAATTTCATTTTTATCTCCTGTTTACCTCCTTTGAGAAACCTCAATTCATTCTACAAATTTTATTATTGGAGATGAAATCTTCTTTGCACCATTGGCATAGGGTGAGATTAAGTTTCCCTAAATTTATAGGAAGGTTAGAGTATTTGTTGATATGAGCCGTTGTATTCTGCGACAACATGTGATCGGAAGGTAATTATGGTGCAATAGGCTCAAAATATTTGTTAATCAGATTGACTGTTTCTTGTTACAGTAAATTACTTACAACAAATCAGAAAATTAATGTTTTACAAAGTTTCAGTCCTTTTACACAACAACACTTTAGGTCAAATCAAAATAAGTTTGTAAAAATCAGATTACTATATTTTGAACAGAACATGAATACTTACGTTCTATGAAGGTCTTTAGAAATACTTGCCACAACACCAAATTTATGAATTTAGAAAGGACACCCTAAAATCCGTATTTACAAATTTTTGTTTGTAAAATCAAAGATCAAGACATTAGAAGCTAGTTCAAAATATATGTGAAGCCGTACACCAGAGCTTTCTATTATAGAAGACTCTGTACCGATTTTAAATTTGAAATTGCATTTTCTAAAGTAAAAAATCGACTTTATTTACTTAGTTTAAAGTAAACAAGTTATAGTAAACATTACCGGTGTTGCATTCTTTATGATCTGACATAACTATGACTTGATATATTTATCCTACATTTTACAATAACTTACTGTTTCCATGTTCATTATTTTTTTCTACACAGAATATTTGTGAGAAACTATTATAATATATTCATTAAGGAAGGAAAATGTCTGTAAAGGAATAAATAGACCTCTGATTGACTGGAATAGGTCAGTTAGAGTATTGGTTACTTAATCCGAAACAAGACGTAAATTTATAAATGAGCAATGTAGTGAATGTATAGATAAAATATTATTAATTATGCACAGACGCATATTTTCCAGTTAATTTATTTGTTTACATTATCAGGCTGAATATGGAGCCCTAACTAAAGAAGGAGGATGTAGTGGAGGTCAAGGCGGCGGTGGAGGTCAAGGTGGAGCTGCGGTCCTGGATGTGGTGCAGGAGGCAATGGCGGAAATGGAGCTGGCCGCAAATGAAATAATATTAACATTATGAAGACTGAAATAAACCAATAAAATGACTTACTTCATTTAATTTTATTTAATCTAACAATCAAATCGGTATAGTAGCTTAAATTATTTCAATTTTCAGTATGACAACTATTTTACGTCTGTATATACAATGTGTTTGGACATAACGTCCTCCATATGAAAATTAAGTGTTCCTGCAATAAAATAGTTCTCCTTTTGTCTTATTAAACTGTATTATATGTATAAAACTGAATAATTGTACCAATATATCAACCAATACCATATCTACATCGTCAGTGTATTCTTAACAAAAGTATTGTGTTTGTTATGTTCGTAAAAACATAATCTTTAATTTCAGGTTTTCACTTTTTGCGGTTAAAAGGCATGAACGGAGATAGAAAGGAAAAGAGGTGCAATTTGTAATTGCAAAAACTAGGAATACAATGAGAATATGTCCTGTTTTAGCTATCAGGGTCTGGTATATGATATGGCCGGGTAATCGGTTATCCAATTGAGTAGCTGGCATGTAAGAAAAGCCACATGTACTAAGTAGTAGATTTAAAAAATTATTTAGTTAACTCGAGTTCCATAAAGATTATTATTTATTCCTTTTGAAAAGATAAAATATTAGCCGCAAATGGTACGCAAGGAATTAGTTGGTTGATAGTTATAATAAGCTTTCAAAAACTACTGAGATATTAAATCATTTGAACAGAGTAAATCACTAGGCTCTTTAAAATAATCATAAAAAGACAGTGGCATAGCGTAAAAGATAAAAGCGTAGTAGTGAGTATTGTAGTATATTTGTTGAAGATGATACAAAGCCTTCCGACATCGAGTGGAGAGACACTGTCTCATCTAGGGGTACATCTAGATAAAAGGCTGCGGTGGAAACACCACATCGAGAAAGTCGTAGTGAAGACGAAGCTGGTCAGGGCCAAGCTATACCCGATGTTGTGCCGCACAAGCGAGCTCAGCCTAAGGAATAAGCGAACCCTGATCAAGAATGTTGTCCAACCCCAGTTGACATATGCGTCAACAGCGATTGCTGCAAATACGAATATAAAGAAGATCCAGGCTGTCGAAAAGGACCGCGGTAGGTGCACCCTGGTACCTGCGGACAGCCGATATATACCGGTACCTCGACTATGTTCCAGTCCTAGAAGTCATCAGGAGGCGCGGAGTCAACTTCTTCGCGTGTGCCGAGTCGCACAGCAAGCCGCTAATCCGGAAAGTCGTGGACTACGAGCCCTATGCGGCCGCTGTACACAAGCGGCCAAGACTCCAACTGCTGGACCCAAAAAACAACCCTCAGACATCCCTTCGAGTACCCCTTCCTTACCTTGCATAAAGCTAAAGGGCCAGTTGACTCCTTTAGAGGTGCATCCCCGGCTACACAGCCACTCCTGACCTACCCCAAACCACCACTCAGGACGAGAGCGGCCCTTGCCGCCCCCGCCCGAGGCAGACTACCCCCGATGGGTAGTGCCTCGAATGCAGACGAAGAAAGAAGACAAGACAGAAGAGCGCCAGAAGATCCTATCCAGCCTGCAGAGTAGAGCCAGCATAGGAAGAGACCCCACGAATCACCCACACCTATCACTTTTTGTGATCGGAGTTGGTGAAGAATGAGATCCACCTCTACGAGGCAGTTCACGCCTACAGCGATGGGAAGGGTAAAGAGCGATAATCCCGCTCGACCCCAACTAAATGGATATTGGCGCACAAAACCTTTTGGTAGAAGATACAAACCTACCAATCTTTACTTTGATATCTAATAATAATACCACTACTATTGTTAATTATAATTAGCCATACAAACTGATAAAACGGTAGCCAATAATAGACTAGAAATAGCATTTCAAAAAATTCAATAAAAATAAAATAAAATAATAAATAATAAATCGTTTCAAAATAAAAATGGGCACCTACCTTATAGATGTGACAATATCTTCTGACCAATATGTAGCAAAAAATATACAGAAAAGAAAGAGAAATATCAACAACTAGCAATAGAAATTGAAAGATTATCGAAACAGAAAAAGGTTTATATCTTTCAATTCATTATAACCGTGACATGTATTTCTCCATATTAAATCACTGATATCCTAAACCTTCTAAACTTTCTAAATCAAAAATAATTTCTTGTTAGATTTTGTATTAACCCGTCTACAAGAAAAATAATCCAGCTGAGAAATGTATAATGCGCAAAAACAGGAATAACAACTATAATAATAATATCTCTACCCCTCATTCTAATCACAAGTATTAGCTCGAAGTTTTGAGACTTGTATGGAAGAGAGGCCACATATTATTATTATTCGGTATGCCGCAAAGGCACTAACTGATAAAAAGTACTGATTATAGATCTCCACTGGCATTGGTAATATCTTGGGGAGGAACTGAAGTAATGCCTGAGAAGGAACTGGATGGGCTATATTTTTGAAAGAGTAGGAATTGAAAAGCAGATTTCGTTTGATAGAAATATCTGCAATTGCATTTTAATAGCTGGATGCTTGTTGGTAAAAACATGTTATTGGTTCATTTAATTTTTGTCAATATTACTTGCAAATAGATTATTAATTATAGGGTAAACTATAATCAAATAATTTATTTTACATTAAAATTAAGTTGAATATAAATATATCTCACTAAAATTGCGGAAGTAACAAATTGGCTAGTCTGCAGCAGAGTATTTAAACTCTGCATTTTTGAAAATGGATATCAGTAGTTGACGCATATTCTTCAAAATGAAATTCGCTTTAGCAGTTTTGTGCGTTGTAGCTCTATTGGTATGTAAAATACACCAAGCTTAGAAGAATTAGAATCTACTTAGAAATAGTAGACAATATTTAAATTATCATTATTACAAATTCGCTCGAAATATCTTAGAGTAATAGTAGTTAATTTAAATCTATTTTCTAAGAAGTTGAAATTAACTAAAATTTCCTACATTTTATTTACAAATTTCTCTATTTTTTATATTTTTCTGTTAGTATTTCCATATTTTATACTATAAAAACAATTTATAGAACATGTTAGAACAAGCAGACAAATAATATAAATTTTAACTAAAATTCGATTAGCATAATAATGTGTGTGATATTTGAAATTATTTGTAGTTTTATATGTACAGGGTATTCGAAAAATTTAAATACAAAAGTTGTTTGGTTTTTCATGTATTATCTTTTAGCTAGGTCGAAAAAAAATTGCATGTCGTAAACTTAGGAAAACCAATTGAACATAATATTTTTATATGGGACACCCTGTATAATTTTACACACTTGGGTAAACATTCTTTTCCTGATTTCAAAAATATATATTTTGTTGACATTTGCACTGACAGTTTTCCAAATATTCGACAGCGAGTACCATAAAAAAAATACAAAAAATACAAAGAACTAAAAATATTTAACAGTAGAAACCAACAGTAATAAAAAATATTTAACGATTTTCGATGTAATCTCCTTAGTTATTTAAACATTTTACAATATTTTCATTTTTTAATATTTTTTTATGATTTATTGTAAACATTAAATATTAAATATTTCGAAAACTGTCAGTGCAAATGTCAACAAAACATATATTTTTGAGATCAGAGAAAAATTGTTTTCCCAGGTGTCTAAAATTATACAGGGTGTCCAATTTAAAATATTATGTTCAATTGGTTTCCTCAAATTTACGGCATGCAATTTTTTTTCGACCTAGCCAAAAGATAATACGTGAAAAACCAAACAACTTTTGTATTTAAACTTTTTTTCTAACTTTCATAATAACCCCTGTAGGTAGGGGTCAAAATATACCCTGTACCTACCTGTTTATTTCATCATTTCATATTAAACATTTAAATTCGTATAAATTCGATACCGAAGTATTTCAGTTATTCATGTGAACACGGGATTGTAACTATTTTTATCATTCTCACTATATTCTATCAATAACACTTGAAATTATTTGCAGGCTCCAAATAATGTATTTGCTCAAGGACCCGGGGGACAAGGAGGTGGTCCAGGTCAAGGACCAGGACAAGGGCAAGGGCAAGGTGGAAGTGACGCTGGAGGCTCTGCGGGAGGACAAATGGGTATGGGTTTTAATGCTGGTATGAGTGGAAATGCAGGCGGAAATGGAGGCATGGGTGGCATGCCCAGTGGAAAATAATAAAATGGTTGCAATATGTAGAATTTAACAGTAGCGAATTTTAATAATAATAATAATAACAAAAATAATATATTCTTTTATTTAAAATACACAAGCGTACCATTTAAAAAATATTTGTTGTGGTAAACCGCTCTTTTTTGGAACACCCTGTGTTAATAATATGAAAGCCCCCCTTCAAAAGTGTCCCTGATTTTTTCTACAATTTTTCAAGATTTATTCATATTCTAAATTCAAAGATAATACATAAAACTTAAAATGTTCCAATCGAAAAATGTATCATAAAAAATGCATTGCTGAACAAATTTTATGGGCCTTCTTTATTCCATCTTTAGGTCTTCAAAATAACGTAGTACATTAACTGCCATTTCTTTTCTCTTTGGGCGAATCTATACATGGTGTTCCAGTGTGAGCGTACAAAAATTTACCAGGGGTTGGACTAGACCAAAATAAGAATAAAACTCTTAAGAAAAAATTCTCTGGTGCACGCCTAACGAGTTACAGGGTGTTATTTAAAAAAAAAAATTCCGGAATAACTTAAAAATCGTTAGGTAATTTGTTTAACTCTGACACTTGTGGTGGCCTAGGCCTACTCTTCCTTATGACTTCCTTTGCATGTATTTTTCTGCATAAAGAATGTAGTCGGTACTTTACACTCAATTTACTCGAAAATGGTTGATTTTAGAGCTATGTAACAAAAGCACCTGTTTTGTTCAGAATTGATAGCCGATTAAGGAAAACTTAGTTAATCCACGAAAAAGTAGGATATGCAAGAGTTATGAAGACAAAATCATAAGGAAGAGTAGTCTTAGGCCATCACAGGTGTCAGGGTGAAACAAACACCATGTAGTTTTAATGACCTGTAATAGATGTACACGTCACCCAAAAATTACCTAAATCTACGAAACGGTTTTCAAGTTATTGCGGAAAATTGTTTTTTTTTTCTCCAAAATAACACCCTGTAACTCGTTAGGCGTGCATCAGAGAATTTTTTTTATAAGAGTTTTATTCTTATTTTGGTCTGCTCTACCCCCTGGTAAATTTTTGTACGCTCACACTGGGACACCCTGTATTTTGATACACTACTACAGGATTGTCCAACTTCTGAAATATATCCTTGTTTGGATTTTTTGCAAAGATCCTATCTCGGTTTTGATGTCACAACTCGAATTGTACTTTTCCATTTATATGCTCGCTACAAACTAGAGTATGTGTCGTGTGGAATCCCTAAATTAAATAGGTATTTCAGGACTTGGTGAAGGTATGCAGTGAAAGTCCAATATTTTTTTCCTAGGACACCCTTGAAAGCTTTTGGCTATACATTTAACATATGACAATTATATATCAGAAATAACCTAACAAATTTTGAGAAACTTATCTACAATGAATAAGAATGCTTCCAACCGTAGCAAACTACATAAAAAAATAATCTGTTTTTTCGAAGACTCTACACAAAGATTATCGTACTATTTTTGCTATACCCATCCGACCATTCAATAAAAAAATCGCATTATATAACATTATTCACGGCTGACGTATTCACGGATATTCCAGGAACAAGCGTTACTGTGAGAAGTTTCGGTAGCTAGTTTTTCCATTTAATATGAAGGATGAGTGTGCAGATTTTTAAAATAAATTATTGCACAATAATATGGTAAACAATACGAATGATTCGTATTGCACCGTAAAATTTGCGATTTTCTGCTGTTCAAGAATAGCTTAAATAGAATGAATTGTCCTGTTTTTGGCAGTGTATCTTTAACATTTGTATCAAAAAATCAAAATGAGGGTTGCGTTAGTGTTCTGTGTCTCAGTTCTCGTTGTGGTATGCAAATATTTCTTGTTATTATTTTTACTCGTATATGCACTCATAAGGCCAAAAATCTACGCATAAATAAAAATAGTGTTATCAATTATTCTAAAAACCATCCACATGTGTTCATTTTCTCATAAATATGGATTTAACGAAATAAAAATCAAATATATATGGAATAACAAATGTTTAAACAATATTTTTTCTTTATCTTGACTTTTATCCATGAAGAATGGTTCGGTAAAGTGGAAGCCAATATGCAATTATTGCATTATTGCTACTTATTTAAAATGGCTATGTCGAGAAAAGTAGTACAAACAGGTCGTTAGACTAAGGCCTACTCCACAGTTTTAAAAATAAATTAAACTGTACTATTGATTATATCACTATTTATATCTTTGTTTATATAGCAATTAAGTCAAAAAGTTAACTAAGAGATAAATTATTAATGAAATTATCAAATATTATGGTTCAATAAATTTTTTAATGTATTAAAGACAATAAGTTGAGGTTATATGAATAATGCCGTTGTAATTCAATGTTGGGGGGTGCATATTGTACGCAAAGTAGTTGTTATCGACATATCTTACAAATAATAGCTATTCCTTTGCGTACCTAGGATTATAGAGGTAACGAGGAAAAATAAAAACTTGTTGATCCATAATATTTGATAATTTAATTAATAATTTATCTCTTAGTTAAATTTTTGGTTTAATTCCTATATAAAGAAAGACATAAACAGTTAAATAATCCAATAAATAATATTAAAAATGTAGTAAAAAGTATATATCACTATTTAATTAAAATTTTATTTGAATTAAAAAGGGTTTTAATAGAACCTTTATAAATGTATATATCTTCAATATATAAATATTAAAATACCTAAATATTTATATCTCGCTATTTTTAAAGCATTAGGCTATAATTCTTTGATATTTTAAAGGTAACGTAAAATGATACAGTTACAAGGTCCATGATGCTCTTTCTTTAAATTTTTCATATCATCGTGAACATCCTGTAAATGAAAACTCTAATCAATACCATTCTGTACCTGAAACCTTTTAGATTTTCACTCTTTATATAATCTAGCTTTACGAAATTTAGAAAAATGTTTCTTAATTATATCTGAGATCATACAAGTATGTTGCTTTGATAAGCCTGGTATTCGTGAGTCAATAAAAACAAGAATCATTCTTGTACTGAGCAGGACATTACATTACATTACAATTTCACAATTTTGCATTGCAATTTTGTCAGACTACTGAGTTTGTTCGGATCTGAGTGAAACCATCAATATTCCTATAGGTTCTGAATAGGATTTCATTATTTACCTGAAATAGTATAGAATCTGAAACCTATATTTTTTACCACTTATTGGGTTTCCATTCTATACCTAACCTGTCCTTCAAAAACATGTAGTGAGAAAGCACTTCTAGTGACATTCAGATAAAAAATATGCTTTCTGATTTTCACACTTTCTTATACCTTTTACGCATTCAGATTAACTATCGATTTCAACCCATTCTACTATAAAACAAAATTATTTTCTTCTTTCAGAGTGGAACAGCTAACTACGTTCAAGCTCAGAGACAGCTAGGAGGACGACCAACACTAGTGAGTGGAGGAAGAGTAGGTGTAAGAGAATCAAGGCCGCCCCAAGGCAAAGAAGAAACTCCATCAGCAGCACCCGCACCAGCTCCAGAACCATCTCCAGTAAAACCCCCAGCCGCAGAACCGGCACCGGCTCCGGAAGCAGGAGTAGCTGCCCCGGCTGCACCTGAAGCTCCAGCTGAACCAGCTGCTGCAGAAGCTCCAGCTGCAGCTAGTGCGGAGGGAGCAGCTGCGGGAGCCGAAGGAGGAGCAGCCGCAGCGGAAGGAGGAGCCGCTGCAGCTGCCGAAGGAGGAGAAGAATTAGGGGGAGAAGATAAGAATGTGGAACCGGAAAGCGTTGGTCAGGAAGCAGGAGGATCAGCTTCAGGAGAAGCTAAACCTGGTGCAGCTGCAGGGGGTGGAGGCTCAGCTGGCGCAGCTGTAGGTGGCGGAGTTGCAGCTGGTGGAGTTAAGATTGCAGGTGGGGTAAGAGGGGGTGCGAGGTCTGGAAGAAGATAATGTGTTTTCGTATTATTCATTAATTTATGGTTATAGTTTGTAACAATACTAGAATAATGACTATTATTGTGATATATTTGTTTAAAATGATGGCCAGTTGATAAAAAGCACTGTTATGGGTAAGAGGTACAATTTATCAACATGAAGTATAGACTTAGTTTTAAAAGCACGGTTTTTATGTACTATCTATATACATATACGTATATTACCGTATATATAAATAAAATAATTAATTTGTACATTAATGTTTTATTTATTGGATAAAAATATGACTATATTTTCTATGGTTAAAACAAATCAACATATACAATAGTTGTGAGGAAAAACAACGAAATTAAAGCATTTATATAAAATGTTAATGAGTATTAGTAAAATAATCTTTGCTGCTAAATATTTTACTAGAAAATTATCAGTGATAAGATAAGCAAATGTCATAAAGTGGTATTGAAAGTAATAAGGTCATTAAGATTCCTGAATAAACCAACAAAAAAATAAACCAACTTACTTATGTTATTAATTATATTTGTGTTTTCCTTGTTACCTATAATCTAGGTATGCAACGGAAATAAGCATCATTTTAAAGGAATTAATGGAAACAACTGCCCCGTGGACTTAAGCCCCTCTCAGTACTGAATGATACCAAAGTAACCAAAGTAGGTGTTTTCGACATTGCTTATAGATAATTAGGTTCTTTCCTTTGCATCCCAACTTTAGAGATAACAAGGAAACAGAAACTTCATTGCATCATATATTGAAATAATTTCATAACTGAAATTTCGAGAGTAGATTTTTTCTATACAATAATTATATAAAGGTAATGTAATAGCAGTTAATTTTGAACAGTCTGTGTAGATTCACCAGCTGGTGTTACTGCTTCCGAGGTTTGCTCAGAATCACTATCCTTGCATACAATTTGACACCATTGCATTCCTAGATTTTCTTGCGTATATCCAAATTCACCATTTCCTGGTGGCCCAAAATGTCCAAACTGACCGAATTGGCTAGAGGAACCATCTCGGCCTTGCTGACCCATGGGATTGAAACCAAACCCATTGCTAAATATGTTCATATTTGGTGGTGGTTGGCCAAAGTTCATAGGAGGCCCCGGATTGTATTGACCACTGACGTTCTATGAGGAAGAAACATTATTAATTAGTTTATAATATTTTGAAAGGAGATAAACAATAATCCAACCTTGGATATTAAGGTTTCATTTTATGAATCTTTGGTAGAATGTCGATATATAGGGTCATCATAGAGTAAGGGGTAGAGGTAAACAAAAGAATTGTTGTGTCAACTGCTGATACAAGTGTCAAATGTAATCATTGCGATTTAGAGAATTGTTCACATTTTGTAAATTCACTGCGGATAACCCAGTAGGGTTATTTAAAAAATTTGGTGTTTAGAACAGGACCAACAACGTGGAAGAATTAAAAGACTATGAGGGAGCAAATTGCTGCAATTCAACCAGAAATACTGAATAATGCTGCGTACAATTTGGAGGAACGGTTGGTGATTGTACAGCTGCAAAATGGACGACATCGAATATTTGCGTTAACCATTGTTTGACTTCCCATTGTTTAAGCAATCGAATTTCTTTCATATCCTATTAACTTAATTTGTTAAAAATACATAATAAGCTGAAATATATCCCTTACTTTATGATAATATTGTGTAATAATTTTCAATATATACGGGGGGTGTCTATAAGGTATAGTCGTTGAGTGAAGTTGTATATGGTCACTCAACGTTAAAGTCAAAATGAAAACTAGAAAAAAGGTTATTTAGGGAATGGGACAAAGATGGCGACTTAAATTAAGATTGTAGACTTTCACCTAAATTTGAGAGAGACAGGTGAGAAAATATATTTTGTGTATAAGTACAACAACTGACATATTTTTCTCAAAATTTGACATTTAAGGTAAATTAAAGCCTTTTATAATATTATTATATATATTATATAATATATAATATTAAGTTAAAGCCACGTTTAACTATTACGAAGTAAACACAATAATTTTGCAAATAGCAAATTATTGTGTTTACAATATAATTGATTTGTATGTCCTTATAAGGAAATTAGAGCATTTTGGCTTCTCATCATCACTGTTGCAGCTTTTTAATTCCTTTCTGTTTAATAGAAAGCAGTTTGTTGAGTATGAGGGATATCGGTCGGATTTTTTCACCCCCTCATCTGGGATCCCTCAGGGATCAAATCTGGGGCCATTATTGTTCCTTCTTTATATTAATGATCTCGCGTCATCGATTACTTGCCAAAAACTACTTTATGCAGATGACTTGAAAGTATTCTTAAATATAAGCTCTTTGAATGACTGCATTGACTTACAAAATAACATAAGAATTGTCGAGAACTGGTGCACTGAAAATCATTTAAGATTAAATATACTAAAATGCTTTGCTGCATTAACCAATGCATTAATATGGTATCCCATTTACGCTACACACATAAGCTCAGTTGAACGCGTTCAACGTAGGTTTTTAAAATTGCTGTCATTCAAGTCGTCAGGAGTGTATCCACCTAGAGGAGCTGATTAGTCAATACTATTGAACGATTGTAATTACATATCCCTGAACACCAGGCGAATTATTATTACAATATCTTTCCTCTATAATTTGTTGCATAATAAGGTAATTTGTGAATATTTGTTGAGCAAAATAAATTTTCATGTTCCTCGTGTCAACGCAAGGTCTTCAAGAACATTTTACTGCGAAGCGTCTCGCACAAATATCTCGCGAAAGTCGCCAATTACTGTGATGTGTACAAATTTTGATCTTGTGGAAAGGTATTGTGATATTAACCACTCCTCGATGGGTCTTATTCGGCAATGTTTGCTCAATTTGACCCATAATATGTGAACGTTTTTGTAATGGATATATAAGTGGAATATTTTCGTTTTTCTCATAAGCTAGTTAAAATTATGTTTATGTTATTTTAATTTAATATGTACATTCTTATATTAGTTTTTTAGTTTAGTATTTATTGTTATTATCTTTTTATCTTATCTATCGTAGCATTTCCTGTAATTGGGTGTTTGTACCTGTAGGAAATAAAATGCTATCTATCTATCTATCTATCTATCTATCTATCTATCTATCTATCTATCTATCTATCTATCTATCTAAATAGCATTTTTCCATTGTAAACCCATTTTGTTGTGAAATTGTTTTACTGAATACCACTCGAGACTAAATTATACCTGCAAATTTTTCTCGCTCACGAATATTTTCAGAAAATATTCGTGAGCTTTAAAAATTTTGTATTTGAGCTTTAGTGGTATTACAAGTGAAAATTTCATACCTCCACTTTTTAGCGAATCAGGTTTGTCAAATTTAGGTCGCTGCCATGCCAACGAAAAAATTTCAGCTAATACTTTTTCAGTTTAGTGTACAAAAGCAAACTTATAGTGAATACTTTTTACGTTTAAGGGATGAATTTAATTGACATCATAATAGAGAAACTTACCACCAGAATCATGTGTTGAATTTTATCTCGAATTTCTGAAGGATTCTCTATTCCGTAACGAAACATTGTAAATTATAATCACAATTTAAACGTGAAAATACCACAAGTTAGGAGTTTCCGTTCAAGGTCAAAAGACAGCGGTGTTTCGATCGAGTGACGCAATACATATAGTGGATGGAGCAAATGAAACCTATACCATCTTGTAGAGCATGCTTTGGGGCATATGTGGTGTGATCAACAACTTATTTTAGCAGCGCAATTTTTTTTAATGGCCTTAGAGTACGCTATCTGCACAATTCGAAAACATGTTTCTGAGTACATACACCGCTATTAAAAAAAATGTCTAGAGTTACCGGCTTGAAATTTTAACCACTAATACACAAAACCTAAGCGCTTCGAATGGTATACCTAAATCTTTTTGATATTATACACTTATATATTCTACTATACTAACTTTTTCATATGTTTTTAAAATACTCCGTTAACTGTTACTAACTAAATGTTAACTGTTACTAACTGTTGCCAACTAAATACTCTGTAAATGTTACTAACATTTTTGGATAAAGGATTTTTGGAGTAAACATTTTGCTTTTTTGCTCACAGTTCTTTACACCGCCTCTGAGATACAATGCTGTTACGTGAACCTTGGTGTTTCGCCTTTAATCATTATAGGGAAATGATATCTAAGTGTTAAGGGATATTCAGGAAACACCCTTACGTTTTTAATTATTTTTAAATTATATAAAGACCTCATGCATTTTTAATCTAAGTTCAAAAAGAAGTTACGTATACATCTCCTCTACGACCTCCTATTTCAAAGGGGTAAGTACAGGGCCGCGCCAAGGGTAGTTGCCGCCGCCCTAGCAGCATTCTAGGTTAATCACCAAATAATGGAGCGATAATTCGATGAAATAAATATGGAAATATAAATAAACACTAATAATAATAAAAATAAATGTATTTTTCTTCAACACTTAACAAATAACAAACAATATTAAAAACAACAACACCAATTAACAAAAAAACAATAATATTAAAAAAAGAAGAAAGAGCTAAGAACAAGAACTTAAATAGTCTTTTTATTTAAATACTTGGTTTCTTAAGTCATTATTCAAAAAATAATTTTTCGGACCTTCCTTCTTGCAAATTCCTCAACCAAATCAAACATATCTAGGTTTTTTGAAATTTTTTTACTCAGCCTAGTCAGCTGAGTGACTCCCCGCCCCGGTCAGTCGCGCGCGTGCCGCCCTCTTTAATCGAATAGGAAAAACGGCGTTGCGTTGCTACTCGCGACAAATGTGGTGACCGGCCACTAATAGACCGTGAAAAAAACCTTTTAACTTGGCTAAAACTGTAAATTATAACAAGTCAACTGAGATCTTAGAAAGTACTTATTTATTAAGTGGATCTGAACTAATTAACGGACAAAAATAGAATGTAAGAAAGGGGAAGAGATATATCTTGATTGACGCCAACGGTGTCTTTTGCCGCCCCTTGGAACGTGGCGCCCGGGTGCCACGCACCCCTTGCACCCCCGGGTTGGCGCGGCCCTGGGTAAGTACAACTTCGAAACGCTGCTTGTGAGAGCGGTACGTTTATTAAAACTATTTGGTTTGTAATATACTCTCCGAAGTACCTTAAATAAACTCAGATATAACAAATTATGAAAAACTTGAAATTAATTGGTCACACTAAATAGACACTAAAAATAAATATTTTTCGTTACACCAAACTGAACCAAATAGTTATCTAAAATTAAATTTATTTTACTTACTACAATGAAGATAAATATACTTATTACAACCAAATTCATTTTGCTTATATCTTCGCATACAATTTTAACTAATATTCAAACTGTCTACACAATTATTGCGACCTGTAATGTCAACTATAATTTGTTTCCGCATACATTTTTTGCACATCCTTGTTTCCGTATCAAATTATGTTGTTATGTTTTCACACTATAATAGTGACATGTCACTTATCTCTTATTAGGTTTATTAGTGCTAATAAGTATGTTACATATAGTGTAAAAAAATGTATTTTATACCTATAATAAATTATACCAATTTTTATCACTGAGCATTTTTTGGTATTCCACAAGTGAACCAAATTAGGTCTTATAGCTGTGGGCGCCTCTTAGATGCCTCCTATCGGTATAGGGAAAGTTTCATGAAAGTTGTAGAGAATTTAATTCTACATCTTATGGTATCAAAATATACAGAGTGTTGCATTTAATTTTTTTGAGGTTTTTAAATTTTTTTATTGACATGTAAGTAGAATGTAGAACGTCAATTTTAGCACAGGGTTTAGAAGTCACTATTTCTCAAAGTTTGTCTTAAACTAGAGTTCAGCGTTGCCAACATAACCTGAAAATTTCCAACTTCGTAAACAACTGATATCCACGAAAAAATATTTAATGGTAAATATATCGAAAATTATCACGTTTGGTATAGGACTATTATTTACAGAGTATTTTTTATTTTATACGTCGACTTTAAAATGGGTATAAAAAATATATGGCTACATTTAAGAAACTGGAATTGGTATCTGGCATTTTGTCACTCTGTATATCCTTGTATAACGAAAAATTGTTGATTTCGAAGCGTCTTGTTCCTGAAATTTTCTAAAAAAAATCAAATTTGCCATTTTGCAATTCGCCATTTTGTGTTAGGCACAATGGTGTGAGTCTTTAGGGAGATATCTTATAGTACTGGTATCTTTTCTGTATTTTCACTATTTTTAATTATATTAAAACATTTAAGAATGGTAGTTGCCCAGAGTTTTCAATTTCATATGTAAATTTAACTGACGCGAAACGACTGTTCAATTTAGAAACAAAGTTGTCAATATCAGTGACTTTTGTATCAAACACTGTAAAGATATCATCCACATATCTAAACCAAACCCTGGGAAAATACTCGAATTCCTCTTTTGCCTCCGTTTCGAATCTGTTCATGAAGAGATTTACAATGAATGGCGACCCAATACCCATTGCTGTACCCTCATATTGTTCGACGAAATTACCTTTAATCCATAGCAATTGTGTTTCATGCAAAGTTTAGTGCGTTGAAAATATTCTTTTACTACATCTTGATTGAGATTGTTTGATTCGAGTAGATTTTTAAGGTAGTATAAGGTCTGTGGCATGGGAAGAGTTGGAAACAATGAACAAACGTCAAAGGAGATGGAAATTTCACCTTCTTGCACCTGGAGATTATTCACCTTATTAATGAAATCATTGGAATTAATCACAGGAAAACTAGGTGGTGCGATGGGTAAACCTTCGAACTCCTCTGGTGGTAAGTCGGCTATTCAATTGTAGAAACAATAAGAGGCACCGACTTTCCAGGTTTATGAACCTTATGACACCTGGGTTGGATACATGTGATTTAAGTAGATTTCTTACCTCAGTAAACAATGAACAATCAAATTAACAATGACATGTTTTAAAAACTATGTCTTAAAGTGTAACAAGAAGTAGTATTAAAAAATACCACTTGAGCAGGGACTTGAAGGAGCCTCTTTAGGGGTTTGTAACTCCCAGAAGGTTATCACCAGCGACTGGTACCTGGCAGATGAAGATAATATCAGAGGATGATTCTTACATATCATTACAAAGTTTTCAAATGAATTCCTCGTTAGTTTCATCACCAGCTTCATATAATTCTATGCGTTCTGGTAGCTAATCGATCGAAAAAGAAACGGGAATCGATTTGTAATGTGTGCAAGGAATATTAGAGTTAAGTTGAATTATTATAATTTTTGAAATAATTGCTGCACAAATATTTAATGTTATATTAAACACAAATCGATTGATAACCTTTGATTAATTTTTCGCTTCGTTTTACAGTGATTAAAAACCACTGTACTTTCGTACGGTGGTTTTTGGGCAAATATTAGAAGTATGTCTGCACTATAACAAGCAAACAAGTATTCTGTAAAGACCTATAATAGGTCTTTACAGAATACTTGTTTGCTTGTTGTAATTTTACAGATAAAATATTGCTAGAAGAATATTTGATAAATTAATTTTATATTATTTTCCATTGTACCTTACTAGAAGTGCCATTCAATGAAGAATGGAAATCCATGTGAAAATCCATGTTTGATAATAGTCCATCTTTAACGTAATATCTACGTCTTCTTAAAATATTGTGATTGCTATAAATGTTAACGGCTATAATACATCGCTTGTGGACACGCTTATTGAATTAAATATTATTCAAGCAACAAGCAAGTACAGACACTTTCAAATTCTGACAGAGATATGAAGGTACTCAATTACCATTACCACTAATTATTTTATTTTATTGATACGCTGTCCAACAAGAAAACCCAATTACAGGACAGGAAAATTAAATAAATACACATATAAACAGACATACTACGTACATATACACATAACAAACACATTACAAACTTATAGTAGACATGTAAACAAGGCAAATAATGTACTTAACATATGCAAATAAAATGAAAATAAGCAACACATATCAGTGGTTTGAATTTCATCTAGTTAATACAGATTTAAGCTCTTTTATATAATTTAACACATTGTGAACGTTGTTTAAAATTAATGAAGTCACTAATAATCAATGGTTTGCGAAAAATGTAATTAAAATACACCTGTAACCGGAATTATGGTTTATAAGATTTGCGTTTTTTTATAAAAAAAATTTACGGATTGCTGCAATCTTGCACATAAAACTGTATAAATTTGAGAATTTTCTTAAAGCAAGTCATAAGTTTTCTTATGATCAACCGATCTACAAAGTTCTACAAATATGAAGTCAGCGATATTGTTTTGTACCATAATGGCCGTATATATTGTAAGTAGAAAGTTTATATCAAAATATATTACTATATTAATATATATGTACCAAAATGTATACATTTTTTAATTCTTCATGTTGATACAATATGATTTTTATATGAGTAGTTGATAATTTCAAGTGAATATTCATTTCATTCTTGCAGATTCTTTATTATATTTTCATATTATTTTCTGCTTCTTCTATCCAACTTCATGTTTTTAGTTAAGTAGGTACCATTTTTGTCAAAATCATATTTTATTTAACGTGAAAGCAGTGAACAAAGCCTTTTTCCATTACTTATTCAAAATTTGATATAAGGCAAATGAAACGTTACGATTCTTGATTTCTTGGAAAGTACCTTATTGTATTTAGGTATCCCTAAGTTATCTTTTCAATTTTTATTTTACTTTCTGGCACAGAAATGTTTATACAACCTTCCAAACCTACAAATCTGTTATACACATTTTGACTAGCTCATCTATACGATATGAACCAAAAACGATTTAACAAGCTCTATATTGTAAAAGAAGAGATTTAAACATATTTCTTAGACTTGTATCCACCTTGAAAGGGGTTGCAACCTTTGGTGTGAAGATAACACTGACGTAGTTTTCCACATAACACCAAAAGACTATACTGTACTCAAAGTATATAATAATATGTGCAGTATAGTGTTTTGGTGTTATGTGGAAAACTACATCAGTGTTGTTTCCACCTAACACTTGCTTCAAGAAACCTATTACATTTGAAAAGATATATAGATTGATAGATAGATAGAAGACACCAATAACCAACTTGATTTTATGCTCCACGCACCATTTAGTAAATTCATTGTAGTCCGACGCACAAAACATTTGATTTTATTAACGGAAGAGTTGAAATTATAGTTTGCACATTTGGTTGTCTTCAGAATTACCAAGGTTTTATTTTTTTTACCAAATAAATTGCAAATTGAGAATACACTTTTTTAAAAACACGGTTTACTTTGAAAACAAATAAAAATTAATTTATTTTTACCTACCTACATGACAACCAATAATCACCTTTTTAACTTGTCATAATTTAACTCAACTCAAACACTTAGTAAAAACACATATTACAACTTTTTCATAGATAACTGTATTGTTGTAACCCTCTATAATCTTCATCGTATTACAGGCTGGCAACTGCTTCAACCCAGTGGTGGCCCAATCACCCGCCGCTGCAGCGTCGGGCCAAGTGAGTAATAACGGACGTGCAGGCAGTGGCGGCGCGAGTAGGGCCTCTGCTCAGGGCACGGTGGCCGGCAGAGGAGCAGTGCAGGCTTCCATAGGCGTGTCTTCCGCGACTGCCGAACAAACAGGAGCAGGGACTGGTGGACGAACAGGAGTCAGGACTGCCGGACGGACAGGAGGCGGAGGAAGACATAATGGTCGTGGCAGTTTCAGAAGGCGCGAGGGTCGGGATAGTTCTGAGAGTTCTGAGAGTTCAGAAGAAAAATGATACTCTTCGGCGAATTTAACATATAATGGCGAATAGGATAATATGGAACACATTTGTACAACCGATAGTTAGCACTAAATGACAAGTAGTTTAATAATGATATAAATAAATTAAAGAATGAAAATCCGTGATGTTTTATTTTACTTATTGGCTCTTGTGGTGATAATTATGTTGGATGGATATTTCGCTGTGAAACGAACGTGTTTTGAGTCGCTTCTGTTCGTTTATGAAAGTTTCTAGTCGTGTTCGTTATTTCATATTTTGTGTTCTCGTTGGATGGCTCAAGAACTGGTTCTTTCTGAATTTTATCTATACTTTGGACTGGTACAGGAGCATTCTGTTTGAGGTATATTGTTTAATTTATTAAGTGAATTGCTCTGTATGCAATGTAGCTATTGGTAGTCGAAGCTCAGCTATTTCTTGCTGGGGTTTTAGCAACAACCAGTTTCACATTTTTTGCGTTGGTGTTCCTAGCACAATCCTCGAGTACTGCCAAAGCAATGCTCTTGACATGGGCTGAGGGGCAAATCCTCCAGTACTGGCAGGAACTACCACGATTAGTTCATTCGAAGGCGTTCATAATAAACCCTTAAAAACAAGAACAAAAAACTTTTAGAGTTAAGAAGGTTTCACCTACGAACTTTAATTGGTCTATATACTGGTCACTGCCGTTTAAAATATCATCTGTGCAAATTCGGCCTAGCAGAAGATGCTGAGTGCCGCTTGTGCTTAGAAGATGATGAAACGGCAGAACATATATTGTACACCTGCCCCGCTGGGGAAAGTATCAGAAACTCATTATTTGGCAAAGGACAACTTCTGCCAGAGGATCTGAATAAGTTCTCACCCAATAAGGTGATCAGTTACATTAGGAAGCTGGACCTGTTGGGTGAAATATAAGTAGGTGTGAGCCACAATAGACCATATGGTCGCGGTGGAGGGTCTGGTTTTCGGCCCACTCACTTTTGAACCTAACCTAACCTAGCACAATTCATAAGACACCTGTTCTTTTAGTAATTAGTAAAAGATGATTTTCTGATATTTCTGTTAAGGAAAATTATTGAAAGTATACTGCAGGACAAAACTAAGTATACAGTACCTAAAGGATATGAATGAGATCTTCGACGATGTAAAACAAAATTTTATTAATTTAGCTGCCGCAAAAATAAGTAGTATCCAGTCTGTTACGCCCAGCTCTACTAAACCTTCACAGTCTCAAGTTGCTGCTGGTAGAAATTCTGCGGTGATTGTCAATCCGAAAAATGGAAATCAGCCGAACACTAAAACTAAAGCTGATATATTATGTAATATTATCCCTATTGAATCGGAAATTCAAGTCTCTAAAATTAAAAATATATAGAATGGCGGTATATTCATTGGCTACAGTAGTATAGACAATGTTACGAGATATAAACAAATTGCAGATGAAAAATTTGACCGATAACTAAGAAATAAAGGAAGTGAAGACTATTAATCCAAGTTTGAAACTTGTCGGCATGACTGAAAGGTATTCTGCTGATGATTTGGCGAAGTTCATAAAGCTACAAAATCAAGATATTTTTTCTGATAATGGGGTGTTCGAAGTAGTGAAGTTTTGATCAATCAGAAAAAAATGCTAACATATATCAAGCCATTTTTTAATTAGACACTCTTACTTACTCCAAGGCTGAGTGCACTATCCTCCGTTACATATTGTCCTGTATGTGGACGTAACTCACGACAGTCTCGTGATGAAGAAACATTAAAGGCTTTATATAATAATACACTGGTGCGATCTAAACTTGAATATACCAGCGTGATATAGAGTCCATACTATGAAGTGTACATCAATAGCATTGAAGAGATTCAAAGGAGATTTCTAAAGTTTTTAGCATATTCACAAGATAATCAATATCCACCCATTGTATACAATCATCAATTTTTATTGAATCGTTTCTCATACAACTCTATGAAACAGCGGAGGGACATGCACGGTGTCATATTTTTATATTTGTTCTCAAATATCAGAAAAGATTAGTCTAATAGATGGTCTAATTAAATCAAAATTTGTATGTTTATAGTTCAAATAAATCAATGTTAATCAGGTGTAAAGTTGTTTAATGTAATTCTTATAATTCTCGCTAAAATGTCCTTTTTCTTCCGGCCCTCTAATTAGATTGTAAATTATTTTTGTGTATGTAAAAATAAAATAAAATAAAAGTTAGGAAACTGTTTCTTATTACTACTTATCCTATTACTGTAATTTAATGTGAACCAAATTGTATGGTCGCTAAATGCTTAACAGAAGTCTACCATTTTCACAATTTATTAGGAACGCAGAAATTCGTAGAAGGTATTTCAACGAGATTTTATTCTCGGTATATGGATACAGGAACCTGCAATTTACTGTGAACCAAATTGTATGCTCGCTAAATGCTTAACAGAAACCTACTATTTTCACATATTGTATTAGGAACGCAGAAAATTCAGAAGGTATTTCAACCAGATTTTATTCTCGGTATATGGATACAGGAACCTGCAATTTTATGCGAATCAAATTTTGTTCTCGCTAAATGCTTAACAGAAGTCTACCATTTTCACATTTTGTATTAGGAACGCAGACATTCGTAGAAGGTATTTCAACGAAATTTTATTCTTGGTATATGGAAACAGGTACCTGCAATTTACTGTGAACCAAATTTTATTCTCATCAAATGCTTAACAGAAATATACCATTTTCACAATTTGTATTAGGAACGCAGAAATTCGTAGAAGGTATTTCAACTAGATTTTGTTCTCTGTAAATGGATACAGGAACCTGCAATTTAATGTGAACCAAATTGTATGCTCGCTAAATGCTTAACAGAAGTCTACCATTTTCACACTTTGTATTAGGAACGCAGAAATTCGTAGAAGGTATTTCAACTAGATTTTGTTCTCTGTAAATGGATACAGGAACCTGCAATTTAATGTGAACCAAATTGTATGCTCGCTAAATGCTTAACAGAAACCTACTTTTTTCACATATTGTACTAGGAACGCAGAAAATTCAGAAGGTATTTCAACCAGATTTTATTCTCGGTATATGGATACTGGAACCTGCAATTTTATGCGAATCAAATTTTGTTCTCGCTAAATGCTTAACAGAAATCTACCATTTTCACATTTTGTATTAGGAACGCAGACATTCGTAGAAAGTATTTCAACTAAATTTTTTTCTTGGTATATGGAAACAGGAACCTGCAATTTACTGTGAACCAAATTTTATTCTCATCAAATGCTTAACAGAAATCTAATATTTTCACACTTTGTACTAGGAACGCAGAAATTCGTAGAAGGTATTTCAACGAGATTTTATTCTCGGTATATGAATACAGGAACCTGCAATTTACTGCGAACCAAATTGTATGCTCACTAAATGCTTAGCAGAAATATACCATTTTCACAATTTGTATTAGGAACGCAGAAATTCGTAGAAGGTATTTCAACTAGATTTTGTTCTCTGTAAATGGATACAGGAACCTGCAATTTAATGTGAACCAAATTGTATGCTCGCTATATGCTTAACAGAAACCTACTATTGTCACATATTGTATTAGGAACGCAGAAAATTCAGAAGGTATTTCAACCAGATTTTATTCTCGGTATATGGATACAGGAAACTGCAATTTTATGCGAATCAAATTTTGTTCTCGCTAAATGCTTAACAGAAGTCTACCATTTTCACATTTTGTATTAGGAACGCAGACATTCGTAGAAGGTATTTCAACGAAATTTTATTCTTGGTATATGGAAACAGGAACCTGCAATTTACTGTGAACCAAATTTTATTCTCATCAAATGCTTAACAGAAATCTAATATTTTCACACTTTGTATTAGGAACGCAGAAATTCGTAGAAGGTATTTCAACGAGATTTTATTCTCGATATATGAGTACAGGAACCTGCAATTTACTGTGAACCAAATTGTATGCTCGCTAAATGCTTAGCAGAAATATACCATTTTCACAATTTGTATTAGGAACGCAGAAATTCGTAGAAGGTATTTCAACTAGATTTTGTTCTCTGTAAATGGATACAGAAACCTGCAATTTAATGTGAACCAAATTGTATGCTCGCTAAATGCTTAACAGAAACCTACTATTTTCACATATTGTATTAGGGACGCAGAAAATTCAGAAGGTATTTCAACCAGATTTTATTCTCGGTATATGGATACAGGAACCTGCAATTTTATGCGAATCAAATTTTGTTCTCACTAAATGCTTAACAGAACTCTACCATTTTCACATTTTGTATTAGGAACGCAGACATTCGTAGAAGGTATTTCAACGAAATTATATTCTTGGTATATGGAAACAGGAACCTGCAATTTACTGTGAACCAAATTTTATTCTCATCAAATGGTTAACAGAAATTTAATATTTTCACACTTTGTATTAGGAACGCAGAAATTCGCAGAAGGTATTTCAACTAGATTTTGTTCTCTGTAAATGGATACAGGAACCTGCAATTTAATGTGAACCAAATTGTATGCTCGCTAAATGCTTAACAGAAGTCTACCATTTTCACACTTTGTATTAGGAACGCAGAAATTCGTAGAAGGTATTTCAACTAGATTTTGTTCTCTGTAAATGGATACAGGAACCTGCAATTTAATGTGAACCAAATTGTATGCTCGCTAAATGCTTAACAGAAACCTACTTTTTTCACATATTGTACTAGGAACGCAGAAAATTCAGAAGGTATTTCAACCAGATTTTATTCTCGGTATATGGATACTGGAACCTGCAATTTTATGCGAATCAAATTTTGTTCTCGCTAAATGCTTAACAGAAATCTACCATTTTCACATTTTGTATTAGGAACGCAGACATTCGTAGAAAGTATTTCAACTAAATTTTTTTCTTGGTATATGGAAACAGGAACCTGCAATTTACTGTGAACCAAATTTTATTCTCATCAAATGCTTAACAGAAATCTAATATTTTCACACTTTGTACTAGGAACGCAGAAATTCGTAGAAGGTATTTCAACGAGATTTTATTCTCGGTATATGAATACAGGAACCTGCAATTTACTGCGAACCAAATTGTATGCTCACTAAATGCTTAGCAGAAATATACCATTTTCACAATTTGTATTAGGAACGCAGAAATTCGTAGAAGGTATTTCAACTAGATTTTGTTCTCTGTAAATGGATACAGGAACCTGCAATTTAATGTGAACCAAATTGTATGCTCGCTATATGCTTAACAGAAACCTACTATTGTCACATATTGTATTAGGAACGCAGAAAATTCAGAAGGTATTTCAACCAGATTTTATTCTCGGTATATGGATACAGGAAACTGCAATTTTATGCGAATCAAATTTTGTTCTCGCTAAATGCTTAACAGAAGTCTACCATTTTCACATTTTGTATTAGGAACGCAGACATTCGTAGAAGGTATTTCAACGAAATTTTATTCTTGGTATATGGAAACAGGAACCTGCAATTTACTGTGAACCAAATTTTATTCTCATCAAATGCTTAACAGAAATCTAATATTTTCACACTTTGTATTAGGAACGCAGAAATTCGTAGAAGGTATTTCAACGAGATTTTATTCTCGATATATGAGTACAGGAACCTGCAATTTACTGTGAACCAAATTGTATGCTCGCTAAATGCTTAGCAGAAATATACCATTTTCACAATTTGTATTAGGAACGCAGAAATTCGTAGAAGGTATTTCAACTAGATTTTGTTCTCTGTAAATGGATACAGAAACCTGCAATTTAATGTGAACCAAATTGTATGCTCGCTAAATGCTTAACAGAAACCTACTATTTTCACATATTGTATTAGGGACGCAGAAAATTCAGAAGGTATTTCAACCAGATTTTATTCTCGGTATATGGATACAGGAACCTGCAATTTTATGCGAATCAAATTTTGTTCTCACTAAATGCTTAACAGAACTCTACCATTTTCACATTTTGTATTAGGAACGCAGACATTCGTAGAAGGTATTTCAACGAAATTATATTCTTGGTATATGGAAACAGGAACCTGCAATTTACTGTGAACCAAATTTTATTCTCATCAAATGGTTAACAGAAATTTAATATTTTCACACTTTGTATTAGGAACGCAGAAATTCGCAGAAGGTATTTCAACTAGATTTTGTTCTCTGTAAATGGATACAGGAACCTGCAATTTAATGTGAACCAAATTGTATGCTCGCTAAATGCTTAACAGAAACCTACTTTTTTCACATATTGTATTAGGAACGCAGAAAATTCAGAAGGTATTTCAACCAGATTTTATTCTCGGTATATGGATACAGGAACCTTCAATTTTATGCGAATCAAATTTTGTTCTCGCTAAATGCTTAACAGAAGTCTACCATTTTCACATTTTGTATTAGGAACGCAGAAATTCGTAGAAGGTATTTCAACGAAATTTTATTCTTGGTATATGGAAACAGGAACCTGCAATTTACTGTGAACCAAATTTTATTCTCATCAAATGCTTAACAGAAATCTACTATTTTCACATTTTGTATTAGGAACGCAGACATTTCAGAAGGTATTTCAACGAGATTTTATTGTGGGTATATGGATACAGGAACCTGCAATTTTATGTGACCCCAAATTGTGTTCTCGCTGAATGCTTAACAGAAATCTACTATTTTGTGCACATCTATAGGAAAACTATAAAATGAGTGTTGAAGCAAAAACAAGGTTATTATTTACTTCAGATCAAAAAATAAATATTGTACAATAGTGCACACTGATATACCTATTAATTTAATGTATGGAATTCCGCTGCCGGAGAAATAATTTTTAATTAAATTATCCCCAATAACTGGTTCAGATTTCAGTATATACTCTAGGTCCTTGTCCCCTTAAACAACAAATGTTTTGTTCTTGGAGTTACTTTGGTAACTTGGAATTTCAAACCAACCAATAGAATTTCAAACCAAACCAACCAATGAAGAAGTTGTTGAAAGTAACATTTATCATTAATGCTGGTAACTTAAGTAAATAATCATAGGCGTCGCATCAGAGGCGTACATAAATAAATAATACTCGTAAATGGGATATTTCAAACCCTCAACATAAAAATTAAATTGAAATATAAATTCAGCATACGATCTTTGGTCAATTTTTTATCTGAGCTCCTTCAGGAGTGAAGCGATGTTTTGGAGCTGCTGGTTGGACAGAAAGAGGTTACATTGGTATGGTATCGGGCCATATGGAATCCCAGGAAATGAGAAAGCTGACGAATTAGCTCGGATTGGATCCGAGGGACTCTGCCAGGGCCTAAATCATTTGTAGGAATTACTAGAATGCATGTCAATGAAGCCTGTAACAAATGGGCTCATGAGATGTTGAGGAAAAACTAAAGGAGGAATAGAAATTTTAGATAGGCCCGTGGCTTTTTAAATGGACCTGACAAAGCAAAGACGACATGGCTAGTGACAGTAGAAGGGTTCTAAACCAACTGGACTCAAAGCACACCCGCTTCACAGCGAAATACAGGGTTATTCAGAACTTATTTCTAAAACTTTGAGGATATGTGCATCCTTAAGTAAGAAATCGATATCACCAAAAAAATTTTTAATAAAAGTCTTTGGATTTCCCGTAAACAATGTTAAAAGTTATACCATTATAAAGGACTACGTAGATGGGCAACTGTACTTCAACGACATCTGAGATACCACATTCCTACAAAAAAAGTAAACAAGTTTTTGTACCTGGAACGCCTGGTCAAGACCGAGCGAATAGAGTTGGAGTGGGAATAATATCTCTATTGTCTATCTGTGTCGCTCTCTCAGCCTAGGTACTGGGTACATTAGAAACATGAAGTCAGTACTGTTGTTTGTTGTTTTATATATCGTAGGAGTGTTAAACTTATAAATTTTCAAAATCGCTCATGTGTACAGTAATGCTGAGTTAATAGACATGATTCTTATTTATGGTGAAGTTGGACAAAATGCAGTGGCAGCATGGCGCTTGTATGCTGATCTATTTCCCACTCGACACACGCCAAATTATGCAACTTTTATGGCAGTGGTACAACGTGGCCGTGATAGTGGTAATTTACGCGCAAATCGTGGACGAGATTTTGGCCCGGGACGACCACAACGTATTTCAGCAGCTGAAGAACAAGTGTTGAATCTGGTTCGTGAAAATCCGCGAATAAGTACAAGTCAGATCGCTAGGCAGGTGCCTGGGGTATCCCAATCAACGGTGTGGCGCTTACTATACGAAGCACGAAGCTCAGGTATACCCGTATCATATTCAGCCTGTTCAAGAACTGTTACCAGGACATTATCCATTACGAGTTAGGTTTTACAAGTGAATGAATTAGGTTTTTGTGAGGTGTACCGTACCGAAGCGGAAACAGTCGAGCAATTTGCCTTTACAAGATCAGAACCAGGAGGAACATTCGATTTAATAGAGCAAAATTGGATAAGGCGTGCCCAACAGTGTGTACAAGTCGAGGGACAAAATTTCGAACAGCTTTTGTAACAAGGTATGTGCAAATTTTTTATAAATTTCATGTTTCTAATACCTAGTAATCAAGTAGCACAATTCTTCAAAATTAGTGTAACAAAATTTTATTCATTTTAAAGACACGTCACTTTGGTCACATCTATCTATCTATCTTTCAGTTTATTTTAAAGTAAAAACGCTGTAAATCTTTTTTGCGCCGGGTGTCGGCATACTCTCAGAGCTTCCGAAGTTTTTTTCGTGCTATATGTGACATCGCCAGTTTGCATTGTCAGTCCCAAGGTCACTCCATCTATCATATGTATATATCTATCATAATTATCTGCACAAGAGCCAATAAGTAAAATAAAACATCACGGATTTTCATTCTTTAATTTATTTATATCATTATTAAACTACTTGTCATTTAGTGCTAACTATCGGTTATACAAATGTGATCCATATTGCCCTATATACATATAACTCGCCATTATATGTTAAATTTGTCGAAGGGTATCACTTGTCTTCTTCAGAACTCTCATCGAAACTATCTGCACCCTCGGACCTTCTGAAACCGCCACGCCGTCCTATTCGTCCGGCAGTCCTGACTCCTGCTCGTCCGGCAGTCCCTGCTCCTGATCGTTCGTCAGTCCCGGATGACGCGCCTATGGAAGCCTGCACTGCTCCTCTGCCGGCCACCGTGCCCCCAGCAGAGGCCCTACTCGTGCCACCGCTGCCTACAAGGCCGTTATTACTCACTTGGCCCGACGCTGCAACTGCGGGTGATTGGGCCATCACTGGGTTGAAGCAGTTGCCAGCCTGTAATACGATGAAGATTATAGAGGGTTACAACAATGTAGTTATCTATGAAAAAGTTGTAATATGTGTTTTTACAAAGTGTTTGATTTGCCTAATTATGAGGAGTTAATATGGTGATTATTGGTGGCCCTGTAGGTACCTAAAAATTATGTATTGTCAATTTGCAATTTATAGGGTAAAAATGTAAAATCTTGGTAATTTTGGAAAGCATCAAATGTGAAAACTATAATTTCAACTCTGCCGTTAATAAAATCAAATGTTTTGTGCGTCTGCCAACAATGGATTTACTAAATGGTGCGTGGAGCATAAAATCAAGTTGGGGTGTCTTCTATCTATCTATCAATCTATATATCTTTTCAAATGTAATAGGTTTCTAGAAGCAAGTGTTAGGTGAAAACAACACTGATGTAGTTTTCTACATAACACCAAAACACTATACTGCACATATATACTTTGAGTGCAGTATAGTGTTTTGGTGTTATGTGGAAAACTACATCTACCTGTTATCTTCACACCATAGGTTGCAACCCCTTTCAAGGTGGATACAAGTCTAAGAAATATGTTTAAATCTCTTCTTTTACAATATAATGCTTGTTAAATCGTTTTTGGTTCATATAGTATAGATGAGCTGGTCAAAAAGTGTATAACAGATTTGTAGGTTTGGAAGGTTGTATAAACATTTCTGTGCCAGAAAGTAAAATAAAAATTGAAAAGATAATTTAGGGATAAATACAATGAGGTACTTTCCAAGAAATCAAGAATCCTAACGTTTCATTTGCCTTACATCAAATTTTGAATAAGTAGTGGAAAAAGGCTTCACTGCTTTCACGTTAAATAAAATATGATTTTAACAAAAATGGTACAAAAAAAACATGAAGTTAGAAGAAGCAGAAAATAATATGAAAATATAATAAAGAATCAGCAAGAATGAAATGAATATTCACTTGAAATTATCAACTACTCATGTAAAAATTATATTATATCAACATAAAAAATTAAAAAACGTATATATTTTAATATAAACTTTCTACTTACAATATATACGGCCATTATTGTACAAAACAAAATAGCTGACTTCATATTTGTAGAACTTTGTAGATCGGTTGATGATAAGAACACGTATGACTTGCTTTAAGAAAATTCTCAAATTTATACAAACTTGTATGTCCAAAATTGCAGCAATGCGTAAATTTTTTTTATAATAAAACGCAAATGTTATAAACCATAATTCCGGTTATAGGTGTCTTTTAATTACATTTTTCACAAACCATTGATTATTAGTGGCTTCATTAATTTTAAATAATGTTCATAATGTGTTAAATTATATAAATTTAAATTTAGACAAAGGATCATGCCCTCTAAACACAGGAATGATTTGGCAACAGTAGATTTATAACATAAAAAACCGTGACGTAAAGTTTGCTGCAGATTCTTTTTTAAAATGTGTTGGTATGACCTTATCAGCTTATCACACATATCCTGTAATTTTAAACACAGAGAGTACCTACCGTTAAAATATCTGTTTATATACATATACAGGATGTCCTAGTTTTATGCTGAAAAAATTCGGGAACACGTAGAATCAGTAAAATAATAAGACTTTGCCATATAAAATTATTTCCAAATCTGTACCGTTTCTGAGATACAGGGTGTTGAAGTTGAATAGCCAGTGGCGTGCAACCTACACCCTTGGGACCACTTTATAAAAAAATGTTACACCAATGACTAATGTTTAAAATAATACGATATTTCGATGTCCCACTCATTTCTCTACAAAAAAGTATAGTTCCATTTTTTTTCAGAAAACACAGTGTTACGGAGTGAATGGATATTTTATGAAACCATACCGTTTCCTAACAAAATAATACCTTAAAATAAAATTATTTTTTATTATTTATTTATTTTAAGGTATTATTTTGACAGGAAATGGCATGAATTCATAAAATATGGATTTACCTACTCCGTAACGGTATGTTTAGTAAAGAAAATGGTGTAATACCAATGACAATAAAATTATACCAAATTGGTATAATTTTACTTTAAGGTATTATTTTGTTAGGAAAGGACATAGCATGGTTTCATAAAATATCGATTTACTCCGTAACGGTGTGTTTTGTGAAAAAAATAGAAGTATATTTTTTGACAAAGACATTGAAATATCATATTATTCTAAACGTTAGTCAGTGGCGTAACATATACTTTCTAAAAAGAGGTCCCGAGAGTGCAGGTTACACGCCACTGGCTATTCTCATAGAGCAGAAATATTTTGTGTAAGTAAAGATTCATAGTAGCATCTACCAAATAAAATTTTAAAACAATTGGTTTCAACACCCTGTATCTCAGAAACGTTACAGGTTTGGAAATAAGTGTATATAGCAAATTTTCATTATTTTTATGGTTCTACATGTTCCAGAATTTCTTCAGCATAAAACTAGGACACCCTGTATATATAAAATTGGTCAGGCTTGACGACCTTCGATCAAGCGTATCTGCATATCTGGAAACCCATATGAATTATCATTGGAGTAATTGAAAATTTGTGTGCAAGAGTTGTTAAATTCTAACTTTTAAGAAAAATATTTTAAACTTCTGGCTACTTCCAGAAAAGCTAAAAGTAGTCATAAACTTAACTAAACACCCTATATGTAATAGCGTTTATGGAATCTCCGTTAAATTTTAAGGTAACTTTGTGTTATATTCCCTATATCTAAAATTAATATTTTTGGAATATTCTTTTTTTTCCTGAGGAAAAATGGCATATCTACATGAAATTGTTTATGATTCATTAGCCGTAATAGATGGAAAATTGTTCAAGAGGTAACTTATTACTGGTAGTGATGTTAGTCTCCTAGAAATTTAATACAAAATCTTCAAACTAAAATTCTTTTTGAGAAGTGGGTCAAATTTTCTTCATTATTTTTTTAATATTAGCCCGTCGGTCACTAAGTCAGTGGCATCACTTGGAAAGGGGGGCAGTCTTTTTGTTCTCACTTTTAAAATCCTCTAAAATAGTTTGCGTTTCCTTTTTGTTCTACAACTTTTACTTTTGCAAGTGAAGAGCAAAAATTAAAGTAAAAAACGTCAAAAAATTAATATCAATGGGGTGATATGATAGAAAATTAGTTAGCCAACATCCTCTTGGAGATATTTTTTTATAAATTCGACATTAGATATTTATACTTTAATTTTTTAATATTTTGAATTGTCTAATCTCTCTTTTATGATAAAAAAAATGTTTCTAAAAATCAACGCGTGGGTCAATTAAAAAGTTTTCATAGGTTCGCCACCACTGCCCTAGGGTAAGACATACAGCGTATGGTATCTAATCCTCTGTAGCAGAGGGATGCCTTCAGAAATCACATAGTGCAGGTTGTATAAGAACTAAGAACAATCAAAATTGCATCCCGAAGAGTGTAATATTTAATTACTCTGAAGCTGTACAAACTGGTATAACTTACGTAACCAGTATTAATTGTACGTTAAAGGAAAATAGAAGAAAAAACACAATAAGTCTAAGAGGATTCTAAACTTTCATCGACAAGAAAAAACAGCAGACGAGTAATTTTAGTGTATTTATATATTTCGTTGTTAATATAATTTCAGCACTCAATCAATAATACACATTTTTATTATCTCTGATGTTTATTTCTCAGTTATTACATTATAAAAACAGTAACTTAACCAGAGGGCTGAGCATTTCCGACAGAAAATCCCGGCAAACCTGTTATTTGGCCGGATAATTGACCATCGAACTGACCAGTTATTGGTTGACCGTTGACATTCAGTGAGAAATCAAAGTGCTTGTTCAGTTGGCCATCAACCTGTCCTTCGACTCCAGTCGCCTGAAAGAAAACATCTTCCTAATTAAATGCAGACTTTATATTTTTCGACTAAATGAGTCGAAATATACATATTTGTGATATATTTATTCATAAATGATTTTAACCAAAACTCAAATCAACTTGTTGAGCTGCTCAGCTGAGCTGAGTTGAGTTTTTTCATACATACTTCAAATAATTTGAATTAAAACAGCCAAGGTGTAGGCCAAGCAAATTCAGCAACATCTTTTTTAATTCTTAGCTGATTTATTATTCTCTACATTGCTGTACTGCCCACTCTTCTGGCTTCAAAGCAATTATTTAAATAACTTGGTTACTTTCTATCGATTTAAACTGGGTAACATACGTATGTTCCACATTTTGTTCAAAAGTGATATGAAAGATATTGCCGTCGGCATTCATTAGCTTAAACAATATTTCTTTTAAGTGACCATTATTGAATGGTTATTATTACAAATAATTGTGGGTGTTTTTAAGACCAACAACAATTTCCAAGTTGTGAAATTGCACTCGTTCATTGAAACAGAACAGTAGGTACAAATTTTAAAATTCGTGTAGGTTTTCTTGTGACCGACCAGTGGCAGCGCGTTTTGCTGCAAATGGAACTCGTGCTGCCATCTAGACAGTCACAAAGAAGTTTAAAATTTGAAACCACCGCAATGGACATATCACAAAAGTCCATTTAGGACTATAGGACTTGTACCAACGAGTGAAATCTATAGCTTGGAAGTCATGACTTTTAAACCTTTTGAATAATGTGTAGTAACCCTGATTTTCCTTGAATTCATTTACATTTCCAAAATTATCTCAGAAAGTGTTCTCGAAATATAAATGAAGTATTTTTAATTGGACATAGTCTCAACAGAAAGATTTAAAGTACCTACTCTTCATTTGTTTATGAATAGATGAATCTTGAATCTTTATGAATGAATGAATCTTTAATGTATAAAAGTATAAATAATTATAAATATAAATAACCTTATTTCATTTAAACTAGTAAACATAACATGTAACTTGGCTGCTTAAAAGTAATTAAGAAAATTCTTCTCACATTGCTAACTTTTGTGTTGCTATCACTGTACCTACCTACACATATAAAATTTACTTACAAATAACGTGGCAAAGGAAATTAGTAAGGCTACTAAGACGAATTTCATGGTGATATAAATATATTTAAATCAAACCTGATAACTGATGAGTTTAAAAAACCACATTTGAATTTATATAGAATATTTCAACAATCGGAACAATAACAAACAAAAATATAGAAATGTATACAGCAGAGTTCCGGTTCTTTAATTTTTGCCATAATGGTTTGACAATAATTCTCGCTGTAATTCACATCACCTATAACGCTTAGTCGACCATATTTTACTTTTGAATTCAGAGTGCCTTAACCATCCCCATTAATCCTAATGTACATGGCAACCATCCAAAAATAGAGTTGGCGTCAAAAACATTCAATTTCTCTACTTATTATGGTACTGAGCTACCATTAGAAAGTACAATTAATAAGCAATCAACCCACATGCTTATTTTATCTATGGGACCAACAGAACTGAAATTACTGTTGAGAGCAGGCACTCTAAATTCAAAATTAAAAGTATACTTTGTCCAAAAAGTAATTTGAAAATTTGAAAAGTAGTTTGAAATCTTCTATTTGTTACGTTGTTCGTTATTTAGAGTATTCTCTAATTATTTGTACTCCACTTTCCTACTTCATTATTATTATATTATTCCTTTTCACGATTCATAGATTTACTTATATTCATATTTTGGTTTATGAAGATGATAATTTATAACATGATAATTGGCTCAATAGTTAAAGGTTTTTGGACTTAAAAATAGGCAACAAATTTGTTACTTGTTGATTGTTGTTTGTTGATTTTACTTTCTTGAACTGTTTTTTCAAGTTTTGCTAAGCCAATTCATACAAATACTCGACAAGATGCTTTTGTAATATTAAATTTAATATGGACAATCTGATGGCTGTAAATTTTCTTTGGAGGTCATATTCCGTTGTAATTCAATGATGGAGGGTGCATATTGCACGCAAAGTAGTTGTTTTCGACATATCTTAAAACTAATAGTTATTCCTTTGCGTAATTTCATTAATAATTTATCTCTTGGTTAACTTTTTGGCTTAATTCCTATATAAAGAAAGATATAAACAGACCATTTACATTTAAAACTCTATAACTCCATGTAAATATCGATCCCTGACTCTTGATTTCAGAGATGAACCAATATCTATAAATATTGCATTACTAGATACATTGTTCATAAAATATATTTCAACGTGTCTATGCTGGTTCTGAATGTCATCATGCATTTATGGTTATCAGACCCTAATGAAGGCTCATTAAAATCATTTGTTGCATTTTCATAGAGGAAATACTCTCACAGTTATAGGTCTATTGTTGTCGACAATAAAATTGTTCAAAATGCTGCCCTAATTTAGAAATAATTAGTTTTTATAATGAAAAATATTACCTTGCTTCGGCAAATAAATGGGTAAAACAGAGATATAATCGAATTTTATTTCTCATTACTGTAAGGCTAATATTTCTTTTGTAATCTATTATTTATGTAGTTGTTTCAATGGGTCAGTGTTGGATGAACAGTCTGGAGAGAATATGTTACGTCTGCTGGTGTGTTTGGTGATTTTTGGTACTGTTTGCAGTGTAAGTATATGTAAAACTCATCAAGAATAAGAAAAAGTGCGCGATGCGTAAAAAACAGTGAGACTTATAATGAGGAAAAAGGATAACCTGGGAATTTTACACTTGTTCTTATTTTTGAGGAGCTCTATAGAAATATAATAGTTAACTTGTGTGGGAATATCAGCAATATAATTTATTAGAAGTACCTTCTCAATAAGGTCATATCATTATTAAGTAGTTTTTATAATAATTCCTTTTCACAGCTGGAGTTTCTTACTCTTAAATAGTTGATGGGTACTAAATGGTTGTACTCTCTAACCCTCACGCTTGCGGTAGCGGGTTAAGCTTTGAATTTGCTCCCCTTGCGTTTTGTCAGCGTCAAATTTTTATTGTTTTGTCTGTACAGGTTTCCACCCTATGTATAGATGTTATAAATCAACCTGTATAATTTTTGATATCTCCAATTCCCGTGAGTAGATATCACTTATTGATGCTAGGTCTCTAGCTCAACGGCCCATCACTTTGAAGAACGGGCGATAGGGGGGACTCCATTGCGCTATAGTAAGCTCCATACTTCCACAGGAAACAGGGACAGTGTTGTATATTTCGGGTGTTGAACATAAATGCAGAAATTTTGAAAAAAAAAAATTGAAAAATGAACGATATACAGTTTTGCGTTAAATGTTAATATATATGTAGTTGTTTGAATGAATAAATAATTACAATAAAAGTATTTCTAGTATACCTCAACTAGGGGCACAGATAAGAACGTGAAAATAATTTCTAGCTTTTTTCTGGGCAACTTTTGCAGTAAAATATTTTTTCCTGATGCTCTACGATGTCCATTCCTGAGATATGGCCAACGTCCTTTCTTATTTGGACACCCACGTCCTTTTCGTATTTGTCATATACTTGATTTGTATCTTGTCTGTATTTTACTAAATTTGCTGGCTGGTTTTGACTTAATTTATTGGTATTAGTGTTCAATATAGGTACCTATTGTATTTATCCATTTGGCGAAGTGGATTTAGTTTATGTTATTGTAAATTGTTTTTAATTAATTATTGTTCTCTTTCCTGTGGCTTTATTAATTACAATACTTTGCGTCAACTCCCATCCTGTAAATGGTTTTTACTGTTGGATAGCTGTATACTAAACAAATATAAATAAATAAATAAATATAAATAATAATAATCTTATAATATTCCTTCAACTGAAATATCCATATTTGTAAGTGGATTGTTTTTCTTTTGAAAACTTTGTCAAAAATCATTTAATTTTTTAATTATTCCAGGAAGGAACCGTTTTACTGAACAGGCATGAGCAAGGCCAGATTCATCCTTGTCTGTGGATTTTGGTATATAGAAAACCTCCTCAAAACGGAAGTAAGTATGTGAGAGATAAATAGAACCATTTTTATATGTATGTAATTGGTAACAATCAATTTGGTTTATATATCTTAAGATTTATACTTAATTATTTATATTTAAAACCTTAAAGAGGAGCTTTATACTTAAATCTACCTACCAAATTTTATGGTAGGTATCTTATGTTCACATCTCCCTTACTAATACAACAATATCAGTATTATAAAATTTATTATTCCCCGTTCTTCCTTTTAGATTTTAGGTAATTTTACGTAGGTACCTAACTATATTTGCTTTTTAATTTTTATTTAAATTTTTTCGACAATAATTTATTCTTATTCTCATTTATCTGCTTAAAGGATCCCTCAAACCAGAGCGGTACGGCGGGAGCGGGATCGGGAGCGACTGCAACGCGGGACCAAAGTATGTGGCGGGATATCTGGGCGAGACGTCGTTTTCATGTAGGCGCTTAGATATCCCGCCACATCCTTTGGTCCCGCGTTGCAGTCGCTCCCGCTCCCGCTCCCGCCGTACCGCTCTGGTTTGGTGGAGCCTAAAAGGTAAAGTTGGAGTGCCAATCAGGCAACTGCAGCGGCTACAGCCGCGCGGCTGGAGACGCGCGACTCTGGCGACTTTGCATCGGTCACTGGTTTACGTGTAAATATATGAACGCTTCTGTCGTCACGCTGAAGTCGCGTAATTGACAACGCGGTCATATATTTACACGTAAACCAGTGACCGATGCAAAGTCGCCAGAGTCGCGCGTCTTCAGCCGCGTGGCTGTAGCCGCTGCTGTCGCCTGATTGGCACTCCACCTTTAAGGATCTCTCAAACCAGAGCGGTACGGCGGGAGCGGGATCGGGGGCGACTGCAACGAGGGACCAAAGTATATGGCGGGACGTCGCTTTCATGTAGGCGCTTAGATATCCCGCCACATACTTTGGTTCCGCGTTGCAGTCGCTCCCGATCTCGCTCCCGCCGTACCGCTCTGGTTTGGGGGAGCCTTTAACCTTTCAGTTGGAGTGGGATGATTATTAGATTATTTACCCATATCTTCCCGTTCCTTCCCAAATTTACATTTTCTATATAGTTTTTCAATTCTTTCTATGTTTCATTCACTTTATATGAGCGCTTGGAACAATACTACTATTAATTGAATTATTCTCTTACAAACTGGTAACTTACTATAAGTATTTAATCTTGGCTGTCTTTTGTGTTCCTATGTTTCTAAGTCGGGTTTACTTTTTTATCTGTCTTCATGAACCAATCGTAATCGGGAGACAATTCTTAATATGTATAAGTATACATATAGAACTAATAAAATCAAGTACTTTAATACAATGTTTTATTCAATTACAGTAACAACCACTATGCAACCTGCAGTTGTAGCTGCTGACGCAACTACTAGTGCATCCCTCGATGCGGATGCGACGGTAGCTGCTGCTACTACAGATACACCAGAAGCAGGAGCTACTACTGTAGCTGTTTCCGACACAACAGAAGAAACGGCAAGTGAAGCTCCCACAAAGTAATAAATAAGTACCTACCTAAGTGCTACAAGTACTCCTTAGATGCTGAAAATAAATGTACAAAAACTGTAGATTCATAAAAACTTATATAGGTACTGTAAATAGTTATTATGTTACAATTACTAAGATATTTTGAAGCTATAAGATCAGAATATATATATAGTAATACCTCTCTATGCACTTTACTGCCTTTTATAAAATAAACCAGCTTTCTTTTTTATATAAATTGAACCATAAAATACCATATTATTCCATTTCACAAGCATTGAGGTACCTAAGAAATATTCTTTTTATAATATTCTATCTGTTTCTGTTCGTTACTATATACCCATATTTTCCGTTTTTAATACCTAGAGTACTCAAGATTCAAGTCCTGGGAGTTCATTTTTTCTTGTCTATCAGGAACAGGTATAGGTAGGATCTCCTCTTTGTCTTGAATCCCAACATAGATTTTGTCACAATATTAATGGTACTTATTGGATTAGTCTATATTCTTTGCCGGCGATGTGTCGGTGAGTTGTATAAGTAGAGAGCACCACAGGGAACAGTGGCGTATCTACGCTGGGGCGGCAGCGTGCGACGCATAAGGGCTCAAGGGCTTGAGGGGCCCTACAGGGGCCTAGGCCGAGTGTGAAACAAAGAAGTTAACTATTGCAACTCAGTCGGGTGTTGGCGAATCCCGAGTTCGCGTTGCGTCGATTGCGTAATTAATTAAGGCTGAGGGAGCCCGAGAAGATTTCAGCACAAGGGCCTAAAAATTCTAGTTACACCACTGACAGGGAAAAGGTTAACAAACTATAAAGTGTTAAAAAAAATAATGCGCGCAAACACTGCATTTTCTTCATTCGTAATCATCGATAGTAAAATACCTATACTAATAAAAAAAAAACAGGAAAACAAAAGGTAAACATTAGAATACTAATTTTACAAGTGTAGAAGTAAGTAGGTACCTTTATAAGTTCCTACAGGGGTTTAATATAGGTCTGAACTAGCCTCTAACTTTGATTTTTGATTTTACAAAAAAAAACTGTTAATACGGATTTTAGAGTGCCTTGAAACAATTAAGCATCAGGTATTAAAATTACATAACGATAACGGACTTGAAACTCTGGACATATTGTATATTTTCACAAATCTGAAGACCTATTCTTCTGTTTTCAGAAACATATAATTTAACAAATTATAGGTATCGAAGCGTTTTCGAGATACTTAATATTAAAAAATATTCATCTATTCTCTCACATTAAACTAATAAATTTTATTAACAAAGATCTTTGTAAAATTAAAGATCAAGGAGTTATATGTTGGCTAGTTCAAATCAAAATATACCTGAAAACCCTGTACCCATCCTGTACCTATCAAATTGTCAACTTGAAGTATTATCAAATCTACCATAAAGGAATATGTTCCTTTATGTATCTACTATATTCCCAGTATTTAAATTTTTTATGATGAAGTTAACGTTACTTAGGCAACCCAAAATACACATTTCTGTATTTCAGCTTGTATACGCTGTATACTGATACTTAACATAAAGTTGAAAGCATCGTTCCATTTATTTTCCACAGTTACGAAAGTCACCACCAGACGGTCTATACACATTGTCAAAAATCAAAAAAGTAAAATGGCAGTCTAAACAGGAGTTTGATTGTGTTGCATCTGTGCTATAGTTTAACGATTATTTGAAGTTTCGTGTGTGAAAATGAGTTTAGAATTCTTTTGGATTGACCTATAAATATTATTAAATGGGTAAGTGACAATAATATATTATTTCTCGTCGTAATTTTAAATATTCGTCCCTCCTTGTACTCGACACTTTAGGGAATGTTTACTCTCTTCCCAATTTTTTATCGAAAAATTGTATTGACTGACTATAGTCAATAATAATTACTAGGGTATATATTTGATATGAATAAGTTTCTATATTTTCTATAATTATGTTTTAACGGTAAAAAAGCGAATTTAATGCTTCGTTGAGAATATTACTGTATAAAATTATAAGCAACACTTATTTTGTATTCAGTACACACATGTATTTAATTGACTTATTTTTTTTCTTTTTGTGTTTCTGTTTCTACTTCCTTTGTAAGTTACTTTTCACTCGGGACAACTAGCTCTATACCTACTTGGATAACTGTCATTAACTATTGTAACTGCAAACTATAAACTGCTGCAGACGGATTTTATCATTCCGATATGTTAAATTGTTTACCAATTAATTTAAATGCATGGTTGAACTCGGGTTGTAGTTTAGTTCATTCTTCATTCAATTAGTCATTCCTCTTCCTGTTTCCACTGTTTCCAAGTACATTTAAATATGTGGTTGGCTTGTATCGAGGCTAGAATATTTTTCATGTTTCCTTCGCATCTGTTTTTGTTCCGAGTTATTTCCAGAGGGGTATTTTCGTTTTAGGTCAGCCGTTATTTTCTACTTTTTTAATTCTGCCCAGAGAGCTACCCCGTAGCGAAAGAAGTATCTTGCAGATTATTTCGTTTTATTTTTATTTACAGCAAATGTTATCTGCTTTCAAAGAAAAGCGAAGTATTAAATTATTTTAATGTTGATGTGATGCATCTCCAGATGAAGCCAACCAAGCTGGCATCATCTGGAGATGATTAAAACTGGAAACCTCGCTGGAAACATAAAATAAAAAAAATGCCACTGTAATAGAACGTAGGTCGTTCTGTATATTAACCAGTGTGGTTACACGGAATATTATTTTGTAAAATAATAGGTAGTTACTAAAATGTCCATTTATTCGAAAGTAGGTAGTTGCAAAAAAACAATTCCATATACCTAAGTATAGGTATTACCATTGAGTAGTCAAAGGAATTACCAATAAGGGAATAGGCGATCATGGCGATTTTTTTTAACTATGTTCTGCTTAGATTTGTACTAATACTTAGTACATCGGACTCTGGAATAATTAAAATTTTCCAAGTTGGGTAAATAAAATACCTAGGATAGAATAATCGATTTACTTTTGTGCGCTGGTTTAAAATCCTCTAAGGCAATCACTACTCGTTGAAACTATTAAGTAGGTGTGATTCATATAACCTGTTTCGTTTCCTACACATAGAGAATATATATTTCTCCATCCATGTAGGTACAAGTAAATGGAAGGGAGCAGAAACTCTTTTTTCCCCCGTTGACTGCATTAGAGGCAACTTATAATAATACGCAATCCAAATAATATATCATATTCAAAATGGTCATTAGACCATCACATTTTTTGGTTTGTGGATTAAGCACTGGCATAGAGAAAATGCTGGAGAGATAGCCTTTTTTACCAAATTATAACTGACATTGGATTTTTTCTGTCAATCAAGTTAATACGTAAGTGTTATGTTGGTAATTTAATTTTGACATATGGCCTACTCCAAATAGCGCCTTTTTTAAATACCACGGTACAAAAATACGGAACCAGAAACATTATTAATCGGTATTGGTAAGTCTTTATTGAGCTGTGTGAGTTGTTTTTGTCAATTGGGTATAGTTTAATGACATAACGACAATGTCATCATGTACCTAGGTACCTAATTCCCATGGTGCCAAATCAAACCCCTCTCTATTGTTGGTTGTGACAATAGGCATTCCCCTTATATTTAACATCTCCCTAATGTACGGGATACTTGCGCCTTTGTTCTTTAAAACTGAAGTTAAGTCGCAAGGGAGCTGACAAATAATGTCCTTTAAGCATAACGTAGGTAACAGTTCGCGTAGCAATCTAAGAGAATGTCGTCCTAAGTGCCATTTAAAAATGTTATAAACATCATACTAGCATCTAAAGACAATGCCATAATGTTAAGTTCTATTATAGTATTTGAATACAATTTTTTTACCGTCATTCATTATGGATTAAGGTACCACCTACATATTGAAAATATACTAAATAAAGTCTCCACTGTCTGGTTTATAAAGAAGCAATGAAGAGACTTCAGTGGCATATGTATACTAGAGATTCCCTCGCAGGTTATTTAATACTGGAATATTGTTATATCATCTGGGATCTCATCTCGAATGCATATTATCAGTCAGACCTACTTAAGTAGACCGGCTTGAAGGCGTTTAATGAAAAATTATAAGTTTGTATCCGTTTAAGTTTAACATAAATAAATAAAATCAACTACATCTATAATTAATGTCGTATGGTTCAATATTATGAATTATAACACTATTAAAATCTTAAAACTATTTAATTAACTATATCAAGGATTAGACACAGAGTTTATGAGGTTCTGCGCAGGCCAATCGCGCATGGAGGCGCTAGAGTCAGTAGGACTAAAACGAGTCACGTGACACGAGATAGAGAAACCTTAGAAACGAAGGACAAAGCCGTTGACGTTTGCTTTCCCATGACATTACGGCACCTAATGCATAGAGGAAATAAAATAGACTGTTTAATTGTTTGGGAAACAATTGGAAATTGTGACGTCACATCTACTTTAGCGTCATCCTTGGGTACAGAAAAAACTAAGCATTTTATTCTCTATGGTTTTGACATTTAAAACGTTTTGTGGAAACATTGGGAAAAAATAATCCAACACATTTTTTCAACTTTTTATCACGAAAAATTAAAATCCATTGCTTACTGTTAAATTACTGACACTGACATGGTGTATTACGGTGTATTATGTAAAGGCACAGTTTATTTACTTACGCTGGCGCTAAAATCATTGTAAATGCTTGCACGTCCTTTTTGTGCGATAACCTGATAATTCATATCAATTCTGTTGTAGCTCCGGATGTGAGTTTATTGCAAAATTAAACTACAGTATTTAAAGTGTGCTACCTATGATTTGTAAATATGAGTCGATATACACATGTAAGGTATTAAATTTCAAAGATACTGCGTATTTGGCCACCTCTACTTACATCTTTAATATTTATCTGAAATGGGTAGGTACATTTTACCTGTGCAATATGCTGATTGTGATAGGTATAAATGTGTAGGTACTTATTTTGCAGACCTGGCGCCTTTATCCTATGCATTAGGATTAAGTATTATCACATATTATCAGACTAATATGTGGTATTATTTTATTGCTATACATCTACATTGCTACATCTCCCAAATACCTTTAACTAGATATTAATCATAAGCAATAAGATAATAAGTTCAACTCTTAGGAAGAAAGGTACATATAACAAAAAGGATATAGGTAGGGTGAACAAAGAATGTCTCAATTAATATTAAGTACTTATACCTAGAAAGTTTTAGCTTATTTGGCAACTTCCAAAGCACATGTTTTAATATAATGATACTGAATAACATAGAAAATATATTATCAAGATAGAAAGCAATCTTATTGAGTTGTGCGCTTTACTAAAAAATGAAAGACCTCGGTACACGCATAATAATGACACTGGCAATGACCTATAACCAAATGGAAAGGACAACACAAATGCCATCTTTATATGAAACGTGTCATGCTGTGAATTATTACTATTTATTTATTAATAATTTGAGAAAACAGAATAGTTTGTTTTACCGAGTCATATTTCTGAATGAATGATTTATAGTGAGATATATGAATAACGACATTTCCTTTCAACACGCACCTCAGTTGTCAACCCTATTGAATGACTCAAGTTTTAAAAATTTCTAGAATTCATAATTTATTACACTGTTAGTAGTAACAGAACTGCGTGTTGAGTATTTGTGGATGTTTCAAAGAAAAGGCCACAAAACGACTGTTGAATAATTTATAAATATGTAATCCGAGATGCATATAAACAATTAATTGTAATTAATCACTAATGAGTAAATAAATAGGCAAAAGCACATTGAAAATAGAACTTGTAAGCACATGCTTTGTTTGGCAGGGTGCACTAATTGATATAAGAAAGAAAATATTATCTGTAATTTGTATTTGCGTTATGATAACCCAAGAATATTGTTGAATTTTAGGAGGATTTCTATAAGTACTTTCCGGTAGTAGAATTTCTTATTTTGAGAGGAACAGTAATTTTTTTGTTTTTGGAAAAAGTAATACCGAGAGTAGTTTACTTTAAGCTGAAACAAAGTAACAATGCTTATTCCATGAATAAATGAAAATACTATCTAAAATAATACACTAAAACCTAAAAGAATTAAAGGCTCCCCCAAACCTTATTCGCAACGGATTCGTGACGGAAAGTTCGCAGCGAAATTCGTGGCGGAATCCGCAGAGAACCCCACACCAAAGCGAATATAATCGCATCATATGCGTCATATTTTCAGTATCGAAAAGGTTGATTGTGTTGCTGAAAACGAAAAATAAACAATTTGTACTTGTATCGGATCTTGGATCGGATGAAGAAGAAGCATTTGTGTTGCTTGCATTGGAAGAAGACAATTTAAGGTAAAATTATTATTATTCTTTAAAAATAAATGTGTTGATCATATTATGTATCTAACCTTAAGAAGAAAAGAAAATGGGTTCACGATATTAATAAAAAAAGACGACAATATAGGGAATTTCATACATTAATGCCGCAATTACGAAAAGACGAGAATCTATGTTATATTTTTGTTACTTTTTTCGAATATTTTTGTAATCGTCATGGGAAAGGTCGTCTAATATAGGATAGTTTCGCACTAATTCAATGATTTTTTCCATTTTATTAATTATTTTCTTTTTTAAGAGACTGCGAAACTACTACGGATCCGAGAAAAAACGCAGCCAATTGCGAATAAAAACTCCGCACAAAATAAACGCAGACAATTCGCAGTCTAAACGAAAAAAATCGTGTTGGTGTGAACGTACATATTTAACGCAATGGAAACAATATGATGCGAATCGCAAGCGGTGCGAACTTCCGCAGGTGCTGCGATTATCCGCGTCTCTATAAGAAAAAAGAAATTAGCGAGATTTTGGATTTAGCATACTAGAACCCTAGATTAGAATCTATATTTTCACAAAATTATTCTTATTATTTATTATTTGTACTGTTTCTTACCGCTATCCATTATTGGTCGATCCAGATTCGGATATAGAAAGTATTCGAGTTTGGATCTAAAGACTAATATCCGATCCCTGAGTCACAGTTTCAAAAATATAGGTCCTTTATTGTCGATACCTTGACTTATATTAAATTAAATTCTAAGTTTACAAAACTAATAAATTAATATAGGTAGTAAATTATATCATACAAACTTTTAATGTGATTGCGGTTTGTTTATTTACTCGTAACAGTGAAAATATAACTTTAATATTTCTTTTTTTCGACCCAATGATCTGGAGTTCAATATCCGAGCGTCACGGACCGATATGGATATTTTTTATTCGATCGCAATAATAAGAAACCCGAAAGCATCGACCGAAAAGGTGAAAGTTATATTCAGCAGGTAACAGTAGTTAACGAATTATTCAAATCGACGCTAATTATAATTATCGATGGTGGAATTGAATTGTTCAGCACAACATTCTGTCTCGCTTAATGCTATTTTATCCATAGGTGGATGTAAATAACACACGATGCTCTGATTTGGTTGAGGTCCCAGCTCTTTGATCTACGATGCGTCTTCGCTAAAATAAGAAAGCCTCAAACGAAAACCTGAAAGTGAAATTCAGTCTGACTGGGTAATAATTAGACTTACCGATTTTGGAGAACAGTGGTGGATTTGAAATCAAATACAGTACCTATTTCAGAAAACGCATAATTTAATAGTAGCAAAATAACACACAGAATTGGGACCGCTGAACGGTCATTAACCTAAGAGAATACTGTCAATTGGGGGTATTGACGTTGAATTTCGTCAGAGGGGACTTTTTTGTTTACACCATTTTCGATGTTTCATAATTATTGTGTGCACGGGGAGTTTAAAGACGTTTTTAGTTAGGTATTCTATATTTTTTGTTTTCGGTTTGGTGTAGTGGAAAATCTCAATCCCCTTAGTCCACCCCTGTTAGTTATAGTTGGGCCACTGGATCTTTTCAGACACGTGACTTACGTATTAGAATATATGTAGACTTTCCTTACGTGTGACATTATCAATGACAAAGTACATGATTAACTGTAAATAATAACCGCTGTTGGAAAAGAACATGATACCAAACTCTACATATATGTAGACCTTGATGATACCTACGGATACCTTGTGTTATGCTCTGATATTAGTGACATTAGGTTCTAGGTAAATCTTAATTCATACAAATGTGCATGATCACGTTTGTTAAAATATTCAACGCCCTAACCCTAACTACATTATATCGCTCAAAAGTAAGCCTAGGAATAATGATTATCCAATTATTCAAGTGACCGCTAATTTGAAATACCTATCGGCGGTGGAATTGATTTAATTAGGTAGTAGTATTGATTTAGTTCGTACTTCTATTTATCCATATGTGTAAATGTAAAAGCTCTGACCAGCTCCTTGATGTTAAGCTGCATCGAACTAATAACTGATGACTGATGATCTGTGACCAGTAACTACTTTATATTACTAGGGAGCTGACTTCGATCATGACATATATAGCTGTCAGAGCAAAGGATTGAGCCAGGCATAGAGTAGGTAATTGCTCTATGGACTAGGCTGATATTATAACTGGTTGCGCGAGTTCAATGATGAACTAATTCAGTACTTTAAAGAATTTTGGTACCTACATAATAAGAAATACCCTCTACTATATTTTTCATACATTAACTGTTAACTAAGTTTCAAAATTTTTGTTTAATGTTTAACCAGTCTGACATAAAACCGTTGCTAATTTCATTAATAATACTTTCAACATTTATTCGTTATTCGTTATTATTATTGTGTCTGCTTCTTGTTCATGGACGTGTTAACACTGTGCGTTGCCAGGTGGACTTTCTCGCTCCCTTTTGTTGAGAAAGGTGGGAAATAGACAGCAGGTGGTTCACGAGTGTTCAATAATTGCTTTTTTATTTTGGAAAGTTAGACTTATGGAAGATCTATTTATGCTGCAAGTAAATCCTTGTTGATTTATTACTTATTTTATTGTATCACCAATATCAGTTCTGCACGAGGTTATGCATGATTTTATTTAGGCAGAGGGTGTGTCACGGTCACTTAATTGAAATAAAGTTTTTAATTACATTTGGAAGTATTCGTCTAATAACGACATTTTTTCTCGAACAAATGTTTTTTTCTTTTGTTTCAGGAGTACTTGTAGGTAACTGAAAAACCTTACGTTGAATGATAATGAAACTATGTAGTTACTTAATATTTAATAAAACGAACACATCATTGAAGATCAACACACTTTCTTTCCAAATTCTGCGAACTTGATTGTATTTTATCTGTTATTCAAGTAGAATGTTATTTGTTGTACAAGCGAGATATATGGTGCTGTAGTTTGTAAAGGAAAACAAGAAAGTAGCTAATGATATTTCGGATGTTTGCCCCTCTTCAGTGGAGCTAAGGAAATTATGTCAGTTTGACGTAATGCTTCATGCTACCAGAGACGTACAGGGTGATTCAGAAAACCCGTTCATTAAAAGTTAAAGGGCTTCCCATTGGAATATTTTTTTGAAAATTTGGATATGGGGGTTCTCGAAAAAGTTATGTTCTTCTGAAGTATTTCCGTTTTTGTGGCTCTTCCGGTTATACCGGAAATGGATCAACTTTCTTATTTCAAATGGAATACTTGCCATATATTTTTTACATTTTTGATTTCAACGCTAAACTACATTTTTTAATGTGGGACAACCTATACGAGAAATGAATAGTTTTTTAGATATTTTAATTTTTTTGAAAACATTTTCTTTTGTGGTACCTTATAGAAATGCTTGTCATCGACTGACAAGCAAAGTTATGGATGGTAACAAGTTTTGGGCTATGGTTAGGGGGACCATTAAGCTTTCAGGTTATGGGTAATTTCATATTTTATTATTTACAGGGTGTTCAAAAATATAATTTGATTCTTACTAATTTCAACTACCCAAAAGTATTTTTTTTAAAGGGAACACACTGTATTTTACTGCTCTATGTGATGGAAAATAAAGTGATCTTTTAATCTGTATTAGGATTCCCTATAGCTATCTGTTACAATTTTCTTGCTATCGACATATTTACTTTCCATACAATAATTTTCTGTTTCCTTGAATTGCTTGTGATTAGTGGGGTCGTGAAAATTAAAACAATGTATCTTATTGAGCAATCTCGTAAACCTGATTTTCGTTTAATTTTCATGGCCCTCTGATGATGGCCCTCGTGTATAACCGGAAGTGTCAGAAAAACGGAAATATTTCAGATGAATAGAACTTTCCCGAAAACCCCCATATCCAAATTTTAAAAAAATATTGCAATGGGAAGTCCTTCAACTTGTGTTGTGCCAACCCATAGAGATTGGTCTCTTGTGTACTGTCATATACATCGCATTCTTTTTTTCTATTGACCTTTTTCATGTGAAGAAGAACGCAGGGCATAAAACCGTTTTATAATTCTGTTTCAGATCTATACCATCCTATATTCGCATGGTGGATTTACACGAAACCGACAAAACAGCAACTCGAGTTGAAAAAAAAACAAATTTTTTTCGGAAACTCCTAGTTTTTCAACAGTTGCTGTTGTGTTTTTCGTTTCCCGATCAAAGTCGGTAACTTCAAAGAGTTTCTGAGTGTTTTGCAACTCGGTCTGCTAACGTAGTTGGCCATTTAATCGTAACTACAATTGTTTCTCTTGTTTTAATTACAGAAAACAAAAACACAACTGCAACTAATTTTTGTCTGTTTAGTCTTTTCATTTTAGAGGAGTTAGGTTTTTGTTTTTGAAAACGGCAACAAAACTACAACTCAACTAGTCGGTGGTTTGGTGTAAATCCGCCATTAAGTACACTATACTGAAGAGGGACAATAACTCCGAAACATCGATGTCTGCAGTGACATAGTTACTTTCTTTTGGACGAGGATATTTATTTTATCATAAGTACTCTTTAGGTATTTCTTTTTTAATGATGATTTACTGGTAATTATCGAAAGTAAGCTCAGTACTGATGAAAAGACATCTCTTTTTAAGTGTATTACAATCTCAGTCTATCACAATTAGTTTATGAGCCAGAGCACTTTACAATAATTAGCAGGGAGCGCGGCCAGATTGATTTCACAGCAGTAGGTGCGGATTTCGGACTCCTGGAGCTTCCTAGACAGACGAAAGGGCTTCGTCATTCATGACCCGCTTCTGGCAGATCGATTGGCCGAGGCGGATGCGACGTTCCGGTTTTGAGCGTTTGGTCGTAGCATCTATCATCATAGTTTAGTTAGTGTATGAAAACCTCGATGAAAAATAATTTTGCATTCGCCTTATATAGCAAAAAAAAAGAAGAAACATTATAATCTTGGTTGTGGAAATACAGGATTAAGGGTCCCCCAAACCCAAGGATTGTTAACTGTTTACAGGATTGCTCGATCCCTATACTACAATGTAATCCATAATTGTGATGTCATCAAAGATCCAATAAAGCAATCTGTCAAAGTCAAACTGCAAGCGCGAAAGCGGAATTTGAATTTAAAATTCTCAAATCAATAGTTAATTATTCTTATATAATACCTTTGTTGTTTGTGTTTGTGGGTAATAGCAGAGGAATTAGTTTATCCTTTTTGGTAATAGTTTCTGTACATACCTATAATAAGTAATTGCATAATATTTTCCTTGGTTTCTTTATGTTCTTTAATTCTGTGTCTACCAACAAATTGAAATTATATGCACATTTTGATACAAACTATCCGAGTATATTATTAAAATAGGTAAGCATATGCATACTTTTTTAATTATGAACATATTCGGAAATAGAGAATCTGTAGAGAAATATGAACGGAAAAAGTGTGATGTTGGGTTATGCTGTAATGTTCAAGATATATTTTGCGGTTTTAAGTGTATATTTACGTAAATTTGTTAGTGGCTTATCTTTACCACCTTCTTAATAGTTAAAATAAGATACTTATATACAAGGATGATTAGTTTTATATATAATTAATAATGTTAACTGCTTTTTTACAATAAGCAACATGTATACTGTTCGCAGCTATACTATATAATGCACATCACAGGGCTGGACATACTCTAAATAGGTTGGGAGTGCCGCAATAGATCTTCTAAGTCGCGGTGGACCAGGCCAGGGGGTCGACTCCTATATAAATCTAATCTAATCTAGCCAAAATTAAATTGAAATTCCTATATAATTTGCCAATAAGGCTAAAATAATTAAAATAAATTTTAAGCTTACTGTAGCAAAAAAAACATAGGCATCAGTAGTAAAGTTAATATCAAAAATTGGGTTATGATTTCCAGCAAAGATAATTTGTTAATAAATATATTGGATACACAATCCTTACCTGTTAAATTTGGGAAATATGTTTATTAGTTATTAAATCTTACAATTTATACTGGTATTACAAACTTTAATAAATAATAATCATTCAAATACGAAAATTCTCTTGCAAATGTGAAATATATATATTTGAAATATATAAAATATTTTGACAGTTCGATTACATGGATCTTCGATGACGTCACAAAGGCGGATGGCAAAATTGAGCGATCGAGCAATCCTGTAAACAGTTAACAATCCTTGCCCCAAACCAACGCGGATAATCGCAGCACCTGCGGAAGTTCGCATCGCTTGCGATTCGCATCATGTTGTTTCCATTGCGTTAAATATACAAGCTCAGACCAACACGATTTTTTTCGTTTAGACTGCGATTTGTCTGCGTTTATTTCGTACGGAGTTTTTGTTCGCAATTGGCTGCGTTTTTTCTCGGATCCGTAGTAGTTTCGCAGTGTCATAAATAGGAAAATAATTAATAAAATGGAAAAATCATTGAATTAGTGCGAAAGTATCCTATATTAGACGACCTTTCTTATGACGATTACAAAAATATTCAAAAATATAACATAGATTCTCGGCTTTTCGTAATTGCGGCATTAATGTATGAAATTCCCTATATTGTCGTCTTTTTTTATTAATATCGTGAACCCATTTTCTTTTCTTCTTAAGGTTAGATACATAATATGATCAACACATTTATTTTTAAAGAATAATAATAATTTTACCTTAAGGGTCCAATCTCTGTAGATTTGACAGGCATGAATGTTGGGTCGGATTGAGAGGATGGATGGCCGATGGGTGGAGACTTATATATTCCAACTATCGAATTATTAAGATTTCGGAGGTGCACGTAAAGCCGAAGTAAAAAGGCACATGGAAATAAAGTTAGCCCTCATTGCAAGGGTACCGGATTTGTCTTATAATTGCAACAAAATTTCTTTTTAATGTTATAAATTATATATCACCGGAAAGATCAAAAGATAAACTAGATCCCTATAGTAGCAAATTTTTGTTTAATACATGTATTTTAGAGAAAATAATTTTTGAAAATACGCTATTTTAGTACAAGATTGTTTGCATGGAATTTTAAAAATAAGAAGAAATACCAAAAATTACTACTATAGGGAGGACTTAGATTAAAGTCTTATCTTTCAATACTTTTTTACTAAAAGTCGCTATCTTTTATAGTTTTTTTATAATTAGACACGAGACGAACGCCGATTTAGGGCTTATTTCGACCTAGTGAATGGACTCTTAAATTGTCTTCTTCCAATGCAAGCAACACAAATGCTTCTTCTTCATCCAATGATGTATAGATATTTTTGTATGATAGGTAACTATGTAAGTACAAGTACAAATTGTTTATTTTTCGTTTTCAGCAATAGCAGTCAACCTTTTCGATACTGAAAATATGAGGCATATGATGCGATTATATTCGCTTTGGTGTGTGGTTCTCCGCGGATTCCGCCACGAATTTCGCTGCCAACTTTCCGTCACGAATCCGTTGCGAATAATTCGCGTTGGTTTGGGGGAGCCTTTACTATACTCATTTATTAAAGTGCTCTATCTTATTCTGATTCACAGAATCAGAATGATTGAAATTAAATATAAGGTAATATTTTATTAATTTATTTAATTATTAAAGTACCGTTTCATTATATAAAAAAATCCAGCGCACTCAATTGCTAAGAAATAATTTAATTGGTCGCGGTATTGAATCCATTGTAATTTCTAAATGCAGTTATCGGGCATAGTTTTCAGGCAGTTTTAATTTCCGGATCTCCGTGTACGTCGCCATATTTAAGGTTAGGATTAGAAGTAGTTGTGAAGTTCTTCTGCAGTTATTGCGGTGCTTTTTTCCTCTTTAGAGAGCACGCTTTTCAACTTTACTCTGATAGTAGACTCCACGTCAACTGTTTGATAATGAGAAATAAATATGTTCTGTTTTTCTTCCCCAAATAATAAAAATCGAAACCTCGTTTAGTCTTCAGGGTAATAATTAAAATCATTATGCTGTCGATGTCTCAGTTCTAGACTATATAGGGCGAGTCAACGAAAAGTTTCATCCTCGATTATCTGTCTTAAGGATTGGGGTCCATGGAAATGATCGGACGGGATATTATTCATATTTATTGCAGAGTGTCCCAACAAGGAGGGGTTGACCACAACTTATACTTTTTAAATAGATCACCTTGTGTATTTTTACAGATTTGGATAGAACCTTCTCTCACGAATATATCACGAAGATATAGGGTTTTTATACCTCTAATAGTGAGGTATGGCCATAGATTTATAAGACAAGGGAGATGTAATTGTTTACATTTTAAAGCAATCAGAGATCCCCTTGTTTATTCTTTATCTGGTCAACTGCAAGGTCTACTTTATGATTGTACGAAAAACTGTTGCCAAACTGTCAATTGTGTAATTTATATTTTCACATTTAAACTACCATGATTATGGGTTAAGGTTAAAATATTACATAAAAATATTTTCCCGTTTCCTAGTTAAGTAGATAAATCATATTTTGTTAAAAACGTTACGATAAAAACTAACTTCATAACGCAAAAATGGAATGAACAGGCATCATTGCTCCCTACTCCAATCCGCATGTCCATTGATGCACGTGAATCGTAGTATTTTATAGTATTTCTTTTGTGCGGTGTTGCTGGCAGTCGGAATTTTGCTTTTGTGAATTTTTCAGTGTTTTTCGTAAGGATTTTATTACTATTCTTCAGAAAATGGTGCGTCAGTGTCAAGTGTATGGAAAAATGAATTATTTATATTCAAAACTGTCTTTCCACAGGTAAATTTTGCCAAGTTTTGTTTGGTTATTCGGTCGCTATATTTGTCACGCCATATTTACGGATTTTCAGGGGCGTGCTGGCTGGCTTCAGGGGCGTGCTGGCTGGCTTCAGGGGCGTGCTGGCTGGCTTCCTTATCATTTTACGGAATATAGTATATATATATACTATATGATATTATGGAATTGCTTTTGTTATTTTTTAAAATATGGCTGATGTGTTAGTTTTTGGAGTTACCTACACACATACTTAAATACGATCAAAACAAGAATCCAAGCAAGAAGCTAAGGCATCATTCAGCACTTTGCAGCATAACAAATTAAAAAACCTATAATGTTTGGTAAGTGTGAAGCCAACATGCAACGTTTGCACACAAAAATTAAAATCAGTTGCGTAACCAAGGTAATTTTTAAAGGTATCCTTTATACTAATCTAAGAGAAAATCACCATTATCAGGCTTTTAAAGAGTTATTTTGAAAACAGTAAGTCAAATAACTTGAAACAAAAAGTTGAATTAAAAACTAACACCATGTACATCTTTCTTATTTTAAATTATATTTCACTTTTAAATGTAATTGAACCCTGTATACAGAGTTTGGGTATCTTTGAAAAACTGAAAAATACTTTTTTACACTACTGTATATATAAGTTTTTGTAATGTAGTAGGTGTACCACCTTTACTTAATTCAGAATTTTAAGTGTTCAAGTTTCAATTCATATTCCCTACATTAAAACTCCGATACTAATTTAATTTCTAATCTCACAAGCTTTTGCTGTTGCAATGTATAGTAGTGATTTTCTTAAAATTCCTTTTTTGATGTTTTATTATCATACCCAACCCTTCCAAAAACAGTACGCCTTTGGCGTCGGAAGCAAGTTCTCCCAAAACTTTTGCAACGTTGCACGGAGTCGGAATTTTGTCGTTATTTCTCTCGGTATTCTTTGTCATACACATTGCCAATGATTGATACAAAACAAAAGGTTATTTATGAATGAACCGTGAGGTCTCCTCTTATTAAGTCTATGGGTATGGCCATAAATGGTTACCATAAAAGCAATCTGTTGGAGAAAGATTTTGTAGTCTTTGTAGCCTAGCAACGAATCGATATTCTCTTTTTAACTCATGGTTATGGAATACTCTTTTATGTATATTTCCCTTACTATGAAGAGCTACATTCATCAAACCCTATATCAATGTATTCCTGAGAGGACGTTATATCTAAATTTCTAAAAATGCACAGGATGTTCCATTTAAAAAATACAAGTTGTGGCAAGCCTTTCATTTTTGGGGCACCTTGTATAAATGTCAATAATATAAAAATGTGTCCCTCTTCAAATAGAAATCGATCTGTCAGAGCATTTTCCATTGAAACCAATCCTTTGACAGATAATCGAGGATAACAGTGGATTTATAAACTTTTCGCTCGCGCTGGTGTTGGCGTTGCTACGGATTTGCTACGATGAGCGCCAACGCCAACGCTGTTTATAAAGGACTATATTTTAAAACACTGTTTATAACTTATTTTCAACTTTTGTGGCGGTCGTTCACCCAGCATTCGTAGCAACGCCAACGCCAACGCCAGCGCGAGCGAAAAGTTTACTGTGGATTTATAAACTCATCGTTGGCGCTGGCGTTGGCGTTCGCGTCCAAAGTTAAACCAGTATTTTAAAATATAGTCCATAGAGAAGGGATTGGCGATGTTAGATTGGTTAGGTATATTCATATAGTCGTTTATAAACGGCGTGGGCGCTCATCGGCGTTCGAGGATAACTTACCCTGGATTTATAAACTCGTCGTTGGCGCTGGCGTTCGCGTCCAAAGTTAAAAGAGTGTTTTAAAATATAGTCCATAAACAACATTAGGTTGGTTAGGTATATTCATATATAGTCGTTTATACACGGCGTTGGCGCTCATCGGCGTTCGAAGATAACTTATTTTCAACTTTTCCGCCCGGCGTTCGTAGCAAATCCGTAGCAACGCCAACGCCAGCGCGAACGAAAAGTTCATAAATACAGGGTTATTTTCAACTTTTGTGGCGTCGTTCGCTTAGAGTTCGTAGCAAATCCGTAGCAACGCCAGACGAACGAAAAGTTTATAAATCCTCTGTGAAACTTTTCCTTGACTCACTCTGTGTAACTTGAATTTAACACTTAGATTTGTCTACCCTACAAAATATTCTTCTATTTATATTTAGGTACTTAATTTTGTCCCTATTAGCCCATGAACTTCTGTATATCATTCCTACACGCAGGTATAGTTGAGTTTTGAGACATCTTATTTAATTTTAAGTTCAAATTTCTGTCGGGCGAGGGCGCGTGCTACATTTGGAAAATTGTAAATTGGCCTGGTATTCATTCTCCTATGATCGAAAATCTTTTAACTTCTATGTATAAGATTTGACTAAGCTACAAAAAGGTTCGAGTTTTACCTGGGATTGAGAGATTCTGCCAATTCGTCCCCACGTCCCCCGTGTTCTTGTCCCCATGTTATTCTTATCCTACAATATCTTTCTATAAGGGTATATAAGGGATCATCTAAAAGTCAAAAGAGATTTCGCTTAGCCTTTATAAAAATAACGTAAGTGTATACATTATTCTTTTGTAAAACGTTATCCGTCCGTTGTGGTAAACAAATCTATAAAGAACTATAAATAGATTGGCTTGTAAAAAATCACGCGTAATTTTTAAAACAAACGCATATTTCACAACTAACTTATATAATGGTATTTTCAGGATTGTGTAAACATGATTACTTAAAGCCCACTTATTAATGGCATCATTTGGGTAAATTTGAGAATTAATTACTGAACGTACTTTGCCTCAATGTAATCATTCTTCGAGATAAGTTGCTTCTCGCGTGAAAGGCTGCGTATTTGCAAAATTATAGCATCCTTTTATTGAATACGCAAGATTCTTCCCTTCTTATGTCTTGGAATTCGTTCTATATATTATAAGACTGTCCGCCGTTGTCCCAGAGAGAGAAGAGTAATATACCTTTGTTGTGCTATCTGTCTCACTAACACCCTTAGATATCGCCACATAATACAACCAACAAGGACAAATAATATTAATAGAAAAGAAGAAAACTCCCAGGATATTATGGGTTATCCCAGACGTGCTCCCGCCAAGGCACATCTTCTGAGGATTGATTAAACATGGAGTAACAAAAACTGAGAACACATATAATGTGTTAGGCCATAAATCAAGAGGAAGAAGAAGAAGAAGACTGTTATATGTAGGTATTGAGGCTGAAAGTTTCAAATGATGAGGTCAACTTTCCGTTAAATTTGAAGTTGGAAGGGGTTTTTGACTTTGACTGAGTTTATAGTAAACATCTTTTAATTAATTCAGTAGAAGTTTCTCAAGCATTTGGTTGACAGTTAGGTACACATTTTCTCATTTCACCAGGCGTATACAAAAATAATTGTGGTATATATATTTTTGAAAATAATAATAAATAAAATAATAAGATGCCTATTTGTTTCGTATATGTTTAACGTTGATCTATTCACATCCTCTGTCGCTGTGCCTGCCTCATGGTCAAGAGACACAAACATCTGGGTGCAGCATTTCTCCTGCCTCAGGACATTAGAGAGCTTCCTCTGGAACAGGTGTTGGCCTATGCGCATAGCACGGGTCTCTTCCAATAGCTCTCGGCTAGCGATCGGCACAAAGGATCGAAAGGCCTAAGTGCTGTGGGTAACCGCGTCGTCTTCCAACAACAACAACTTTGATCCTATAACTATAATTCAAAAAGTAGGCATTTCGGTCTACAGTCTGTCCATAAAGTAACCCCCCCCCCTGCTAACTTTTGAACGAATCGAGATAGAGAGTTTTAACAAAATACAGGGTCAATCATGTAAACTGAAGTTCATTCTGACGATAAATTCGATTCTTCAAATTCAAAGATGGCGCCACGGGCGCTGTCAACTCAATTTTTTTAAACGGCAAAGTGTGCCGTGTTGCACCTCGTTTAAAAGATAATTCAATTCTCTACTTTCTCGTTTTTGAAAAATGACAATCGAGTTAGCCGTTCTCTTGTTACAAGCGTTTCTGTTTATAATCTGATCCATGTTAATTAATATTTTAATACAACAAATTATGAACAAATATTTATTAAAACTAAAAATAAAAGAATTAAACAGTTGTTCAAAATGTTGTCCATTGACTTCTTGGCACATAAAAAGTCTTTGAAATTCTTGCCTGATATTTCCTAAAATTTCTGCAGGGATATTTCTACACATATGTGTTAGACGTTGCTGTAGTTCGTCGATATTTACTGGAGGAGTTCTGTAGACTTTTGACGGGACAAATATCCCCATAAGAAAAAATCAAGAGGAGTTAAGTCCGGGGAACGAGCCAGCCATTCTATCGGGCCCCTTCTGCTAATCCATTTGCCCGGGAAATGGTTATTTAAATAATTGGTAACAGGTCCATAGAAATGAGGCGGGGCCCCATCTTGTTGAAATACAATACCTACTTTGAATGTTATTGCCTGCTATTCTTTCTATCTTTGGAAAAATTTCCACCCGCAGCATTCTTAAGTACCGCTCTCCTCTTAAATTTTCTCTTAAATCTATCAAATCTATCAAATCGAATAACTTAAAAAAATGAGAAAAAAACCTGTAGAAACTTTCAAAAACCTTAAATTGAACGCTAAACTACTTTCTCGAAGCTTATTGGCGTTTCAGTGACAGTGGCAAGCAAAGGCAAGGAGACTTGATAAAAGCAAAATTTTTAAATATCGGTAATACAAACACTTGTAACTAGAGAACGGATAACTCGATTGTCATTTTTCAAAAACGAGAATGTAGAGAATTGAATTACCTTTTAAATGAGGTGCAACACGGCACACTTTGCCATTTAAAAAAATTGAATTGACAGCGCCCGTGGCGCCATCTTTGAATTTGAAGAATTGAATTTATCGTCAGAATCAACTTCATTTTACGTGGTTCACCCTGTATTTTGTTAAAACTCTCTATCTCGATTCGTTCAAAAGTTAGCAGGGGGGAGTTACTTTATGGACAGACTGTATATTTTACCATCCATAAATAATTTAGTTAGCCATAATTTTCAACCATCCATCATTTTAGTCAATGCCTTCTCATCTTTACCAGTTTTTGTAGCTGCATCTGCCCTGTCTTTATCAGGATAGCCTGTCACAGCATACCAAAGATTATATCTCAAACATCTTCATTTGAAATTTACAATCCTAGTTACCTAGTTATTCTGTCCCTCTTTAAGTTCACCTATGCACCAATTAATACAGAGGATTTCTCTTCAGAGAACAGGCTAGGTCTGTGTATATTTTCACTAAAGCTTGTTCACTAAATAGTCAAAGAAGTCAAACTGAAAATATTTATTGGCTTAGCCTCTTAGCCTACAGGAAAATAAACGTGAAGGTACTCGCTTTTCTTACAAACAACACTGTTAATGAAATTGCGAATATACGACGGCTGTTCTCTTTCCGGTGAGCCCATCTAGTAGGCTGTAATATTTTGAAATAAATTGTTCTTGACATTTTAACCCATTAAAGTTGTTTACAAGTTTAATTATAGCGGATGTTGTCAAATATACTTGGAAGGCTTTTAAAATACATAATTTTAAAGTAATCCTTTCCCAAGAAATCATGAAATTGAATAAAGAGCAGTATGGAGCGGTGAGTTTTTATAACCTCAAACGTGGTTGAAGCCGTAGATAATGTTTTGAAGAAATGTATCGAGTGTTTGGAGCAGATTACAGTGGATTGCTTTAACGATTGATCGTCTCATTTGGTCATCATTACGGGTGATGATGGGTCTACTCTATGATCCCGAAGGAAAGCAACAGTCGACATCGAGTTTTTGAGAACGAATCGGCCCCAACGAAAGTTGTTCGTGAAAAAGCCGAAACCAAAGAGATGGTCGCTACATTTTTTGAATTACTGGACATGTTCTCACTGAATCACTGGAAGATGGCCGTACTGTTAGTACTGAATGGGATACTACGATTTGTTTGCCTCAAGTTCTGCAAAATGTTCGCGAAAAACATCCAAGAGGGAGGATCATCTCACATTGAAATAATGGGTCATTCGCCGTATAGTCTCGATCTCCCACCTAATTATTTCTCTTTATTTCCGTGTGTAAAGAATAAGTTACGGGGTTTACACCGTTTTAGGAATCGTTTGACGCATTTAAAAATGAAATAAAGAACCGAACGCGGCAAAATTGGAGAAAATGTTTTGAGGATTGGATTGGAAATGCATTGACCGTGGAGGGGAATACTTTGAAAAATTATAAATGAATGTATTTTGTCAATAAATTGTGTTTTACTTTACTAGGCTCAACGGAAAGGGAACATCCCTCTTATTTGATGTCCAGATAATTTTGTCAATGTATTTAACAGCGTGCTATGAAATATATTTACAATTTCATTAACTATGTTGTTTGTATAAACTTTTACAATAGGATTATGCTGCAGAATGCCCGTAAAGCGACAATATAACTCTGTGCTCTTTGATTACTGATTTTATAAACGCAACAAAGGCTCGTGCCGAATAATTCGAAATCGATTAATAATTCTACGCCGTGCCGATAATCTGACGGTCACGGTTACTCGACGGCCAAAGGGAAGCCATTCTATGAGTAATTATTTTAAATTTGCATTAGCCAAAGTCCTATGTAAAACCATCCTATCGGTATTGTTGAAGTATAACTTGTTTATGGCACAGCTGTGCTGTTTCGTCTCATACGTGGTGTTCGTACCTACGTTTCAAACCTATAACCCGGTCTTCATCTTTGAATAATTCTTTTAATTTTGATGTTTCAGAAAAAAAACATTCACCGACGAACGAGTATCGGTATAAAACGCCCAAAATAACTGCACTTGCAGTTATAGTTTGTTTCCTTGTTTTCTCATTTGTTTCCAGGTGGCATATCTATTCTGAAAAGATTTTTTGAAATAAAACGTTCTTTTAATTCATTTACATTGAGTATTTCTAAATTTGGTGAAATATAATTAACTTTACACTAAAATTTACATATGAAATAATAAAAATATTACATATCTAGCTTTTGTCGTATTTGCCTACTCGGAAAGGCATTTTTTCTATTCGAAGATAAGCATTTGTGCCAAACAGCTTCTTTGAAATCAGTGGCGCCGCTTTGATTCTGTTTTGCTCCAAAAATTCACTTTTCTCCAGCGATCTATTGATTATTACAGCTGGCGCCTCGCCATAAGCAAGTAGTTCCTACCGAATTTATGCGTCTTATGTAAACGACAAATTATTTGTAGTTGTAATGCCTGTCTCCGTCCAAGTCAGTGGTCCTGAACTTTTTAAGAGATTGCCTAATTTTACATTGTTTAATGCAGTGCGCAATTGCCAGACAAAAAACTCTTGTTTTAGAAGCTATTTGGATTGTGCAATAGAGTGCCGCATGTAACGTTTAAGTTTAAACTTGTTGTTGTTGTTGTTGGAAGGTGGCGCTGTTACCCGCAGCACTCAGGTCTTTCCACTCATTGTGGCTGCCGCTAGTCGAGAGCTATTGGAAGATACCCGTGCTGTGCGCATAGGGCAACATCCGTTCCAGGAGAAGCTCTCTAATGTCCTGGGGCAGGAGAAATGCTGCACCCAGATGTTTGTGTCTCTTGACCATGAGGCAGGCACAGCGACAGAGGATGTGAATGGAGTCCTTGTCATCGTGTCCGCAAAACCTGCACCTTCTAGTTTCACTAAGGCCGATAGTGTTAAGATGCTTGTTGAGATGTCCGTGACCTGTCAGCAGTCCTGTGACAATCCTTATGCTGTTACGACTTAGCGCAAGTATTGATCGAGTTGCGTTCGACCAAGGCCCTTCAAGTTTAAACTTAGTAAAATATTTAAGTCTTTTTAGAAACATCAATGGAGTTAATAAAACATTTAATTGACTATAGCGGAAGATTTCCTGAAAAATGTTGCAATAGTGTTCCAATAGAGTTTTTCAGTGTGACATCATAACATTTATGCAACCGTCAGTAATACTTGAAATAGCACATACTCTGACCCTTATGTATTATTTCAATAGGCAGCAAAAAATGCATCAAATCGTATATCAGTTTAATATATCATCAAATTCGTATAATTTTAAAAGAATCTAGCACAGTAAATCCCTTCGAACAATAAAGAAGACTGAAAATAATTATTTAAATAAAATATAAAGTGAATTACCCATCTAAATCCCAATGCGCATGCGTAACACTAGTTAAAGCGCATGCGTAACACTAGTTAACTAGCGTGGTAGGTTCCATTCGATTCAATAACAGGTCCTTTGGACATTTTTTAATACCGATAACTAGACACTAAACGTAAATAATCGCAAAACATACACTATCTGTACTGGTGATCTTCTATGACACACAGATATACGAAAAGTAAACTGTAACAATAACCAAACCAACCTTTTTGCAAGTGCCTCTGTTCTGGAGGTCGCTGAATGCATTTATTGTGAATTCGGCAAGGGCAGTCGAATTTAACATTATTTTATTACTTTAAAACCATATAGACTTCAATTTATTGATTGAATTTAAATACATAGGTTCCACAATCATTCTAATTTGGCAAATGAGGCCCCATATTATTACAAATTAAGGCAAATATTACAAATTATGCCAGAATGTCACCTTCTTTAATGTCATGTTTATGAAACACTTTTGTCTTAAAGTACCTACATAAGGTTCATAATCGACCTAGGAATTCAATGAGAAATTCTTTTATATGTGATGTGGGGTAGTCTAGGCGTATTGCGTTACCATTAAAAAGGTTATTATAAAGTGATGTGCATTTGAAAGGCAAATAATGTGTTTGACATAAGAAAGGCATAATACACCCGAATGGAAGTTGTGTTATAGCCATTATTGTGATGTAGATATTTTCTGATTTGATTATTGAAGCAACAGATACTTTTAAATATTGCTGTGGGGTCAAATGAGATAGTAGAATATCTCGTGAGACGTAGGACTTCAAAGTAACGTTTTTCTAAAGACTATTATCAGTGACTAGAAAGAATTTCTATAGTCACTGCTATTATGTTAAAGACATATAAACAGTAGATCTCGTATTCTACTTTATCGGCCAAAGAAGAACGTTTATACCATGTGTACACCGAATTAAAAAAAATATGTAATCCTATTAAGATCTACTATTTTTTTACCTATGTCTTCTTTTGTTCTCTGTTCCTGCAATTTCTAAATACTCTCTAAAAGGAGTTGTTATAACTTGTTTCTCTACACTCATTAAAAAAAAAAAACTGTTTGCCAAAATTAGGACTACATAAACAGCACCAATTTAGACATACTAAACGTTTCCTTCTAATGTTTGTACACTTTCTACACATCATTTGGTTTTTAGTCTTATTCTGCATCGGTTAAGGTATAAACAATTATTTATTAAGGATAAACATTCATGGAAACAATATTTCGATTAATTCAAGCTACCTCCCAAATTTGTATTGGTTTTATCAACATTTAGAACTGCTTCAGGACGTAACTTTCTTCCCCTGTTACAAATATTTGAATACTTATGTCATTAGCCAGCAGAATAATATGCTTTCAACTATTTTCCGGATAACTATTAATTATATACTTGAACAAGCAAGGCCGGTATATCTTGAATTGGATAAGTTTTCCAGACTGTAATATCCGTAGAACATCGTTTAAGGACCACTGATTCAAGAAAAAGGAAGATCACTTCGTTGCCAGGCGACCACCAATGCCGACGCCGCACACTGCGACCTGCAGTAATTCAACCTAATACACCATAATGCGATAGGAAATAATTTGAGCCGAGTTAATAAATTGTCAGAAAACTGTTGATACTCGCTGTAATGGAATTTATGGGAGTTTCAGATTGCGAAATAATTTCGCTTCCAGATATAAAGGTACGAGTTGTTAATTTTTTGGCAATAATTTGAGTTTTCATTTCAGACGGAAAATCTGTGCAAATTATGGTACATTCTCTTGTAAATATTTTTCATTTTGGGAGATGTACAACTTTATATGTTCGGTTTGGAATTTTTCAAGCTAACGAGGATGTCTGTTTTAAATTTATCATTGTCATTTGCGAGGTCGTATGTCATGTCAAAGTAGGAATGGTTTTTACTTCCAGTCATGCATTTGCTTTCACCCAGAGTCCATGTCTTATTATATTATTGAAACAAATTAATTCAAATCGAAATAGTACAGCAAGCTTTACTCATCCATTATACATTATACATTTTTTTTGAGAGGATTAATATAACATTCGATAACAGTAAAGAGGATATACATAGCCACAGATGGCCCAAGAAAGCATCGGTTTATAGACGAATGTTCAATTGTTCAAGTAAAATGCCAGTAAATCTCGTAGATGGAAACGTGGCTTTAGAAAAAATTAATAACAAACCCTGACATATCCTACTCAATCCAATCTGAGATTTTGCAGCGAAATTATTTATTTAATATCCCTATTCTACCTATTTAAAGGATGTTGACGTCTGAAGATGAAATTTAAAAATCATACTACTAGGTATTGGATACATAATTAGATACACATATAAATTGAACACTATTTAAAATTTCTAAGTTGATGGCACCCCTAACTCCATATTTGTAGACTCATGTTACCAAAGTGATATAGTAGTATTATCGTTTCCATTTGCTCCAGTTTTGGTTAGATGTCTATATCTTGACTTTCATAAATTAGCAGGTGGAAGTATTTACTGGCCTCAAGGGTACTACCAATATTCACCACTAACTATAATACAAAACAAGTATTAGAGACTATATTGGGACTTTGTACGTAGTTTGTCTATATTGGGACTATTGGACTAGATATAACACATCAAGATACAATAAAAAGGATCAGCTACCTCATCGATGTGGCTATACCATCTGACTAAAATATAGTTACAAAATATACAGAAAAGAAAGAAAAAATATCAATAACTGGCAATAGAATTTGAAAAGAATATGGAAACAGAAACAAGTTTATATCATTCCATTCATTATATCACCTAAAATACCTCAACCACCTCACACCTCATTCATAAATCACCTCACTCAACTTAACATGGAACAAAGTGTATATACCCATTCACAAAAAGCAGTCATACTTCATACATGTAATATAGTAAGATTGTTTCTAAACCAAAAATAATGTCTTGTTAGACTTGGTATTAAGCTATCTACAAGAAACATAAACGCGCGAAGAACTGAGAGGTGCATAATGCGCAAAAACACGAATAATAATAATACATCTACCCCTCATTCTAATTACAAAGTAGGTACATTTTACTTTTGCAATGCATTACCTAGAAACCTAGAGATAAGACAAACTATACAGGGTTATTCAGAACTTATCTATAATAAAATTTGGGGATGTTCAACATACATGTAGAAATGTGGCAGTGCAAAAAAAAATTTTTCTGGCGGGGTCTGAAAACTATTTAAAAATTTTTCAATGCACGCCGCTGGATACTGGTCCACTGTAATGGAATGACCTTGGGTCTGACAATGCAAACTGGCTAGCACGAAAAAACCGGCGCACCCAGCGCAAAAAAGATTTGCAGCGTTTTTACTTTAAAATAAACTTAAAGATAGATAGATAGATGTGACCAAAGTGACGTGTCTTTAAAATAAATAAAATTTTGTTACACTAATTTCGAAGAATTGCGCTACTTGATTACTAGGTATTAGAAACATGAAATTTATAAAAAAATTTGCACATACCTTGTTACAAAAGCTGTTCAAAATAATATTCCTGGACTTGTACACAATTTTGGGCACGCCTTATCCAATTTTGCCGCACTAAACCGAATGTTTCTCCTGGTTGCTGATCTTGTAAACGCAAATTATTAAGTAAATTGGGGATTTTCAGCATTTTGCTGCAACAACCACTCACAAAACCTAACTGTCGATGTGTCGATTGGGAAATCGTTCCGCATACAAGCGCGAAGCTGCCAATGAATTTTGTCCAACTTCGCCATAAATAAGAATCATGTCCATTAACTCAGCATTACTGTACACATGAGCCATTTTGAAAATTTTACAGTTTAACACCCGATAAATAAAACACCCGCACAGAGACAGCGACACAGAAAGACTGATGACTGCATAGACAATAAGATATATTATCCCCACTCCAACTGTATTCGCCAGGCGTTCGCCAGGTACAAAAACTGTTGTTTACTGTTTTTTGAAGGAATGTGATATATCAGATGTGTTGAAGTACAGTTGCCCAGCTACGTAGTCCTTTATAATGGTATAACTTTAAACATTGTTTACGGGAAATCCTAAGCCTTTTATTATAAATTTTTTTGGTGATATCGATTTCTTATTTAAGGATGCACATATCCTCAAAGTTTTAGAGATGAGTTCTGAATAACCCTGTATAATAGCTCGTGGGAGTTTGTTTTCCCATCCACCCTGGCATATTATTCCTCTATTACCTACCTTATTTGTAACGATAATATTGACACTACAGATTGCGGCTACAATAACAGGCGAAGAAAGGTAATTACCCTATCCCCCACTTACACTCAAAACCCACGTATATGCCAGTATAATAAAAACAAACACATCTGATGTTTTCAGGGTGAGTTACTAAATAAACAAGTGGATTACCGTTAGAGAAAGCGAGCGCGATGCTGTCTGGAAGGTCAAGATTTCAAAAGTAGTTAATGGATCGGCTTGTTTGCCGATAGCTTTGAACTGTTTAAATATGTGTGTATGGTTATGAATGGCTTTCCCTTCTTGAGAGGCACTGTCACTCTTAATAGACTTTTACTTGATTATGTGTAACGTAGACTTTTACTTGATTATACCCCCCTAAATTTTCAGTAACATGACATTAATAAATTGCCCATATACGCGGGAGAAAATAAACCTTGGTTGTTAGTGTCCAACATTCTCTTCCCAGGAAGAGATGAATGGGATCGGAATAAAAGCCTATTGAGGGCAGATAGTTGTTGGTTTACAGATGGCTCTAAAACATCCATGGGTGTTGGAGCCGGATTGTATAGTTGCAACCCAACAGTAAAAATATCCTCATCCCTTGGCAGTTATGCAACCATATTTCAGGCAGAAATCTTCGAATTGTGTGTACAGAGGCTGGAACAAACGCAACTTACGCGCAAATCGATAAAAATCTTCTCAGACAGCCAAGCAGCTTTTAAAGCTCTTGGTTTCTACAGTTGCAACTCAAAAACGGTATGGAGTTGTCAGCAGGCGCTCGCTCATTTGAGCAGGAAAAATTCTGGTCTGGGTCCTAGGTGCTGCTTTGTCGGATCAGAACTGGTGCTTGGCATATCCTCGAGTACTGGCAAGAACTACCAAGATTAGTTAATTCGAAGGCGTTCATAATAAACCCTTCAAAACAAGAACTAAAAAACTTTAGAGTTAAGCAGGTTGCACCTACGAACTTTAATTGGCCTAGCAGAAGATGCTGAGTGCCGCTTGTGCTTAGAAGATGATGAAACGGCAGAACACATATTATGCACCTGCCCCGCTGGGGAAAGGATCAGATACTCATTATTTGGCAAAGGACAACTTCTGTCAGGGGATCTGAATAAGTTCTCACCCAATAAGGGTGAGAATTATTATTGGGTGATCAGCTTCATTAAGAGGCTGGACCTGTAAGGTGAAATATAAATAGGTGTGAGCCACAATAGTGTAAGGACGGACTATATTATACATCAGTATATCGAGAAGTATATCGTATCTAAATTGGGGGACTACGTATAGCAGCAAGACATTATATTATTAAAGACAATAAAAAAATACAATATTTTGAAACTTGATCCGAATTGTATAATATTTTTATGTTTGAATAGAACATTATCTCATGAATATATTGAAACAGTATGTCAGAAAACAACTTAGTAGTAACATCAATGGATTGCTGGCTCCTTTAGGAAGGCTCTTGTATTGAATGTTTACAACTACTGAACGTGATATTAACATAAACATTATGTCGACATGAGACGAACAAGGAAGGAATTATAAAAAGGACTGTTAAGGAGTTAACTTGGTAGGGGTTGCAAAGTCATCCTTTCTAATAAAATATTAAGTGTTTTATTTATTCACTTCCTTACAAGATGTTGCACCTTATTTAAAGATAAGGCAGATGCAATGCTGAAGAGTGTACTAAAGCTGAGTGAGTGCTGCAGCAACAGAATATATTACGCTGCCGTCGTATTATTGGAGGATGTGATTTTCCGATTTTTGTAATTAATAGTCTTTTTTACATTCGATATTATTATTCCACTTTTGCATAGAGCATTATCTCACAAATACGTCAAATATAGGATGTTTTGTGTATTATCTTCACACATGAATTCTTGGGCGAACTGTCGCCTCTATAAAAATTACTCACACGCAGCGAGAGGGCCCCCTTATAATTTATTTATTAGTGTACGATTATAATACACAGTTCGGTGTTAGTAGGCTGAGGCGTGCCGCTAAAAGCCGACTGTGTTTTGTTTAGTTCGATTCTATTCCGTCGGCGTCCGCGCGAACGTCATTTGTTTTGCCGTCACGAACTTGCCGCATCCTCATGTGGACGGAAGACTCGATCAGTGGCGTAGTTGGAAATGTTCCTTTTTCTATTCGACGTTTTTGGTCGCGCGTTCGTGTGCAGCATTTGTTTTGCTATTAAGGATTAGAGGTATTCTCTAGTGGATGCGAGGAAGACGGCGTACTTGGAATATTTTCGGAGGTAATTGAAGGTGTTTTCTAAACCTCACGTTTAATTATTACCTTAAATATTTTCAGAATATGAAGAGATTATCAGTACCTACAGAGATTTGAACAGTAACATAATATCAAACACTCTGTGAGGTTCTTTATTATCAAAAAAGTTGTATATCATCATTATATACAATTTTACTTATTATATAAACTTTTTATACGTTAAAGTAAGGAAGGAAGATCATGTGACGACCTGATACAGTATTGCTCGGCATCGTTATTGACTGGGTAGCTTTAGATTTAGACCAAAATCCTTTAATAAGGAGCCTTGCTTGTCTCAACCCAGCCTTGTTTGATCATCTTTGTAGTGATATTTCTACTATTGAGTTGTCGTTAAATCATTTTTTGTTGTCCTAAAGTTTTGCTCAAAACATATTCAAAAGACCCTCCGACCCTCCTAGACCATATTCTCTATTGTCTATTGTGGCTCACGTCTAATTATATTTCACCCAACAAACAGCCTCTAAGGGTGCGTTGTATCGCAGGCAGTTAACCAACGGATCACGAAACTAGAGATCAAAGTTTGATCTCAGATCAGCCAGTATTCTATTGTATGGACTTCAGTCAGATCAAGTTCAACTGATCCGTCGGTTTCCGTTTTTCTGTAGTGTTGGCTATTATGCGAACGCTAAAGCGCATGGGCAAACTTATTGATTTTATTATCACTGGCCTGCTATTGGACGTATCGGGCACCTGTTGAAACATATGAAAATAATGCGGGAATTCCTAACAATTTATGGTCGAAGGGAATTCCACGACCTTACTTACCTTGCGGAAATGCAATATTTTGCACTTATTACATTCTTGATAATTATCACACATGAAAGAACTTCATGAATTAGATGTGCAACAGAAAAAATTGGAAATTGAAATTTTGAATAAAAAGAGTTGAAAATTATTTTTTCTATTTTTTGATAAACTTAATATTTTTGAAATAATATAGAAATTAAGTAAAACCAGTTTTTGTATAATTAGGTATTTTTATTAAAAATTTTTCTTACACTAATGCCTGAAAGTAATTATTAATTAAATTATGCCTATAAAGATTATTGTTATTTATATTATCATCTTGTATATGGTCAGGATTAATATTTTCCATGAACTGCATGGCCTCTTCGACATTTTCATCTGGCTCAAGATCAGGTTCGCCCCTCTCACATGCAATTAAAATTCACTCCCATTCCCATTAAATTAATACAGTGTACATATAAATATTACTTACTTATTTTTAAAGCAAGGTAAATCTTCATTTATTTCCTCTATTATGATTCACCGTGTCTTTTGATAGTCGAATCGAAAACAAAATGATTTGTTTTTTCACGAAAAATTCAAGTTTTTCGTAGAAAAGCTTCTATTTCAACTAATTCTAAAAATCTTCATCATCAGCCAAATTTTCTAAAATATCTCTTCCAAAATCCATAGTATAATGATATTAATCCACAAGCAATAAAGTTAAATAAGCACACGAAATACGGAAATCACAAATGTAAACTATGTACATAACCTCAAATTTGTACTGATCCTCAGTTAACTAGCTGTTTTCCACCGGTTCCGTGATCGCTAGTTAAACCATGGATCAACGTTGATCTGTTACCATACAACACGTTTTTGTAGCTTGATCTTCGATCAAGCTGATTCACAGATCACCGACAAGTGAACTCGGACGATACAACTCACCCTTAAACTGCAGCCTCTTAATGAAGCAGCAGATGACCTTATTCGTATAGAATTTGTTCATCCAGTTAGGATAACTCCTAGATATTTTACCTCACCGGAAACATATAGGTATATGCTCACATGAATAAGACGTTGTGTCAGGCCCGGTTTTTCATTTGGAAGATAAACTGCGAGTTAAGTAACTCGTAACTATGTGTTAACTCTGAATTAACTCTAAGGTATATTTGAAAGTGTTTATCAATAATAATGTCTACTTGAGTTAATAAACTTCAAGTTTGCGAAAAAATCTATTAAGTTGGCATGAGTTTTCCTGATTTTGTAATATTTTCGGGATTCTCCTGTGATTTTTATGTTTGTCATCTGTCATTTACAGAAACTTATCATAAATAATCCTGAGTTAACTGCAACTGGTTGGTTAACTCCCTATTGAAAAACTGGGCTTTACAGGATATAGGAATACCGGGTGGAACAGAAAAGTGACTCACCCTGTACCACTTTATTTTAGAAGATGTGTCAACTAAATTTAGCGAGTGCTTAGTAGACCCCAAAAAATGTATTTAAGGGAAATATGAAAGTTACTCAACCACTTTCGGATTTTACATATTTGGATTCAATATGATCTACTTGTATCATTATTTTCTAGTTTGACACTTTTGTCAAAGTTTTCAATTTTTTTAGATTTGTACTTATTGTGATATAATTCACGGAAATGGCTTCCTACTAAAAAGTTTTTTCACTAAACTTAGAAAATTATTGTGTCACGTGACAAATTCCACTGGTCCTTTTCCAGCCCCTTTAATCGATCGATTCATGCCAACAATAAAACTCTGGAGGAAACGTAATTTTTTTTTAAATAAAAATTTTTAAAGTAAAAATTGGGCGTATATAATGGCATTACCAAAGGAGATATTCGATATTTATGCCCTTGGTATTATAGATAAAAAATCACGCTGAATCTAAATATGTTAAAATATACAAGATGTTCAATTTAACTTTCAAAAGTTGGCATAACTTCCGGTGAAACCGGAAGCGGATGAGTCATTTTCATATTGCCATTAAATGCATTTGTTGGTCTACTAAGCATAGCCTAAATTTAGTTGCATATCTTGAAAAATTAGGAATACAGGGGTGAGCCATTTTTGTGTTCCACCCGGTATATCCTATTCAATTCCATTCTCTGTTTTTTGTAATGCTCGCACACTATTTTGGTCGGATTGCCATTAAGGTCTCTCATTTTAGCAGCTCAGAATGGTTTTTGAAAAACCATTGGATGTTTGTGCAAGGATCCTCGTCGCTACGCCACTGGCCTTTGCCGCCTGATTCCTATCCGACTATCGCTGTTTATTATAAGTTTATGGACGCGATAACAAGTGACAAATTAGGCGTATCTAATGGCATTACCAAAGGAGATATTCGATGTTTATACTCTTGTGTCTAGAGGAGCTTTGGTATTTCTCCATCGAGAATGTCCAGTATTTTTCGTTCTGGCCTGTGTTCACTGACCGTGTAAAATTATTAGCGTTGTTTGAAAAAGTTCTATTTTTTTAATCCTGAACGTGCTCGAGAAATCGACAAGTGGATTAAAAAGGCTTTCTATAGAATGCAGTAAACTTGATAAGTGTTTCTTTGCGATCTTGGCTTCACGGTCAGTTAGGTAGTAACTAGAAAAATGCCTAAAGCTGGATTCATATAAGTCTTCCTGGAATTCGGAATAATGAATATTGGCCGTTCGAAATATTTATATATACTTACTTATAAGTTATAAAAGTCCACATATTTTCATCCAGACTATACTTACCAAAATTATAATTAATTACTTAAACCATACAAATCGATAAAAGGGGAAAATCTGATGTATAAAATTATAGCTGATTTGCACCACCCTTCAGTTCGATGTAAAGTTGCAAGTTCCTACAGATTTTAGTAAAAGCACTTTTTACTAAAATTTAAAAATATTTTTGTTTAAATAACTCGCAGGAAAAGTTTATGGAAGGTCGTTGTTGGGGTATGTAGAACGGTGAAACTTTTAACATTTTCCGCAAATGTCAGGAATATAATTTGCGCTTCATATCTGCGTAGAAAGAAAAGTATTTCCTGTATCCAACTCTGAATTGCTTCTTTTTTCTTATTTCATTAAAAGTAATTGCTCCCATATATATTTTTTTTTAGAGATCAATTCATAAAATATGTCTATACAAGGTGTCCCAATGTGGGCGTACAAAAATTTACCAGGGGGTAGATCAGACCAAAATAAGAGTAAAATTCTTATAAAAAAATTTCTCTGATTGCACGCCTAACGAGTTACAGGGTGTTATTTTGGGAACAAAAAAAAACAATTTACAACAATTTTCCGCAATAACCTTTTCGTAGATTTAGTTAATTTTTGAGTGACGTGTACTTAAATCTATTAAAGGTCATTAAAATAACATGGTGTTTGTTTAACTCTGACACCTGTGGTGGCCTAGGCCTACTCTTCCTTATGATTTTGTGTTCATAAGTCTTGCATATCCTACTTTTTCGTGAATTGACTAAGTTTTCTGACCAAAAAATGTGCTCTTGTTACACAGCTCTAAAATCAACCATTTTCGAGTAAATTGAATGTAAAGTACCGACTACATTCCTTTATGCAGAAAAATATATCCCATATATATATTTGTTGTCATCTAGTAGGTCCCTGTCATTATAAATAACAAAGTCGCCGACAAGAGTTATGTTTAAGAGCTACGAAACGGTTTTTAAGTTATTGCGGAAAATTGTTTTTTTTTCCAAAATAACACCCTGTAACTCGTTAGGCGTGCATCAGAGATTTTTTTTTATAAGAATTTTATTCTTATTTCGGTCTGGTCTACCCCCTGGTAAATTTTTGTACGCCCACAATGTGACACCCTGTATTGTATGGTCATTTTCATATATTATTTTAGATTTGGTTATAAACTTTAAGAAACCTAACTGCTTCATGATATGCCTATCGTATTTGTTTGTTAATTAGTTGTTGTGTAAATACGTTGGTTTGATAAAATCGCTGATATAAAATCAGTAAATACTAAAATTTATCGTTTGTGAAGAAAATTGCGGCGTGTTTTCCGTATTCTTGCACGTTGCTGCAACTAATTGGATGCCTAATGCAAATTGTGAAGGACGATGCATTTAAAAAGTTTGCATATTTTAAGTGAAAGTCGAGTGATTATAATGACAAGATAATTATAATAATTTGTAGGTATTTGCATTTCAAGTTTAACAAATGAGTTACATTATTACTAGGTAGTTTCGTTATTAAATTTATTTAATTTTAAATTACGGGTGAAAAGTAACATTAATTCTGAAAAATAACAGCTCGGTAAACTTTTCAAAGTTTAAATAAAGAAACGTGACTAAAAACAGTAATTCTTTGCGATGTCTTAGATTTTTCTCAGAGTATCTAGGCGATCAAGAGATGCCCTTTTCAAGAAATATACTACTTTTTCCAAAGCAATAGACAAACTAGATTTTTTTTAAGCATTTTATAATTTTTAGTAAAAATTCGAATAAAAGACAAGGGCGGGGTTTGAATAATTTTCGAAACCCTGATAAATAAATAACCCCAGAACAATACAGAAGTTATATTGTTTCACGTAGAATCCAGTGGCGTAGTAGGTTTTTGATATGCCCAACCATTTTCTATTTACACACCAAAGTAACATTTTGGAACATTGCCGGAAAGAGCTCAGAAAGTTTTCTGAAAGAAAGAAAGCGATTTTTTGAAATTTAATGAGAAAGGAATAGTCAATAGATAATGCGTATATAAACACATATATCACAAATACCAAAAAAATCTACTTTACGCGGCAGTGTTTGCAGTAAAAATTCGAATAAAACACTATTTAATAAGGGCAGGTTTTGAATAATTTTCGGAACCCCTATAAATAAATAACCCTCGAACATAAGGTTTATTGTTTCATGTAGAATCCAGTGGCGTACTAGGTTTTTGATATACCCGACCATTTTCTATTTACACACCAAAGTAACATTTTTGAGGATTGCCGAAAAGAGCTCTTGGAATGTTTTCAAAAATACGTTATGCTACATAAATCTTTATGAATAAGAAACTTTTCTGAAGGAAAGAAAGCGATTTTCGAAATTTTAATAAGAAAGAAATAGTCAATAGATAATGAAAACAAATACCAAATAAATCTACTTTACGCTGCAATTCAGTCCAAAAAAAAATAGTAAGTGTTTGCGGAAACGGCATCTTTTCATTTCTATTAATAACTGAAAGACATAGAAGTTAGAACACCCTGTGCATCATCTCCAGAAGTAACCAGTATCGGTGTTTTTCCCTACATTATAAATATGAGGTTTGTTCCTGCATAGAATCTCTGATAAATCCCTGACAGTCAGGGATTGTTATTTATTGCGCATGTCTGATCTTAGATTAGTTTCTGATTTTTGCCGGAACACCGGATTTTTAGAGAACTTAATAGCAGAAGAAGAAGAGTGCAATGAACAATAACCTAATAACTTTTTAACCTATAAATTATGCAGGAATATCATCAATTTCTGACAAATAATTATATTGTTTGTTGAGTTGTAATATCAATAATTGAGGTTAAAGTAGGTAAATGGTTTTGGTTAATGCGCATTGCGCATGCACCGGACTATGAGTTTCCGAAGAATCAGTGAACTTTTCAGACTATCAGCAAACTGCCCTGACTCAAGCTGGAACAGAGGACAAGAAATCCTGGGCTGTCCTTCGACTCTTGTTGGAACACTTAGATTTGTAATGCGCATGCTTCTGACAGTTACTGACAGTTTTGGACTCCTGCAGGAACAAACCTATGAAGCTAATTTGTTGTATTTCGTCTCCTGTAATTGAATCAGGCAGAGTGGGATTAAATAAAAATATTCAAATGAATGAGCGTCACTTATGATAAAAAAGCGTATAAACGATGTGTTTGTATCAAAGTGCCTAAATTTTAAAAATAGAGTTTCAGTTTTCTAGTTAAGCACCTAATAAGTTTATCTTTGGACCACATAAATTCATGTTTGAATTGAACTAGTTACTTGAGTTGGCATGCAATTCTAGTTATCAACTAAACATACACAATATCATCAACTTAAATAAATTCTTGCTTTATTACTGAAAACAAACTTACTAAGTATATGTATTACAAGTACCTATTGCCTACTACGCGCTGTAGTTACCTACAGCTACAGCTAAACTAAAAGAGAAAAGCTAATCACACAATTAATATATTAACTGTGTGAGAGGATGGTGCCAATTTGTTCTTATAAGTATATGTAAAATTATAATGTACCAACTAGACGAATTGTGCTACAAATATTTTGGTTTCTAATTGCATTTTAAATGCTTGTTTTCTCACATTAATGTTAATTGTTTTGAACTCGGGGGAATAAGAGTACAGTGCTGTATTTTATTATAAATTTTAAGTACATTTCTTGAGCAGGAAAAATTAAAAATTTTTTTTTTCAAAAATGTATTTACACGCAAAAATATTATGTGTTTCGGCACATCATATTTTTGTCCATAGACAATAGACTTGATTTTTAGAATATTTTTTCACTTGAAATATTTCAGCATTTGAGATAAAATATTGTAGTTTATTGAACACAATGACAGAACATTAATTACTGTTTTCAAATAGAGACTGATAATGCTGGTTGTATATATCACGGAAAACAACTTTGATTCATCGTCGATGTAGCTGAATGGCTAAAAATATTTTTATATATACAATAAATACTGTATGAAATGAATGATTTACTTCTAAATTTCAGCTTTTCTAATTATTTCATTCATATATTTCTACTTTTCGCATAATGTATTCACTTAATTATTTTATAAATTTATAAAATAATATAAATTTTTAAATTTATATTATTTTAAATTATTTATAAATTTATTATAAATTTAAAATATAATTTACTCTAAATTTAAAATATAATTTACTCTAAATTTATAAATTTTTAGTAAATTTTTTTTTTATATTTATTAGGATAAAAATTATTGATTGAAAAGAAGATTGAATCGATAGAAAATTTTTAATTCAATTTTGAAATTTTATTCTACATATATTCGTGACGTCACTAAGCGAAAACTAGGGAATATGTATCTATAAAGAGGCCACACTGATAATATGTGGCTAGATTCAGTTTGTAACAACGGCAAACGACAGTCGACATTTCGATAATTAACATTTGAAATTTCCTGTTTGTGTTTGGCTTGACAACTTGCCGTGTTGTATTGTTGTTTTCTTGTGAAGTAAACTTTTATTAAACATGGAGCAAGGTTTTGTAGAGGCTAAGTCCGACAATTTACCGGTTATAGATCCTTTTATGATAAAAATCCTATAGATCTTTTCAGAAATAAAATTGATGAAAAATGTAAGGTTAGTATTTAACTTAACAGTAGGTATTACTGCAAAGTCGATTAAATATATTCAAAAATTACCTTTACAAATTACGATGTTTTTCTATTACTAATAAATACACTTGTAATCAGTCACAGGCAGAGACAATAATTCACAGGTAAAAATGTAAACTAAACACAATGTCTCATGTTTACCATGATGTTTACTCTAACCAAACAATTCAAACATAAACAAAAGTAAAGTTGTCACGCAGTGACACCAACCACACAAATGAAAATATCCTAGAAATCACTAAAAAATGGCGCAAATTTTGAATTTTCGCTTAGTGACGTCACATGGATATCGCGCACAATAAAAAAAATAATTTATGGACTTAAATGAACCCAATATTAAAATTCCAGAAATACGTATCCCTTCTTTTTCCAACTACTTTCCATTGCCGATGTAAAAAAAAATAGAAAAACACCCCAACACCCCTACTAACCGATTCAGAATATAACAAGTGTCTGTAATCCCACGGTGCTGTGTTGATTATAAAAAAGCCTTGGTTTGCCAACACTTGAACGATAGGACTGCTCCGTCTTACTAATGTTTAAGTACAAAATATCTTATTAGGTAAAATAATCATTTAGGGTTTTACAATTTTTCCAGAATATACTTTAGTTCGTAGAACCCGATACACAATGTGTTCGATCCTATTAATGTCTTTTTTTTTGTTCACCAAAAGAGAGTGGCGCCACTTAAATTTAACCTTTACAAGAAAACGTAACCTATCAATAACAGTTCCAGTTTTTCTAAATATATTTCGGTAATATCCGATACAGGATGTGTTCGGTTCCGTAAGATTATTTTAACATCTGGGCCAGCAGTTAGCTTTGTGTCAACATTTTTTTTATTATTTCTCTAATATTCCGAACAAAAAATAGATGTAGTGCATAGTATTAAAACCAGACGAAGACGTTACGCGAGCGCTGGGAACTGACACAACCCATAAAGCTCCTCATCCACATGCAGATCTGTCCAGCAAATTTGCTCGCCAAGGGATCTGGAGATCTAATCATCTACTTAAGGACATTCTAAAGCATGTATTTTATTTTTATAATGTCTCAGAACAACAGAATATTATTTTGATTCTACATGTACTGACTGCTATTAACGAAAAATGGAGGATATTTTTTATATTTTTTTAGGCAAAACGCATCTTATCAGGTTACGTAGTAAATTATTTATTATGATTTTATGGCAGTATTTATTACTTTTGACCGTTGAGTGACCGAGTTTTGACTATTTAATAAAGATAGTGCATAAAGAACTATAAAAATAAATGAATATAAATACAAACAACCAAATAAATAAATATATCAATAATAATTATTGTTCACATTAAGAAAGCGGTTATATAATTACCACCACTAGTATTATTATTGTAATTATCTTGAAAAAAGAAAAAGTTTACGTACGTAAGACGTAGCTCATAGATTTAAGTTTAAAATGCAAGTGTTAATTTGGACATTTTGTAATACTTTGGAGAACACTGTTTTACAATGAAAATGTCTAACAAATTATTTTAAAAAAATAGTTATAGTTCGATCTTTTTAACATGCATCATAAATAATAACGTGGACTTGATGAGTGGCACACATTTAAGGGCCTCGAACGAATTTGCCGGACAAATTTGCATGTGTATGTGCCGCTTTATTCCAGCGCGTGAACTGACGTAACCCACAAACATATTTTTAATCATAATTTAGAAGGCGTTAATGAGACAGTCCCCATTAGAAGACGACATACACGAGAATGTGCAGTAACAATTCGAACAGATGTTCCAATCATGTAATCGGATGTCGAAATGCTGCGGGAGCCGCGCGTTCTTGGCTATTATAAAATACCTAGTTACTTAGTTTGTGCGTAAAATATGCCATAAAATTAGAATCGCGCCAAGGCGACCGAAATGCGCTAAAGGAAATTAGTTTCACTTTGTATTTCAATACAAACAAGTCAATATTTTCAATAGGTGAAGCTCAATGTCACTGACTGTGAGTATTATATACAGGGTGTCCACCTAGTGCGCGTAAGTCCAATATCTGGGTTAATAAAAGAGATAACTTAATTTTTTTTTCTACAGGGTTGTCTAATAACCCGAGCTGCACAAAATGAAAATATATTTACATATTCAGGGTGTTCAGTTTTTCCTGGACAGGTACCAACTTCATTTTTTTAAATGGAAACCTATATTTTTTATGGCATTATCGAATTCTACGTAAAAAATTAGTGGGACTTTGTGCATAACACTGCTATTGAAATATTGATAGTTTTCGAGATATTTGACTTTTAATTTTTTTTTCTTATGTTTCGTCACTTCTAATAGTTGACATAATTATGGTTGTATGACAGCTAGAAATTATTTTTTTTTCAGAAACTGTAGAGTAAAGATGGCTCTTTCGAAAAACGTATCAAAAGTTGACCTGCGATATACAGGGGGCAACAGAAATCGTGCCAAACCTGATGGTTTAAAATTTAAAAAATCTCGACTTTTTCAAATGGAACACCCTGTGTTTTATGATTTCATTAGATGCCTTTCTGTAGACTCTATAATTTTATAATAGCTTTCCCTATACCTAAGTTGCGTAGTTTTTGCAAAAAACCCACTTTTATGAAAAATACCTGATTTGCGCACGTTCCTTTCTCGGGAAAAACGCAGTGAGCGTCTGTCACGCAATAAAATTTGTGACAATCAGTTTACATGTCATTTCTTCTTTTACTGAATATTCACGTACGAGTTTAGAGTAAGTACTAAGCGTGCATACAATGAACTATTCAAAAGAAGAATTAGTGAAAATGGTTTATGCCTTAGGAGAAGCTCATGGAAATTGTTTGCTAGCAGCACGTATTTACAAAGCAAATAATCCAGATTTACAGAGATTTCCACGTGCTGGCTGTTTTGAAAATGTGAAAGAAAGATATGAAAGAACAGCAAATGCGAATTATGAGAAAACTACCAGGAGACATGACGGTAACAATGACGATATTCAGTTTAATGTTGTGGCGTCTGCTGTTGAAAATCCAAATATTAGTGTCAGGAAAATCAGTAATAATCTTGGAGTTTCCAAAAGCTTGACAAACAAGATACTGAAGAAGAATAATTTTCATCCGTATCATTTTAAAAACCATCAAGCACTGTTACCTCAAGATCACCTAAACCGCCTGCAATTTTGCCACTGGGCATTGGATAAAATTCAGGAAAGTCCAAACTTTTCTATGAATGTCTTGTTTACTGGCGAATCAACATTTTCAAACACATGCTTACCCAATCGTCGCAACTTTCATCACTACGCTGACAATAATCCAAGATTATTGAGGGTACTAGATAATCAGCATCGTTTCAAAGTGAACGTGTGGGCTGGAATTTGTAGAGAACATATTGTTGAACCGTACTTTTTTGAAGGCAATTTAAATGCCAATGTGTATTTGCATTTTTTGCAAAACGAACTTCCCCTTCTACAGCTACAGAATATGCCCGCTGATTATTTGGTTCAACAATGGTTTCAGCATGATGGTGCCCCTCCACATTCCACTTTGGCGGTACTGTGATTATTTTATTGTTGTAGTACTTTTCCTATTATCTATTCATATTTCAGATTAGAGAACACCTAAACCACGTATATCCAAATAAGTGGTTAGGTCGTGGTGGTCCAGTTCCTTGGCCTGCACGTTCGCCTGATTTAAATATTCTGGACGTTTTCTTGTGGGGTTATATCAAGGAGCGAGTATACGAAGTACCACCAACGGATATGCAAGACTTGAAAGAAAAGATCCAAAATGAGTTTCTAACCATAACGCCCGAAATGTTAAGAAATGTTCACATTCATTTTCGTCGTAGATTAATGCTTTGTGTTGAAAACAACGGTGGACATTTTGAGCATTTACTTTAGGTTAGCTTGCTTGTATGAGTATTGCGTATTCTTTTTTCAATACTCTATGTATATTCATCCATTTCACTAATAATTTTTCTAACTACGGTAACACCGTTTGGTTTTCAATATGATACGTATGAAACTTCTTCTTCAATATCTTATTTGTCGAGCTTTTGAAAACTCCAAGATTTCTACTGATTTTCTGATACTAATATTTTTGGATTTTCAACAGCAGAAACCACAACATTAAACTAAATATTATCGTTGTTACTCCCATGTCTCCTGGTAGTTTTCTCATAATTCCCATTTGCTGTTCTTTCAAATCTTTCTTTCACATTTTCAAAACAGTCAGCACGTGGGAATCTCTATAAATACGTGCTGCTAGCAAATAATTCCCATGAACTTCTAAAGCATACGCCAGTTTTGCTAATTCTTAATTACATGTAGAGCTTTTATGATTTTTTACTTTTATTTACAAATAAATGGTAACTTTCCATAAAGACTTGTTTATTAAACTGAAATTATCTAAATTTTTCAGTTATTTTTATTTTAAGAAGTGTAAACTAATACATTTTATAAAAATAAATAGCCTTACAATATTTTTTCCGTCAAAGGAGTGCGCAAATCGGGTATTTTTCATAAAAGTGGGTTTTTTGCAAAAACTACGCAACTTAGGTATAGGGAAAGCTATTATAAAATTGTAGAGTCTACAGAAAGGCATCTAATGAAATCATAAAACACAGGGTGTTCCATTTGAAAAAGTCGAGATTTTTTAAATTTTAAACCATCAGGTTTGGCACGATTTCTGTTGCCCCCTGTATATCGCAGGTCAACTTTTGATACGTTTTTCGAAAGAGCCATCTTCACTCTACAGTTTCTGAAAAAAAAATAATTTCTAGCTGTCATACAACCATAATTATGTCAACTATTAGAAGTGACGAAACATAAGAAAAAAAAATTAAAAGTCAAATATCTCGAAAACTATCAATATTTCAATAGCAGTGTTATGCACAAAGTCCCACTAATTTTTTACGTAGAATTCGATAATGCCATAAAAATATAGGTTTCCATTTAAAAAAATGAAGTTGGTACCTGTCCAGGAAAAACTGAACACCCTGAATATGTAAATATATTTTCATTTTGTGCAGCTCGGGATATTAGACGACCCTGTTGAAAAAAAAATTAAGTTATCTCTTTTATTAACCCAGATATTGGACTTACGCGCACTAGGTGGACACCCTGTATAGAGTGTAGCTTCTAAAACTTCGAGACATGCATATTGTGGGAAAATAATATTAAGAAAGTATCTATTTATCCCTTTTAATCCTTTTGAAATTAAAATCAGTTTTTGTCATTAGTTTTTAATGGAAATAATTACAACTTTTGTTTTTCAATAAACACGGAAAGTATGCCACGGTCTTTCAGGCGGAAGTGCTTGCTATCTCCGCATGTGTTCAGGAAAATCTCAAAAGGAGATATTCTAATCAGCATATCCAGATATGCACCGACAGTCAGGCGGCTTTACTTGCCTTGATCTCCTACGGGATCACCTCCAGGGTGATCCTAGAGTGTATTAATGGTCTGGCCCAATTGGGACAAAACAACCAAGTAAAATTGACCTGGGTACCGGGTCATCACAATATAACAGAAAATGAGGAGGCTGATGCACTGGCTAAAAGAGGCTCAAGTATACAGTTTACAGGACCCGAACCAGTACTTGGGCTTCCTCCTAGTTATGTAACAAGGTCTATTGAAAACTGGATCAAGGAAAGATCAGAGGAAGAATGGTCGAACGGTACTGGGCTGCGATAAGCCAGGCTCTTAATTGAAGGGCCTTGGTCGAACGCAACTCGATCAATACTTGCGCTAAGTCGTAAAAGCATAAGGATTGTCACAGGACTGCTGACAGGTCACGGAAATCCCAAGAAGCACCTTAAGACTATCGGCCTTAGTGACACTAGAAGGTGCAGGTTTTACGGACACGATGACGAGGACTCTATTCACATCCTCTGTCGCTGTGCCTGCCTCGTGGTCAAGAGACACAAACATCTGGGTGCAGCATTTCTCCTGCCCCAGGACATAAGAGAGCTTCCCCTAGAACAAGTGTTGGCCTATGCGCATAGCACGGGTCTCTTCCAATAGCTCTCGACTATCACATTTATTTTCGTACCCCAACGAACGTTGTCTGTAAACCTGAAAAGTAGTCCGCTATTGTTTAGGAGAATTGTTCACAGCCATTTCTTTCATAGATATTCTCGAAGCTGGTGTGCTTTTGAATATTACTTGAATTCACTGCAAAAGCTGGGCGAGTGGCACGAGCTAAGTTTGATACGTGCATAGGGTTATTATTGAAGGATTTACGCTATGGAAACATTGAAACACCTTCTACCTTGAATCCCTTTGAATCACTTGGTATAAAAGTGTTTCCAAAACCAATTCTAGACACGGGTCTTAAAAATATATGTACTTAGTCGTAAACCGCTCTATTTTGGAACACCCCATATAAATGTTAATATGAAATGGTACCCTTTTTAAATAAAAAACGTCTCTGGAATTTATTTAAAAAACTTTTATACCAAGTTATTCAAAGTGAAAATTTCTCTTTGGGACATCCGGTATATTAATGCAGGTCAAATTTGAATTGACCTCCTAGTATTATTTGCGATTTATTTGCAATGAATTTGCTGGATATTTGGTAGAACCTCGGGTAGAACTTAAGAGGATGCACATTTTCAAGACTGTGTGTCAGTGTTGTTGATGAAGAAATACCTTAACCGTAGCTTATCTGTGATTGATTGTTTGCTCAATACACCTAGTTAATGTTGGAGGAAAGAAGACTGCAATCTCTAGGCTTATTTACTGTTGTCAAGTGCAAGACAACAAATAGTAACCTTTATCGGAGTCCGTATTAGATGCCTCTGCCAAGATTTTATTTGGGAACGCCTCGACGAGTTTTATGGCCCCTAGAAAGTTGATTTTGTTCTTTATTGCAAAGTGCAGTGCGGATTCCGCAATTGCATGTCAATAGTTTCTTTAGGCACAATGTTCAATTAATAGTCTTATCAGATGGCGAATCATAAGGGGTCACTAATCTCGAATGATATTTTAACCAAGAATTTCTGGGCTCAGTGACTTAATTTTCAGCACCTATACTATCTATCTTTTGTCTTATAGAATGTTGCAGGTGAAATCTAATGGAGTTGGTTATGAAAATAAGTGATCTGTTACAGCATTAAAATGCTAAGGGGACCTTTTTACCCATTTTATTAACGTTAGTGCAGTTTATTTTGTTATAGTTTCTTTGGCTTCCGTAAACCAAAATACCTACACGTATCCAGATGTGTGCTTCTATTACCATGCGGAAGTCAGGATCGCTGATGCGTGTTTTACAACGTAGACTTGGCAGGGTTAACCTAACACTTGATAGCTCTTACTGGAAGATGTACCCGTGTATTCCTGTACAGGATTTACCGTGATTAAATTAGTGTTTCCAATTAGTAGGTAAATGGTGTAAAAACTTAACAATGTAAGGAAGTTGACTCTTATTTCTACACTGCCCTGCGTCGCCAAGGAAAAAATACGTAAGAGAATTAAAAGGGTCCCCCAAACCAACGCGGATAATCGCCGCACCTGCGGAAGTTCGCACCGCTTGCGATTCGCATCATATTGTTTCCATTGCGTTAAATATGCAAGTTCAGACAAACACGATTTTTTTCGTTCAGACTGCGAATGGTCTGCGTTTATTTCGTACGGAGTTTTTGTTCGCAATTGGCTGCGTTTCTTCTCGGATCCGTAGTAGTTTCGCAGTGTCTTAACTAAGAAAGTTATTAATAAAATGGAAAAAATCATTGAATTAGTACGAAAGTATCCTATATTACACGACCTTTCTCATGACCATTACAAAAATATTCGAAAAAAGTAACAAAAATATAATATAGATTCTCGTCTTTTGGTAATTGCGGCATTAATGTATGAAATTCCCTATATTGTCGTCTTTTTTTATTAATATCGTGAATCCATTTTCTTTTCTTCCTAAGGTTAGATCATAATATGACCAACACATTTATTTTTAAATAATAATAATACTTTAACCTTAAATTATCTTCTTCCAATGCAAGCAACACAAATGCTTCTTCTTCATCCGATGATGTATACATATTTTTGTATGATAGGTAAGTATGTAAGTACAAGTACAAATAGTTTATTTTTCGTTTTCAGCAATAGCAATCAACCTTTTCGATATTGAAAATATGACGCATATGGTGCGATTACATTCGCTTTGGTGTGGGGTTCTCTACGGATTCCGCCACGAATTTCGCTGCGAACTTTCCGTTACGAATCCGTTGCGAATAATTCGCGTTGGTTTGGGGGAGCCTTATAAAGAGAATTGCTCAGAACATATGAATAATAACCTGCAGGATAGTTGGAGCTTTGAATAGAGTTAAGTAACTAAACCAACAACCAGTACGTAGTTATTTGTAAACTTTACCGAATAGAACCGGTGTTACAATTAAGTACTCATTCGTACTTTTTATACGATTCTTTATTCTTTACAACGAATGCACATGTCTACAAAATTAATTTAATGGGACAGCTGTTTTGTGAAACACAGTTGCTAGCTTTACCTATCCAATGTAAAAGATGTTTTTTAAATATAGTAACCATCTTACCTTTCAACATTAGTGTTGTGAGTTATTGCAACCAAAACAAAATTGTTCCTTGTAAAACGCGAACACATTTATGGATTCAAAATTTAGTTTATGATCGCAGGTTATAGTAAGTAAAATATTTTCATATACTTAGTTAATTTCGATGGACGTTTAACAGTTGGCCAGATCGGGTACCCTAGTTGAAACATTCGTACTTTTTGCTTCATTATTTGAGTAATATTTGTTTCCCTGAAAAATATGAGAATTTTATTGAAAAAATTCACACAAAATATGGGATTTCTGGATAAAAAAAATGACGAAAATGACCTGCTACGACCGGTTCATTCAACTCGCACCAGATTTTACCCAATTTTACCAAATTCAATGAAAATTTAGTTATGTCCCTTCAGAGCAATTTGTTGCAAATTACATAAACTAAGAAAAAAATGGAGTTTCATGTAAATTTTTCCTAAACAATGCAAAATTAGCAATAAAGAAGATTTCTTTGCTTTGAACATAATTGGGTAATAGTTCCAGGAAGTTACTGCTAGATGACACTGCTGTCAAAGAATAACGACATTAATTAAGGATATTTTGTGTTTAGTGGGTTACTGTAGAAGTCAGTAAAAACTTAGTTGTAAACTGGTCTAATGGGCCTTTTCCACTAAATTGAATTTTACTATTTTATTAATAGCAAACGTTATACTGGTACATAAGTAAAGGTAGAATCAACCCAATTTATTAAAGAATAGTAATTAAGTGAAGTTATCCAAGTTATCCAACAAATTTATATTTGTGACGTAGAAATCGTTAACCATCTCACTGTAAACTCTTGGAAGGTTGTCTGAATCAGCCTTAAGATATCCCTCTTCAATTTTATTGATTTTAAATCAAATTAATCAAAACACAAAACGAAAGTTAGGTTAAGCACACTTCACTTGACAGAACACAAAATGCAGGGCAGCCAACAGACAACAACGAACTGGAGTATGACGTCAATGGCGCGTTATTTGAAATACAGGGTGATTGATTAAGGCCGGCCACCGGCTGTATATGGAAAACTATTGGTCCTACAGATTCGGGAAAAAAAATTTCATTAAAGATATTTTTATCTTCCGTAAATCTCTGCAAGAGGGCGTAACTGATCATGAAATTTTTAAAATTGAATTTAAATGAAAAAATGCCTTATTAACCTGGATATATTTTTTATCAGCTTTAATCGTTAGTCCATTTCCTAAAACTTGTTCAGTGATATTTTTCATTTCCTCGATAAATAAATGGGTGGGAGCAGTTTTTGTTTTTAATTTGAAAAAATGCTGTATTTTCGGATCGCTTTAACGGATTTTCTTGCAATTGGGTTTTTTTAAAAGAGAATACCTTACAGATTTAATAAATGTTTTAGTGATTGCAAAAAGTTGGTTAATAAAGGTACAAAATAACGATATGTTGAAACCTAACCTATTTTTTAATTTTTCTTGGAAATTTTAAATGGAACGATATACTTTTTTCCACATCATTATGACCAACATTTAGTTAAAATAACACTGGTCAAAACCGCATCTCGATATCTCAAACCGTTTAGGAAATATTTAGATTTTCGTATTGTACCCAAAGAAGGAGAATACATTTTCGTTTACCCCCGTATCATTTCGAAACAAAACGTATATTTATTTGCTGTTTTAGTAATTTGATATTTTACATAAACCCTTCACACTTTATCCAGGCTGAGGAAGAATTACGAATAATTAAAATTAAAAAAAGTATTGCCCCGACGGATGTCGAATTCTCAACTTTTAGCACATGCAAACAATGAATAAATTGTTGCTTACAAACCTATTACTGAATCTGAAGTAAACATTATGAATGTTTTGGCTTACATCCATACAGATCCACATTTAAGTATTAGAGATATTTCAAGGGATTTAGGACTAACATTTTATTGTGTCTATCAAATATTAAAAAAACATAAAATGCACCCTTACCATATTGTGCTACATCAAGCATTAAACGAACAAGATTTTGATCGTAGATTGAATTTTTGTCATTGGCTTAAAGGTTTCCTCACCGAAGATGCTACGTTTCTGTCAAAAATTTTATGGACCGACGAAGCAACTTTTAGTAGCAACGGGAAAGTAAATTTGCACAGCATGCATTATTGGTTGGCAACTAACCCTCATTGGTTAAGAAAGGTCGATCACCAGAATACGTGAAGTGTAAATGTATAGTGCGGTATTTTAAACAGACGAATTATTCGGCCATTTTTTTCGATGGCCATCTTAACGGGGAAAGGTACCTAGAGTTCCTGAACACCGATTTGCTGCTTTTATTAAAAGAGGTGCCCATTGCTGAGAGAATGAACATGTGGTACCAACATAATGGATGTCCAGCTCATTTTGCCCAGAACGTCCGAAATTATCTTGACGATGCGTTTCCAGATAAATGGATTGGCAGGGGAAGTCTTTTTCCGTGGCCTCCAAGGTCCACAGACCGCACTTGTTTAGATTTTTATCTATGAGGCAGAATAAAAGACGTGGTTTTCAAAAATCGCCCCACAACACCAGAAGATATGAAACAAAGAATTCGTGTGGCTATAAGAAATTTATCAGGTCCCGAAATTGAAGCAACGGTACAATCTACGAGAGAAAGACTTAATTTGTGCATCGACAATGATGGTAAACATTTTGAACATCTTTAATTTTTGCTTTTTTGTCCTCATAAACGCTGCCAAATTTGTTGTAGTTATTGTTATACTTTATTGCTTTTGGTGTAGTTTTGTGTTATTGCTGTTTGGCCCATTGACCTTTAAACACCCTACAATTATTATTTCACGTACTATTTGGACCAGTCCTAAGCCTGGATAAAGTGTGAAGGGAGGCCGGTTTTTGTAAAATAATATCAAATTACTGAAACAGCAAATAAATTTACGTTTTGTTTCGAAATGATACGGGGGTAAACGAAAATGTATTCTCCTTCTTTGGGTACAATACGAAAATCTAAATATTTCCTAAACGGTTTGAGATATCGAGATGCGGTTTTGACCAGTGTTATTTTAACTAAATGTTCGTCATAATGACGTGAAAAAAAGTATATCGTTCCATTTAAAATTTCCAAGAAAAATTGAAAAATAGGTTAGGTTTCAACATATCGCCATTTTGTACCTTTATTAACCAACTTTTTGCAAACACTAAAACATTTATTAAATCTGTAAAGTATTCGCTTTTAAAAAACCCAATTGCAAGAAAATCCGTTAAAGCGATCCGAAAATACAGCATTTTTTCAAATTAAAAACAAAAACTGCTCCCACCCATTTATTTATGGAGGAAATGAAAAATATCACTGAACAAGTTTTAGGAAATGGACTAACGATTAAAACTGATAAAAAATATATCCAGGTTAATAAGGCATTTTTTCATTTAAATTCAATTTTAAAAATTTCATGATCAGTTACGCCCTCTTGCGGAGATTTACGGAAGATAAAAATATTTTTAATAAAATTGTCATGGCCACTTTTCTTATGAAATTTTTTTTCCCGAACCTGTAGGACCAATAGGTTCCCATATACAGCCGGTGGCCGGCCTTAATCAATCACCCTGTATATGGTAATTTTAAAAAAATTTTCAAAATATATCTAGCGAAGAAAAAAATACTTTTTAGGCATAACTAAATATATATTTTATAATAAGCGAATAAAAAAAAGATATGTGGAAAATGCCCATTATTCTTTGGCAATTATAAATTTAATGAGACACATTTCATCTAAGACCACACTAAATTTGTGACGTGCCACATAAAAATCACTAAATTGCAGTCGACCAATACGGTTTTTGATTAAAATGTTATAATTTGTTTGGCCGATTGTATTTTCAGAGCGACATCTATGTTTTGCTTGTCTAAGTTCACACTGAATACGTTTAATTAATCTTTTCTGGTTCATCGACACGGGAGTGCAAACGCGCCCTTAATCGAGCAATAACTCGGCAAATTTCTTTCGAATATCTAGTTAGCTTTGTTGAATTTGATGTCATCGCACGAGTACTTACAAGATAATTTGCGTAGTTTATTATTTTTATATATCTTCATTATCTTCATAAACCCATGTTATCAGAATGATAAATAAAAGATCCGTTTTCGCATTCAGTTACGCAGCATCATCAGTTTTGGGTGTTTTCCAATGACTCCAGTAGTGGTGGTGTATGGTTAATTAAGAAAAATGAGAATACATTGCTGTTTTGTAAGTGTTTATGTTTGATATCGAAGTGCATTTTGTTGCTGGCATAGCTAAGTTGTGAGTAGCTACTTCTATTAACTAAAATTTATATGCTTTTAGCTGCATGGTCTATAGATTAAAATTCTTTGAAATCCTACGAAATGACGAATAACTCAACAGTCGAATTTTTTACAAGGGTTAAGTATTGTAAAAAGCCCATTTACAGTAACGTAGTCATAAATATGAGCGAGCTTTGTTTTGAAAATCATTTTAGAAAAGATTGTTGATCTTATACCTCTACAATATAAAGCCAAATTGGTTATTCTCCACGAAAAATAATTGAACAATAGAATAATTGATATTATTCTATTGCTAATAAAAAGTTAACACACTTGGTAAACATACTTTTTACATAAAAAAAATGTGCAGTCGCAGGAAATCGATAAAACTACTTCTTTTAAGAAACCACTGCGTCTTTAGGTTCAAAAACAATATTTTATAACAAATTTTCTATACGGTCGTATTCTCTAAAAATATATTTGTTTCAAACTGACCATTAAATATGTTATACTATAGTCGATAAATATAAAAAGTTCATGATTTATAGTTAATATTCTATTGTCGAAAATCTCACAGAATCTCAGCCTTGTTTATACAGGGTGTTCCTTAATGTCATGTCCATACTGTAGAACCTAATTCCGAGAGCAATAATTGTCCAATTTTATGACTAAGAGTCCAAATAAACGTCTGTCCTAAATTGCCTCGTTTTCGAGATACAGGGTGTCAACGTTTGTAGTCATTTGTAGTTATTATTTGCATTTTTTCTAGTGTTTGTAGATATTAAATTCCTGCTATAAAAATGGGAACATCCCAGTTTTTTTACTTCTACCATAATAAACATTTAGACATGCACAGTAATAGTTTTTTTCTCGAAAAGGAAGCAAGGTATGAAAAAATGCAAGAAATAAAATAGTTGTATTTGAAATTATTTCAGTTTAAAAAATCCAAAACTTGTAAAAAACCAGTGCCGACCACTGTTTATTCCCATAAATTTCAAATAAGTTCCCTTCCAGGACACCACTGGAACCAACAATTTTAATCTTTTCACGTTAAAATAAGCCCCTTACTACTTCAAACCAACGTACTAAGTTTCATCCAAATCAGCGAAAGAGTTTTCAAGATATTAATAAAAAAATATTTTTTTTAAAAACGTTGATACCCTGTATCTCGAAAACCAGGAAATTTAGGATACATGTTTATTTGGACACGTGTTAATAAAAGTTTACAACAAATTAGCTCCTAAAGTATGGACATATAAGGAACACCCTGTGTACTAAATTTACGTTTTAGAGAAATTTATGTATTCAAAACGTCTAACTCCAACTTGTAGACTTTTGAATTTATGTATTAGTATTGTATAGAATTAAAAGTTTACGACATTTGTGGTCTAAAATCGGAATCTTTAGGTGCCCAGAACGGCCACCTTAAATAGCAAGCAGTAGACTATTTGAATATGTCATTCTTGGTTCAATTCCAAAATAAATAAATAAATAATAATTTTTATCCTATACTATCTATGTTTCATCTATTTTTTGCTTGAAAATAGGTTTGTTTCTATCCGTATAAATATCTTCCATTTAAAGAGTCAAATAATAGTGGTAAGACTTTAACTTGATTTTTGTTCAAGTCTATTTATGAGTGGTTACGTTTCGAATGTAATATAAATAATGTAATACGTGTTTATAAAGAAATCTTTTTAATTCGGATGCATTGCGACACAAAGTATCAAACATTTAGGAAACACACTGTATACTGCATACAAAACGAGCATCCACCGGAAGTTGAGTTTTAGTTTTATGATAATAATAGTATTTGAGTGACACGAGGATGGCATGATGACAAACGTGCCAAGTATAAACTCTTTCCATTGAAGACTGGACGTCTTATTGTATTTATATTTATATTAATATTTTACTTCCGTTGCGTACGCTTCCTAGGTCAGTAACTCGTTCAGTATTTATCCATAGTATTAATGTTGTAATGGTAATTATCAGTTATCTGTATTTTCACACGTATAGTCCAACCGTTTCCGAGAAAGCAATACAGGGCGATCAACCTGAAACTGAAACACGCGTGTAGTACGTTGCTCACAATTTTTTAATATTTTAAATTGTGTAACCTCTTTATTTGAAGGAGATGCCGAAAATAACTACTCCACGGGAAATATGCCCCGACTGGCGTTGCATTACATCGGCATTTCCATAGGAGTCGCCACATCGTTCATCGAGACCAAATACCAGATACTGACCGGTTTCGTGCTTATTTTGCGCTCATCAGAGTGCCATAGGTAGTGGACTCGATGAACGATGTTGCCATGATACAACTACACAGATATGCCAATGCGCATATCGTGACGTCAGTTACGAGTAAAAACAATTGATAAACACGAAAATAGTTATAGAACCTTTAAGAAACGAAAGTTATGAGCATATCTGTGTAGTTGTATCATGGATGTTGCGACGTGATTGTCTAATGGACATCGTGAATGTTAGTAGTGGTGACAAACACACCGTAATGCCCTCTTTGGGTCTGTGCTACTATCTGTCTGACAATTATTGTCAAATTGACAGACTGATAATATTCCTTAGGTCGTTCTCTGTCTGTCAATTTGACAATAATTGTCAGACAGATAGTAGCACAGATCCAAAGAGGGCACTGCGGTGTTTTTCTCACCATTACTAACATGTGTAACCTCTTGTTACGCTCCTTATTTTTTTTTGTTTTTTTTAATATTGAGATCTGGTGTATGTAGAGTCGTAAAAAAATATGTTTTTAATGGAACAGCGTGTAGGTATATTTTTACACAATTGCATTTCTACACAACTATTTCTGTTATTTGATAGATTCTGTGGTACGAGGGAGAATTTAAAAGAGATGTCATTGCAAGGGCTGGTCTGTCGGCCCTTTATTAATGTATTCTGAGATAATATTCTATCCAACTATGTTACATAACAGCGTGTAGGTATATTTTTACACAATTGCATTTCTACACAACTATTTCTGTTATTTGATAGATTCTGTGGTACGAGGGAGAATTTAAAAGAGATGTCATTGCAAGGGATGGTCTGTCGGCCCTTTATTAATGTATTCTGAGATAATATTCTATCCAACTATGTTACGTAAAAATATACTATATTTTTATTTTGTTATTTTTATGCTTCAGATTGCCATACTTTTATCAGATTTAGTCCGAACCATTTGGGGTAATAACATAGTTTTATTAAGTCTATGGGTAATAAATTTCACTTATGGAAACATTTTTTTAAATGCAAGTCGTCGAGGAACAGGGCACAAACTCAACAGAAAAATGTCATAATATGTAGTGTGTCGGTTATAATTTCAAATGAATACATCTAAGTAATTTATACAATTAATAAGAACAGGGAATGATCAGTTTAGTCATCACCTCAATGGCTGTTTGTGTATCGTCCATATATGAAACCCGCAACGCATGGTTTAATGCAGTCATGGTTGTAATAGGTGTAGTCATGGATTATCAGATTTCAGTAAAGCGTTGGTTTCCTATCTGATCTGTAAATTATATTCAATAAGGTTGTTCTTTTCTTACAGTGACAGGGATAAGGGCAGTCTTGTACTATGTTGAATGATATTCACACGTGACTGTAGTTACATTATGGCGCCACTTTTCTGAGAAAAGTAAACTTAATCCAAAAGACCACAAGTCCGGTCTTGAAACGCGTTTTTTCAGTCTGATTATCAGCGTATTTTCAGGCAATATGTGTTGCTATACCAAACTATTATTCACCTCTTCCCTTTGGTAGTATTCAAGTATGTCAGAGTTCACGAAATTACATATGTATGGGTTGTATTTGTAGAGGTACCACTCTGTACAAACATTGTTAGCTGTTGAATCAGCGTCGGACAAAACGAGGATAATAATTACTTCTGGCTGGTCGCTTTGTTGAATGATAAAAGTTACTGATAAAATTAATAAATGAGGGTTTCATAATTAACTGTAGTGCAAACTGGAAGTATTTGTTTGTACACAAGTGGATAATAATTGTATAATTTTTTCATCAGATATTGTTGTCGGGTTTCTGTATATAAGTTGATGTTATTCTAATATTGGTTATAGTTATTCTATTATTCTAATATTCTACTATATTATGCTATAAGTTATAGTTTACACCGTGTACTGATTTTTTAAACATTTAATCTAAACAATTCTACAATTTAACAGATAGATACATGCTTTTTCAGTAGAAAAGTGTAAATAGATACAGTATATTTTAAAACATTGTTTCCCATCCGCATAACACTTGAAAAGTCACCTGTGATTTGTAAATACTATGCGAACAGACACAATGTGCGTTTAACACAGTGTCTTTTGGGAACTTGAAACGAAATTCTAATCTAAATTGCAAAAGCTGACACGTGCAAGTCGCAAGTCAAAGAAGGCAGGGTGGCCATTGAGTTATCTATAAAAAATATGCGCTCATTTATCTTTTTTCCCCTTTCATTTCAAACAGCACCTAAATTTAAGAAAAAGTTGATTATAATATACAGGGTGTCCCAAAAACATACCAACAAATTTTATTTGTATTAAATCCACGCTATTATTTATCATCCTAGTAAACATGATGGAACGGAATCGATCCTAGTCCCAATTTTGTCAGGTTATATTAATGATACATTATTCAAAACAACAGCTTGTTGTTTACATTTGTGCCCAAGCATTTGATCAATCAATCAAGAATATGTATTTTAATTTACGGCCTAAATTGTTAGGGGTTTTATGACCGCTATCAGGTTTGCGTAGGTTAAGTAACCTAACATAAGCGTAGAATCGGGGTTTGTACAAGGGATGAGTGAGATTTAAATGAATGTATATATTTTTGTATATACCGTGTACTCTACGGCACACATTATGCGTTGTTTCATTGCCAAAAGGATTAATAATAGTCTGGTCCCGGTGAAATATGAACATGTTCATATTTGTTAATCTATAAATATGTACGTATTTTTATAATTACCGTGTGTTTTAAATAGCGAGACGAAAACGAATAGTTGTTTGATGTGAGCCAACTGCATTATACTAGTAAGATGTGGTTCATGGCCACCTACAAGATGCTATCCTTTAACTAAATTACATTGATGAGAAGCAGTGGCCTTGAAGCATTGACTTCTTATTTTGTTTATCTTGTTTACCCGACTGCCTGAAATAAATGAAATGGAAAAATTGTAAGCGTTGGATGTATAGGGGCACAACAGATCGCTTAAATGTTACACCAGTTTTGTTATTCTAATACAATTTTGTTTTCTATGTGATTGTTATACAGGAAATTGTTATAGGAAAACTTGCATAGGTTAAATGAAAGCCCTTCTTTCTCATAAATTTGTCTAGTGATACTACTTGTACGTTTAGTTTCTCATTTCACTGAATAGTTATAATTTCTGGGTAATATTGTTACTCCTTCGGGGTTCTAAATATAAGTGAGACTTTTATACAACAGTACAAATCTTTATTTAACACTTCACACACAATACAACACTTCTTGTACAATACAACACTTCTTGTACAATATCTAAATAGTTACACACCGATAACACTTTGAAAATCGCACTTATTTCACTTAAGTATTGCTTCTTATCTTGATCGCTGCCTGATTAAAACTGACTTACTAGTCAGCATGCCGCGGGCTTTATATAGGTAAACTAGGCTTCTAGATCGTAGAAATTTCCATCGAATACTCACGAATAATCTATATGCTAGGGCGGTTCAATAACTAATCGACAGTCAAGTTATACGAGGGATATTCGATGAGTAGGTACCGCTGGTGACATCCAGGAAATGTGGGCAAAAGGGCCTATCTCCCTTATTTGAAGGCCTAGAGGGTTGAGACTTCACCCTTGGCAGTCCATATTTTGAGACCTAGTTTGTCTAACCAAAAACAAATTTTTTGTTCGACATTTCGGAAATGTTTTTATTCTTCGTTACCAAAACACTGCGCTCGGAATCGAAAATTATTTAAAACTGTATCAAATGTGCTAGTAACAATTTTGGTTTGTCAGTTTCCATAGATATAAGCTTTGAGACAATATGTGCATGACAATATCCTTAAAAACTATTTTAATTAATTTTAGTGTAATTATATTATTTATTGTTTGCAGCTGTTCGTTTTTAGCAACGGACTATATGGACACTGTAGGAACTGGTTGATTTTATAAACAGAAAATAATTATTACTTAAGAATCAGTAAAAATAATAGCGGTAAAAGCAAATTTTATGTTATACTAGTATTTTTATATCGCTGCTTTAATAGTTCTTGTTATTATGGTCTATTTTTTATTATTAAAGAGTTGATCATACAGAGCTACTTATTCATATTCGTATGGAGAAGCGTGGTGTATAATTCGCCATTAAACATATTTGTGTTTGAAAATTATTTAAATGTTTTTAGGAATATTGTACTGAATTGGGATCATTTACCTAAAAATGTTGTATACAGTTTATTAAAACAGTAAACATTCCAGAAAATAACTACATTACATCTTGGAACAATAAAAAAAGTAACGTTTTCAGCTGTCACAATGTAGAATAATGGAATAAACTGTGCTTGGAAACAAAAGTATATATTTATCTGGTCGCATTTATGTGGACATCAGTTTACATTCGAGAGTGGTTGGTTCGGTATATTTTTTGGCATTAGAATATGTTATTTTATTTTAATAAGGGAAACTGGTGAGTTGAAATATTATTCATAAAATCAATCGTTGAGAGAGTGAATTGCGATGTATAAGAATATTTAGAAGTAGTACAAAAAGAAGTAAGCATGATGTTAATTGTTTTGATAGTCTTTATACTTGTGGTTATATATTTCATTTGTGTACCAAACAAATTGTTTTTGGCCCGTGGTGTGGAATGTGGATATAACACTCCAAGGACTTGAAATATATGTTTATGCCAAAGGCGAAAAACCGAAACTTTGAATAGGTACATCAGCCCAAGTCGCATTATCACAAAAACAACACATTAGGATAAATAATTATAGCGACTGATTGTGATAAACAAACCAAAATGTTTCGTAAGTAGACCAAAATTTATTGAGTTTGATGCCATTATTTTTGCTAGAAAATTTTAATAAATCGCTGCAAAACGGATGAGGAATCCGGCGAAAAATCCGTAAACGTTCATTTTGAATGGTATGCCATAAGAGCAGTGTGCTAGAAAGAGTATCAATTGGTTGATAAGCACAGTCTTTTTCTAGCACATTGCTCTTACGGTCTACTTTTTTAGGCATTTCTCCTATAGGTATTAGAGATGGACTCATAAAACCTTTTATGACCGTATTCGTAAAAAATAGTTCTTTCCAAATATGTAAAGAAATACAGGGTGTCCCGTTTAAAACATTAAAGTTTATATCGACGTAGCTTCATTGAGTCACCCTGTAAAAAATTAAATATATGTAAAATAAAGTGCAAAAATTAAGCAAACTCAATCAATCTGGCAATTATACATAATTGCCAGTTTAAATTGTCAATTATACATAATTGCCAGATCAAACTGACAATTATCTATAATTGACAGATTAAACTGTCAATTATACATAATTGCCAGATTAAACAACTGTCAATTATACATAATTGCCAGTTTAAACTGTCAATTATACATAATTGCCAGATCAAACTGACAATTATCTATAATTGACAGTTTAAACTGGCAATTATAAAATTATTTCGCACGATGTCCTTTTATAATTGCCAGTTTAAACTGTCAATTATAGATAATTGTCAGTTTGATCTGACAAATATGTGTAATTGACAGTTTAAACTGGCAATTATGTAAAATTGCCAGTTTAAATTGTCAATTATACATAATGGCCAGATTAAACTGACAATTATAAATTGCCAATTATACATAATTGGCAGATCAAACTGACAATTATTCATAATTGGCAGTTTAAACTGGCAATTATAAAATTATTTCGCACGATGTCCTTTTATAATTGCCAGTGTAATCTATCAATTATACATAATTGCCAGTTTAAACTGACAATTATCTATAATTGACAGTTTAAACTGGCAATTATAAAATTATTTCGCACGATGTCCTTTTATAATTGCCAGTTTCATCTGTCAATTATACATAATTGCCAGATCAAACTGACAATTATCTATAATTGACAGTTTAAACTGGCAATTATAAAATTATTTCGCACGATGTCCTTTTATAATTCCCTCTACACAAGCCTGAGGCTTTCAGAAGGGAGGTTGTCCATTTCTGTGGTGTGTTTTATGTTTATCCACTACTTTACGAAATCACTGTATCGTAATTTTTGTCATTATATCTGCTACAGCTGAAGTTTTAAATTAAATGTGTTTATTTAACTAAAAATTATGTGAAAAGAATTTTCAGTAGGTAACCAGGAATACCTTGGAAAACCTGTAAAAGTAAATTAAATGTCCCATTATACCAAAAGGACATTGGAAAGTCAAGGTATTTTATAAAAAATTACGGAATTCGAAATAGAGTCAAGGATTTTTGCATGGCTAAAATCATTCAGTCATTTAACTCATTTACCACATTTAGTTTAAGATTTCTCATTATTACTTTGTTGTATTTGGTAATAATTCGGAACCTGTATTGCATGTTAATTATATGCACTCTTTAGCTGTTTATATTTAACACAGGCGTATTTCTTTGGGATATTTAAATTGATTTACTACATTCTTGCTACACTGATGATTCCAGTTCACTAGATCCGAACTGAATGAATTTGAAGATTGGGGAATAGTGATTGCAGATATTTTCTTATTGTCGATTATTAAAGTTAATCAAAGAAACTTAATTAGGGAAATTACACTTTGAATTTAGGTATTTCCGGGATTGTACCAGAACGACAGAAAGACGTACAGGGTATTCGCGTATATTTTGACCCCTACCTACAGGGATTATTAACAAAGTTACAAAAAAAAATTGAATACAAAAGTTGTTTGGTTTTTCATGTATTATCTTTTAGCTAGGTCGAAAAAAAATTGCATGTTGTAAACTTGAGAAAACCAATTGAACATAATATTTTTAAATGGGACACCCTGTATAATTTTACACGCTTGGGGAAACATTCTTTTCCTGATTTCAAAAATATATATTTTGTTGACATTTGGACTGACAGTTTTCGAAATATTCGACAGCGAGCACCATAAAAAAATACAAAAAAATAAAAAAGAACTAAAAATATTTAACAGTAGAAACCAACAGTAATAAAAAATATTTAACGATTTTCGATGTAATCTCCTTAGTTGTTTAAACATTTTCTAATATTTTCATTTTTTAATATTTTTTTTATGATTTATTGCAAACATTAAATATTAAATATTTCGAAAACTGTCAGTGCAAATGTCAAGAAAATATATATTTTTGAAAACAGAATATTTTTTTTCCCAAGCGTCTAAAATTATACAGGGTGTCCCATTTAAAAATATTATGTCTAATTGGTTTCCGCAAATTTGCGACATGCAATTTTTTTCCGACCTGGGCAAAAGATAATACGTGAAAAATCAAACAACTTTTGTATTTAAACTTTTTTTATAACTTTCTTAATTAACTCCTGTAGGTAGGGGTCAAAATATACGCGAATACCCTGTACCTACCTAGAACTAATTCTAGTGAAGCCAATATTTGATATGTGTATAAATAAGTTACTGTTTGTATGTACCCGTCTCTAATAGTAATATACTTTAAAATATAACTTTATTTTAATCTGAAACATGATGTGAAGAATCAGTCAAAAACTGGAAAAGTCGAAGAATTTGCTTTTGAAAAATTGCTGAGAACCCTCTCTAAATAAAATGTTTTATAGAGCCGTTAATGTTGAGTTAGTATACACAACCGTAACACACATAATTCATTGCATTCCTCTGCGTTCTTGTACTGAATAAATAATGCAAGAAACAAACAGAATACAGCTTAATTAATTGAAACACTTAAAGCATTATTATTTATTCACGGTGCGTGATTTAAATGTACAATAATTTCTAATCCAGCATTTAAATCGTAAAGTCGATGTCTGAAACGATTATTGTCAACTGTAAAAAAATAATTACCTTTCGCGAGGCAAGTAGGGCAAATTTAATTTTAAAACATCTGTATAAAGCTGAATGTTGTTGCTATGTGATTAGGATTAGAATGGGAACGGGAATCGCGTCTATTGTGCTTCTCGGTTATAATTATTATATTTGAACGATGATGGTAATCAGTAACTACGGAACATTATCAATATGTGAACATATTAGTCATATAGTATACACTGTGGCCCAGTTTAAGATGAACTGTATAGACATCTCGGAAACTATTAGAGATACAGAGTTAGTTAAATTGGAGAAAAGTTGGGCAATGTTAGGCCCAAAAAGAATCCAAGGTTATACGGGGTGAGCCATTAAGAATGGAAACACTCGCGTACAAAATTTGTTTATGGACCGATTTGAACCTGATTTTTCTCAAAAGATAGATCTCCAAAAGCTCTATGTTGATGCAAAATTTGAAGACGAAATTTTGATTTTCAAGGCCTACTACGAATTCTTTTTTTATGTGAAAAATAGCAAAATTTTGTTAGCGATTTTTTTATAAAAAATCTGACTACACCACTGGATTTAGGAGCCACTCGAATGCATTTCTACCAATTTTTGCGAAAAAAAGCTCTATGGTGATGCAAAATTTGAAAACTAAATTTTGATTTTCAAGGCCTACTACGAATTTTTTTTATGTGAAAAATAGCAAAATTTTGTTAGCGATTTTTTTATAAAAAATCTGACTACACCACTGGATTTAGGAGCCACTCGAATGCATTTCTACCAATTTTTGCGAAAAAAAGTTTGTTCCTAAAAAAGTTATGATAGTATCGGCATCACCAGTGTTTGCCTTTGTCAGTGAACCTACCTTTATAAAAATCGAATAGAAACCAAAGAGAAACCAAATTAAACAACTTGAACACTAGTGCAATGATTAATAAGAACCATAAAAACGAGTATACACAAAATAACCAACAATAGCTCTAATATAAACAACAATTGATAAAAAAAGTAATGATTAGAAAATTACATTTTTCAAAATGAAAAAGGAGTCTGTCAAATTATTGATTCACACTTTTTGAATAAAAAAATATAATTTAGTAATTTTTTTATCTAAGAAGGTAATATTATAAGTTTTGGCATAATAACCACGAAATAATAATAATTTGACGAACTCACCTATCAATTGTTGTTTATATTAGAGTAATTGTTGGTTATTTTGTGTATACTGGTTTTTATGGTTCTTATTAATAATTACACCAGTGTTTAAGTTATTTAATTTTGTTTCTCTTTGGGTTCTATTCGATTTTTATATAAGAATAGGTTCACCGACAAAGGCAAACACTGGTGATGCCGATATTGTCATAACTTTTTTAGAAACAAACTTTTTTTCGCAAAAATTAGTACAAATGTCAGTGGTGTAGTCAGATTTTTTATAAAAAAATCGCTAACAAAATTTTGCTATTTTTCACATAAAAAAAAATTCGTAGTGGACCTTGAAAATCAAAATTTCGTCTTTTGCATCAACATAGAGCTTTTGGAGATCTATCTTTTGAAAAAAATCCGGTTCAAATCGGTCCAAAAACAAATTTTGTACGCGAGTGTTTCCATTCTTAATGGGTCACCCTGTATTTCCAAGAATTCCTTCACTTAAGCAGATACAGGGTGAAAACAAAAAATGTGCATTGTCTGCAAACGTCTATGACTCGTTTATTGTAAAAGATACATTCATAAAATTTTCAGGTCAGGGATAGCAGTCAGCAAGGATTTCAAAATTGCTCTCTAAAAAAATTTAGTATACTAGATTTTGCGCTAGCATACTTAACTTTTGTTTTTCTTATGGGCGCCATAGTGGATTTTCTTATTTTTGAAAACTCGGTATAAAGCGCTTTTTAACCATGTTTAATATGTATATCAGTGTCATAACCTTACATTAAGTATATTTTTTTATTTTTACTTAGTTGAGAATCAAATCCCAATCTTCTGGAATCACTTATAAAGCGTTTAACATATCGTGTTAAACATGCATATCATTTAAAGAAAACCAAACAGTTCTAGGAAGCATCTAAATGAAATACTGTTGGAACACCATGGACGGTGTTTATATGGTGTATATACGTTGAATCATGAAATTAAAATTAAAATTGTTTATTTAACCGACTAAGCCTCGTTTTACATAGACCGTATGTCGAGACAGTTAGCTTTGGTTATTTTCAATGCTTATTGGGTACTTCAGTTTGAAATGGGATAATTGCAGTGTGCGATTTTTTTATTTTGTAATCGTTCTTGAACATCTTTATTGCATTCATTCAAGTGAATTGGCCTGTTTCAAATTTGCATACTAGAAACAGACTTGCGAGAGTGAATAAGAATATCAGTTTACAACAAAATTGATTTAGAACCTTTCATTCCGATTTAATCTTTAATAAGTTTAAGTGGTATTTTTCCTCAAATTACGCGAGCCAAATAGATTATAAATACAATACAAGACATTGGAATACAATTTGAATAATATTAAAGCTATTTCAATCAAATTGTTTATTTATCCATTCTAAAATACTATATTTTTTTCAGTACGCCGCCGGTGTGTCTAACAATCTGGAAAACCACACTAGTAAGGTAGGTGAGTTCATTTTTGTAAATCTACTAAATAATAATATTAATAATATCTCTACCCCTCATTCTAATCACAAGGATTAGCCCGGAAGTCTGAGACTTGTGTGGGAGAGGGGGCTGCATATTATTATTTCGCGGGCCGCATTTGCGCCTCAGGAACGACTTACGTTGGTAGGCCCTAACCACCATTCAGTGCTGGAATGAGGGAAACCTGGAAAACCTTATTAGTTAGGGGATTAATACGTGTTATTACTAAATTTTTGACACTCGTGTTTGAATTATATCTTTTCCAGATAACATTTCTTAATAAAATCGACAATAGCGTATTATAAGGTATATTGGAATATTAAATCATGATCAATGGTCAATAATTTTGTCAATAACAAATCGATAATATTATTGAAGATAATATACAATATTATTAGTTATATTAAATATATAATATATATTTTAATATAATATATATTTTAATATAATATATTTATATATTTATAATACGATACGATAATATATTTTAAAATACAAAGTAATTTGAACTGGATTCAAAAATGATGTCCCGATTATTTTTGTGACTTGAAAATAACTTTTGATCATAAGTTAGCATTTGACACTGAGCACTGAGCACTGGTCACTATGCCAGTGAAATATTTGGTCAATTAATATTTGACAGTGAAAGGATTGACTTTTCTTGCTCAATAACACTAAATGTCGATCAGTTATAAATGGTTAGGAAATATTTCGGATTTAATCTATTGCTTTCAGCTTTTTTGCTTCGTCTGAGGAATAATGCTAGTTGAAAAACAAAATATCTATACGTGAGTTAAATGGAAATACTGAACTACAATTTGTATTTGGACATAGTAGTAAATAAAGCTTCACTTTCTTCTTGTATATTAGGTTATTGGTAGACTAATGATTGATTTCAGTACAGTCTGTTATTGGACCAAAATATCGTAAAGCAAAACTGATGCAGTTCATCTGACCTCGGTATCGATAGTTGTATGAAAATATTCCTGTATATTTTACTCTTACATTCTCATGGTTTGAGTCAGTATTCCATTATCACGGGTATATCTTGGGTACATACTTTCAAATTGGCTATGAGAATAGTTCTTAGTTGTGGAATGACATGTCAGTGATCAACCAAGCAAAGGTTCATCCCTTCTAGGTTAAAGCTACTGCTAGGTTCTAGCATCTGCTAGAACTAAGATTCAACTTACGTATATGTACAGAACTGTTCAGTAGACATTGTCGTCTGTAGTTAGATTTAGTGGACAGCATTGGATGACTCTTTTGGACGGCGAGTGAACGAGGCACGGTTTTTGTCCTTACATGGTTTTTATTGCATCATTAAGTGTGACCAGATTTTCCTAATTTTTCACCTTGCATTTGATTTTGAAGTCCTTTGAAATTCTCCATCTATTTAACGTATCTGTTCACGAGGTACTAGCATCTGTCGTTTGATTTAGTAAACAATATCAATTTTTAAATGATAGAAGAGGGCGTGTGTTTATTTCATGGAATTTCATCGTGTCGGATTTCAACTTTTTGAGTGTAATAAAATTAGGCGAAATGGTCTATTATAGCCGCTATGGGCTTCGAAAGAGAAGGATCATGGATGATTTGTAAATTAGGTTTGAGCCTCAACAGATCTTCATCTGCAGTCAAGGATTAAATTATTATGGTTCAGTATCTGACAAAAGTCGTTAAAGAGTCTTATTCTTCTTCTTCTTTCTCCTTCGGGTCGGTTCCTCTATATAGCGAATCCCAAAGCACTGCCGCCACATCTGGGTCTATTGTGCTTCCCGCCGATTTTCTATTCAGTGAGCAACTTTGTTCTTTGCAAAAAGTCCAAAAGTCTACTCGCTGAAATTTCCCTTAGCTCGCAAGGTTTTTCCAAAAATGGTTTACCCAGGAGCGTTAGCCTCATACGAGCGAAGCCTTCACATTCACTTAGAATGTGAAGCACAGTCTCGTATGCCGGGTATGCTAGGCATACCCGGCTTTCTACTAATGTTAAATTATAGAGATGCTTCTTGAAATGGCAATGCCCTGTTAATGAACCCTGGTTATGCTCCTGAGACGAGGTTTACTTATACCTAGCATCTCTACAATTCTTATCTGCAAAGGACCTTTCATGAGTGCCTTCGTATAGTCTGTCCTGGTTTTAAAAACCAGTAATTCCTATGTGTTAGTTCGACCCATTTTTCCAGAGCTGTTATGGCATCACTATAAGTGACTCAGCAAGCTGGTTTCGTTTTCATGAAAGCCAATTCAGATCCCGTTCTAGCAAGTTCCTCTGCCCGTTTATTTTCTTCAATGTCTTTACGACGTGGCACCCAACACACTTATTGGTATTTGCCAGTTCCACCAGCAATTGCAAACAGTCCCAAACAATCCTCGAACTAATCTTGTTTGAGTTCAAAGCCGTTATTGCGGCCTGACTATCGGAGAAAATGTAGATGAGTTTACGTGTGTACTCCCTTCTCACATGCTCTGCCAGACATGCCATTATCGCAAAAATTTCTGCTTGGAATACCGTGGGATAAGTCCCCAGACTATAGCTTGTACTCTATCTAGGTCTCAGCCCAAATACCAGACCCTATTCCTCTGTCTGTTTTGGATAAAGAATCTTATTAGGAACTCAGTAATCTAATTCTTAATTGGAATGGATCAAATCCTTTTCAATATATCTACCATCGTCATGCAATTAAATATTATTACAAAGTTTTCAAATGAACAGAGATACACTCTTAAAAAGGGTATTCCTTGTCAATTATTCAAGTAAAGTGATTTTAAGCAGACTACAGTATACATGCAGATCTACTCCATTAGAGTCACGTGTAAAGATGTTAGTCATGGCATTGTGTGAGTGTTCACAACGCCTCCCTTTCTGTGTTGTTGTATTAGTGAGTGCTCGGTGGAAATATAGCCGTAGGTATTAAACAATCATGTGTGCTACTCCCGGGTGCGGTGCGCCGCTGTACCGAGTGTTCTGCTCTTTAAGCGATTCGTTAACCATTAATCAGCATACAATTGCTTCTTTGTGACTGGTTGAAGAGCCTGTTCTGCACACAGCAGAGAAATGCTGCAATTTTTACGTACTGAAGCCGTTCCAGCCGGCTGACCGAAATCGGGTTGTACTGTAGGCCAGCGGCTTGCATTCGAAAAGTATATAGCTCGGATTTTCCTTCGAGGATAGTCAACATTCATTTATCAAGCAAGTATAAAGTGTTCCATCTGATCTTTAATTGCCGATTCAGATAGAAAATCGACGATATAATAAGATGAGTTGGCACTTCACGGAACATGACAATATCCTTTATATGTTTAGTGGAACACCTTGCTTACTCATTTTTTCGATATATTCATTAATTTACTGGGTGACATTGAAATTCTCATTTTCTAAAATAAGTATATTTTAGGAAGTACTCGTAGGACCAAAAACAGCATATTTGAAGGTCCTGCAAAGACTTAATCTAATGCTGTTTTGTCCAAAGGTTAACATAGCAGTTCACTCATTAATGCATTTAGGCTAGTATCAGGAATAGTACATCTACATAGTATATTAAATTGTTGAGTTAAGATTAATACTTTTTAAATTAATTTTCTTTCTGTAACCCATGATTGTTACAAAAATATACACTTAATTTTTGAAAGTTGAAGCTACTTTTATTCAAACCGGAAAGTGGTTAAGATAATGGTTTTTGATTTAAGATTTTGATGCCATAGCCACTTTTGAATGGGTATAGGGGTCGGTGGGTTCATCTCGTAGTAATAGAACATTCTTAAAAACCAGGTTTTACTAAAAATAGCCAGTTGATTTGATTTGATTTCAGCGTTTTTGTGACTTCCAGGTGATTTCTACGATTTTCCATGACTTTCTTGATCGCCCGTTAATTTCATTAATGATTTTACCAAAATTGATGATTTTCTGAAGGTTTGTCCATAATTTTGGCAATTTTGTAATATTACCTGCTATTTGCGGATGATATTATCCTTCTTTCCTTGATTTCCTCGATGTCGAAATTGTCAACTTCTCGTTGAAATCTTTGAGTAACCAATGATTTTCGTTCAAAACGTATGAGTATTTCCTGGGAATTAACCTATCGTATAAGATATTATAGATGAACAGCGTGCCTATTAACTGTTTGTTCTGCGTTATTATTTATCGTCAATCGTTTTATTATCATCATTAGACGTAGATGTAGTATGTCCATAATTGTTTAGTAATGCATATACAGGAAACTCGTTGGTCTCGATTATAGATATATGAATGAATGGTCTCACTATTATAATAGATTGTTCACAATATATATTAGAAATTTATGATGTTTATGGAGGTCAAGAATTTTGAGTTTATTAAATAATGCAAAAATACATATTCGTGTACGACAAGGAATAAAATGCCATGTGAGGAAATAAATGGAAACAAATAAAGAAAGTCATTTTATAATAATAGGAAATTTTTGGTGTCTATATATTGAAGTAGTTCATTGGCATTATCAGCTGAACGCCTTATTTCCTGTTTTCACTCTGCATGATTCTAAATTGTACACAAATAATTAATTAAACGACATCACAGTGAATTAAGTCCGGATCTAGGAGCTCTGTTCCAGGAATTGGGGCTTAGAGCGTATTCGATGGTGCTTTTATATTTCCGATTCTGATGATTAAACTTAATGGTATTGCCTTAAAGGAAGTGTTTCATTTAATTCGTCAGACTCATTTTGTATTGGTTTGTAGCTGTTGTTGAAGCTTGAATAAATTCAGTCTCATATGTTGAATTTGGATAAAAAAATAAGGATATCAGTTCCTCACATACTAAAAATTACTTCGGCTTGCACAACCGAATTGCTTTTTATAATTCGGCTGTGCAACATAAATTTATTGAAATTGAGAATGATTTTGTTGGCGTAAGTAGTAGCTCTTAGGCTTCTATCTTTTAAGGCCAATTTAGTTGTAATACGATAAATTTGAATATTATAAATGTTGATATAAATATTTTTCTGTTTGTTTTTACTTCTGCTTGATTTATAGATATTCGCGGAAAATTAACGCTTAGTTTATTATCGCGCCGTCAAAAATGGCCGAACATTTTCCTTTCTCGACCCAAATTTAATCTGCGGTTGAGCGTCTTTGGAAACGTCGACTTCTAGTCTGGGTTTGATGTCGGTTTTGCTCGCAGGTCCGGATTGTATAAAAAACATCAGGAAACTTAACAGATTCGTAGAAACTTTTCAGAATAATTCTAATGATTTACATGTGACAAAATTAGTTAGACCAGCAGCCGTTTACAAAATTGTAATTTTCGTATTATGTACTGGCAGTTTTCGGCATGATGTTATAAATCATCTAATAGATCTCGAGTGCGATGGGGAGGTGTATGCGTAGAGGAAATACTGTTCTAAAAATAACATGAAAGGAAGCTTAAAAGGAACATGTCAGAAGTGGGATAGAAAGTACTCGTACGATACTCGTGTGATAGAACGTACGAATTTCGATTCGACAATTTGTGACGTTATTTTATAAAGTAGTGTAGTTTATTGTATGAGTAATTAATGTATGAGATATATGATCTTTTTGTTTTGCGCTCTGTTTTTCTCCAACAACATAGGTACATATAATGTGTAGAGGCCTCACCGTCACTGGTTGCAGACTTGGTTGTTTCCTTTATCACGTGACTCACCAAAACCACCGATCAACTCACCAATTACATGTTCACAAACCTAACAATAACAATCGGTATAGTGTCCACACAGAAACTGGACTGTTAGTTATTAGTGCCTTATGCGCCGTAATATGTATAGGCAACCTATACATTATTAAACACAGCTAGAACTGCGAGCAGTGTACACCCAAGAATGTTGCTGCGAATAGTTACCGCATCTGAATTGCAAAATGAATTGCGTAGTAGATGTCCCTTTTGAAAAAACTCATCATTGGACTCCGAGTCCAATGACTGAGTCATTGGTAAGACGAGAAGGAGAAGCGGTTTAATCAAACCAGCATTTCAATGACCAGACTGATAATGGTACCGAGATATGTAGGCAATAGACAACATTATGTTGTAATATGGTTCTGTGACTTCCCGCTGGAAGTCTTAGGAGGTTGTAGTTCCTTGATGTTCAGGCTGTAGTTCCTTGATGTTCAGGGTGTCGGTGTGTAGCTTGTAGAGGAGTAAGGCTATAGTCTAGACCAACTGACGGGAAGAGCAAAGAAAGACCAACTGATGGGAAGTGCAAAGAAATGTTCTGTTGAGACAATTTTTATTCCGGCCCTGTCCATCCAATTCCATATAGTGTTGCAAGAGTTGTTTTATATAAATTCGGTAGCGCGCTTGTGTCTCGGATCGATATTTTTGGGGTACGCGAGAGATGAACGAACACTGTCTCTTTTACATTCATACAAGGATGCTGCAAAAAATATCGCGCGCCTTCACTAGTGGTGACCTACAAACTCGAGTTTCGTTTTCGTTCTCTGTCGTGAGTCTTTGGGTTTTCAAGTGCGCCATTGATTTATGACTGTTTACTGTCTAGGATGTTTTGTGTGAAAATAGAAATCTCCGCTAAATGCGAACTAGATCTCACCGAATATTTCGATTTCTTACTTACTAAATCGAGAAAAGAACCATTTGTTACGAAACGTTGTCTATTTATGTCTGATTAAGAACTTTTTCATAGTGTTCTCAGCGTTATAAAAATCCTTCAAATCAGTTTTTTTATGAGATCTCCGTCATCCAGAAAGATCTCTCCGTCATTTCTAGGGATTGACTTGATATGCAAACTACTTGACTTGACCTGACTTGAAATCAAGGCAAGTTAAATCAAGTAATCCCTAGTCGAATATCAAGTAAAGTAAAGTAGTTATATTTCAGGTACTTGTTGAAATCAAGTAGTTGTTCAAGGCTACTTGATTTTTTGTATGCTTAATTGAAATCAATAAATTACAGTGCAAGAAACCTTGCCATTAATATCTTCTTTTAGAAAAGTGTAATGTATTACCTAAAAAAATATATAAAAAATCAAAACAATGCTATAAACTGTTTATAGTGCATAACAACGAAATATACATATTGTCCAGTTTCCTTAAAAAAGAAAAGCGATTCTCCAATATGCGCGTTGTCTTCTTCCTTCCTGTCATCGTTTGATGACAGTAAGCAGTCCTTACTATCAACGTTTGCCATACAAGATCTGATTTTCTGACTCGGATGTTATATCTTCCAACACGTATTCTGACCCGCTAATCTGAAACGGTTCTGTTTCAATTTCCTGTTTCAGTCCAAATTTTAACAATCACACATAATTGCAGCTGACAGCACACGCACACACAATTGAGACACTGTTAAAACTGTACTAACTCACAACTCAGCTGCGCTACACATGCGCAGTTGTTCCAGTCAGCTCGGGCAAAGTGAAAACCCATACCATACCTAGCTACGATACACTGTTAGTGTATAGTATTCCTAGTTTGTTTCTATGGACATACATGCATGAGCTTGGAGGACTGTTTGCCCGTTTTCGTACATTATCGGTCGATTATCATTATTATCAAATATCAAGTAGCTTGAAACTCCTTGACGTCAAGTCAAGTAGTAACGATAGAAAATCAAACCAAGTCAAGAATTGAATATTTAAAATACTTGATTATCAAGTCAAGTCAAGTAATCTAGGAAAAATCCAAGCTACTGGACTTGAAGGATCTCTAAAACTTAGGTATAGGATATTATACATGGAATGTGTTTAGAATTTCACGTCGAATCCAGAATTTAAATAATATATAGGGTGTTCTATTTAACATAAGCAAGTTGACATCTACTTCAGGTATAACCAGAAGTGCCCACCATTTTGATAGTATTTTAGGCGAATGTCCCCATCGTCGTCAATATACTACCAAATTTTCAAAATTTTCCAACGGCTACTTCTCGGGAGATCGGACGCCGCTGTTCGTCGTGGAACACCCTGTATATCTTATACAAATGTACAATATGATGAAAGTTCTTGGCGAAAGAACCTGTGTCTCAAATATTCTAACGTGCAATATTTTCCCATATGTATAAATTCACATCAACTAGATATTTCCACCAATTTTAACCAATTTTATTATAATGCTGTAGTGTAACATACCCGGGTCCGTTCAACAAAGTTGAATGAAGTAAATTAATTATGGCCAGTAATCGAAGAATTGTACCCTACGTTGTGTTTATTGCGGTGATTTAGAATAAATATTATTAACTTACCTCGGATGCGCTAATTAGTCACTGAATAGGGAGATTTAAGGAAGGTGAAAATCTTAAATAATAATAATAACAACACCAATTCGTAAATACACCTACTTTATTGAATTACTGAAAACTACCAGTGCCGTACTCAGCCTTGAATTCACGGAGGGAAAGAGCACGGCAGAGAAACCTCCGATCTCAATTCAAACGAATCTCTGTTATACTGTTGCAAGGTGATAAAGGAAATAATACCTACACGCCTTTATGAAATATTGAAGTACTCGAATTTACAGTATCACACATACATTCTCAATACAAAACTGAAGAGGGTAATTGTTAGTTAGCCGACAGTCGTCGGAAGGTACTGAGGTCCCATACGGGAGGCTACTCAGCTAATAGTTGAAATTGAGCTAAAATCTCGATATTTTATCATATTTTATTCTTTGTTATACTCGGATGTTCGCTCAAGCACGGGAGAAAATATTAATAAATTCATCAAGGCTCTTTCATAGTATCTAACAGAATAGTACTGTAAATTCCAGTAATAAGCAGTAAAACCCTGTGTTTTAATAGAAAACAATATCAACCTCAACAGTATAACTTCGATTCCAACTAAACATACAATACAAGAAATTTATTGCTCAATTGAGATAATTAAATTATCTTACCTCGAATACAAGCACAGTAAATTAAATGAGTGTACAAACACATTAGGTATATTATATTATTTGAATAATAATAGAAATTATTGAGGTGAGTTCATGAAGGTGAATATAACTAATTAAGAAATTGTGTTATTTACTAATTAATAATAATAAAAAAAATGACATTAAACAAAAATTATATATCGTAAAAGCAACATAACTTAAACATCAACAAGTACTTTACTAACCTGTAAATTAGATAATTTCTCCAAATCCAACAATACACAATTCACAAAAACTAAAGAACTAGCTCAAGACTAGAGGTAATTAATATGACTTGTTCGAGGCACTCCTAAAACCACACTCCCCTGAACCGCGTTCCCGTGTCCCTCTCATTACCGTCCTCGTCAACATCCCCTTCTCATCCCGTGCAGCAAACGCCTTGACTCTTATCAAGTGTTCTTTATTCGGGTTACAAAAATAAATAAACTTCAAGTTACCAAAACAAAATAAAATTCAAAGAGGTGGTTCCTCTCAATACCAAATTGAAAGTAGGAATCGAAGCGAGTTAGTTCCAAGAAGGGAGTTCAAATTTGTTTACGTGTATGTTTGTATCTATCCATGCCAGACTTTTCACTGATTCTGAGTTCTTACCTGGAATGGTTTGGTCAAAAATAAGAAATGTATTAGATTCAATTATACAATTTTGATTGAACAGACGGCCCACTTTATGGTTTTTTTTGTCAGTGCAGGCGGATTCATATCCACAAATTAGTTACTCCTTCACGATTATGAAGCAGACATTGTGTTTAACAAATACGTTTAAACTTGAAGTTCAGTTTGTTCAAATTGTCTCTTTACAGTTTACAGTCACAAACTCTTTCTAAACTGATTTGAGCACACAATTGTTAACAAGTTTGATTTTCAAATGAAGTTTCCTTGTGCGAACAAAGTCTTAAATAATAATGCCTTAAACGTTTAGATTGGTGCAGATTATTATACCCTTTTCTGGATGAGTAATACAATTTACACTGTCACATAAAAAAAAAAGGAAATCATTTATTTTTTATATCGCGTTCCTGAAAAAGTAAAACGTGAATTTACTTTAAATCTATTTTTACTCTAGAAGCCGTTACTTTCAAATATATGCATTTGCTTTTTCTTTCTTCGGAAAATAGTGAAACTTAAGAAAATAATACTAATAATGTTCAAAGACCGTGATGACATCTAAGTATGTATATGTGTGTTTTAAGATTATAAACAAGTAAAAATATTTGACGCCCATGTGAGCTTGTTTTAAAAGCTGCATAAATCTAAAACTACCGTTTGTTATGTCATTCTGGGACTGTATGTACAATTTGGTATGCGCTACAGCAAAAATAAACAGTTATCATCTTGTATAAACACACAACATAGTATTGCCTAAACGTAACAAGTAGATGTACTTAACCAACCACGTGAAATATTTATAGATGTAATTTGTTTTTCTACAATTAGATTAGATTATTTTTTAAGGCTCTCAGAACGTCATGGAAATTTATGTGTAACAAAGCGGGAGTTGCATTATCTGATCTAACATTTTCATCTTCTCTCTACCAGTTATCCAGAATGATCATAAAAGTAAGTGAGAAAATACATCAGATGATATTAAGGAAAAAATTTAATAAAAGTTCATCTGTACAAAAAACATTTAACGAACAGTCATTGCCTACATTTTTAGAATGTTGTTTCTTTATTACTATATATTTCAACTGTAGATGGCAGCACAACAAAATTATAGCATCTCATCTAAGATTCTGACAACAAATTTGACATTCGAGACAAACTAAATTGTTTTATTTTTTCACAGTCTACTTGGCAAAATGAAATATTTCAGTTTTTACACATTTTTATAACAAAATTCGCTGTAACTGGGAAACCTTAAAAGACAGGTACATTCAAATTTATACCATTCGATTCAGAATTTAATTCTTAGGACCCTGTATGTTCCTCAGACATTATGCAATCATTTTCAGATGTAGCAATGCCTAAACCATTACTGTTGCAAATATTGTAATTAAAGCTCTTCCACTATCCAAGATTCAACATTTGTAATATTGTGCTGTAACTGTTACTTTATTCTTAAAACTCGAAAATAACTGAATTTAGGTATAGACAACTTTACATAAAGTTGACTTAAAATTGATCGTAGAATCCAAAACTGCAAAAACATACAGGCTGTTCCATTTAAAATAAGCAAGTTGGTGTCGACTTCCGGTTATACCGGAAGTACCAGAAACGTGAAAATATTTTTAAAAGGTAGGCCCCACCTTTGTAAACCGAATTTTCAAAAAATCACTCTGTACGTACTTTTCCATCTATCGATAGCGGCCCTTCCCGGTGGTACACCCTGTATAAATGCCCTGCATCGTGCAGAAGCCTTGTTAAGGTAAAGGGTATGATCTACTGATTCGTGACAAGACTGATGTGTTTTAGTTTACCTGGTTCTTTAGTTCTGGACCTTTAAGTACTTTTAAATCTGATTTTTCTCTCTGATTTTTCATTGTCTAAAGGCCCTGGCACTCACTTAATGATACCTCGAGTTTGAAAAACCAATCCCGGACTTATTCTTTTTCAGAAGTGTAGTAGAGTGCTCGCAAAAGAAAGAATATCGTATATCAGTACAAGTATTATCCGAAGGCATCTAAAGGAAACAATGACGAAGCTACAGACAATTAATCAAGGAAAGGATTATCGTACTGATTGCTCAGCCGGGGCCCTATTTCCTTTGCAGAACTATTATTGAAAAAATACTTTCATTCATTTGAAGGAGATGCCGAAAACAACTACTCCGCGGCCAACGTGCTTCGACTGGCATTGCATTGCATTACTCTGGCAGCTCATTGGAGTCGCTACATCCTTCATCGAGACCAACCAACAAATACTGACCGGTTTCGCACGCATTCTGTGCTGATCAGACTTCATCGAGTAGCGGACTCGATGAACGATGCCGCGACATGATTGCCTAAAGGGCATCTGTTTTGTTAGAGTGATGAGGAACACGAGGTTGTGCCTTCTTTTAGTCTTTGCTACTATCCGTCTGACAATTATTGTCAAATTGACAGACAGACTAGCAACCTGCAAGTAGGATTATCTTCCTCAAATTATCTTTCTTCCACAGTAGAGGTCACTGCTGTAATGGCACTTGCGGAAAATCAGGTCGATTATCTGTGTGAATTTGACAATAATTGTAAGACGGATAGTAGCAATGATCAAAAGAGAACGCTACTGTGTGTTTTTCACCACTACTAAAATAATTTCATTGTTTTAATCTCCGAAAATTTTCTCACAAACCCTATCATAAACAGCTACTATATGTAAATATTGGTTTTTATAACGACTAAAGTGCGAACCAGAATTAAGCAAAGTGCAATGGTCGGAAAAAGAGTAGATCTGTGTTGTCATATTTATTTCTAAATTATCCTTATTTAAAACTGGAAACGTATTAATTACCTTATTTACCCATTTTTTACTTGTCTTTAACGTCCCTTATCCCTATTGTACTTTATTAAAGTTAAACACAATGTTTAATTTGTCTTTTACTTAATAATATCAAGGCATTTCCGAATATGTGGCAACTGCGAAATTTGTAAAGTTGACGACAAGCTGTTCATCCTTATTTAACATACATATTCTTGCATTTACGCTTTCTTTTCTCTGAGCTTCAATGACGTTGATTGGTCGAATCAGGAACCAATAAGCGACTTTGCTCGAGGTAGTCGGGAAACAGTGGCGTGATGTTGGGTTATTTCGCGCGCATTTTTTAACGGTAAAAATTTGTGGTAAAATTATCAGTGTATTTATTCTTTGTGTCAGTGTTTATACTTATTTGTGTTAGTTAAAAAAGTGGAAGTGCATATACTAGAAGTATTCTATAGAATAGTATACGAGTATATATTAACTGAAATGTACCCAATGGTAAAACAGAATACGCACGCCCATGCATCACCGCATTTTACCAGATCGGCGAGGTCATTCCACTTTGCTTAATTCTGGTTCTTACTTTAGGAAGGAAAATATTATGCCCATCGTCCATCAGATCTCGCTATTTAACCCTGCTCCCCGACGGTCACGAAGAGGAACGCGGAAACCGTCAATTTGAAAGCGCGCCGCGTTCCAAATCTAACGATCGCTCCCGGTACGAGGCAGCGGCGGGCTGCGTCCCGACGTGCTTTCGCTTTTAGCAGGATTTCAGCAGGAGCGCTCGCTCAGTTCCAGCCGCGGAGCGCCCAGACGACGACGCCGCGAGAGAGAAGCATCAGTCGGCGTCGCGAAGGCCGTCCGTCTGTCGGCGTCGCGCCTAACCCACATCTGTCAGTCGGTTGGAAAAGGGGTGTGTTCCGTGGGCCCACCCCCCGTGGATATATCGCGCGGTAATCGCGGACGGTGCGGTGGTTTTCGGGTGATGTGACGTACTCGGGGGATTGCCCATTAGTGTCCTTGGTCCTTGGGATATCCTGGAAAGCCGTTCAGATGACGCTCTCCTGCTATGACATGTTTTGCGTCAACTTTGCCAAAGTAAATAAGTATATTATATTTTAGCGGTGCTGTGCTATATTCCTGTAGATTGTGTGTGTTTTTATATTCTGCCCTATTGATAATGTTTTCAGGTATTTATAATACTTGAAATTATTTCATCTTAGTTTCCTTGTGATGAGTGATCACCCTGGAATATTTTTTGGCAAGATAAATGCAATGATTCAAGTGAACGTCAAATGATTAAAATAAGTTCTCAGATATTCTCTCCATTGGGTATAAATAATTCATTCGGAAGTTGTAAATAACAGCATAAAGATTTTTAATTAAGAACTTCAAATTTATAACACTTTCAAATAGTTATATGAATCCTTTAAAAAAACACTTACATATTGCATTGCAAATAATCAAATAATAATTAAAGGAACGAAAATATACTTAAATAATAAGGTTATTCCTTTGCGTACCCAGGATTATAGGTAACGAGGAAAATTAAAAACTTTAATGAACCATAATATTTGATAATTTCATTAATAATTTATCTCTTACTTAACTTTTGGCTTAATTACTATATCAAGAAAGATATAGGTATAATATAATTAGTGTTATTTTTGTAAAGTGGACAGAAAAAATATATATTCTTCATGTGTGCTTGAAGAGAAAATCGGTGCAGAAGTTTTCGTGTAATCCCCTAAAGATGGAATATCATGGAAAAGCTTTATTAGGGTTAGATAGCGCTCCTTGTTATGACATGTACTGAGTCAACTTTGCCAAAGTAAATAACTCGATAATTATTATTGTAGTCAGTGTGTGCTGCTTTAAGAATTGTGAACCATTTCCTCCGACAGAAATATTATTTAATAATTTATCGGGGATAATGTATAAGAGTGTAAGATAATATCTTTAAATTGGAGGCGTATGAGGATGCTAAAATATTTTGTCACACCTGTTTGTCACAAAAATAATCTAGTAGTGATATTTTCATCTAAGAATCTTTATAAGAGACTGTATTGAGGCCTTCGAATCGTGTGTAAGTATATATACTATTTCTAGTATTTTTATTGATGTCAAAAAAAAGGACTCGTTCAATTAGATTCGAATGGATTAGATCTCATCATCATTGATTAGAAATGGATCAAGTATTATTAAATTATATTGAATTTACTTAAAAATTTACTCGTAAGATATAAATCTTTATTATCGGTTCTTGTGACATTATGTTTGCTGTGGTGTGTTTAAACAAAAATAAATAAATACATATCAGTATTTTGGTCCAGGATATTATCTATGTAAATAGGCGTACAGGTCGACTGTTTCGTATGCGTACAAAATAATTGTTATAATTTTTAGAGATCGCTCTTGCGATTTTCGTTCCTATTTCTAGCCCTACCGGGGGTCCAGGCCTGCGGCCTGGTGTCACCCGTCGGGTGACAAAAGCACCTAAAATAATATTATTTTAAAGAAAATACATATTAAAGAAATTTTGTATCTGGAATGATGATTTAATTATACTAAACGATTTTTCTTAATATTTTGATGAATTGTAAGGGTACTCTATTGTTGATGGTAAGCATCATAATTTTTTAAGGAGGTACTGAAAGTAGAATTTATTTTTAAGTAAACATTATTATCAATTTTATCAATGGGACCAAAAATATTGTAGATATATACTTTGGTAAGCTAAAATGAAGAATTTAACAGACTGCCAAAATGAACGAATTAATTCCAAACTTTACGTGCAGAAAGAATAAAAGCTACGGATAATGAAACAGAATAACTAATTACTAATAAATAATTGGAATTAAAAAGTACAAAAAAAGTATGCCTCCAGCGTGACTTGAACTCGCGAAATCAGTATTATCAAGTTTTCAATCCTACGACTTTCCCGTTGCGCTACCACGCCCGTTGTCAAATGTTTACCTTGAGACGTTTAAGTATGTAAACTGTACGTGTCAACCTGAAAAATAATTTTTACCGATTTTCTAAATGGAAAAGCATTTTGCTTCAGTATTTTGGTAATCAGAAGTGTTTGGCAGTCAGTCTTATTGATTCCGTTAGCAATATTTCTCGTAGGAAAATAACCTATTTGAAGTTTAATTAATTTGACAGTTTTCGTGGGAGGTGCTTGTCTCGTTAGTGCGATCTCACATCGGTAGATAAAATGAGAAAGAAGTTGAGACGGACGCGACTCGAGATTTTCGAAGACGAAATAGACGTAGAAGGAGTCGACGTGAGGTCTCGAAAAAAAAAAAATCTCAAAGAATTAGAGAAAGGACGGAACTTTCGCGTGAAGCAGTTCTCGAAGCCGTAAAATTAGAAAAAGGGTCTAGGGAGTCCCGCGAAAAGTCGGGATTTCGGCAGGCGTGACGGGACCATTAGGCGCGAGGACAAACGCCGGTGCTAGCCGTATCTCTCTCGCCGAACGGCGAGCGACGAAAATTTTGCAGAGGTTTTTTGAAAAGGGGTTTAAATTGGGAAAACGCGTAGGAAACGGGACGAAAATACCCCTACGCATTGGAGAAAGGCCGGGGGCGACCTCCGATCGCCCCTCGGAGGAGATAGCTTTGAAACTTTGTGGATTCGGCGACGGAATTTAGAGCGAGACAGAATCGACGCGTTTTAATATATATGGATAACTTACAAAATAATGACTGAAAATTATGTGCTTTTTTATGGATGTATCATGTTATAATGATGACACATTTTTCAAAAGAAAAATGATAAAAAATAATATGTAATGAATATTAATGATGACTTTATAGGTAAGTTGTAATTATGTCAAATACCTATTTATTAAAATGTTTTTTATTCTATGTTTTATGTTTATTTGCTATTATTTATATTTATTTAATTATTGCTAGTTTAGATAAAATAAATATTGCAAATACATATATATTTTCAATAATTCTTATGGGTAGAATAACGGTAATTTATATAGTCTGAATAAAAACAGTAGTAGTCCGTAAGGTAAAGTGGTAGTTTGGTTAGGATATGTCTTCCAATGTAAAGAGCTTTTCACATCTTTGTCCAGCTTTTTGGGGAAGGAGAGAAGGATAACGGTTTTCCACAAATGAATTAGAAATTAAATATAGAGTGCAGTTGAGCATTGAAAATTAGTATTATTCTAGTCTTCTAGACATATTTACTGAAAAGCTATTTGAATCACAAATCAATGACACACGTCATTCGAGGATAATGACATCTTTCCGTACGTCTTTGAAACGCCCCATTTAATTTGGATTAGCTCTGTATATTAATAATGCGGAAATATATATTTGTCCTTTCTAATTGGCGGCCCTCTTTGAGATTTTATTGTATCCGTACAATGAACTGCGACAGTCATAATTTCAGAGAAATTAAGAAAAGTTCCGTTCGCACATAATCACACATTTTGATTGCTCTTATTTATTTGATGATTGTTTACTTTGGACATTATGGCGAGCTTAGTATTCACAACTGTTGTTCGTCATTCGCTCTGTGTAAATATTGGTGGGTAGGGTTTATTCATATCGGTATTTTAACACTTTGAGAATACCATAACGTGACACACGGTATTCTATATTTAACACACGTGGCTACAAAAATAATGGTTTTGTTTACACAAGCTTATGGTGGGTAAATAGTAATAAAACAGTTGTAACTGATATTTCTTTAGTGATGTTTGAAATACTTATTAATTGTATTACAACGCAAAATTGCTATAACCACCTATACAGGGTTATTCAGAACTTATCTCTAAAACTTTGAGGATATGTGCATCCTTAAATAAAAAATCGATATCACCAAAAAAATTTATAATAAAAGTCTTAGGATTTCCCGTAAACAATGTTTAAAGTTATACCATTATAAAGGACTACGTAGATGGGCAACTGTACTTCAAGGACATCTGATATATCACAATCCTCCAAAAAACTGTAAACAACAGTTTTTGTACCTGGCGAACGCCTGGCGAATACAGTTGGAGTGGGGATAATATCTCTATTGTCTATGCAGTCATCAGTCTATCTGTGTCGCTGTCTCAGTGCGGGTGTTTTATTTATCGTAGGAGTGTTAAACTGTAATATTTTCAAAATGGCTCATGTGTACAGTAATGCTGAGTTAATGGACATGATTCTTATTTATGGTGAAGTTGGAGTGGACGAGATGGTGGCCCGGGACGACCACAACGTATTTTAGCAGCTGAAGAACAAGTGTTGAATCTGGTCCGTGAAAATCCGCGAATAAGTACAAGTCAGATCGCTAGGAAACTGCCTGGAGCACTGTTTTCACTGTTATCAGTGGATTATCAATTACGAGTTGCTGAATGCTGAATGCTGAAAATCCCCAATTTACTGCTGATGGACAAAATTTCGAACAGCTTTTGTAACATGGTATGTTTTTATAAATTCATGTTTCTAATACCTAGTAATCAAGAAGCGCAATTCTTCAAAATTAGTGTAACAAAATTTTATTCATTTTAAGGACACGTCACTTTGGTCACATCTATCTATCTTTAAGTTTAGTTTTATTAAGTAAAAACGCTGCAAATCTTTTTTGCGTCGTGTGTCGGTATACTCTCAGAACTTCCGAAGTTTTTTTCGTGCTAGCCAGTTTGCATTGTCAGTCCCAAGGTCACTCCATTACAGTGGACCAGTATCCAGCGGCGTGCAATGAAAAATTTTTAAATAGTTTTCAGAATCCGCCAAAAAATTTTTACCAAAATTTTTTACAAAACTACCACATTTGTACATGTATGTTGAACATCCCCAAATTTTATTATGGATAAGTTCTGAATAACACTGTATAATTAAAAGAAGTGAAAACAAAATTATTTTATTTACCACCTAGAGAAATTTTCTAAATTTATAGGTTATTTGCCGCAATGAAAGTAACGGCGACATCTGCAAAAATTATCGTCTACATTCAATAAAAAAAGTATGTCAACCGATGTCTGTATGTTATGTGAAAGTAACTACGAAACGAAAACGCTTAAGTAACGACATTTGTCACTTTTGTTGTAATCGTTGATAATAAGAGGCTACAGTCGATAAAAGAAAAATGCAATAATTTTAAAGTATAATTAAAACGAGTTTATGCTTTATTTGCAATGCAATAAACCGGTATTTCTTCCACAGGTGTAGCTTGCGATGAAATATTTCACAATTATTGTTGTCTAAACTCTTTGTGAAAGTAGATACGCAATAGCACTAAACTTACAGGGAGTTCAGAAGTATCACCAGGAATATTTGGAAGGAAGTTTGAGTCCTCGGACATTTGGAGGTGCGTTCTGATATCGAGGATAGACGCTCCCGGATCCGTAAAAAACGTTTATAAACGTTAGGCGCTGGTCATTCGAAAAAGTACGTCCGAGCCGTTGGAAAATTTAAAAGAAATACGTCCGGGTAAAGAAAAGTTACCCACCTAGGAGAGTATGGTAAAAGCTCCCCGACATCCGCAGGGTTCATATTCAACATGGATTCAAATCTGTGAGAAAATTGCAGCAAAAAATCTCAACATTTAATTACCGATATCGATGGTAATGTGATAATAAATCAAGATACAATTTTACTCCAAAGGATTAATGGTAAAAGCATACGTACAGCAAAATATATGTTATTTTATTTTCAGACTTGTTTCTTCAAATTTGTCATGTCTACTTGAGCTGCTCGAGTTATTTTAGTCTATATATGAAAAAGCTTCAAGATTTTATTTCAGTTTAATATTTTTTTGTTCGATTTCCTCTGGTAGAAAATTGGGTTATGTTGACGAGAGAGGTCAATAGCGTTCGTTTTTAAAGATCGAAGAACGAATTTTTATCATTTGTTGTGAGGATGTTTATTCAAAGTACGCTCTTTCTTTAACTGAACGCGCCCCTGGATTCACAGATATTTTGTCACTTTTCAAAGAAAAAGTCAAGTTGAAACGCTAAAACAAAAAAGTCTACGATAGCAGCGAATTGGCATGAGTTTATCTTGGTCTTATTAGTGTAGTAGCTATAATTAACAAACGCGTGGGCATTTAATTAAAACTAGAAATGGGAGAAAATCGCTATGGCGATTTTCGTTCCCATTTCTAGCCCTATCGGGGGTCTAGGCCGGCGGCCTGGGTTCACCCTTCGGGTGACAAAAGGAAAAATAAGTTGCATCCAGCCGAATTTTAACTTGGGAAATTCTGCACTTCGATGTTTGAAATTCTGTGATTTATACCATTACGCCACCGCGTCGTTTGACGCTGAGACAACTATGTAAACTATATGTGTTCACCAGAAATCAATTTTTACCGATATTCTAATTGCAAAAGTATTTCGCTTCAGTATTTTGGTAATCAGAAGTGTTTGGCAGTCAGTACTGTTGATTGCGATAGCAATATTTCTCATAGGAAAATAACCTATCTAAAGTTTAATTAATTTGACAGTTTGCGTAGGAGGTGCTTGTCGTTAGTGCAATCTCACATTGGCAGATAAAATGAGAAAGAAGTTGAGACGGACGCGACTCAGGATTTTCGAAGACGAAATAGACGTAGAAGGAGTGGTTGTACGGTCCCGGAAAAAAAATCTCAAAGGATTTGAGAAAGGACGGAACTTTCGTGTGAAGCGGTTCTCGAAGCCCTAAAAATTAGAAAAAGGGTCTAGAGGTCCCGCGAAAACTCGGGATTTCGGCAGGCATGACGGGGCCATTAGGCGCGAGAACAAACGACGATGCTAACCGCATTTTTCTCGCCGAACGGTGAGCGACAAAAATTTTGCAGAGGTTTCTTGAAAAGGCGTTTAAATTGGGAAACGCGTAGGAAACGGGACGAAAATCCCTAAACGTAGGATGCTTTTCTCCTAAGCATAGGAGAAAGGCTTTAGGCGACCTTTGGTCGCCTGCCGGGGTCGCTCCGCGATCCCCGTTCAGAAGAGAAGAAACCTTGGTCGATTTGGCGACGGAATTTAGAACGAGACAGAATCGACGCGTATTATTATATATGGATTGTAAGCGCTTGTTAAATATTTGTTTAGGTCTATTTAACCGTTACATCTTCATCACTGAGTAGTGAATTCATTTGAATCAATTAACATACTTCAAATTAATTAATGCGGTATTAACTTCAGTAGGAATTCTGCATTACGCTATATTATGTATTATATTGTTACTATTATTATTATTGAAGCATACAGTTACTAAAAAATAGGCAGTCGTATGCATTCTGAAAACCCCTGCTACTGAAATATCTCTATAATATTCATAATTAATTTTTTCGCGTTTATGGAATTTTATCATCGAAATATTGTCACCTTTTCTCAATTAACAAATAATTTGCCCTGGGAAAACGAATTTAAAAGACTGAATGAAACTGTAGTCTTATATTTATTTCCTCAATGGTGAAAGCTGCCAATTTGATTTATTTCAAACGAAAAATGTATTAATCTAGATTATATCGTTAATTACTATGAAAGTAAAACTATGAGTTTTAATTTAATTAGAAATTACTATCTTTTAATCGTTAGGGTGCAGTTTTTTTACAATTATCCAAGGCATTGAAATATCAGTCTTCCGCTATAAATGTTATTTTTTAAACGCGGCATTGCTATACATCTACCATTAGAATATTATTAATACAAAAACTAAATTAGTAATAAAGGATTGACATTGCTCTTAAAATATTATGATATTTTGCTATTTACATCGGTTGATTAAACGACTTTCAAGTATATTCACTTGCTCAAAAGATAGATTTTTTTCTACTCGTTTGTCCTAACAATTAAAGTTAGTTTAGATTACTACAAATCCAAGTCCAATCCAAAGCGATTTTAAATAACGAGAAAAGTTCACAATGTTACAAAATCAGGATGAGGGATTACAAGTGTCAGAACTAAGGGACGGATCGCTTTTACCCGATTTATTTTTTATCGTTACATTATTCATAATTTTTACACTATATAGTTTACAATTCTCTTTTAGTAGTAGATATTCTTTTATTCTAAAATTACACGAGAAATCGAACTAGTGAGATTATAATAATTAACTTTTATTTAAATCTAAGCAAGAGCTATGGCAAAGAGAATTAACTATGAAAAACCAATCTCAATGATAGATAATAAGGAGTTTTTGAACCCCTTAAAATTTACACGTTATCGTTATGGTTATGGTTATTCTGAGCATGCGCAGTGCCGAAAATGATACTATTTTTGGCACTGCGCATGCGCAGAATAACGATAACGACGTGCTAAAATTTAAGGGGTTAAAAAACTCTCTAATAAAGGCTCATTTACATTTATCACTTTGGATGTTCATCTTGGAGGAATCATCCAAAGTGATAAGTGTAGATTGTCTTTCATTTGTGTTGCATCCAAAGTGTACATTAAAAATTAACGATGAAACAAATCGACCCTTTACCTATTTTTGATGAAAGAGATGTGCCTTGAACCGATGATTCATCCAAAGTGAAGGCTCAGTGAAAAATGTAAATTCGATTAGTTCATTTTCGCTGCTACTTTACTTTTTAGTTTTAGTACAGCCAGCCGCCAGTGCGATTGTTTGTTTGTGGCTATTATAAATAAATATTTAAATCAATTATATTATATTATAAACGTGTTATACAATGGCATTAAAGCGACAAAATTCATTTATCAGTCCACTTGAAATTAAGGCAATGCCATCGCGTATAAGGCTTTTATTTTTTCTGGAATGCGACATCCTGCCGCCTGGCACCACAATTTGTTGCACCAAACACGAAATGACGAAATTCTTAGGAACAGTGAATAGTGACAGAGGTGAAACCACAAAACTGGATGAAAATATGTAAACAAGGATGATCACTCCGGATGATTTCACTCTGGATGATTCACTTTGGATGTACATCAAAAGTGATACAGTGTAAATCCCGCTTTATATTGGTGTCAGCCATCGTTCATTACTTTTGTCGACCCTCATGGGCCAATTTTACTTTTTGTGTAGGTATTTGCTTTCACTGATGAATGACTACAAATATTGAAATGGAGATCAATATAATAAAATTTTTTCCTTTTTTTTTATACAAATTCCGATGAATTTTGTACTGTATACGGCGTCTAATAAGGTTTATGTCCACTCACAATATCCTAGTTAAACATTCCCCGAGACTGCAAAGTGAAGTAGAATTAGGATGGGAAATACCAAAAATATTTAAATGACAACTTGAAGAAAACATCATGTTAGGTACTTGATTTATAATATAAGTAGTATACACTACATATTATCTACTATAGAAATAATCAAAGAAAAAATACCAATAGTGTTGGCGCTATTAGCTCTAACATAAAAATCAAGTCGTTTGTATCCTATAATAAATAGCCTTTTGAAAGTGCTTTTTCAGTTTTAAACTTAGACCAATAAATCATTTAACACTGAGTATATTCGGACCCACACGGGCAATAATACTGTTGTTTATAGAATAAAATATTTTGTTTTTCATGCTCTCGGCATGATTCACGCCCGCTCACAATTTTCCATCGAAATTTTCGGCGGTATTTTTAGCAAACCGAATGGCCAAATTGGCCTGTTTATAAAATGGAACGCGCGAAAATTAAACAAATCTGCATCCACATTAAAATTTATTGAAAATTTGCCAAGAGGCCCGTCACTGTCACACATTCTTGGTCCTCGGTGAAGATTTCTGTAAACATTGCGTCGAAGGGAGTTCTTTTGGTAGCCCGTCAGCTGTTAACTCATACATATTTGATGGAATACAAAAGACACATGCTCCGTTTTTATATTTATGATGTAAAATTTAATAACAAGCGTGTATACAAAAAGGTGTTGCAAACAGGACAAAATGTGGAATTTTGATTATTTCTTTTATTTATTTTTTTTGTCATCTAGTTTTATTTTTGAAATTTAAAAATGAACGATTAAAAAAAAGAAAGAGGACCGGAAATGTTTAACTACAGATGGGGGAGACATTTACTTGGTCGGATTTCATATATTACATCGGTATTATATCGGCTACACCCTGTAGGTAGATAGAATAAATTTTTTTAAAAGCGCAGTGAAACTCGTTTTGTTTATACTATTATATTATTATTATTTACGTATCTACGCCACATTCTTGTTACATATTAATCGTTCACATTACAATATTTATAAGTCGATGAAGTATGGTCGCCATATGTCTTCTAAGAGCGTGCATATTTTATTTTTTTGCCGCGTTTTATAATATCAACTTGAATTATTACCAAGATCTCTTCTGCCACTAAACACGCATTCCCATCATATATGTTATATAGTTTGTAGCAACTCCTCTGTCGCTCGTATTCTTTTTTTATGCCCATAGGGGAGATGCACGCACGATGATACATCAGTATAAGTCAATTATATCATTTAGGTATTTTAAAGAGTTAACTAGAATGGCAACAGAATTCCTAAGTCTTCTTATAACATAACTCGTGAAACATTGGCTATTAAACATATCAGAAATAACAAGTAATTTAAATCTACACTTCTGCATGGACACATTTATAATTTGAATTTTAAAGCAATATATTGTATGCGTTAAATACAATTTTAAAAACTACGGTTTCATTGAATATAAGAAGTAGAAGAAGATCTATAACACATGAGAGAATAAAAACCATATGGTGTTATTTAATTACATGGTCGTGGTAATTACGTATTCCAATCGTCATTTTGAAAAAAATTATGTTCCTGGAGTGTGTTCCAAATTTCAGGGTTGTAGTAAACGTAATGCAGATAACGGAATGCGAAAATATCACATTTACTTTTTCTCCAGTAGCTCAGACCATAAGTAAATCATAACCTACTATAGTCCTTTGGTATCACAATCCCGCCGGCTATGCAAGCTGGGGACTATGGTTCCCTCTCTCTCCATATTTGGAGCATAACCAAATGAAATACCATGTTGGGATTACCATATCCAGACGAGATCGAGTACAGTAAAATGCTTGAAGCAATTACCTATTATACTGATGGGCCAAGTTGTGAACAAGGAATTGGAGCAGCTGATACCTAGTGAGATAAGGAACCCGCAGTTCAGCACATCATTTGGACAATATCCTCCTTTTTTGTTTGTTCCTGTATTGTTTAGCGGAAAAGAACAATAATTAATAGTAAGGCACCCCTATGGGTACTTTTACTCACTACAAAATCGTTCTGGCTGGCATGGGAATGCCAAAAGGAACTTTTGCGGAAGAGTTTTAGCGGACCACAGTGAGATTAACTTATCATGGATACCAAGATACTGAGGAATCAAAAGTAGCGAAAAAGCTGATGAGCTAGCAAGAAATGGTTCGGCAACTCCATCATATTGGCCTACAACCTGCCCTGGAAGGTTCCGAAACTACAGTACGGGACTAAATCAGAGAATGGATCAATATATTAATAACAGCATTTATCAAAGGACCATCTTCAAACACCACTTAACATAGACTGCTCTCACTAAGCAGGAATCAGTTACGCATAGTTATAGGTCTCCTAACAGGACATTGTGCACTCAAAGGATCCTTAATAGGTTTGTATATGGGGACTTATGGAGACGATGCAATAAGGGAAGTATATCTTGTGTAAATATGTGTGTGTATTGGATCACAGAAGACAAGATCTAGACCGTTTACGGACAGCCAATAGATCCAGACCGAAAAACATAAGACTCAACAAGTAGTGAGATTGGACAAGCTAGTTTTATGACCTATATGTGTGAATTGGCGATTCAAGTTGATCCTGAAGGCACTGAAAATTGTAAACAAATATATAGAGGAAGACGAGTAAACATTTGGCAAGTCAAATTGCCACATCATTTAGCAATTAGAAATTCAACTATGTAAGCTGAAACCTTCTTTTTAATAGGTTCAAATGTTTTCATATATAGGGCGCATTCATTTTTTGAATCGCCATTTGTGTTACTGTAATCATCAGATATTCAACATAGAGCCTAATTTTTTTACGTATGAAAATAGAAACATACCTGTTTATGATTTAATTTTATGTTTATTCGAGTTGGCAGAAAAACATAGAATCATTTCTAGGATTGCCAGTTGGACAGCGAAGAATATAAAATAAGCTGTGGAAAATAGTTCATCAGCTGTGCCTATTAGCTTATTTTGGAACGAATATGTTTTCATTTGAGGTAAATTTGACAATAATTCCTGTCAGCCACCTCTCGGTAAAGAAACACGCAATTGATTTGTCTATGATGGTATTTAATATGTAATCTGGGTTTGCCTTCAGATTATATTTAAGCCAACAGTGAACTTTGGTTCAAGTTTTTACCTTCTACTGGCCAAGGAATTTTTTAGCATTCCTTGGCAGTGTTAGTTGAATTGACCACCTTGACAATTTATTTATAGTAAAAAAATCAAACTCAGAATACACTAGATGAGGATGTAGTTGTTAAGTTTGGTATTTTTCAAATTTTATTTGATTTTGTTTTCATATTCGGGGTCTATAAAAGAAAATTATAAATATCGTTATCAGTCGATGAAGTGAGGTGAGGGTCTATAAAGGCTTATCGTGTTTGTATGTACGTAATGTTTCAAAAATTTCAGATATAAATAATGGTCTCATTTAGCTCCATATGTATTATTGTTAGAAAAAAACTGTTCTTTATTAGTATTATTAGATGAGTAATTCATATCGTAGAGAAAATAAACTGTGCGCTTTTATATGCTTACACTTAATTTAAAATGTGCCAGATTACAGTGTACAGTTTATGGGTTAAAGAAAATATAGTGTAAGTATAAATAGCAGTTTGTTGCGTCAAAATATACTGAACCTTTTTTTATGTAGCTCGCTATTTAATGAAAGTAATGTTTTACATAAGAAGTTAATGGTTTTAAGAATGTTCAAAAAATAGGATTTTCATAAAATAGTTTGTTGCAGTAGTTTATGGAAGATCAAGGAAAATGTTCCCTGATTTAAAGCTGTTAAAGTATTAAAAAAAACTCAAAACGTCAATAAGAAGGCAACACACGTAGTTTTCCACATAACACCAAAACACTATACTACACGCGACGCGGGTTTCGCCAACCAAGTTAGCATCATCTGTCAAAACTGAACCTATACTAACACTGTGTCCAATATACACTCAAACTATTGCTACGGTTGTGAACCGTTGTGGCGGCCACTGAACCGCTGCAACAGCCCAGTGAACCCAACCCAATAAAACGGGCTGTATGGGATTGGCCCTCTGTCACTATTCATACTACATATTTTTATACTTGGCAATTTCCAAACTCTCAAATGCATCCAGCTGTCTGGAATTTGTTACATACCTAATTAGTCTTAAATTGCTACTATCTATCTTATCGTTGTTCAAACGCATGTTGGACGACACTAGACTTATGTGTTCTACCATATTTGAGATGAGCCATATGTTCCTTGAATCTAGTTTGAATTGACCTTCTAGTTTGTTCAACATACTTTTGATTGCAGTCTTTACAGCTAATTTCGTAAATCTCCGACTTTACCTTGTTTCTATTTTGTCTTTTGAATTGCCTAACAGGTGTTGTAGTTTATTTCCCGATGAATAAACCACTGACATACCTATATCTTTAAAAACCTTACCAAAACCACGGGTGAAACAAGGATCATATGATATAGATATGAATTTTGGATTTTTTCTTTCACGAAAAGTGGAGTAACTTCGAGGTGTCTTTAAATTTACGTTCCCTAATCATTTTATCGATTAAACTTACATAATACTCATTACTCGTAGCTATATCCTTAATCAATGCGTTTTCTTTTCAAACCTCTCCTTATTTGGAGGAAAACTTTCGAGAATAAGAAAACAAGTGAAAACCTGCCTAACACAAGTAAACACAAGAACGAAGATACTAAAAATGTACGATAACCTACGATGGAGACCTTCTAATATTATATTGTAAATCATGGTACCACTGATAAATAATTTCAAGCGCCCCCTGGCCATTGGTGTCACGAAACTTTGACCGCGCAAGACATCCCATTGAAGTTTCGTGTGCATGCCGCTACCTACGGCACTCTGATGAGCACAGAATAAGTGCGAAACCGGTCAGTGTCTGGTGGTTGGTCTCGATGGAGGATGTGGCGACTTCCATGGAGATGCCAGAGTAATGCAATGCCAGTCGGGGCACATTTTCCGTGAAGTAGTTGTTTTCAATTACTTTGAATTAGATGTTTCAATTATTTAAAATGCCCAAAAACATTATTTTATTATAAAGGTGCAAGAGGTTATATTTTTGTGCTTTTTATGCGGAGAAAAATACGTACCTTTTGTAATTAATTATTATCGCTAACTACACAAAAAAGTGTAATTACTAATTACCCACCTTGCCATTTTAAATAATACATCGTTTGAAAGGCCTTTAATTTCTGTATCCCAAAGTGATTTGTTTAAATTCCATCTATTCCTTCGGGAGTTACCCCCCTAAAAACATTCTTATCAGACTTCTCTTAAGGAATCGCTAATTTCTCGCATACAGTAGTGTAGCACAGCTTTTTGTTTATTAAGCTGTGGTGGTAGTACCTACTTCTCATTCTAGTAAAAAAATCAGCAGCCTGTCACTTCAGGAAACATTCGTACCAGCGTTATAAATTTTGTTGTGATAGTTCGTATACGTAATATGTAAAACTTTAAAATTCTGCGTTACTGGGTTTTGTCCCGTATGAAGGCGATGAGCCCAGAATATTCAAATGAGATTTATTCATAAATGCGATGTATTTGCAATTCATGTCATGCAATGTATGACTCGGCATTTAATAAAATATAGAGCGTTTTGTTTTGTTTTTAAACATTTGCATTTTGTAGTATTACGGATTCTATAGGTATCCTGTATTTATAATATAAAATTAAAGTTTTAAACTAAATGGCATTAGAAATTGTAATTGATTGTGTGTTACTAATAATTATAAGTAGATATACACAGTTAAAATTGTTACAAAAATAAAAAAAAAATTGCTCTTCAGGGAGTACTGACACGTGAAGAGAAATATTATAAAAATCAAAAGTTGGACAGTTTATGTAAGTTTTATATTCTATATTGTTTATTATACCACGAAGTGTAATTATTATTACCATAAATAATAATTAGACCGTGAAAATATATGCACCCCTCTTTTTAACTGTGTCTATTATAGTTCTTATCTAAAAATAAATGTAATTTTCTTGATTGTCGTGCCTAGAAAATGGCACCCTTACGCAATATCGCACTTGCTTCCCCATTTTTTACATAAATTACCCAACTAAAACAGCGGGTGAAATTCATTAAATGTCTACTGCCGGGTTCATATAGATACCAAACGTTATGTTGATTTTTTAACAATGCTTAAAACAATACATACAATTTGACATAATTGACGTTGCTGTTCAAGTTTAATAAAAACCATTAACGATTCTGGCACAAAGAATAAGCACAAGGACGAAATATACCAGTGTATATTTAAAAAAGATGATGTGATGATGGTCTGAAAGAAACAAAACGTCGGCGCTAAAATTTGAGTTCCACGTGTTTATGATAAAGCGGGCGTTTTTAGTTCAATGGGGTATTTTCCTTCAATCGAAATGAAAGTGGAAACCTGTATTTTATAAAATATATATTTTTTTATATTTATTAGGATAAAAATTATTAAGATTGAATCGGTTTTTTAATTCAATTTTGAAATTTTATTCTATATTCGTGACATCACTAAGCGAAAACTAGGGAATATGTATCTATAAAGAGGCCACACTGATAATATGTGGCTAGTTTCAGTTTGTAACGACGACAAACAACAGTCGACATTTCGATAATTGACATTTGAAATTTCCTGTTTGTGTTTGGCTTGACAACTTGACGTGTTGTATTGTTGTTTTCTTGTGAAGTAAACTTTTATTAAAGATGGAGCAAGGTTTTGTAGAAGCTAAGTCCGACAATTTGCCGGTTGTAGATTCTTTTATGATAAAGATCCTATAGAACCTTTTCAGGAATAAAAGGGATGAAAAATGTAAGGTTAGTATTTAACTTAATAGTATTACTGCAAAGTCAATTAAATATATTCACAAATTACCTTTACAAATTACGATGTTTTTCTATTACTAATAAATACACTTGTAATCAGTCACAGGCAGAGACAACAATTCACAGGTAAAAATATAAACTAAAAACAATGTTTCATGTTTACCATGATGTTTACCCTAACCAAACAATTCCAACATAAACAAAAGTAAAGTTGTCACGCAGTGACACCAACCACACAAATGAAAATATCCTAGTAATCACTAAAAAATGGCGCAAATTTTGAATTTTCGCTTAGTGACGTCACATAGATATCGCGCACAATAAAAAAATAATTTATGGACTTAGATGAACCCAATATTAAAATTCCAGAAATACGTATCTCTTCTTTTTCCAACTACTTTCCATTGCCGATGTAAAAAAAAATAGGAAAACACCCCATTCGTATAACGCCATAAATGGCATAAATCATTTAGTATTGCTGTAATTCATTTAGTGTTTCTATGAAGACAGACTGAGAATGTTCAATTATTGTTTACTGGCTCGATGAACATTTGGGTAACCCATTAGTGTTCAAAGATAAAAATATAATCATCCCCTTTCAAGAGCCTTATTAAATAACACACGCTCGAAGGGAGCGTTGGTATTTTCTATGCTTTTAATTTATTTTCGCCGTTTATTATTTCAACGGGAATGATTCCATGAACTCTCTCAAATACGCATTAAGATGATTCTTTAAATTCTAGATTAAAGCGCTGGTGCGTCAGTTGTACAGAGCATGCCAGAGTTTTTTAACTAGATTTTATTGAACGTTGGACGCTTTCTTTATTTTCTGGTTTTTTTTGACATCATTAGATACTTTATTATTACATTAGAAAACTTACCCTTGCTTTAACAAGTTCACAATTTGCGTTTTGAAGCCGTTTAAAACTAAAAAAAAGTTCCCAGAGAAAAAGCAGATACCTAAATATTGCTAAGCAAACATCGTATCACTTTTATAGCTAGAGTTACGGAAATTTCCGTATATCCGCTATCAGGGTCGTTTCTAGGCATTAATTTAATTTGTTTTAGATAAATAAAATTTTTACATAAAAGTGTAAATTAATAATTATTAAAATATTCTTATTTATTACTTGGAAAATAAAAGAATATATCTACGTATGTAAATATCCAATTGGTTGGCAAAAATGGCAAATAAATTAAAACTACATAAATTAAAATATACAAGATTGGATGGATAGCCATGGAAGAACAGTTTGTTTACAATTCTGAAAAGTTTTCCGTACTATGAAAGAGCAAAGGGGAAAACCAAATATTTTTTATCGAACCTAAAGTAATTTATCATTCAGTGTTAGGAAGTGGACAACGGGCATCATTGCCTATCTCTTATAATACTTTTTCTTTTACCCCCTCGTCCACCACCTGTCTAAAGCTGTTATTGTAGAATTAATAGGTTGTATGTATGTTTCGTTACAAGGAAAAGAATATTTTACAATATCTTCCAGTTGTTTTTACCAAAAGAGAATTTGCTTCTGACATTGGAAAATATCTTTTCACATTCAAACTATTTCCCTATTTCAAAAGAAAGAATCTCCCCCAATGGCCAACAATGGTGTTGTAACACTCGTCGATGTTTCGGAGTTCTTGATCTTCTGCAGTGTATCTTAGCTATGGCAAGACATCTAGGATGGTATTGGCCTTTATTATAACTTTATGATGAGATGCTAAGACACGTTACATTGAAGAGGAACAAGATCTTCGAAACGTGAATGCAACTACGTTGTTGATTTCCTTGGAGCACCATGGAATAATTACTAGTTTATTTATCTGTTCCTAAACGCCCCATAACTTATTGAATATCAAATATTATTTAAATTTCATACGTTCTGTTTGATGTAACTATATTTGAAAACTTACATGAGTAATTTTTATTTGGCACGCCGTGTAATAACGAATAAGAGGAATTCGAGTAATTGCTCCAATTTGCGATGAGTTTCTTCGAATATGAGCATAACTTTATGGAGAAATCCGTCCGGAGGAATGTTGCCGCAGTGAAATCAGCAAAAAGTTCAACTCAGTTTGAAATGTATATAATACAAGGGTTTTCTAATGTAATACTGTTGCAAAGCTAGTGAGCAGGAACGTATTTAATTGCAGTGTTGGCCATACACATTCTGTTGGGCATTTTTTCATCGTGATCTGTGTAAAATATTGAATTTTGCAATATAACTTATAGTCGTTACAAAATATTTTATATATTTTTTTTTATATACAAAGAAACTTTAATAATAATTTATCAATTCAATGCAAGTCAACAAGGCGTACGAAACTTTTGTTTTCTTTACTTTAGTTCAAATTACATAATAAAGCATGGTACATTTCGATTGTCCTGTGCTAGTTTTTAGGTATTGGTCATATTCCTGTCTATAAATTTGTATTATTCTGTTCTGTACTGGCTTCTGTCTTACGCTGTAATGTAAACAAATTAAAAGCGCATTAGTGTTGATGTGTAGATGGAGCGAGAATTTCTCAAGATACGGATATTTAACGTTTTCATCGGCGCTATTCAGTAATTTCTTTCTTCTAGGTGCCCTAATGATGGTATGTCATCCTAGCCGTTAATCTTGCTTTTGTATGTTCTATTCGAATTGTTGAACTGGCAGCAGCCTTCCGCTGTTCATTTAGAAGCCTGACTGAATTTATGGTGCTAATTAAATATTCTTAGACGTGCTTTGAAAATATTAAATCCAAACCAACTGCGAGTATTATGCTATATTATTTTTTTCAGTAGGTTTATATTGATTTTATTGTGTATTATAGCATAAACAGAGATTGGTGATTAGTATTGACTCTCAAAGTGGTGGTGAGTTACTCACTATATGCAATCAAATTATATGTGTGTAACATAGGGTGTCTATTTAAAAACGAGCAATCCTCTGTAAGTATGGACCCAAAAAAGATATAAAAAAATTCTCGAAACCGTTTCTAGCAATTTAATATTGCAGATATTTACATTTGTAAACTAAAAATGATTAATTTTACAGACTGCCAAAATGAACGAATTAATTTCAAACTTTACCTGCAGAAAGAATAACAACTACGGACAATGAAACAGAATAACTAAACAGTAATAATAATAAATAATTGGAATTAAAAAATAAAGAAAAGATTTGGCTCCAGCGTGATTCGAACTCGCGAAATCAGCATTACCATGTTTGAAATCCTATGACTATCCCATTGCGTTACCGCGCCACCCCTTAGAAGTTGATCCTGAGACCATAAGTACGTATAAACTGTACGTGTTAACCTGAACAATTAATTTTTACTGATATTCTAATTGGAAAAGCATTTCGTTTCGGTATTTTGGTAATCAGAAGTGTTTGGCAGTCAGTACTATCGATTCCGTTAGCAATATTTCTCGTAGGAAAATAACCTATCTGAAGTTTAATTAATTTGACAGTTTTCGTGGGAGGTGCTTGTCTCGTTAGTGCAATCTCACATCGGCAGATAAAATGAGAAAGAAGTTGAGACGGACGCGACTCGAGATTTTCGAAGACGAAATAGACGTAGAAGGACTCGACGTATGGTCTCGAAAAAAAATCTCAAAGGGTTAGAGAAAGGACGGAACTTTCGCGTGAAACGGTTTTCGAAGCCGTAAAAATTACAAAAAGGGTCTAGAGGGTCCCGAGAAAAGTCGGGATTTCGGCAGGCGTGACGAGATCATTAGCCGCGAGGACAAACGCAGGTGCTAGCCGCATCTCTCTCGCCGAACGGCGATCGACGAAAATTTTGCAGAGGTTTTTTGAAAAGGCGTTTAAATTGGGAAAAGCCGTAGGAAACAGGACGAAAATACGCGTACGCATAGGAGAAAGGTTGGGGGCGACCTCCGGTCGCTCGCGGGGTTCGCGGAGCGATCCCCCCTCGGAGGAGATAGCTTAGAAACTTCGTCGATTCGGCGACGGAATTTAGAGCGAGACAGAATCGACGCGTTTTAATATAATATATGGATTGTTTATATTTAAAAAATGGAAAATGAAAACACGTATTTAAATGCTGATATTTTAAATTTATTATTTATTCGTTCATGGCGAATGTAACAAGATTTAAATCCGATTTTTTAAGCTCCCGCTACCGGTATGCTAGTCGCTAGGTTAAATTTAAACAAATTGAAGTTCAGGAAAATATATATTACGTAAATATAACTCATGAAAGTGGGGTATGAGTTTTAACTAGGCCAAAATAACAGCGTTTGTGTCGATAAACAAACAGTTTGGTTAAAACTAGCGCAACTGGCTTGCGGTAAAAATAATAGGCGAGGTGTTATCTTTGCAATAAATGGCCACTGTTAACTGCTATCGTATTTTTTCATAAATAAACCTAAAACCGTAATCCAACGTTTTAATTTTATTGTGTTTATGCTCGTCTACACATTCGTTTGCTGCTCTCCAGACTACTCTGTGTTGTTTGGCTTTTATTTTGCAATGACTGGTTTATTTATAGACTTGAGAATAGTTCGAATAGCTTCCTTTTCCTCAACAAATAAAACAAAAAGATACGTCGCAGATGTTCCCTTTAGAACACTGGGAGTATTCCGCGTCACTTGAGCTGACGAAAAAATGATAATTCGTTTATTTTTGCTACTGGTATGTTTTATGTGACCTTTTCGAATACGAAACTCCGAAAGATACCTATCAGTATCAGTATGTCTATCAGGTTCTTGAGAGATACTGGTTTTTTAATACAGGTTGTTAAAGGTCATGTTAAAAAATCGTTTCCGGTTTTATTTTTCGCAAGCGGCAGTAAGTGGACAATAAAATTGTACTAATTGACGTTCTGACGACCAAGGTATTCGATTTCATGGGTTATGAGTTTATAGTGGTGGGTTCTCTTACCAGTGGCACAGTAATATTTTTGAAAGCAGTATAATTAGAATTTTGTACAAGTTTATTATTAGTATTATTGGGAGTGAATTTTACCTTTTGTGAAAATTTGTGGTTTTTATTTTCAATAAAAAGTAATGTCTTCCCTATAACTCAGCGATTGGGTAAAGGTACGTTCAGTACGGAGCTTGGATGATAGATCATAGACTGGATGATAGAGTAACTTTTACCAGTGCTGATAAAATGTACAATGTATTTCAATGGAGCCGTTCAGAACGAAGATGTGATACTAGCAGGGAATACATGATTCACGAGTGGTTTATACTCGATTATATTTTGCGGAATAGTCAGTTCAATTCTTCTGCGAGCTGAAGTAGGAGTATGGATGCCGAAAAATTAATTAGAGAAGTGTTTATTAGAGAATCGTTATGGAATCAGGCCCACTCTGATGACCACAATAGATTTATTTTGGAGAAACAGTGGGAAAAAATAGGAAAAAATATGAATGCTACAAGTAAAAGTAATATTTTATTTTTAAATAAAATACAATTTATTATATATTGTGAAAGAGATGTGTGTAGGTCTCGAATAACAAACGAATTAATCCAATATTGAGTATATTAACGTAAACAACATTAGAGACTTTAGCAAAAGTAAAATACTTAGTATTAGGAAAACCGGGCGTTCACTTCAACTAGTGGTTCCCGTTCATCGGATCTATGATGAGTTGCTATAGTATTCATTTTAATTTATTTTTATCATTTTAACAATATTGTAAACGATTTCTACAAACATAACTTTTAAATGTATCTAACAAATTTCGCTGTATCTGAAATGTGCGTAAAACCCCTGGGAATATTTCCGTAGTTAAGGATATAAATGGTGAAATTCTCCCAGTCGGTGCCTTTCCCTGTTTATGGGATGCACATGATAGTTTTTTAATTTTTTGTTCCTTTTGGTGAAAATGTAATATTTCGTTCTTGCCAAACAAAAGTAACCTTCTTTGCTAGACATTTTGAAGTGTACTAGCTGTTAAAAGCGTTTATGCACATCTCCGTTGTGAACGCCTATCAGCGCTTATATTTTTCACTATTATTCTATCATCATTCATCTATCATCTATGACCTATCATCCAAGCTCCGTACTGAACGTACCTTAAGAATTCAGGTTAAAAATTTAAGAAATGATATACCGGCATTATAAATAAACATTGTCTATAAACTTATTTGAATCTTTATATGTGATATCATGCTTATCCAGTCGTTTCAAACCGGTTATTCCTCAAATTATAAAATATAAAATTGGAATTTCAAACTAAAACAAATATTCACGGACGAAGAACAGTATCAGATTACATATTAGGTATACCTGGCTTATGGTTCAAACAGATCTACCTAATAATAATAATATAGTTTATAATATTATAAGTTTTAAAATAAATGTAAAATTATTACTTATTAGGTATGTTTAGGATGGTATAATATATTTTCCATATTTATCAAAGGTAAATAACCATCCGTACCGATTTAGGCGGGACAGTCCCGATTTTGAGCAACGAGTCCCGCTTTCATCATCTTTTCCTAAAAAAATTTATATGTATTTGCAATATTGTTACCGTTTACGTTTACCTATCATTTCAATCATAATTATGTCATAATTTCGTCGTAATTCCGTTACGTTATGTCTCCGTGCTACACCCAGTGGATAATTTTCGAACACACCCTCAGGATTAAAATTGGCGAATGCGCCAGTATTAATGTTTAATACTTATAATGTAAAAATATAAAAATGAACTTATTAAATGTTTAAATTTATAATTTTCTTTTTTATTTTTGTTTGTTTTGATGCTACAAAATAATACAAGGCATCTCAAAGCTAAATGTGGGTTAAGCCAGGTTTTAATATAAACTTTAGACCAAGTGTCCCGCTTTTTGACTTTCAAGATCTGGTCACTTTAAGCTAGGGCACTCATTATTTATCAAAATGTCTTTTTATATCTATCGTGCATGGTGTTTCAACAAACATGTGCCAATAGCTTGTGGGGTAAAGTTTTATATTTGTTTAATATTTTCAAAATATCATAAAACGGCTTTAGAAATTTTAACAGTTAAGTCGTCTTAACTGTTAAAAAATGTGTTATTAAGTACTCTACTCAGAAAAACGATTAGAACAAAATATATTGTTTACATCTTCCTTTATATAGGAATTAAGCCAAAAAGTTAGCTAAGAGATAAATTATTAATGAAATTTTATTTTGATGGGCCTCAGCATAGCTTATACTAGTGTGATTTACTGTCATTACCTAATTACAAACAAATAAACGTTTTTAAGCCCTTTAACGTCATGTAAATAATTTTATAACTGATGACGTGCATCGCTTGTATTCTTGTTTTGATCATATATAATAATATTGTTGATAAGTCTTAAACTTTGGTTCCAATAAAAAAATTGACTCATTTTCATCCATCATCCAAAGCTTAGAAAGAATATCAACGGAAATGAAATTCAGGATTGATCGGTTTCTTTTTCTTGTTAGGAGTCTTAAAAGATAGAATATGGGATTATCCTCGACTTGAAAAAGATGGATGTCGGTTTGTGGTTTTTCAAGCATTGGGCTGCTGACGTTTTATACATTTTCGTAATATATTTTGTGCGTTCGACAAGAGTTTATTAAATCCAATCGTTATTTTGTTATAGGTTACACTTAAGCTTAAGAGATAGTTGTTTGATAAAACGTTAAAGAATTTCGCAATCTAAACATATAGTCAGTAAACTGATGGTTTAAATACATTGCGAAACCGGCAGTCAGAAAAAGATATATTTGTAGTATTAATTGCCCAATAATTTATTTCGGGAAGTGTTCTTTCACTTTTTGAATTGGACTGCATTAGAATAAAAAAGTTGTATTCAAAATTCGAAATATAATCAGGCGTTCCAAAAAAAGCAACTCGAAAAGTGCTAAAATAAAGTCTGAAACTTATAATTCATTCATTCGTCTATTACTTAGTACCGAGTTGAAATATATTTTGTTAAATTCATGTCATAAGCCAATTTGTTACAAATGGCGGAGGCGGGAGTTTCAAAAATAAAATATGCGAATTAACCTCAATTGCCTGGTAATTGAAGATGATCTCCAGTGTCACATGAATTAGCAGCTAATAACAATAACATTTGAGTGAGAGGCACTGAGTTCCTTTACCACTTAATTAACCTTTGAACAGATTAGATTAGTATAAACATGAGAAATGCAAAATTATTTAGATATATTATACTGGGTGTAAACGAAACATTTTAAATAAATATTTGAAATCAACTTGATCAGTTTCAGAATCATCCCACTTCTGATTTTTAAATCGAACTCTACAATGTTTAATTTTTCTATTATACAAGAGAAAATTAATATATTTAATTATATTTTTAGGGGTTCCGTTGCCCCAATGATGAAATAACGGATTCCTTATGAGATCAACTCATTTATCCGTCTATCTATGACACGCGATTTTCTCAGAGGACTTTTGACATAGAAAGTTGAAATTTGGCATTTCAATAAAACATATTGACCTGCATATTTCCCATAGTTTTTTTAAATAAATATAATTTTTTACATTTTAAATTAATATGGGCAAGTCATGTACCAAAAAAAAAGTTTTAAAATATCGTGCGGGGTGTAAATGTGCGTCAAAAACATGTCCCCACCTATTTCCGAAAATACTGATGTTTAAATAAATAAATTAAAGGGCTTATAGTATTTACCAGAAAGCTCTTAGGTCTTATAGTTTATGAAAAATTCATAAATGATAAGGAACACTAACTGCGCCAGTCGAATTCTCACTTGACCGGTTTTTAGTCTCATTGGAGATGTAGACTTTGCTTTGTCATTGTAATTTAGTCACCTAGACCCCTTCAACTCTTTTATGTGCCATTAAAACACCGTCTGCTGTTTTTTTTCTTGCGACATCCGTTATATTCAACTCTTCTACTTTAAAAATTAACCTAATTTCACTAATATACAACATGCATGTAGCGATTCAGTGTAGGTATTATAGGTATTATAGGTGTAGGTTAGCTGAGTATTATGGATATAATACTCGTATATAATAAATGGCATTATGAACGATACCTACATTTTCCCGCATTCAAGGACGGTTCCTTTATTATGATAAAGTCGATACCGATTTGAGCTATATTAATATTAACAGGTTATCATAAAGTAAGGAATATATTTCAGCGTATTGCGCCTCAGGAACGACTTACGTTGGTAAGCCCTAACGGAATGAGGGAAACCTGGATATAGAGCCTTTTAATTCTTCCAGCGTTGCTGGTCGTGTTCTAAACACCATTTTTTTAAATAACTCCACAGCCAGTAATCCGCTGGGTTAAGATCAGGCGATCTTAGAGGCCATAAATTTACAAAATGTCAACAATTTTCTAAACCGTAATAATTACGTTTGAAACTTGTATCAGCAGTTGACACGACCACTCTTTTGTTGGCATCGCAATTTCAGCGGCTATTTACTATACCTACGGCGGATATAACTACGATGTCAAAAATATGGGTTTTCATTTTAAAAAAATCGACGATGACGTCACATGATGATGAAAACAAAAGACAATACGCAAGCGGCAATTATCAAAAACTATGGACTTTCAAAAACAAAAGTTGACGCGTTTCAGGATTTTTTTTACAAATTCGACAATATTTTTTTTTATCGAATTATTTAGTTGCACACTTTTTACTCAGTGTATACAGTTTTTATATTTTTATAATTTTCACTGTCATTGTATTTCTAAACTGATTTTCTTCCTTTCAGGCATTATGCACTGAGGTGTACGATATGCAGATCAGCGAGGCGGCGGGCGGGGCGCCGGCCCCGGGGTCGGAGCCCTGCCGGTTCCCCAAACTGGAGGAGTGCGCTCACTTCCACTACGAGCGGGTGCAACTGCCCCAGCTCACCGTCACCCTTCAGACCAACATGGACCAGTCGCTGCTCTCGCAACACAGTAAGTCGTTTCATAATTATCCTCAATTAATATAATATACAGTGAGGACATAAAGTCCGTCTTCCCCCCCCCTCTAATTTTTGAACCACTGGGTAGATTGTGATGAAATTTGGAACGATAATATATGACTAAATTCTGCATTTTTTGACACATCAATGACAGATCTGAATGTCAAAGTGACAGCTGGGCGCGCAATAGGAACATTTTTTTAAATGGAAATTTGAAGCTATTTTTATGCTCAAAACATTCCCCAATTTTGAGAACATTTACCTAGTTCAGTAATTTCCAAATAAAAACCAGTAATATCGATTATTGTTATATCATTTTTTTACATACATATTACAAATCATTGTAAATTATTCAAAGCAAAACAAAAATTAAAAGTAAACAAATAATAATAAACCATCCCTAACCTAAAATACCCTACATAAAAAATTATAACATAATTTAAATTAAACTAAGAGGGAGAAACATTTAGAAAAGACGTGTTACTTCAAAAGATGTTCAAAATGACCACCATGAACCTCCTGACAAATAAATGTTCCGTGGGTAAGTTCTGTTATAAAGACAACAGCAGTAAATTGAGAGATCCGAGCGGAGATCAGAGGGGTTATTTTTTGTATCTTCGCCCTACCCTGTTTTAGGACCTTTGCCCTAGAGTAGGTACTTACTCCACTATCCAGTTGAAAAATGTATAAACCTACAATCGACATTTAGCTTTTAAACTATTTTCGCGCAATGAGCCCGTACATTATCCAGTTTTCTGTTGTTGCAGCCAACGAGGAGGATGACACCGAGTGGTTCATGGTGCAGGTAACATCGGCCGACGCCTGCTGGCTAGTCCAGAGGAATTTCGAAAATTTCAAGATGCTGGACGAACAGCTCCACCAGTGCATATTCGACAGGAAGATTTCCCAGCTACCGGACCTCGCTAGTCAGTCCCCGAACGATGAAGACTTAGAGGTAATTAATATGTTGACAATATGTTAATGTACATTTGACTTGAAAGTTTGAAAGCTATGTGTATGAATGAACATGCAAAAACTGACTGGGGTTTTATGTTTTATTCAAAATTAGTCTGAACATTGAAAACTCATCGTTATTAGTTTGTAGCTTTTAGCGATCTTTTGTATGTTTTTATCTATAAAGAAAAACTAGACTAGACGAGAATTTGAAGCTGAAATTCAGGTAAAATGTGCAGAAGATTGAGTGGGGAAACATTCGGAACCTACTCAGCCCCAAGTTCCCAGTTCTCGTCTGTTGTACCTGTAGACTTGTTTTGGTTCTAATAAGAACCAGTTTTGAATAGTACTGCGCGTGCGCAGTTTAAAAAAAGCCTTCAAATTTTTAAACTGCGCGTACTCAGTGCTAAGGGCATTAAAAAAATGTCCTACTAAAAAAGTTGTAGATCACACCACATATCCCCAAAACATGCTCTACAAAATGGTATAAGTTTCATCTGCTCCAGTATACAGTGTTATTCAGAACTTATCCATAATAAAATTTGGGTTGTTCAACATACATGTAGAAATGTGGTAGTGCAAAAAAAAAATTTTTTTTGGCGGCTTCTGAAAACGCCGCCAAATTTTTCATTGCACGCCGCTGGATACTGGTCCGCTGTAATGGAGTGACCTTGGGACTGATAATGCAAACTGGCTAGCACGAAAAAACTTCGGAAGTTCTGAGAGTATACCGACACCCGGCGAAAAAAGATTTGCAGCGTTTTTACTTTAAAATAAACTTAAAGATAGATAGATGTGACCAAAGTGACCTGTCTTTAAAATGAATAAAATGTTGTTACACTAATTTTGAAGAATTGCGCTATTTGATTACTAGGTATTAGAAACATGAAATTTCTAAAAAATTTGCACATACCTTGTTACAAAAGCTGTTCGAAATAATATTCCTCGACTTGTACACACTTTTGGGTACGCCTTATCTAATTTTGTCGCACTAAACCGAATGTTCCTCCTGGTTGCTGATCTTGTAAACGCAAATTATTAAGTAAATTGGGGATTTTCACCATTTTCCTGCAACAACCACTCACAAAACCTAATTCGTAATTGATAATCCACTGGTAACAGTCCATTAACTCAGCATTACTGTACACATGAGCCATTTTAAAAATTTTACAGTTTAACACTCCTACGATAAACAAAACACCGGCACTGAAAAAGGACACAGTTAGAATGATGACTGAATAGACAATAGAGATATTATCCCCACCCCAACTTTATTGTCTCGGTCTTAACCAGGCGTTCAAGGTTCAAAAACGTGTTTACTTTTTTTTACCACATTCTTAGGAATGTGGTATATCAAATGTCGTTGAAGTACAGTTGCCCATCTACGTAGTCCTTTATAATGGTATAACTTTAAACATTGTTTGCGGGAAATCCTAAGACTTTTATTATAAACTTTTTTGGTGATATCGATTTCTTATTAAAGGATGCACATATCCTCAAAATTTTAGAGATAAGTTCTGAATAACCCTGTATATATTGCGTCACTCGTTCGCGACACCTCTGTCTTTTGGTCTTGAACGAAAACTCCTAATTTGGTCCCCATATAACGAACATAAATTTCCAATGTTAATAGTCTTGTATTAATCCAATTTTTGTGTGATTGGTAGGCGTGATGTTTGTGCATTGGCTCTTGACGCCGTACTTCCGAATCTATTCTTGTTTTTTTTTTTCTGAAAATCAGTATAGATTCCACTTAAACGCTGGATTTTCGTCTATTGTTTCCTAAATGTGTGGCATTTACCCGTAGAAACTCGGCTTCCTGCATATATAGCTTGTCAGTATGTATATGTAGTGTCTATAATAATTGGTTTTTACTCATATTAAAGACGAAAAAAAATTGGATACATAGAGATCCGTACCCTCTAATTACCGATAACATTGATTACATGATTACATTGCCCCGCGTTCTCGGTTGAATAGGGTAGAGACAGTGGAAAATCGCATTAAGGGTCAGGGACCCTCACAGTGCCAACGGAGCTGTCAAGGCTAATCAGAAGGAAGCCGGAAACGTATATAAATGACTCAATAAAAGGCCCATTGATCAGGGATTAGGCGTAAAGTGTCACCGATGAGAAAGAATATCGCCATGCGTTTCAGATGTTTCGCCTCTGACTTTTGAAGCTATCAGCAAAGAAACTTTTAGGGAAGATTTTTTATTTATAAAAAATGTTGATTTGATAACAATGAATGAATGCTATGGATGTGTTTATTTAGTGTAACAGTTAGTCTATGTTTAGTGTATGTAGATATTGGTAATAAAGAAAATATCTAGAATCTGGCGTTTCAATCTCGCTAACAGGAACGAATTAAGTTCATCGCTGTATAGTCTTAAAGTAGGTATTGTCTGCATACACGCGAATTGGTATTTAAAGTCGATTAAAAGTCCTATAAGTACTAGTAAAGTCGTCAATGAGCGTAAGATCTTGCAAACACATCATCTAATGCGCGTAAATTATTTTATAGTGGTTTAAATTATTTTACATATTCTCAATCTTTCATAAATGCCATAACAACAATATAATGCTACTACAAGTAGAAAGTAACAAACGGGTGCAAACTACCCTTCTTCTGTAGTCACTTGCGACTCATGTGTTTATGAAGGCTCTCTGAAACTACGGTAATTATTGATTCCCGGTTAGCATGTGTAACAAAAGAAGGAAATCTGGCGGCGTTAAAACACATTCAATCTAGCCTGTCTGCGTAGGTAGCGAATCTTGAGACCGATACGTCTGGTAATTACTTCTCTATTTTATCGATAGTAGTAAGTGTTTACCTTACAAAGTAAATAAATAGACGATTGACATGAACGGGATTTAAGGAAAGAAATCTTGAGAAAAAGTATGAGACACAATCAGTCTAATACAGTTTTGGGGATATTTCGCTTACTATTAGCATCAGCGCTGCCAACCAAGAAAACCGATTTTCCCCACGTCATATAGTAAAATTCCCCAAAACTTAATTAAATTCCCCACACATTAGAAACAATTCAAATTATACGGTTTTTTGGAGTTGTTTGCAGGGGGAAAACATAAAAAACCTCAAAAAAAAATTTTAAGTTGAGGAGGCTGTCAGCCTATAAACGTGTCAGCTATGGTCAGCTATCGTTACCATTAAGATCAATATCAGCGCATGGGCAAATCCTTCAGTGTTTTCGGAGAAACCGCTTATGGGCCAAGGGCTAACATAGGAGATATGCGATTGTAGTATTATATATATTATGCAGATAACAAACTGTCAACTGTCAATGTCAAAAATATTGCCATAGTTTTAAGGTTACGTACTCTGAAACCACAGATATTATCTACTATATTTCTTCGTGTGGTACGAATTACAAATTAAAATCGACTTTGGCTTGAAATTTTCCGAAATTCCCCACACTAAAGAATTCCCCACACATTACCCACATCAATGCCAAATTCCCCGCGTTTTGGGGAATTCCCCACACATTGGCAGCCCTGATTAGCATTGAGTTTATAAACCTATAGCATTGAGTTTATAAACCAAGAGAGACAGTCCTTAAGAAATGTACTTATAGTTGACACAAAATCGGTCAGATGTCTCCCTGTGTACAATTTACGAATTTATTTGAACGAAAGAAATTAATCGCAAGCCTCCGCCAATAAACAAAAAACTTGTGGCCGGCAAAAAACTAATAAGGAGATCTGAAAGGCGGAGTCGATATCCCACCAAGGCTCAGCGTCCAGCCATCTCTCGATGTCAATCAAACATATAAATTTATATTTGCAGTTTCTTATAGAATAGAATAATCTCATGGGGCCTCAAAAATTTTATTAGAAAAATGTAACAGAATAAGTATTTTTTTAAGTAGGTAATTTGTGAGCATATTACGTCTTGATATTTCTCGTATGCATTTTGGTTATCGTAATTTAATTGATAGTAGGATTAATATAATTATTTATAAGTAGTTTTAAAGACATTATTTTTTATCCCAAATACATATTAAAAAAGTAAATATAATTAATTATTATAATATCATGTATCATGATTACCTACTGACAAACCACGGATAAACTATGTAATTTATTGATAAACCAAAATCATTATTATACCCCACATTATTATACCTACATCTCCAAGAATTTCAGTTTTATTTTCTTTTTATTATTTTGTGGAATATTTCCATAGAAGAATTTTGGATGATTAATTATTTCTAAATAATAATTAATTAAATAATATAATATATAAGTAATTCTTGGTATGTTTTGTTTAATTTATTTCTATGGGTTGCAGAAATATTTTTTCGGTACATGTTGTAAAATAAGTGCCTTATATTTTACAATAATAATTTGTAAATTACCTATTTCTCATTTTATATAGTAAGTACCTCCTTTTAGTAGCTTTCATTTAATGGAGCAAAAATAATAGGTATAGGTATGTAATTATTTAGGCACTTTTATCAAATAAAGGGTAGTTATAACAATTCAAAACGGTGTGAAAATAATGTATTCAACAAACAATATATTTTAGGTATAATATAATAAATATGTACGATTCCCATGTGGCTGAAGACAGACACAGAATCAGATTCGAAAAACGGCAAATTACAGCGGACCAGTTCGTTGTTGGAAATCATGCGAAATTATTTAAAACACCAGTTATTTCCCATATGAGAACTTATTAAACAATTAGTATTTTACTAGTTACGTTTACTTAGATTCCTAAAAATGTTTTTCAACCCCCAAAAGCAATTTAAATATCCTATATATAAATATATAAAGATCAGAAAACTAATTACCAGTTAGGTAGGTATACCTACTTATTTCTATGTAATTTTCTCATTGACTCTCACTTCTTCAACACCACAGGTTACAGACATACAGGCCTGGTGTTCTAAATAATAACAGTTAGGTAAAAACACCGAGATTTTAACGGATATAATTTTAATTAAGAGAGTGAAAATCATTTTTCAATGAGAAGTCAAAAAAAAAATCGTGGATTTTACAAATAAAGGTGTTACACATTTTAGTTTACAGGTTATCATTATAGACGTTCTACAATCGTACTGGTAGACGGAAATTAAAAAATTCAGAGTTTAAGGGGATGAAATTCATTATTCAATCATTATTCGCGGATTCTACAAAAAAGGGTGTTACACATTTTCGTTTACAGGTTATCATTATAAACATTCTACAATAATGTTGCTAGACGGAAATTAGAAAATTTAGAGTTTAATGGGATGAAAATAATTTTTCAATGAGATAAATCAGGAAAAAATCGCAGACTCCACAAATAAGGCTGTTACACATTTTCGTTAACAGGTTAACATTATAGACGTTCTACAATCATGCTGGTAGACGGTTAACGAAAATGTGTAATACCCTTATTTGTGGAATCCGCGATTTTTTCATGATTTCTCATTGAAAAATTATTTTCATCCCCTTAAACTCTGAATTTTCTAATTTCCGTGTACCAGCTTGATGGTAGAACGTCTATAATGACAACCTGTTAACGAAAATGTGTAATACTCTTATTTGTAAAATCCGTGATTTTTTTATGAATTCGGATTGAAAAATGAATTTCATCCCCTTAAACTCTGAATTTTCTAATTTCCGTCTACCAGCTTGATGGTAGAACGTCTATAATGATAACCTGTAAATGAAAATGTGTAACACCTTTATTTGTAAAATCCACGATTTTTGACTTCTCATTGAAAAATGATTTTCACTCGCTTCCTAAAAATTCGGTGTTTTTACCTAACTGTTATTATTTAGAACACTAGGCCTGTACGTCTTTAACCTGCGATGTTGAAGAAGTGAGAGTCAATGAGATAATTGCTAAAGGAAGTAAGTAGGTATACCCTTAATCTATGGGTATACCTACCTAACTGGTAATTAGTTTTCTAATCTTTATATAGTTATATAAGTATAAGCTATTTAAATTGCTTTTGGAGGTTGAAAAACATTTTTTGTAATCTAAGTAAATGTGACTAGTAAAGTACTAATTATTTAATAAGTCCTCATATGGGAAATAACTGGTTTTTTAAATAATTTCGCATTACTTCCAATAACGAACTGGTCCGCTTTAATTTGCCGTTTTTCGAATCTGATTCTGTGTCTGTCTTCAGCCACATACAATTCCCAAGTTTCACTGACCATCCTATCGTAAATGCACAGGGTAGTTAGTGCAATAAAGTCTATTTGGTTTATATTTGGTCTAAATATCTGAAATATTTTTATATAGATAGGTACCTAGTGCCTTTATAAAATTTTTTTATAAGAATCATGTTGAGGATATCAGATTACTACCACCAATTGTGTGTTCGAGATACATATTACATATTACATAATTATTGGTAGATATTTTTTGGTACCATTAAATTATCATCAAAACTGATGATGCTTTCATTGTTTTTCTTGAAAGGGGTTGGAACCTATTGTTTTTCCTGGAACCTATTGGAATTATTGTTTTTCTAATAAACTGACCCTACTTCAGGTTGCCGTCGCCACATTCTTAAAACAAATTACAGATATAGATGTATGTGCAACTATTTCAGCTAAAATAAAATTTGATCATTAATAAGTAAAATATTAATTATACTAATGAACAAAATAATGATTTGCGTGGAAAGAAAAAATTTAGCAATTTTATTATTTTGTTTAATGAAGTAGGTAGGTACTGAATGCATTGTTAATTTAATATTTTCAATTCAAAAATATAATTATAGGTACCTACTCAGAGAAGTACCTACATACTATTATCTGTTAATAAATATTGCATTACCTACTAAGTAACAGTAACAGATTTTTACAGTTTTAAATAGTATGACAAATTATTATCTATTAGGTACATTAAATAATACTGTTATTTGAATTTTTGTTTCGATTAAAAAGGAGATGTTTAACTGGAAATTTCTCTATTGATTTATTTATGTTAAAATTTGTTTAAAAATTATAACCAACTGTTTTCAGCAATTACATAATTTTTAAAAATATAGGTAGTTTTGTATAGGTAATAAAGAAATAATTTTGATAAATTTATATAATACAAATTTGTGTAAAATATGCACAAGTGAAATATACTACAATTACATTACTTTTTCCAAAATGCGTAATGGGACAATATTCTAAAGGCTTGATGTATTTTATATCGATCTGATTAAATAATTAAATACCTAGGTACTTAAATATGATATTATGTAGATATTGTATACATAGTACAAAAACCCATTGTCTTAATCGATTTTCATCTTTATATGGAAAACGGAAAAGTCTGAGTCTTGGAGAGCTTCTCTTGGTTTTATTGCAATTTAAATATACACATTTATTTCCCGATTGCCTAGACATGGTAAGTAAATAATTAACAGTAGCACTCGAGTTAAAGAATAATATAAAATGAATAATATGCCAACAGGTATCACACACTGACAACGGTAACACAACGATAACGCAAATTATAATTAGGAAAATATTTAAGGGGTTTTATGGTAAATAAGTAATAAAATAGAGCTATAAAATACATGTTGTGCTTCAAACCAATCATATTTTAAAGGCGGAACCTAGATTTTATGAACCAGAATTTCTGTGCAACATTATACCACAGCATGCTGTGATTATGCCATCTGTTAGCGCGAGGTCCAAGCTTACCGCAACTATTTGAGTTGGTCTCCCATCAGCCGAGAAATGGTCTCCCAAACCGGCCAACCTAGTCCCGCATTACTTTGGCTAGTCTTAGTATTATAGTCAAAGCCTATAGTCAAAGCTATTAGAGACAGACCCGTCCATCGAGAATATCAGATCTGCCTGCCACCAACCGAACAAAAAATATTCAGACTAAACTTAGGTATAGTCTATATAATGTCAATTGAAACTAAAAAAAATTCCGACAAAAGAAACACCTGCACCTCGACGGCGGCATCTTTGTTTACGCACGCGTGTCGTTTGTCGGAATTTTTTATGCAGTTTCAATTGAGATTATAAAGACTATAATCTCGAAACAGATGACGCACTAACAATGCAATCCAAAGCCAAAAAAATAATCGAAACATTTTTTTTTATTTTTGTAACAATTTACAACTGCAATTTAGAGATTTTTATGTTGTACGCCAATGTACTATACTATCAATGGTGTAACAGACTGGCTTGTCTTTTTCACAATGAGATATTTCATTTAAAACTCGTGGTATAAATAATTATCTATAAAAATTGCGCGAACTCACTTGTGTTGAAGTAAAAAAAAAATAATAAATTACATTATTTCCATACATACTTACAAAGCTGGTAATTAGGAGGTATTAATAGCAAAGTGTATTTACACACTAAGGAGCATTTCCTTACTATACATCTAGGCAGCAGTAGCAGTTAAAAATTTTGATTTACATGGGAAAAATATTTTTCATAAAACTGATTATTTTGTGTGTCGAATTTGTTGTAAATTAAACTTGGGATGTTTTATAAAATCAATATCAAGGATAAGTGGCGATCGCGTATTTAGGTCACTCAGTTATGAGCGAATATTTTGACGAAAATAACCTGCTCCTAAATCGCTTCTAACTCGACGTCGACAGTAGCAGGGAAACTATCCGAATTATGTGTACCGTAGCATGCAGCTGAGTATGCGGCACAAGGAATGTAATATCAGAATTGCGGCATTTTAAAACGTGGAAATATCTTCATTTTTAGAAGCTTAGTACGCCTTCTCTGAAATAAACTACAATATTCAGTACGTTTCCTCCATAGAAATTATAAAAAATATAGAATTCTTTTATGGAGACTGAAAATGGCCATCCTTGGAGAAAACGTAACTCTAGCAACTTTGGTTTTCTGTATAGGTAGCTCTGGGGTGCGTTTCGAATCGCACATTATGCACATTTTGCTTCCTACGTTCGTTCCAATTCACGCATTTTGCACGTCGTAGCCACAGCCTTCTTTAGTACGTAGCATCCATAGCTCCTCCTACTTTTGGCTTCGTAGCACGCAGGAGCTGCATCATGTACGAGGTGATGCGTTTATGCATTGCGGGAAACTTAACCTCATTTTTTAAACTTTTGGAGGAAAGGCAACTGATTATGTGGTGTGGTGTTGCTAGTTTAAATCAATTCTTTTGCAAGAACAAGAATTCCCGAAATTTTGCTGGTTTCTCTATCACGAATTTAAATAAATTATAAATTGTCCACAAAAATAACTGTCAAAGTGTCAAAAGCCGTTCCGAAATGCATGAGCGCATCACACGCATCTGCTAAACGGAACGCTTTTATGTGTCGCTGCAGCAGATGCGTTTGATGTACGATTTGGAATGCACCCCTTGGTCACACTAGCATCTAGCTTCTCATTAGCCGCCGGGTGGGAAATTCAAAAATTAAGTAATTTTACATGTGACTTAGATTATTTACAAGCACTTGGAATCTTTGTCATAATATTCACCCATTCGCAATTTTTAGCTGGTAACATGGTAAATAAATACTCGGTTACATTACATTATTATTAATAGTAGAATAATCCTTACCAAAATTTTGGACAAATTGAACTCATAAAGCCGAAATTTGCACAAATTACCCAAAGGCCATGGAGGCCATAAAATAAACAAGAAGAAGAACAATTAACAGGCTGACAGCTGACAAACGTCAAAGGTTTCAACTTAACACTTAGGTTGTGTTCCGATATTAAACTTGGTTAACCAAAATCCCGGTTAAGCGTTCCATTAAATAAAAATTCCTGAAAATTGTTTAATTTTGGAACTGTGGTCACCTGAAAAAGGTTAACCAAACGTCAAAATATTGACCGTGCTCTGGGAGCGGTACATTGGTCAACCGAAGAGTTAGCAGGTTAGGTTTTAGCGTTGAGAGAAGAAAAATCAATTCTCTCAACGATTTTAATTATATTTTGTTTATATGGTGAAGGCAGATGGAGTGGTGTTCTTGCGTTAAGAGTTATAATAAATATTTATAAATTCTACTTTTCTGTATTGTATTCTGTAGTCCACTTGACCAAGTCGACTGAAAGCTACACTTATACCTATCTACTTATAAACTACTTATATCTTACTATAATATACCAAATTATCTGCTGTTTCATTTATTTTTTGACTGAAGACTAGAGTAATAGTTAAGCACGGAATATGAAGGTATTTAAGGTTGAATAATGAATCCCAATAAAAACAATTCATCATCCATGTTGATTAACCAGCCAGTTCCTTAATTACACATTTTTCAGGTTTACCAATATTTCGGTTAACCGAAATCCTGGTTGGTCGCGGATAATATCGGAACACAACCTTAATTAGGATTTAGCACTACCCAATACTTACAGGGTTGTATCCCATGGTGTGGTGTAAAAATTCCCCAAAGTTACGTTTTTTCGTGTTCTGCATAGTGGCTATTTTCGGATGTGTCATATAATGGATATTGGCATTCTATATTTTTTGTAATTTTTATGGTTTACTCCAGACCTTGTGTACTCCTACGAATTTAAGATTCTACCTAACTATTATTTTTAGTTCAATTAGTTGTTGTCAATTTAATGCGAATGCAAAGTAACCTGTAAATAAAAATCGTATATCTCAAACTCCTACCCCACTCACAGTTAAATATGTTTAAAGTAGTATTTTTTTAATGATACATTAAGATAATTTTGTGACAATAATAACAATAAAACATCAAACAAAAATCGACTTATAGAACAGGTGCAGCTGTCTCTGTGCAGATGTTACAAGTTTAATCCTTGATCATAGACAAACCTAACGAAAAAAGGCCACATCTGCCACGTCTAAAGTTTGAATTTAGTGGTTTAAGCATTTAAAATATTTTTTAAAACAAAGAACTGTCGCATTAATACGTTCTGAATTTACAAAAATGTTTTATCCAGCTTAAATCTTGCGTATTTTATCGAAAAAGAAAAAATTCGGCCCGGAATTCGTAATATCTACATTTTTGGCAAGATTCCAGAACCAAAATACATATTTAATTGTCTGTTTGAACGAGTAGTATAAAATTGATGATTATGATTATTCTTTCAGCAGTCCTGGTGGTTATCCATTTGATCTTATCAAAATAAATTCGGGTTGTGCAACACGCTTTTTATTTAATAGCTATTTTAAGTTTATTTACACTACGGAAAATTACGATTGAAGGAATATGAAACGAGATAAATACCTCAAAGTTTTCTATATAAAAAGTTGTGCCATAAATCGGAAGTTTGATACAACTTTGGAAAGAAATTGCTTGCTTGGTTCAAGTAGGTCAGAAGGAGCTGTGGCTTGAGGGATAATTTTTGTTTTAAACTTGATTTAAAAATCTCTAATAGTGATTGTAACGAGTAAATAAAGGAAAATGCAAGTAGTTCTCTGGTTTGTACGCACTGTTATTGCCATTATTGAATTAACTAAAGCAAGTACCCATTCAGTCCCAAAGACAATAATCAAACGGACTATAATCCACTAATCTACATGGCTAATATATAGCCAACTCCTCAAGAATACAAGTCAACTAATTTATGATATTATACAGTTTTTGTTACCTAATTCGTTTACTGTTGTAATTGAAGAAAAACTCAGAACTAATGAAAATTTAGTAAAATTATGAATGTGCCTCTTCAGAAATAAAATTAAGTAATATACTATTATTATGTCTCAATCTAAGGCAGTGCAATTCTTAGGTTCAAACAGGGTGTATACAAAATCTAAAAACCCTGGACATACATACAATGGAATTTTATTATTTCGGAAATAACACATACCTTTCTTTATACATATAGGAATTAACCCAAAAAATTATCTAAAAGATAAATTATTAATGAAATTATCAAATATTATGAGGCGCCGTTTAGGACATATGTAAATTTTTAAAATATATTGGTACTCTTCACATATATATTTAATTTTGGACAAATACCTATATATTAATTTTTAAAATAATATATACAAATAAGCAAAAATATATATATATTTACTATTTAAATATATATATTCATTAAAAGTGCACATATAAATATATATTCGATCTTTGGTCGTCGTCCGCTAGATGACGCTACATTACGAATAAAATCTGGCAATAGTCAGGGAGCAATGGTGCAATTTACTGATAACTGATTGAAATTTGGAAAGTTTGCTGTAGTTTAGTTATTAATGTAAATAAAAGATTTACATTTGGCAAGTATACAGTATTGACACAAATGTTTCGTTACTTGAACCGTTACTCCCTCCCCGCGCTCCTCAGGGGTTGACTCGAGGATATATTGGGTGGCTTTCTTTTGGAACACATTTTTAAAGACACCGTCACTTTCTATGTACCTCAACACGTACGGGCGGCTATTTTCATGATTTTTAGATAAAAATAAATTTGTGGTTTTTGTGGACTAGTGGTTTTTATTGAAAACTAACCATCACGGGGCAGTCCTCTGTTAATATCTGTATATCTGTTAACAAGAGAGCAAAAATGATGAAACTCGAGCTGTGTGGTATCCAGCCAGAGTGTTTGTTATGGCCACCACCTCGATTACCGTACCCACCCCTGGGGGTGGCTTGGGAGTGGAAGCGGTGAGTTTCGACGGAAAGCGATTTTTAAGCGATTTTTTGAGAAAAAATAAATTCTGCCCGTTCAAAACTCACCCCTTTCACCCTCGAGCCACTTGCAGGGGGTGGGTAGGGTAATCGCGGTGGTGGTGATAACAAAGACTCCGGCTTTATACCACGTACTTCGAGTTTCATAATTTTTGGGCAATTAATAACGGAGATACGTGGACTGCCCCCTAACGCTTAGTTTTCAAAAAATCGACAAAGTCCGCAAGAGTAAGAATTTATTTTTTCTCAAAAAATCACGAAAACAAGCAGTCCTACGTATTTTGGCATGTAAAAACCGATGGTGATCTTGAAAATCGCTTTCCATTCGAAACTCATTCCTTCCACTCTCGAGCCACCCCCAGGGGGTGGGTAGGGTGGTCGCTGTGGTGGCCATAACAAACACTCCGGCTGTATACCACGTAGCTCAAGTTTCATCATGTTTGCTCTCTTGTTAACAGAAATACGAGGACTGCCTCGTGATGGTTAGTTTTCAATAAAAACGACTAATCCACAAAAACCACAAATTTATTTTTATCTAAAAATCGTGAAAATAGCCGCCCGTACGTGTTGAGGGACATAGAAAGTGACGACATCCTTAAAAATGTGTTCCAAAAGAAAGTCACCCAATACATCCTCGAGTCACCCCCTGAGGGGCGCGGGGAAGGAGTGACGGTTCACGTAACGAAAACATTTGTGGCAATACTGTATACTTGCCAAATGTCAATCTTTTATTTACATTAATAACTAAACTACAGCAAACTTTCCAAATTTCAATCAGTTATCAGTAAATTGCACTATTGCTCCCTGACTATTATCAGATTTTATTCGTAATTGTAGCGCCATCTAGCGGACGACGACCAAAGATCGAATTTATATTTATATGTGTGCACTTTTAATGAATATATATATTTAAATAGTAAATAATATATAATATAATAATAATATCTCTACCCCTCATTCTAATCTCAAGGATTAGCCCGAAAGTCTGAGACTTGTGTGGGAGAGGGGGCGGCATATTATTATTTCGCGGGCCGCATTTGCGCCTCAGGAACGACTTACGTTGGTAGGCCCTAACCACCATTCAGTGCTGGAATGAGGGAAACCTGGAAAACCTCATTAGTTAGGGGGACAAGTCAAACATCAACTGATTTTAATCTCTCACATTAAGACCAAGTTGACATTCTTCCCATCCTAGGCCATCGCCAGGATGGTTGCCAAGCCATCCCTGCGAATAAGCCTTGATCTACGAGTAAACAATTTAATGAAAAATTGTTTGGCGGAGTGGGGATTAGAACCCACGACCTCTGGGTTGAGCGATCGAGACGCTACGCCCTGAGCCACCTGCTCGGTAAAAATATATATATATATTTGCTTATTTGTATATATTATTTTAAAAATTAATATATATTTGTTCAAAATTAAATATATATGTGAAGAGTACCAATATATTTTAAAAATTTACATATGTCCTAAACGGCACCTCATAAAATATTATGGTTCAATAAACTTTTAATTTTCCTGGTTACCTATACCTAGGTATGCAAAGTACTAAAAAAACATAACTAAGTGGTTAGTTTTGTCAGTAAAAAATATTTTTTTCATTAATATTCAATACAAAAGGTATGTAACTAAAAATAATTATTTTTAATGTAATGTAGATGCTTGTTTAATATTTTATTATTTAAGAGATGTATATAACACTATTAAAAAGAAAAATGTATTAAAGGCAATAAGTTGAGGTTATATTAAGATACTCCGTTGTAATTAATGTTGAAGGGTGCATATTGCACGCAAAGTAGTTGTTTTCGACATATCTTAAAAATAATAAGGTTGTTCCTTTGCGTATCTAGGTTATAGGTAATGAGGAAAATTAAAACTTTATTGAACCATAATATTTGATAATTTCTTTAATAATTTATCGATTGGTGAATTTTTTAGCTTAATTCCTATATAAAGGGCATGACTGCAAGTCATTAACACATGACTTTTGTGTTAATAATAGAATGAGCATAATAATTACAAATTTTAATTATATCAGTTACGAATTTCTGGGTATTTTTTGTTTACATCGGTTTATTGTAGTTTTATTATGAATATAAAAGACATCTAGCCCCTATTAAATTTTATAGCAAAAATATGTATTTTTTTTTCGCACAGCTGAAGATTATTATACTTTGAATATAAACTAATAGTAAAGTTGATTATTATACTATAAACTATACATATGCAGATAAAATAACATACTAAGTACATATATGCCAATTTATTTACACAATTTCAGTGTATATCTAAGATCCTTACGGCATTAAAACAACATTTTGTCCAAATTTATGAACTATAATGAAAAGAATATATTGTAAGCATAAGAGTAGGTATGTAAAAGAATATGCAGTTAATATAATCGATGGAATAATACGAAATTAAAATAAAGTTGGTATTGTGAATATTTTTATTATTGATTTTACTTTTTGCAAAATCTGGAATAGAATGGTGAATTGTTAATGTTAATATAACAATATATTATTCATTTCCAAATGACAAAAGCAATTGCAGATATTTTGTTTGGAAAGTGTATATTTTGTCATTTACATTTGTTGTCCACAAAATGGTTGCTAGCAGCACTGGCTAGCATTTCGTGTAATAATTTGAAGTCTGTTCTTATATTTACATTACTATTATTGGAAACTTATGGTTGGAAAATTATGGTTCAAATTCTATGAACTTGTTTCATTCATGTTATAAAAATGTGTGCTATAGTGAATGGAAATGTTTGAAATATTTTTTTTATTCAGTACATAGGTACATTTCGATTACCAAATTTCTATTATATTCTTCAACATTCTTTCTCTATTTTACCCTACAATATTTTTATTTTTGGTAAAATTCGATGTTTATTCCTTTCAATACCTTTATATATTTATTTAGTTATTTATTTGTTTGTTTGTTTGTTTGTTTGTTTGTTTATTTATTTTTTTTATTTTATATGTATATCCTATATATACTATCATACATTTATACCAACGGATTGTTTCAGTAACTCTCCTTTTTTGTTCCAGACCAAGCTGATACTCTACCTGGAGCGCTTCAGCAAAATAGCTGACAACTCGGTGAACTGCGGTCCAGTGCTCAACTGGCTACAGATGGACAACAAGGGCCACAGGCTGCTGGTGCCCAGTGAGGAAAGCCGCTCCATCAACACACCTGCAGTTGCAGCCGCCTACAGTGTGCGGCGATACGTCTCGCAGGTATGTGGCAAGGGTCTCATATGAGAACCTTGGGGAGCACTAAATGTACTCCAGGGATTTAGAGTTAAGCAGGTTGCACCTACAAACTTTAATTGGCTACTGCCGTTTAAAATATCATCTGTACAAATTCGGCCTAGCAGAAGATGTTCAGTGCCGCTTATGCTTAGAAGATGATGACATGGCAGAACACATATTATGCACCTGCCCCGCTGGGGAAAGGATCATGATTTGGCAAAGGACAACTTTTGCCAGAGGATCTGAATAAGTTCTCACCCAATAAGGCGATCAGCTTCATTAAGAAGCTGGACCTGTTGGGTGAAATATAAGTAGGTGTGAGCCACAATAGACCATATGTTCATGGTGGAGGGTCTTGTTTTCGGCCCACTCACTTTTGAACCTAACCTAACTTTGCACACAATGGGATCCGGAATGAACTATAATTTTTTAAAAATTTTCCTTTGCTAAAGTAGGTACCTATTTGTTTTAACATGCGCTAGATTTCAATATGACAAAAAGTAGATGTACATCTTTACCAGATCTCTTTCATTTTCATACAACTTTTTATTAATGATTTTGCTACTATAGTGACGATGGTATGAAGTTGTATTTTATTATATTTATTAAGGATATTAAAATTAACAAATTCGTTAAATTTTGATATGAATAACTGTATCTTGTCATTGTTTTGTGGTAGGCTCGGGATGAATTAAATTTAGAAGTTGGCGATATGATTTCCGTCATTGACATGGCTAGCCCCGGCGAGTCTATGTGGTGGAGAGGAAAGCGTGGATTTCAGGTTGGATTTTTCCCCCAGCACTGTGTCCACATTATTGGCGATAAGGTTCCCAGGAATATGCCATTACCGCCTCCAGTTGTAGGGTGAGTTCTACTGATTTTTATATTTTTGGATTTAAGTAAATGTTTGTTTTATGTTTTACTTTTATCAGTACCTACATTTTTGAGATCTATTTCTATTAAGTAAAAATTGCATAACTTGAATAGTGGAAAAAAGGCTATAAATAAACTCATAGTAGTGTGGAGATTTCAATTTAAAATAGAAGTTATATTCCATAAATGAAATAAGTGTATTTTTGCAAGAGCAGGAGTAGAAGTAGCGTAGAAACAAAAGTAAAAAGAAAATATTTTCTCTAAGGAGCGAAATTATAACAAAAGTACATTGGGAGTTTTTATTAAATTTCAGTTGTTTTACTAGTATTATTACTGACTTGTCACAATATGGTGAGTCTTTGACTTGTACATGTATTTTAATGACGGGTATATTTCACCATAAATAACAGGAATTTTATATCAACTGTTCAACTTTGCCAAATTGAACTAAGCAGCGTCACCAATTTTCCACCAGAGTTTCTCAAACCTGGGATTAAAATTTCAAATGTTTTAAAAATTAATTATTCGCTTAATATTCCAAATTTCAAAAAATGACTTGTACTGTTTTCATTTATTATGCAAAGTATCACTTGTCAAAATATATGTACAAGTCAAAGACTCCCTGTATATTGAGTTCTCTGAAAATAAAAATTTTGGATTTTTGTGGTATTTCTACTCTTAGTCGTGGAACAAATCGAATATATACTACAGGAGGAAAGATTTTTTCCTCTGTGTATTTGGAACCCTCAGGTTTCAAACTATATTTACCTATATTACTTTCAGTATTTCTTCACATATTATCTCCCTTGTTACATGGTGTACCTATAATTTTATACTTGTCAACTTTTAATACTGAATCAAAAATTTGAATTATGATTGTATTTAGGTAAATTCTTTGTTAAAATTAAAAATAATAGTTATACGATTATGTTCACCAAAATAATTCAGTACATAATTTCGAAATTTATATAGGTACTTTAATTTTTTATATGCGAATACTTTTAAATGGAACATAAATTATTCACTCTAAAGATTTGTGTTTAACACAAAAAACACACCACATTTAACCGCCTTTTGCTGCTTTGCATTTTAGCCCATATAGCTTATTCAATAATTGGGAGTCATATCCTGTGATAGCTCTGCCATGATTATTTTACGATTATTTTTTCTAACAGATTAACGCTTACTAATAGCGGAGGGCAATTTATAAAAAGTCTATATTTAAAAGTATATGTTCTAAATGTATTGTTTCGATTTGAAAATAGATAGAGATAGAGAAAATATTAAGGAATACCATAAGTAAACATGCGTTCAGTTCTGCAAAATAGCATTCATGTTTCATTTGGAAGTCGAGTGCTTTTTTTTTTTTTTGTGATGCAATGGAGGTTGTGCTAATTTAACTCTTATTTTGTAATCATTTCTGCTGCTTTTTTTTAATTATTAAAATTGCACTGCATCCGGACATTAACGCTATCTCGTTTGTAGGTCTTTAGCATTAACACCGATAAAGCCCGTGTTGAGGAAGCACGGAAAACTGATCACGTTCTTTAGAAGTTTTATTTTGAACAGGCCATCGCGAAGAAGACTGAAGCAGTCGGGTATTCTGAAGGAGCGGGTCTTTGGCTGCGACCTAGGCGAGCATCTCTTAAATTCGGGTCACGATATACCCATGGTACTGAAGTGCTGTGCGGAATTTATAGAAGCGAATGGGATTGTTGATGGCATATATAGGTTAGTCCTTTCTATTTTACCATTTATAGAGCCTGTACTGAATTTTCGTTTCCTATAGGTTGTCTGGCGTTACATCCAATATTCAAAAACTTAGGAATGCTTTTGACGAGGATCGAATTCCAAATTTGTATACTGAGGATATTTTGCAGGATATCCATTCGGTCGCTTCTCTGTTGAAGATGTACTTTAGGTAATAATTCTGAACGGTCGAGTTTTTCTTGAAAATACAATAGCAGCGTCAAAATATATTAATGAAAAACATTTTAGGGAGTTACCGAATCCATTGTGCACATACCAATTGTATCAGAGTTTTGTAAATGCTGTACAGGGATGCAATATTGCGATAAGAAATTCAGAAACTGATCGTGAGAGACTGCTGAAGATGAGAGAAGCTGTTCAGAAATTGCCACCACCGCATTACAGGTAAAATTCATAAAACTTAATATTTTACAGCATTTACAAGTTTATCTTTGCGATAAAAGTACCTCTTATCTCTTAAAGTCCATCATTTATATTCATTAAAAATAGTGTGAGGTCCATATAGAACCTCGAGGTCCTAAATATTGTAAAAGATAGGTATATGTTAGAGCCAAGCAGTAAAGAATCTGTTTTCTAATACATAATAATATTTAGTAGTAAATTAATGATATACTGATTTATAAAACATCTTACAAAAATTATGGAGATAAGTTAAAAATTAAGTTTTAATGTTAACATGTCAAAATTTTTAAAAATTTTAGGACATTGGAGTATCTTATGCGACACTTAGCGAAAGTAGCTAAACACGGTGCTAGCACTGGTATGACGACGAGAAATGTGGCCATAGTGTGGGCCCCTAACCTTCTTAGATGCGAGGCATTAGAAGTGGGGGGAGTGGCTGCTTTGCAAGGCGTGGGAGTACAGGTAAGATCTTATAAATAATAATAGTTATTAGTTTTTTTAATTCACGTTTAATGGAGATATATATGCTAATACTAATACATTAACAAGTGCCTACTAGGGATTGCAATACCGGTGTACCGATTAACCGGTTTACCGGTGTACCGATTAACCGGTTTACCGGTAAATGAACCAAAAATTCCTTAAAAATGTACCAGTAAATCGGCCAACTTTTACCGGTAGTTTCGATAAAAATATTAAATTACGAAAAGCCGCCTATGACTGATAAAACCGATGTAACCAGTACCCAGCCTATAGAAAGAAGCAAAAAACTTCTAAAGATCTTGCACAGGTTGTAAAAAAAGAAATAAATTATTTTCAGGAAGAGAGAATTCAGGGGAAATATTTGAAAATGGCTTTCGATTCTCATGACAATTCGGTCTACAAGTGTAGAGTCTGAAAGAGCCTTTTCTGCGGCAGGAACAATTTGCACTAAAATTAGGTCACGGTTAAATGATAAAACTATTGATAAGCTGTGTTTTCTACGAGCGTACTTTATCAAACAAAAAGTTTTTTTAAAAATAAAAGAAATATTTTGTTTTAGCGAAGATTGATTTATTATCTATGTTTATGTTTAAATTTTAATAATATCTACGTTTAAGTGTTTCGAAAGTTTATTTTGGTTTTATTATTTTAAATACGAACGAATTTTGTTATTATTTGTTATTTTCATTGTATGTAAAAATCCGGTAATTACCGGAAAACCGGTAATTTCTTAAAATAATTACCGTTTACCGGTAATTACAAAAATCGGTAAATTTGCAATCCCTAGTGCCTACCAATGTATGAAATTTTGTATCTTTTCTTTTAAGGCTGTGGTAACTGAATTTCTGATCTGCTATGCTGATTTAATATTCTGTGATCGTCTACCGAATTTGGACCACCCAACACTAACAGACGAAAATAGTCTTCTAATGAAGAAATGCAGACCCAACAGTCTGGCCATTTCCACACCGACAAAACTAATTACTTTGGAAGAAGCCAGGAGCAAGCATTTGCCTAACAAGACTGAGGACTGTAACTATATTGAGGTTGGAGGAGGACCAAAGAATTTGCCTAAGAAATACCACACAGTCATCGAATTACCATCAGGTAAAAACAGCAGTGTTTAAATTTTTTTTATAGACACACCCATTTTTTCTTAAACTTTGTTTCTTAAACCCTTAACAAACTTTGTTTTTATGTATGATTGAATTAAATTGAATTTATTTCTTGAATAAAAAGAAAAAAAGAAAGCATAAATGGAGAAATAAGGATATTTGTCCACGTATCTGGCTATAAGTCCTCTTTTTTTGTTTTTTTATTGAAGAAATATATTTTTGATTGTTGTAAAATTGTTGCCATCAATGGTAATTTGTAGGTGCAAGAAAAAGAGGACATACAAAACGATCACCCCTGGGATGGCGATTATTTTTTTCAAAATCCAGGAATAATTCACAGAACAACTTGACAAAAAACAGGAAAGCTTCCACGCCCATAACAATAAATGTAAGTTTTGCAAAATTATTTTTTTTATCATAGAATAATGACAAAATAATTCTTTTTTCAGGAAAAATCTGTAACGGAATCGGATCTAACAGACATGAAACGGAAGTTGCGAACCGTAAAATCAGCGGAAAGTTTGACATCTGGCCATTCCGAACCAGCCAGCACGGAAGACGTACTTGGACCATTACGCAGCCTTAACAAGCCGGCCGGCCATAATAGGTATGGAATAGAATAAATAAACCTTTATTTTCATATGCGTAATTATGGTACATAATTACACTGAAGACAAGTCAAATATAAAGTTAGGTATAATAATATAATAGCAATAGGGTAAAATGCAAAAAACAAAAATATGTAAAATACAAACGATATAAAACATTGGAATCATCAGATGAAAAAAAAAAACAATTCTGTTTACATTTATTTATGCAGAAGCAGTATCAATGGTCATTATTTGGCATTTCTCCACAAAAACTCCATAATATAAGGACAGATATCAACTAGATATTAACTATCAGATATCTGTTGAATATTTTATATTTTCTTCAATTTTAAACTTCGATACAAAATATTATCCAAGCTGCAGCAATTAAAATAAGCACTCTTTTGATCCAGTGCATAATACTAACAATCGGGGCACAAAATACACATAATGTATGTGATGTAAAAACAGTTAAATCTATTTTTTAAAAATAGATCTAAATAGTTATATACAAAATATACTACTTCAAAAATATAAACAAAAGTTACTGTTAAAATCTAAAAAAAGGAGAGATACGTATTTCTGCAATTTTAATATTGGGTCCATTTAAGTCCATAAATTATTTTTTTATTGTGCCCGATATCTATGTGACGTCACTAAGCGAAAATTCAAAATTTGCGCCATTTTTTAGTGATTTCTAGGATAGTTTCATTTGTGTGGTTGGTGTCACTGCGTGACACCTTTACTTTTGTTTATGTTTGAATTGTTTGGTTAGGGTAAACATCATGGTAAACATGAGACATTGTTTTTAGTTTATATTTTTACCTGTGAATTGTTGTCTCTGCCTGTGACTGATTGCAAGTGTATTTATTAGTAATAGAAAAACATCGTAATTTGTAAAGGTAATTTTTAAATATATTTAATTGACGTTGCATTAATACTGTTAAGTTAAATACTAACCTTATATTTTTCATCCCTTTTATTTCTGAAAGGATCTATAGGATCTTTATCATAAAAGGATCTATAACCGGAAAATTGTCGGATTTAGCCTCGACAAAACCTGGCTCCATGTTTAATAAAAGTTTATTTCACAAGAAAACAACAATACAACACGTCAGGTTGTCAAGCCAAACACAAACAGGAAATTTCAAATGTCAATTATCGAAATGTCGACTGTCGTTTGTCGTCATTACAAACTAAAACTAGCCACATATTATCAGTGTGGCCTCTTTATAGATACATATTCCCTAGTTTTCACTTAGTGACGTCACAAATATATAGAATAAAACTTCAAAATTGAATTAAAAATTTTCTACCGATTCAATCTTAATAATTTTTATCAACAGTAAAACCACAAGAGCTTTTTTTTTATCGGATAAATTTCTCTTTGTAACGAAATAATTTTGCCAATCAGTTATTTTATGAGAAAAAGTGACATGAAAAAATCGCGAGACCGGAGGTCGAGCGATTTTGTCAAATGTCAGTTTTTCGAGCAAAATTACTGAATGGAAAAATTTTGAGTTAAAAAGAAATTTATCCATAAAAATAAAGCTCGAGTGTTTTTTGGCAAGATAAATTAACGATAAATTAACGACAGGACAGATTTTAAAGTGACGTGCGACTACTAGATGTACTCTGCTTTTGAGGAACAGGCATTTTTATCGGTGATAAAAAACGATGCACCTTTTTTATCGCTGTCAAAGTGACAAAAATGTCACTGCCAAATAGACTATTTTATATAGGAGTTAATTTATCCTAATAAATATTAAAAAAAATATATTTTATAAAAATACAGGTTTCCACTTTCATTTTGATTGAAGGAAAATACCCCATTGAAATATGCACTCTTGATCCAGTGCATAATAATAACAATCGGGACCCAAAATACACTTATTGCGTGTGATGTAGAAACGGTTAAGTTTATTTTTGAGAATAGATCTAAATCGGAACTACTTCGAAAATATAAACAAAAGTTACTGTTAAGATCTAAAATTGTTAAAAGCCTCTCTGCACGAGTGTATTTAAAGATTTGCCAGAATACGAACTACATATTTCTGAATTGTAAATATTCTGTTGATATCTTTACATAATTCTCAGCCGATGGGAATAAAAACTACCATACTACAGCAACAGGGTCGGTATTCGCTACATATTTTAAGAAAAACTACATATTTTTGCTTTATTGCCTATTCATTTCATAATTTCGTCATAGTTTTCATAAATAAATAAATAAATACACATTTATTGCAAGAAATTACAACTGAAATTGCAAATTATAATAAAATTACATATTTTTATCTGCAGCACGTAATGTACGTTCGAACTGTTGTTCAATTCCCATTTTATGCCAATCGATCGATTAGCGATTCTCTTCTGTGTCGGTAATCAGCCAGTCGATTATCTACTCCAAGGATGTGGACCGGCGACAGATGATTCGTCGGAGACACCCGATTGAACGTCGTCTAATGTCCATAAATCATGCTTGTCTTTATGAGTGTTCAGTGTTCTATTCTATTATACTATGTTGCTTGTTGTGCAAATGCAAACGTTTTATGATTTTGTCCATGAAATTGTTCAGATCATTTACATTAATCATCTACTTTGCTTTGAAGTAATATATCTTATGTTTGTTATTTACCTTAAAATTTTACAAGTGTTAAGTGTTTTCCGAGAATAATTTACAACCTCAGGAATTTGATGAACTTTTTTTATGTCTTTTTCTTGCTCTTATTGTGTTTTTTTCATATTTGTTACTCATATTTTTATTAGGAGTTTTATATTTACTATATATTTTAAAAACTATATTACATATTTACATAAAATTTTTAACTTTTGTGGCTTCGGACCCTACAGTGATAACAGGACGACACATCGATTACATTGTTGAGAGAGTGATTTGAGACCGTAACAGGAGGCAGTCAACGTTTGATATAAACAATCAGCATGTACATATTAAGGACCCAATTAAGCCTATCGTCAATGTTTAGTCTATGGAGCTTTATTTTCTGGGAGAATTGTAGAAAATTCTTTGAAATAGTTATTCCCTTGTCTAACAATAAATTGGAAAACATTGACCCAAAAAGAATAATAATGGTCTTATCTCTATTTATAATAAATTTATCTATATATCGTAAATATCAGACGATCATGAATTCTATTGTTTCTTAGATCTGAGGTTTTTTTGTTTGTTAGTTACTTTTTGCTGTATTGGCACTGTTTATAATAATGGCAAATTTTAGAGTTTGCCCTCTCGAAAATAAATTTGAGTTGCCTTCACTCTGATGCCTATAAGGCGTTGGTGAAATCTAATAGATTGTAGCAGCTATATGTTGCTTGGTGTTAGGAATAAATGATCCACATGTGGTGATATCTGGTGATGGTGACTTCTGTCTATATTTGTCGAATATGTTGTATGTAAGGGATGCCATCTGGAGCTTATTTGTGTCACTTTTTATTTACCCATTTACAGGTCCGTCTCGCATGATTCCTATTTCGACACCCTTCAAAATTCGCAAAACAATTCCGAAGGATCGCTATTGGACTTGAGCGAAATCCAATTGAATTTTGAACTGGAGGAGTCTGAAATGAGGATTTTCTCGGAAGATGAAAGTTTGGTTAGCTCACCAAGAATCCACAAAGAGGTAAGCGCGTTAACAGATTTAGTTGTTATTCGTCATAATTGTAGGATTCTCAGATACAATAAATGACTTTTTTATGGTTTTTTATAGATTCTTTAATATTTTGTTTGTCTCTTACAGAAAAAGCATACTTCATACTAAAAATAAAAATTTCAAAATTGACGCCTATATATAGAATCTGACTCTAAACCTTGAAGTGATACTCAAAGTAAAAATAAAAATGTATTGTTGACTTGCTAGAAAGATAAGAGAACCACATTACACTTAAAAAGAAAACAGATCGGTGGAATTAGAATCTAATTGGAACACACACATTACTCTTAATTTTGTTTTTTTATAGACACCATCTAGGATATCTATACCATAGAAAATGAAGGTTGTTCTATATGATTTATTACTCTTTTTGGGTTATGTTATTTCTGTAACTAAGATAAGTTTATTATTTCAAAAATCGTAGTTTTTCAAGAGTGTACTTTTAATTTCTTATCTAGAAAATAACATAGGAAACCAAATTCATATTGGCGAATCTCTATATTGGTTATCCCTGTATAGCTCGGTCTTTCTAGTAAGTTGTTGGCCATTTGTACAAGCATAATTCTTGGAACAAGAGAATCTGATCTGTCGCGCTATCGAACACAATCTCTATAGCAATGAACACAAATCTCTTGGAGATTGGTCATATCGAATATTTAGCAACATTATCCAGATATAGGGATACTCAAAATCAAATTGATATATTTTGTTTTACGTTACTGAATTGCTCCGAAGATATTACATTGTAGCCGTTGTTTCTAGACTCAGCGGAGAGTCCTTACACGTGCACGACCCGAGGAATTCAACAGTGCTGCGAATTCCGTGAACCCATCTCCAAAAAAACAACCCCGCGTAGTCTTGTCACCGGAATCCTTATCACGTAAAAGGACGCGTCTCGAGGATCAACTCTCTGATATTCAATACATAGACTGCAGCACCCCTGACAACATCGTATCAACCACCGCGGTTATACACACTCTTCCAGAAAGCCCAGTCGTACAAGAAAAACATCTATTCAGTGAGTCCTATCAGCCTAAGAACAAGTCTCCTCGTAACTCCGATATGTTAGACAAGAGACAATCATTGAATTTGGAAACAACGAGCAAAACGATCATACCTAAGTCATTTACAGAGCTAGACATCAACCGGAAGTATTTAGGGCCCAATAGTATTCTAACAACGCCCACGCCTGGATCCCCAGGTTACAAACAGCTAGGAGAAAGTAGTGCCAACACAACGCCTGGGATTTCCCCCACTTATGACAGTTCGCCCACAGAAAGTACTTTCCAGCCTAGTGCAAAGAACGATTTCAATTCACCTTTTAAGATCATCAAATCATCTACTCCAAATTATGAAAACGTCTTAACAACAATCAGCATAACCTACAAATCACCTCCTAGGAGCACAGCTACATCACCCGTCAAAAGCCCCGTTACGAATATGAATTCAGTGTACAAGAGCGTAATACTGAATCCAGAAAAAGCTGTTATACCCACTTCAACCGCATCACTACCCGTGCAAGAAGCTAGTCAGCCGTCGCTATCAGATAACGGCGAGTTTTTATCAACACACAGCGATGAGAGACCCAAAAGTCTGAGCGCCATAGAAGGACTGAATTCCAGCAAAGAATCTACCATTAAACCCAATCTGAGTTCCAGTGCAATTTGCAATACTAGTGAGCAGTTGTCCCTGAACAGTTTCAACGATCAGAAAACGTTGAGTTCTAACCAATCTTCAGGCTCTAATATACAATATACGGCAAGTTTGAGTTCCGCTCCTTATCACTACATCGAAAATTCGGAGCATTTAAGCCCCACTGATCTAAGCCTGAGCGAAGTGGTAGAAAGTTCCACTGAAAACTTAAGTACTAGTCACACATCACTTAGTTTTCCCATAAGCCCCTCTAAGAATAGTTTGAGTCCTAACGTAAGCCCAACTGCAGTGTATGATTGCTCGACTCAAGATCTACTAACCCCAGTTAGTCCTTCAGATAACAGGAATACTAGTGAAGGTTTGTCTACTGAAAATTTAGATAACTTGCCCATCGAATTGGGCACTTGGCCTAGAGATGGGCCATCTAGCATTAATCTTATAGATTTTAGCCCGGAAGCGGAAAGCAATATTCATGCAAGTCCTATTAAGACACCTGAGAGTCCTATTCGGGCTAATTCTATCAACGAGAAGAGAAAGTCCGATGAGACTGAATCCTTAGACGACAACGCTATTTACCAACAAGTCAAATATTTCAGGAGATCCATACATGAAGTGAATGCTCTTTTAGACCTGGAAAATGGCTTACCCGCATCACAGATAGACAGCGAGTGTAGTGAGAATGTTTATGAGGATGTTGCGACTAAAAGTGAGAATTTAGATTCGAAAGATCAGTGCACAGAAAATGTAGATGTAAATAGTGACAGTGATCAAGTATGTAAGGGAAATGTTGAAGCTGAAAATGATTTGGGTGAAAATTATGACTCTCTTGAAACCGAAAATACTCATGTCTATGAGAATATTGAGGGTGAAAGTTTGTGCGATGAAAATGTGTATGAGAATATAGAAGTTAACAATGAAAAGACTGAAACACTAGCAGAGGAAATCAAAAAATTGCAACCTTCCGATCAAAATGTACATGTGCACGATTTGGTAGGTGTATTTGAAGAAAAAGAATCATCAGCAGTAAAAACTCCCAATACTAACAAAAAAATTACCGTGCCTAGTGTGAATACAGTATTAGAATTAGATGTAGAAAAAGTAAACTCAAATTTAACTGAAGAAAGTACAAACACGAGTAATAATTGTAGACTTAGGAAGTTTTATGAAAAAGATAGCCTCCCACCTTGCTTGAGGGCGAGGAATTTGAAGTACCAATTGAAAACGCGTTCCCTTGATGAAGATGAGTTCGATAAGGAATTCGATATGAATTTGAGCGAACGCAGAAAAAGTTTGGATGAAAGTGTGGGTTATAAGACCAATTCGTTGCCAAAAACACTGAATCAGCCAAAAAGTCTACCCCTGAATGATAGCAAGGTTGATTCTATTCATTTGGCTCATAGCTCAGAAAATGTGGGCGGGTCCACAAAAGAGGAGGAAGAGCAGAAGAAGAGGGAGAGGATTGAACGGTACAAGGAGGAGAGAAGGAGAATTCTGCAAGATAAGTACAGGTGAGAATAATAAATATACCTTTTATTACGGATCATGTACAACAATCTAGCAATATTTTATCAATATTATACAGTTCTAAATAATTCATTATTAAAAATAGTGAATTTCAATCTTCTGGTTCTAGTCTAGCATCAGTCAGTTAGTCGGACAGTTTTTAGTTTATGTGAATTACAGATCATCAAAACTTTGATAATTTTTCGATTTTATTGAAATTAGTTTTGGTCAAAAAGATTGAATTTAAATATTTCGGATATCATTTGGCCAAATTTTCAATTTTGATGATTAGTCCTATTCACAGGATCTATTTCCCATTTTGTAAGGTAGGTAATACAAATTATGTGCCAAAATCAAATCAATTGGCAATTGACACAGTACACAACACTTGATCATATATATTTAAACTTACCCGACAAAACAGCACCCCTTTCTCCATGAATTTTGTAAATAACTAACTTTATAAATAAAAATGATTAAAAATATATAAAACAAAAACTAGTGAAAGAGTGATGAAACACTAAGTTTGTAAAGAAATTTTGCATGCCAGTAGTAGTGTAGTGTAGTTAAAAATATTTAATTTCAATCAAACATTTGTTTGCAATCGGAAGTGTTTTCTTTATTTCTTTGTGAAGACACCACAAATAAACAATTTCAGACACGTTTTTTAGAATCTAAGAACCATTAAAAAATCATTTTTTAGATCTGAATCTTTTAAAGAGGACAAAGAAGTGCTACTAACTCGACTAAGAATTTACAAACATAAAGATGACAATATCGATCAGCCAAAGCCAATAACTGAATTAGATAAACCACCACGCAGCCGTAGGAGAAGCACCCACAGCAACGAAGATAGCGCAGAAATGGCGGCCGATAGTCTGGAAGAGGACTCTTTTAACTCCAAAGAGATAAAAAGCGCTGTGGAAACGAAAGAAAACCAGAACCACGTGGAAAATTTTAGAAAAGAAGCGAAGCCCATGAAGGAGAGCTTAAAGTCGCGTGCTGCCATTTTCGAAAAGAACAACCAAAGAATCTCTGCCCCCGCTGATCTCAAATTGAGCAAAAACCGATGTTCGTTTAAAGAACAAACCAAACAGACTGATACGAATTATGCCAAAAATTTACAAGCATCACGTGAGAAATCGTACGGACGCATGGATAAGGAGGTCCTTGGCGACTTGAAGGACCTGGATTTTATAAGGCATAAGAGGAGGGACGAGGATTTTCTGAAAGAGGAGAGGAGAAGGCATACTTTTGATAGTAGAGAAAGGGAAACCGAATCGGAAAGGTTGAGGAGAATAAGTTTGGAGAATCGCAGCCCCAAGTAAGTGTAATATTTTATATTGTCTTCAAATGTTCGGCAATAAGTTCTACTTCATAACGTGAACCGTTATACACTATGTAATATTTCAAGAAAAAAATATTTTTTAATAGCTCGAGCTTGGATAGGGGCACTCGTGATTTAAACAAACATGGAGAAAGAGTGGTAACTTTTTGAAATTACGCTTTGTGAAAATAATAATAAAGTACTATTTTCAGTTAATAAGTAGTATTAACAAGAAGAAATTATAAATTTTTTAATGTATCTAGTTTATGGTGTGTTCACTATTTATTTAATTATTTTGTAATTTAATGTATACAATTTTAGATTAATATGAATTACAATTTCTCTTGTTAAATTAGGAATGGTTTGTTAAAATGTTTTGGTCTTACAAGCATATTATTAAAATTTCTTTTATCAACATCTTTTTTTACATTTAATGCAGTTATTATTTTCATGTATCAGAATATTTTTTTTTATTATTACCTACTCTTGAGTGGCAGCTATAATAGTTATAAACACAGCAGTGTGTATTGTGAATGCGTTTGGATGTTTTAAATTTGTAACTATGTAGTTATATATTTGCACTTTGCAGTATGGGTAGGTGTTTGTATACAGCCTTCACGAACTATAGAATTTTACAAAATATTGCAGAAAGTTGATAACAACGGAAATGATATTAATCGTAAATATAAAATGGTACTATTTAGGAAATATCTTTTGAACTAATTGAGAAATCATGAAATAAGAACAATAAAGAATAAGTAAAATGGTTTAGCTTTACTATAAATATACAGGGTGATTCAGGTTTGATCTTGATAACTTCGGGAATCGATAGAACAGGTTAAAATAATGTTCATCCATGATATAATCTATTTCCTAAACCGCATTGTTTCGAAGATGGGAGGGGCTTAAAGTAGGAATTTTTTCCCGCTTTTCTCTCATCCACTAATCCGATTGAAGTGAACGTTGATTGATTGAAGTTGATTTGTGTAAACATCAGTTAGTTCACACTGAGTTTTGTTTTTATGGCTTGCTATAACGTTAAATGTAAGGTCACGAATTTCATTGAATATCTCATGAACAAGGCCAAATATCAAAAAAGCAAGAGAGAAAGAAGTTTCTAAATTAATCTGTCTTATTGAAATTAATTTTATTTTTTTTTTTGTTTTGGATAAGCATACAAAATACACTTCTAAGAGAGGTGGGTGGTTTAAACTTAAGTAGCTTATGTAATATCATGAGAAGTGTTTGTGTTCCTAATTTCACTTAAATCGGATGAGTGGTTCAGAAGTTACGAGGGAAAAGCGGGAAAAGAATTCCTACTTCAACACCCTCTACCTCCGAAACGATGTGATTTAGGAAATAAGTTTATATCATGAATGGACATTATTTTAACCTGTTCTATTGATTCCAGAAGTTATCAATATTAAATCTGAATCGCCATGTATAGTTAACAAATAAAAAAAATAATCATTAATCAAAATTTTTTCTGTGTGAGTGGGCATACATTTTTAGAATTGCCAGTACCTACTCTAAAAAGAAACAAGTTCTGTTAAATTATTTGTTTAACAGATTATTATAGATTAAAATTAAATTCTTTGTTTTATCATTCGTAGAAACTGGTCAATTTCAATTAAAAAAAAAAAACAGCTAGGTAGACAATTAAAAACTTATTTTGTTCAATAGTATTGACTAAGTCTTGTTTTTATTATGATTAATTTTAGTTAGGTACTACTCGTATTTTATATTAAAATATGAAAATACAGATTTTGATTTTACTTCATATGTACCAAAGGAATGAAATATTTGCTCGAAAACCAAAAACTAATTTACCATAATCTATTCTATTTGGAGTTTTATTTTCAGGAAAGAGAAAACATCACCCACTTATTGCATAAAGGACATGAAAGCTCTATTTGAATCAAAGTCAAAACAATAGCTTACAAGAATTATTAATGAAATAAAAATTTTAAAAACTAAAAGTTTTAGCCTGTTATTCTAGACAAAAATTGACCAAATTGAATTCACTTTTTCAAATCATTTTGCAAATGTACGAAAAATTGATATTTGATTTAAAAAAGTGAATTTATTGTACATATTATGTTTAAGTAAGATTATAACTTGTTTGCATTTTGTTACATTTACCCAAAATTTATTGTTTGATAAATTATATTTAATCAAACATACAAATTAAGGGTACCTTTAATTATTCTGTTATATTTATTTTTGTATTATTTTTGTTACATACATAAGGTATTTATAAGGAATCCCAGATATTTTAAATCACTAAGAGAATGTGATAAATATTTCTGATTATCGCATTAAAAACATGTTTGCTTTCTGCTAAAATTTATTTAAGCAATAAACCGATATTAATATATATTTTGTTTAAATAAAAATATATTTAGAACTGAAAAGTTTTCGAGCTCGTGTTTGATTTATTGTCATTCTAATTAACGAGATGTAATAGATATTATAAATTTTAACAATCTTTGATTTATGGTTTATTTCCAAATGTTAGATTTTTCTACTAAAGCCTTTTACATGTTCTCTCTATTTATTTTTAAAAAATAAGACAGTCTGCAGAGATTGAACTGTGAATGTGTAGCTTTATGAGAATTATACTGAATTTAATACACTAATATATTTCTAGACAATAATGTAAACTTTCATTGCATTATGCATTTTATATTTTTCATTTCTTTCATTATTTATTTATTATTTGAACAGTTATTGTAAATAGATGTAAAAGTATTCTTTAAATTTGCAGAAAATATGGTTACGTTAAATAAATTATATAATATTACGCCTTCCATTGATTTACCCTGCTCTTATATAATGTTATCTTCATTTGCAGTTTGGTGGAAACAAATTATGACAAGGTAAGATTCATATTTGTGTAACTGGAAGTTAAAATACTTGTTTATTGTAGGTTTAATTAGAATGTTGGGTATACCTTCAAAAAGACTGAATAAATTAGAGGAAGGGTCAACTTACAGCATAAATGCAATGTTTTCTGCCTGTTCTATCCTACTGTGTCCTGTCCTGTCAAGCCTTTCCTGTTGTGAGTGAGTACCTTCATAGATAACTAAATAAGTAGCCTCAAAAAATTACAAAATATTAAAAAACAAGAGGTCTTCACAACTTACAACAAAACAAACTTCGGCACCCCGGCAACCATTCAGCTGTAGATCGTGGATATAAGAAGCACTGAAGATGCCATCTGTTATGGATGGCGAAATGTCTGCAATTAAGCATAGACCACAGCAAAAAAGCCTAGAAAATCTACTTAAAGTCGCCGAGTTTACGAACTATACGCGATTCATTTAAAGATCGTAGCGCCAAAATGGCAGTAACCTATACTAACCTACGTTCACTGACACTGACGTTTGAAATTTTAGTCATCAAAGATTTGTTGTTGAGAACTTTAAACCAGGTAAGAAGCTGGTAAAACTATTTTGAAAGGGGTAAGTAGTGATATAAAATGAAAATAGATTTCAATATTTTTCGAACGTTCAATCTGAAAATTAAACTTAACCTCAAAATATGTCAAATTCTTTATTGGGCATACGGCATACATACCTTTATGGAAATAGTTATCCTTAGAGAAAGGTAAAGAGCACATTCTCTACTCTGCGTTCTTTAGGTTCTTTATTCATACTTGTTTCCTGCAACTCTGTAATGTCCAACTTATAGTTTCCGCGATAGCTCCAGATTTTCCCGCTTTTGGAAAAGTATGAAACTGATCTCGGGGTTTTTCTTTGTCCAAGAGGGATAATGATCCTCACAACAATAATGATTCATATCTAATCAAGGCAATTAACTAATATAACAACAAATTTCAAAATTCACAATAGAAATACATACGCAAAACGGAACCAAATGAACATGCGTTAGTTGTGCGTGCCGCCGGTAGGTAGCGTATTCCTTAGCAAGAATAGCGTATTGTAAAAATATAACTTTATTATTTTCATTTGCATTGTTACGAGAAATACTGGTCTAAGAAAAATAATTGAGCTAACCTACCTACGTACTTTTCCATATATCAATTGCGGCCCTTCCCGGTGGGTCATCCTATATAGAAAGCTGAAACGTCAAATTATAATTTTTATTTGGAAATTACCTATTTATTTTTTTTATATCATTCTTTGGGAAGGAAAAACAACCATATATAAATGTATGAGTCTGAGAGGAAAAAAGTATTATAAAGATTTCTACTGACTTGAGTGAGTATGACTAAATAAGGCAAGCCGAGGTAGTATGAGGTAAAAAGTGTGCACATTGGACCGAAGCGTGGAAAATAATCGGATAATCAGAATCAAATAATTTGCTGCATAGCTTTTGAGCGATCCATCTGCTGTCTGTTTAACAGTCATCGAAAAGACTTATTTCAAGGAGCACTGGAGCCGGAGCCATTATTGATTGCCCAGGCCCAGACGATTTAACAGACTAATTTGATTTACTAGATTTTAGAAATTAGTAAAACGTTTAACCATAAGTTCTACTGGTCTTTTCAATATTCTAAATTTTTACTGTTATGAAAACATCGCATATGTTAAGGCATGTAATTGACACATTTTGAATTAAACTTTTTAATAATATTTATTGGTTCTAATGTTCTAATTAATATAAAAAAATATTTCCAAGAGCATATAAAGTAGGTAATTAACTTTATTGAAAACCATGTTTGTTATAAAACCAACATCAGAAACGCATATTTGATTATTATATTAAATTATAAACACAACTATATCAGTTACTAATCAGCAGAATTTGAATATTACTTTTTCCAGTCATCTTTATCATAATCCCACTTAGAGCCAATACCAGTTATAGGATTTATCTGCAAATCAATAATGCGTCTCAGCTGAGCTTCCCTATTTTCTGAAGAAAATGATTCTGGTAATGTCATTTTACTGTAAACGAATGTCCTTAAACCGTAGAACATCCATAGAGTTCCAGTAATAAGCATTAGTCCTATACCAACTATAGATTTCCATTCCCCAGTAGGTGCAGAAAATTCTGCAAAAGTTTGACAAAATGAGGCTCTATACAAAGCTTTTTTCTCTGTAATGGTCAATAGCTTCCAGTCGCCTTTTTCCTTCTCCCGTAGAGCCAAAATTGCTGGGGTTGTCTCCTTCCATCTTATTGCAGGCATTGGAAAATCAGATCTGTCTATATATACAGGTTCTCCGTTAAAACCATACCCCACAATTTCGCGATTGCCAATTAATTTGCGACTGTAACTGCTCATAGCAACTCTTTGGAGGTAAGTATTTGAAAATGATAGTATCTGTCGTCCGAGGTATATACTTTTTCCAGCCATAGATAATTTGAAATGCTCAATTATTCACGTCAATAATAGAAAAATGGCAAGTAAGCTAACCGTTCAATTATCACAATTTTATAACAGAAATTGAAATTCTTTTTACATAAATGTAAATTTGAATTTCAAGAATATAGTCATGACAACGTTCCTTTATCCCTATCCCTGTTTATATCTTTCTCATAGAAAATATATTATCAACAATTCTTTATATTGGAATTAAGCCAAAATGTAACGAGATAAATTATTATTAATGAATTATCAAATCAGAGAAATATAAATTTGTTTTTATACCAAAGAGAATAAATTAGTTAATTATCTTTGCTAGTACGGCGAGTACAAGTACAAGTATCTTTGCGCAATCTCTCTTGCTTTCAGTCAAATTCAGTCGCTGCTACAGGCCATAGACTTACGTTCGCCCAGTTAGTAGCACACGTAGCACAGACTAATAATTGAAACTGATCTAGAAACAACAATTTTGGACTAGGTTCTTGTCTGGACTGGATTAGGTCAAAAAACTATCCCTAGAGAAAAGTAGCATTTAAAGTACTGCCACTACAGCTATCAATTAAAAAATAATTAATAATTCACAATAACCAGATATATATTTTGTGATAACCAATAGAGAATTCTTTTATTTTATGGCAGTACTGTTACAGAACCGTTCTGTGACAATTTACCCGGTACATCTTACACTTAAAAGGAAAACGACTATTATAAAAACCTCTGTCCTGTCAGTCGTCATTGGGCTGTCAATGATGTTGACTGTTGATGTTGAGCTGGTTGAGCTTATTATTGTTTGTCTTTTACTGTTATTTTGAGTCGCAAACGTTATAATAAAGATTATACAGATAGCATGTCTAAAATATGTAGAACGTGCTTGCAGAAGACAAATGAAACATTCAAACTTTCCGAGACACTTGGTGATTTTGGTGACGGTTCCGTAAGAATTTCAGTGGTTTTAAGATTTTGCATCCGTGAATTGGTAAATTTGTTTACTACTTCACCCATTATTTATATATACTTACTTTTTGTCAAACAATATTGTATAATAATAATAATATATATTTAATATGATTTCTAGGAAATAGGAATTATTTGTGTTGTTAGTACACAAACTGTAGGCTGTGGTACTATCATTGTGAACAATTTTTGCTAAAACAAAATATTTTTTTTTAGTATTTGGGGGTATCTACTAACCCAGAAATATGCTTTTCGTGCAAGGAGAGTTTGAAAGTGTCTTATTTATTCAAAAAGAAATGTTTAAATACGGAGAACATAATTGGAACTTTTTTAAAGAGTTCCCGAAGCACAGGAAAAAGTGTCGAGCTACATGATGTATTAGCATATAAAAATGATAGAGTGAAAATGGATACACAGGTAGTATATCAACAGGTAAACCCAGCCATCACTGTTCAAACACATAATGTAGTTGTGAACTGGGACAACCAGAACCTATCTGATAATGAAGCTGTTAACAAAGAAAATCCACAGGTTTTGGAAGTGGTAAGTTACTTATTAACATTTTCATTGAAGGGCCTTCATGGTTACCAATATGTTTTTGCTATATACAGGGTGGGCCATTAGTGCGTATGCGGACCATACCACCTATACCGTTAAAGTTATAATAATAATTTTTTGTACGAAGTTAGATGCCAGTGGCGTGCATATTTTAAAACTATTTTGGCACATACAAGGTGTTTAATATTAAAATGCCAAACCCAACATAATTTTTTTTAAATGCTCGGTATTGTACCTATTGTACCTAATATATTTTGTGTTAATTATTATATATGTTTTTACTCTATGATGTTGTTTTATAACGATAACATGATGTATGTTTTACTCTATGTTAGTTTGCTTTTACTATTACGATTTTTTTTTGTAATTTGTTGTTTGAATGTCTACCAATTCCACTGTTTGGACAAATGACCTGTCTCATGTCATGTATTTGATACAAAGAGATCAATAAATCTATCTATTTATCTATCTATCTATCTATGACATGGTTTCATAACATATCGATTTACTCCGTAACGTGTGTTTTGTGAAAAAAATGTAAGTATGCCTTTTTGTAGAGAAATGGGCGGGACATGTAAATATCGTATTGTTATAATGTTAGCCAGTGGCGTAACATATTTTTTTTAGAAAAGAGGTACCAAGAGTGCAGGTTGCACGTCACTGGCTATTCTCATAGGGCTGAAATTTTTTGTGGAAGTAAAGATTCACAGTAGCATCTACCAAATAAAATTTGAAAACTACTCTAAGATATATAAATAAAAAAATATATTTTTTTTTCAACTTCAACACCCTGTAGGTATCTCAGAAACGGTACATATTTGGAAATAAGTTTATGTAGCAAAGTCTCAATATTTTTACTGGTCCTACATGGTCCAGAATTTTTTCAGCATAAAACTGGTACACTCTGTATAGATCAATTCGATTGGATTGCCTTGACATAGTATCTCAATACAGCCAAGAGAATAGTTTTATATAAGCTGTATGCTACATTTATTTATTTATTTTTGTGGTTGTTAAAATGAATAACATATTTATTATTAAATATAAATACAAGTTTTTAAATTTTTATACAATTTCAGCGCCAGTCGGCTCCAAATCCTACAAATCAAGGGGGTTTCATAAATCTTTCCAGTCATCCCCATTTACTGATTAAGCAGTGTAAATTGGTGACTCCTGAGTCTATAAATCAAGGTCAGGATTCTCCCCAATCCATTGAACCACCAAAAGCCACAATAAGTGTAATGGATGAAGAGACAAAATTCACAAAAGATATCCTCAAAAATACAGATGGTTCAAATGATTTCTGTAAAATATCAAGTGTTTTTTCTCTAAACAATGATGCACAAGATGTCAGTAAAAATAATGTTGATAATGCGAGTTCTGCGACTGTTAATAATGTGCAAAACACGCCAGAAGACATAGTGGATATAAAAGATGAACCACTAGATATTGAAATGAAGGATGAACAAAGCAATTTTCATTGCGTTGCAACGGATGAAGAAACGCTAGATGCGTCCGAAACGGCATCTTATGAAAATCGTTGTAATTCGAGTTTACAGGGCTTTATAGATAATATTCCTGAAATAAACCATCCCGATCAGTATGTAGATATCCCCGACTTTGTAACCATTAACAATTTTGGTTTTAAAGAGCTTGAGGAGTTCAGATTGCAACAGCAAGTAGAACAGACCAATTCCAAAGATGAAAACGAAATCTCTTCAGTACTCTCAAATTCAAGTGACTTGAATAAAACTGAGACAGTTTTAGACGGAACAAAGCTCCTGAAAGTGTTTTCCAGCATACCAAATGTTCTCTTTGTAAATGGCAAACGAATGGTAAAATGTGGCAATGGGTATAAGGTAGAACCAGAACCTTCGGCACTGATAACAGATGAAAAGCCAGTCATTATGCCGAAGATGGAAACAGGTAAGATAATTTATTTTTCACTCCTATTAAGTAGTATTTAATGTATACATGGTAATGTGATTCATTACTCATGGGCACCGGTAATAATCCATTACTCATGAGTTGCGGCCAATCGCGGAATTGCAGTTGGAACATTATCGAGGATGCTGTGACTCGGCGCAATATATAAATGTATATTTTGTGATCACCAGCAGTTGTAATAATTTCGAGAGACATTTCCACACGTTTACTAATTCAAAAAAATATAAAAAATGAATTAGTGATAGTGAAATCGAGGAAATATGTCAGTGGCATGACTAGAATTTTTGGGCCCTTGTGCGCAAATCTTCTCGGGCTCCCTTGCCAACACCCGACCGAGTTGCAATAGTTAACTTCTTTATTTCCCACTCAGACTGGGTCCCTCTGGGGCCCCTCAAGCTCTTTGGCCCTTGTGCGTCGCACACTGTCGCCCCAGCGTAGTTACGCCACTGAAATGTGTACATCATCGGATGTTTTTAGAAGTGTCCAAAATAAACATCATGACATTATTACATGACAAATCAAGGAAGAAGTATAAGGCCCTATATAAATCATTTATGGTTTGGCGAAGCACCAAGAATGTCGATTCATCTTCTGAAAATATTTTTCTGGAATATTTCAGTGAATTAACAGAAAAATATAAATCGTCGTCTTTATGGTCACAATACTCAATGTTGAGAATGACATTCGTCACAAATGACCACGTCAACATAGAAAAATACTTAAAACTATGAGTATATTTGAAATGAAAAATTTACGGTGATTTGAATAATAGTGATTGACAACTTTGAAGTATATATTTCGATACATGATACATGATCAAATTTATTGGATGATGTTTGATATCGTTCAGGCTAATTTCAAATGAATATTATTACTTGGTAATACTCGTTCCACCGATACTTCATTATTTCGCCGGTATCTGAATATTTTTCACTTTGATACATCTATTTTATTCAATATTAATAGAAATAATAGATATAAGTATATATTTATTTGTTTATATTAATTTTTATAATATAATAATAATTTTAACTTAAATAAATAAACATAAAAAAGTACAGTATTTTTTGGTAATATACGTATATAATTGTATAATACCTGATACGAACCTCGTTATAACAGCGTAATTGCATTACATTGCATGTTATGCAGTGCCAGTCGGGGCACATTGCCCGTGGAGTAGTTGTTTTCGTCATCTCCTTCAATTTTTTTGTTTTATTTCCAAACATACCTAAAATTCATATTCTTTACACACTATAATTTTTATATACACTGCTTAACATGTAAAGTAAAAGTTGATAACAGTTGTTGGCTGTATCACTTTATTAGATATACTTCATTTAAAACTGTATCCGTCTTTAATCGATTTAGATTTCCTAGGAAGTATAAGTACTTAAACGCTGAATATAAACAGCTTACTTTTTTCGACAGGTGATACAAAAACCAGTCTCGTGGCGCAGAATATTTCCATTCCCCCTCTCAAAATTCTTAAATATGATCAAGATAATTTCAAAGCAGTGCAAGAGAATGTATTTACAGAAAGTGTGAAAAATTGGGATCGGGAGTAGCGATAAAAGAGCCGAATTCTAATAGTTTAGAAAATGATAACGTATCAAGATCAGGTATAGGTGGAAACGTTAAAGTTTCATATAAGGTTAAGGCGACATACATATTTCTTGTCAATAGTTGAATGAAGTTATGACTAACCATATTACTATTATATATATATATATATATATATATATATATATATATATATATATATATATATATATATATATATATATATAAACTAATGAGTATTGTCAAAATTAGGCAAATCAGAAACAAATTTGTCGAGTATATTTTTTTATATTATCCAGAACTGAAATAGCTGAACAAAATTAAATGATTTTTTAGTAACAGCTATTTACGCCCATGTCATTAAATTACATATTTATTTGTTTAAATATACAGGGTGAGTCACTACAGATGTGGCCTTCGATTACACTATTATATTATTATATTGCAATTAAATATTTAGTAATAAGTGATCTAAATAGTACTCCAAAAGGAGAAAACTAAATGTCAGTGCCAAATGTGTAGTAGACCAGTCCGTTTGAAGTGACTTGTCAATTACTTGTGAAAGTTGTCAATAATCTTATGTAAGGTCTTTGATTAATTTATATCTGAAATCTATTGGCAGAAGTTTAGAAAGAGATTTTCAAAAAACATTACTCAGTATATTTTAAGGGTAATCAGTTATACATAACAATTATTTATTTTGGAAAATTTACTATTGGAATATCATAGTGTTGTAGCATTAAGTAATTTTTGTGCAGATGGTCAATGTCCGTTTTTAAAATGTTAGATATCCCTTTTTATTTTCAGTAAATAGTTTATCGACAACGCCTGTTAGAAAAAGAATCAGAAGGAAGATTAAAATTGTACCTGTCACCGAACCAGTTGAGAAAAAATTGAAATTGGATGTAAATTTTCCGACTAATGAAAAGAACATTAAACCACCTAAAATAGAAGACAAGGAAAAACAAGATGTTGTCGTCCTCTTTACCAGATACACTGCAAATGGTATCTATATCAATGACCATGATTATTTAATAAGCCCTTACAAGAGAAATAAAGTTTTGATTGAGGAGAATTCAGAATGGTAAGAAAGTACATTCCTCCACCTCTGTCTAGTTCCGCGAACCATGTCACACTGTCCAATGAAAAATTGTCTTATTTACTAATGACCTAAAATCCTTATTCTCGTCCCAAAATGGAGGGGAATTACGACCTTACTTTACAACTGATCTTATACCCGGAAAATTCCCCGAAAAACCGGGCTGTTATGTTCTTACCTTTTCAATATTTATGAACATACAAAATAGTGTCTATTTCGGAGAATCTTCGAAGTACCCATAATTCATATAATTTACTTGTCCGTTATTATTATTGCCATGCACATTTGGCGCTTTTTTCTACTAAACACTGTTCTGTCCCCAAGGAATTAGGAGTCTGGTTTGTGTCGCTCGACATTCTTAAAACATTACCATAAATTTGTTAAACCAGAACAATTTCAAGGGTATTTATGACTAAACTGCCATTTTTGCTAAAGAACCAGAAATGGTTCTACGAATTCGATCTATTTGAATTCCCAGCAGTATGTTACTTTCTAAAGATGTTTATTAACCAAAACAAAAGTGTAACTTGACATTCACAACTTGAGCTTTTGTTACAAAAGGGTGTTTTTGAAAGTAATACAGTCTTTACTATATACAGGACATAGAAATATAATTTAAAAAAATTGTAAAGAAGCTCTATGATATAAATGTTGATGGATCTATCTCTAATACTATACATGCAGCAACTTATGTCTCATATCTACTATGTCTATGTCTTAATTCTTATACAAGAGAAGTCACTCCATATACCAGAGCAAATTCAGAACACTGCTTCAAATAAAGATGAAAAATAGGCGTAATATTTCATAGTACAGTAATTTCTCACTTAATATTTTTCTCTAGGCTATGTATGTGCTATATATGCAACACAAAGCATCACGTACATCAGCATGTTGAGCATATGAAGACCCATGGGAAATACTGTACGACATGCAGCACAGATCTGGGGACACCGTACATGTACAATATTCATTTCAAGACACACAAGAAACCATGTCGGTATTGTACGGAAGTTGTACCATACTATCAGTTAAAGGCTCATGAAAAAATCCATGTTGATGAAGAGGCATCAGCAACAAAAGTATATTTGGGGAAAAGAATGAGAAGAAAAATTAAGAAAGATGAAAAAGTAAGTGGTTTGGTTTAGTGACAGTTTATTGATAAGATAATAATATTAAATTTGATACGATGGGCAGTCTATTAAAAGCTAAATATAAATAGTGTTTTTAAAGTTCTACGATAACCAGAATCTAACTTTTTCTAAAGTCAAAGCCAGAATTAAGCAAAATGGAATGACCTCGCCGATCTGGTAAAATGCGGTGATGCATGGGCGTGCGTATTCTGTTTTACGTATTCTGGAATGGGCACATTTCAGTTAATATATACTCCATTACTATTCTATAGAATACTTCTAGTTTATGTACTTCAACTTTTTTAACTAACAAATAAGTATAAACACTGACACAAAGAATAAATACACTGATAATTTTACCACAAATTTTTACCGTTAAGAAACGCGCGCGAAATAACCCAACATCACGCCACTGTTTCCCTACTACCTCGAGCGCAGTAGCTTGTTGGTTCCTGATTCGACCAATCAAAGTCGTTGAAGCTCAGAGAAAAGAAAGCGTAAATGCAAGAATATGTATGTTAAATAAGGATGAACAGCTTGTCGTCAACTTTACAACTTTCGCAGTTGCCACGTATTCGGAAATTCGTTGATAAGTAAAACACAAATTAAACATTGTGTTTGCTTTAATAAAGTACTATAGTGATAAGGGACGTGAAAGACAAGTAAAAAAATGGGTAAATAAGGTAATTAATACGTTTCCTGTTTTAAATAAGAATACTTTAGAAATAAATGTGACAACACAGATCTACTCTTTTTCCGGTCATTGCACTTTGCTTAATTCTGGCTTTGACTTTCTTTAAAAGTATTAAAAATCTATGCACCCACATGTGATATTATCAGTATTGATTATATTAGTGATAAATGTTAAAAATTATCCCTTATTCTTATCGCAATGATGAGTCCGGAAGTCAGAGACTTGTGTAAGGGGGGTACTTGTGTAACTTTTATACAGTGTGGTTACATCACTGGTTACATATTAAGAATGCTACCAGTTTTATGCACACTGGTTGAATAAAGGAACAATTAGAAAAAATTGCCCGGCAGCTAGATTGAAACCGTCAGTAATGGGAGATAACAAAACTTGAAACCTTTGAAATTTGACACGTTCTGTGTTTTTAATAAACACCTCTTTTTGACATACACCCTTTTTTTGACACACCACATATTATGTAATCCACATAATTTTGTGAATCCCGCGGTACCACATAGATGACGTTTCGAATGCCAAACTTGCTCTTGTTACAGCCCGTTTATTTCCCAATTTCGAAACGTGAGGAACCTGATTTAGAACAAAGTGAATCTCTATCAGAAGAGTCCATAAGAACTGAAGATAAGCCTGAAGCTGACAATAATCAGAGTGAGAACTTAGAGACGAGAAAAAAACGGTCAAGGGGAAGACCTCGACGGAAAACTAATGAGGAAGATGTCAGCGAGATAATCGAACAACCCAGAGCCCTTAGAAGCAGGATAAAGAAATGGTATGCGGAAAGCGATGATGAAGGTAGTAAAGAGGAGTCATCGAGCAGTAAAGGTTAGTGATTGGAATTTGTGTTTATATCTCAGTCTTATCGTATCGTGCAATGTTTTTTATATAATAATTTGTGGCATGTTGATAATTTTGAAATATTTTTTAAAACAACCTTTTTTTTATCAGTACCATCAAAATTATGAATAATAGTATATTATGTTACAAGTTTATAAGTAAGCGTTTAAAGCACGTGCAATGAGTTTATGGGCATGACGCTTTTTAGTATTTTAAATGAGGACTATGACGCAGATATAATTAAAAATATTTTTTCTACCTATCATCGGATGTTATAACCAAATTATGACTAATTAACTGATTTTAGTTAATTGGTTATAATTTTCAGAATTAAGAATGATTACAGATAAATTTGACCAATGAAACTCACAAAAATCTTACATTCGACAAGACTTGTTCGTAACGTAGCGACAGTGTGCAACGGCAGACAAGTCCTTTTGTATTTAAATAAATATAGTAACCTGTCTATGTGTGTAGGTTTTGTGTTAGTAGCTTTAAATATATATTTATATATTATCCCTATTCTAGGTACTACTTCAGATCTCTGAGAGTGAAAATAATGATTTTTGTATTAATAATTGTAAATACCTCTTATTGTTTCTTAAATTAAGGGTCAATATGTTTTTATAATTTCCCAAATATTTTTGTATTTTAAGATTAATCTTGTACAAACGTTATCATGTGTGAAGGTTCATCAACAAAGTTGTGTTAGTATTTATTTAATTGTTTTTAAAGAATTAAGTTTCGAATTTGTATGTTTTGAAAAAATAAGTATCAAGTATATCTGTTTACTGTTGTTTTTATTACATCCTTTTACCAAGATAAAAATTGGCAATATAAACTTTTGAGAACAATAACCTTACTTGTTATATAGTTAATAATAGGAAGTTTAAAAAATATCTCGTTAGTGATCAAAACAATCAAACAAACCATCAGTATATTTGTGACATATTTTATAAAGTAGATCGGAATATACAAGGTGCATCACTACAACAAAGTGAGATTAGTTTTCATCAAACTCCTAATAAAAGCCCGATCTCATCGGATCAGGAGAGGAGGCTGCTAAAGTGTCCGACATCTGAGACTGGAAGAGGAGGCAGTCCAGGGGATGAGGCATCCACATGTTTGGACAATCTCTCCCTTAAAAGGAGACGACTAGGAGGAGCTGCAAGGAAGTGTCTAACTAGATCGCTTAAGGGCGGAATACCTTACCAGACCGCCTTAAGTAAAGCGCTGAACCAGCCGAAACTTGATCTCCAGCAGGAGAGAGGTAACCAATCCTCTTTGCCCGCAGGAACGAGCAAACGCATGCGTTCAGACGGTAGTTCATCTGGGAGCGAAGAGAGCCCGGGAAGCACCTTCAGCCGTGGGAAGGAGCTTGTCTTCAATCCATGCAGGGTGAGGATTTACCCAAACTACATATATTTGTGGCCTTTATACCGGATGAAGCCGACAAACGGCTTACATCGGATTTAGTTCTCAGCAGGCTGACCACGGCTTGAATACCCGGGAGTGGAAAGCACTACACTGGGAAGAGTCTGGCCCAGGGCAGGTCTGGACATTCTCTATTGACGAGATGTCTAAGGCAGCTCTAAAGGGGTTGAACAATCGGCCCTACTTTGGTTTTGGGCAGGTGCAATTCCACCCAAAAATCAAAAGGGTAAAGGAGAAAGAGCCTGCCCTAACAACTAAAAGGTCGGAGGCTAAACCACCAACTTTGATGGACAAAACCAAAATGTCTTCGACTGGGGGAAAATTGCCGCGAACTACACCTGCCCGCTGGGGAAAGGATGAGATACTCATTATTTGTCAAAGGATAACGTCTGCCAGAGGATCTGAATAAGTTCTCACCCAATAAGGCGATCAGCTTCATTAAGAGGCTGGACCTGTTGGGTGAAATATAAGTAGGTGTGAGCCACAATAGACCACATGGTCGCAGTGGATGGTCTGGTTTTCGGCCCACTCACTTTAGAACCTAACCTAACCTACCCTAGTTTTCATCAAGATTTTATTTACAATTCTACAACTTGAGACATCTATCAAACTTAAGGACACTTGCGAACGTTTTTGGAAAATAATCATCTAAGAAAATTATGACACGTTTTATTATTTAATTTATTTACAGCCTTTACAATTCAGATCAATTTAGTTATACTTCTATTATTTGGCACTTAAATCACTTATTTGGCTGCAAGTGAAAGGCATCGCCTAGAGGTGTACAAACTTATGATACTTTACATGAATTGCCCTTAAAACAATTTGGTAGTTTTTATTATTTTTTTGACAGCACAGCCAACGTAAAAGCTTAAACGGCATATTTAAGGTAACCATTCAACATCGGGATGAGTGATTTGTCTAGAAGGTTTGACTGTATAATCTTCCTCAGTATTTTTCTCGTCACCTACTTTGTGGTATACATCCTTGGCTTTTCCTGATAAATATTCAACTCCGTCGCCTATTTTTTCACCAGCCTTCCGTATAACGTCAGCTGCAGCCTTTGCGGAAATAGTATCATCATTTATGTTGATATTGTATCCTGCAGTGAGGTTTCTTGGACAGTCTTTTTGACTGATGATGGACAAATCGAACGGGTCAATTTGGGCAGCAGCAAGTTTGCTTCTTAACTAGAAGAATGACGACATGTCAGCAGATATTATAAAATGTTTATGAATGCAGTAAGTATTGAATTTTTTACGTCACATATGAGAATAAGATTTGATATATTAAAAATGTTCAAAATGGGCTCTTGTTGCAAGATGGCCTATATTTAATATTCCAGTGGTCATTCAAGAACAAGTTACATTTTAATTTAGATAAGTGCAAAGGTTATAAGTAATGGGTATATTAATAAGATGTTTGCATATTAGGTATTAATAGGCAGGCTATGGAATCAGTTCAAAAAAATGTTCATTAAATACATCTACTATAAGAAACAAAAAATGAATCCAAGATATGATCAATTTATTTGTGAAAATCTGCAAATAACGCATCTGGATTCCAGAAGATGCCAAAATATATACCTACTAATGTTATAAACGATAAATTGGATACTCCTTATAGATGTTGATGTTCTATTTACCTAACCCCAGGTTATTCCCACAACGTGCTATCTTTAAAATGACAAAAGACTGAAGAGAACAGTTCCTGTATAGTAGTAGTAGTAGTAGCAGTGGTGGTTTCTACATAGGAGCACAAGAGCACGTGAACCCCCAAAGTAAATTTTAAAATTACAATAAATGTAAAAAATAAATCTAGGGATATTTTAATACAAATATCTTTTAATGAGGAACGCGCATCTCTACATTTTGCCGCGCATCTCTATACCTCTACATTTGTGATACTAATTAAGGTTGAAAAGAAAAGAAAGGTTGTCTTTTACTAAACATTTGAATGCCTCTGTACTTTTTGGGTCAGTTAGATTTTCACAATTTGAGAAGAGTTTTCCATTGAGCATTTAGAACCCCAGTAGAGGCATACCCATTTTTAGATAAAGTTCGTCTGCAGACAGAGTTAGAACTAATTAATAGAAGACCTGATTTTAGACCAGCTATTCATCTGTCGAAATTCATAACAGATAATCTTCAAGATATATTTTCAGCCACCTTTGCTCTTTTACAAATAATTGTTACTGTACCAATGACCATGCACAGTTGAAGCGGAACACAATTTTTCCGCACTAAAGCGCATAAAAACTTTTGCAAAGCTCTATGAATCAAGAAAAACTGACGGCTTAAGTATTATTATCTATAAAGAAAAAAATTATGCAAGGTTTACCAGACTTCAAGGAAGCTGTTATAAATAAGTTTGCTGAAAATAAAAACAGAAGAATGCACTTTATGTTAAAGCACTGTAATCTGTAATACAATGTAGACATTAGGTGAACAGTGACTAACTATACAAACCAAAAATTATGGATATCTACCTCGTGCATGTAAGTATTTTTTCAATATAGTTTTTACAATATTTTTATATAGGATATCCTAACAAAGGGTTCATCTTATGTTGTTTTTTACGTGCAAAAAATCAAATTAGGATCTTGTATTGTAAATAAGTTATAAAATAAAACAGTGCCTTTCTTGTTAATGGCTCATCATCTAGATACATTCGGTATAAACTCCATGCTACATTTTTAACCAGTCTACAGAGAACATTAAATAAAAAACTGGATGATCCGCTTTGAAACTTAAAATTAAAAAACTTATTCATTAAAATTAAATTAATTTAGATGTAGGTATAGATGATTTTCAATTAATGTCTTATAATCTAAGAACTTTATACTGCGTAAAGGATTTTTCAATCTCTATACAATAATAATACTAATGTAATCCGTACTTGCCAAGCCTGCTTTTTACGGTTTGTCTTAATGGGAGATAACAACATAGAAAGATTGGGTAATAATTTCAAATTTCAAAACTGATAGCATTTCCAATGCTATTTTTGTCAATTTATATTTCAATTTTACGCCAGGAAAATGTTTCTCAAGTTTTATTACCTTGTCAATATACATCTTGTCTAATGTTTTGGTACGGGACAATATGGTTGCAGACTGTCTATGAGCAAATGTAAGCTTTTGGCAAGTGAAAATTCCTGCATAGGTATCATAATCTGTCATGAACACTGTGAAAGTTGAAGATCCAGCAACACCTACAAAAAAGCTTTCTGTATAGATTACAATACATTATGTGAAAATGTTAAATTCAACTGTAATTTTATTGAGAGACAACATGTATATGGTATATTCTTTTGTTGATCAAAATACAGTAATTTTAAATACTAAATACAATTGAATCTAACAATTTTGCATGATAATGTACAATAACAACAGTTGCTGCACATTGATAGCAGCAATCAGTTGTTTATAATAAATAATTTTTAATTCACAATCAATTTTCTCATTTGTTTAAATTTCTAGATAATCTTTACAGAAATTTTACATTCAAGTTTTAATATGATAAGAATTTACTGGATAAACTTACTAAGTGGGAATTTAACGGTCATCCTAGCGGGAATTGCAGTGTCGGGTACTTTTAAAGTGCCAGTGTAGTGGTAGCCATGCTTTAGAGGTGTCAGTGCCAAAATGAAATGTTGACTGATCTCCTCAATTCTATATTCATCTGGTTCGTCGGTCTTTGTTATGTTGTAAACAATACAGTTACTGGCGGTGCTAGTTTTATGTATTACATACCAGATACCTAACATCTGAAACATAATTAGTGTAGCTAGTAAAGTCATATTTTTCTTTGTTTCATAATTGGAAATAATAATAATGGATGCGAAACGTCTATATATTACCCTAATCTAATTAGGGTAACATATAAACTTTAATAGATTCCCAATACAAAATATTGTTTCATGTTTCGCCATTGTTTGGCGAGCCGGTGGCTCAGGGCTTAGCGTCTCGATCGCTCAACCCAGAGGTCGTGGGTTCTAATTCCCATTCCACCAACAATTTTTCATTAAATTGTTTACTCGTAGATCAAGGCTTATCGCAGGGATGGCTTGGCAACCATCCTGGCGATGGCCTAGGATGGGAAGAATGTCAACTTGGTGTTAATGTGAGAGATTAAAATCAGTTGATGTTTGACTTGTCCCCCTAACTAATGAGGTTTTCCAGGTTTCCCTCATTCCAGCACCGAATGGTGGTTAGGGCCTACCAACGTAAGTCGTTCCTGAGGCGCAAATGCGGCCCGCGAAATAATATGCCGCCTCCTCTGCCACACAAGTCTCAGAATTTCGGGCTAATCCTTGTGATTAGAATGAGGGGCAGAGATATTATGATATTATTATTATTATAAACAAAAAGACATAAATCTGCAGGTCAACAAACAGGGAAGTTTGAGTAATTTTTAGATTTAGATATCATTTATTTTTATACTGGAGTCACTGATAGAAATATATTAATGTTTTTGTTTACAGTGGATATCTACATAAACAAAATACACAATATTCTCATCAGTCTACTTTATATAAAACATTAGTATACAGGGTGTCCCATTTAAAATGGAACGCACTTAATATCTCGAGAACAAAACAAGATATAAAAATTTGCTGAAACAGATCAATCTTTGATTCGAAAGGAACAACTTTTGAGCATAAATGAAGGCTAACCCATTCTCACAAGGAGACACAAAATTTTAAATTGGAATAGGGGTCGAGTCGCAACTCATCTGAAAGTTATTTTTATTATCTATTCAACGGCGTGCTTAGTTTTAAAATCGGTCAATTTGTTATCGAGTAATTGATGTTTAAAATTTGAAGTTGCATACAAACAAAAATAAGAAAAGAAAATGAAATTCTATTATAACAACATTTGTACTGTGCGTTTCACGAAGTTGTATCCCGGATTGGAATGTTCGGATTGTCAGGATTCGCTGGCAAATCCTGTGCGAGACTGGCACGCGCGCTTAAATCACACCACCTCAATTTGTAGCGGTCCGTAACCGAGATGTGCCAGTGCATTGAATTTAAGTAATAACATGACGACGCTCCATACGTTGGAGATATATACTAACATTCCAATCCGGGATACAACTTCGTGAAACGCACAGTATTACTGCATGGAAGTTGATGGTAGACACTTTGGGCATAATTTTGATTTTACTTTGTTAAATTTGAGTATAAATATAATTTTGTTGTTTTCCTATTCTTATCTGTACATCAAAAGTCAATTACTCGTTAACGAATCGAGCTATTTTAAAACTAAGCACGCCGTAGTGTAAAGAATAAAAATACCTTTCAAATGAGGTGCGACTCGACCCCTAATCCCATTTGAATAGGCCTCCTGTACGGGGGGGGGAAGGGGTCAACCTTTACTTATGCTCAAAAATTGTCCCCTCGAATCAAGGATTGACCTGTTTCGGTAGATTTGTATATCTCGTTTTGTTCTCCAGATGTTAAGGGAGTTTTGTTTTAAATGGGACACCCTGTATATTGTTCTTAGATAAAATTCAAATAAACTTCCATTTTATAGGTAGGTAAAACATTTCCATACATCCAAGATGTGAAATGCAACTTTTAACCTCTAGGATTAATTGAGAATTATTATGTCTCGCATAATAAAATTATGAGATTGTTCAATATCTGAGCTTTCTAGCAGTTGTTTAACTGTACAGGGTGATTCACTTTCGAGTGTATTCAAATAGAGAAAAATTAATATGACGCCCATAAGAAAAAATAAAGTTGACGATGATTTACAATAGAAGTGAGATTTTTTTAAAAAACGGTTTACGGCATCGTGTTTGTCTCAAAAAAGTGTCCTAATAATGTGAAAACGATAAGCCAATATTTTCAAAAATATAGAAGTTATGGCCAGAAAACGAAAACCGGAAAAAACATTTTTTTTGCCTCTTAACTCAACAACAAAAGCAGACATGGGGGTTTTCTTTGCGCCAACTTATTGAGCATAAAATTCCGCAACTTTGCCGAATTTAAACCTACAGTCTATCTTTTATAATAAGCGAGATACCCATGTTACACACTCGAAAGTGAATCACTCTGTACATAGGGTGCTGAAAATTTAGTATCAAGTTTCATTAACTTCAAGCCAAGAAAAGTAGATTTTTTTTTAAATAGGACACCCTATATTACAGCATATTATAATATAGAATTTTATTATCTGTCGATCTGTATTACACTTCCCTATACCTAACTCTTTTTGTTTTGTTACTAGACTCTTAATTACAAATAACAAAAATCTTTAAGTTTCCTGCAAAGATGGCTATGAAATTGTAAGCAGAACAAAATCATCAAAATCTACACCATAATATGCTATTATATACAGGGTGTCCTATTTAAAAAATCTACTTTTCTTAGCTCTTTTGATACTAAATTTTCAGCACTGTATACAGTTAAATAACTTAAAGTACAGCGATGTATGGTGATGTAAAAAAGAAATGAAAAATAAAATCCACGTTTTATTTTGTTTTCCAAACTTTGCCGTATTGCTGACCTGGCCCCTGATTCTGATATTTTTGTCAAGAGTCGACGCTATCTCAGGATATTTCCATAATACATACAGTAATAGTAATATACCGAGTATTTCATGATTTAGGTAATTTATAATAAATCCCATTGAACAAAACTACCTACTCCCTATGAATAAGGATTTACTAAAAACGGGGCTTGGGGCTTGGAATAATTTCCAGGCCATTTCATAAAGATTGTATTACCGTAAGTACGGTATAGGTACCTATAGTACCTACAAATTTAATAACATTTCAAGAACATGGGTTTTTTCAAAAGTAGGTACCTACTTATAGGTATCCTAATTAATAGTAAGTCTGCCCTGCTCCTCCAAGTAAAGTCTGCCTGCTAAAGATTTTAGTTGAAGCACCCACCCTAAAACTAAGACTATATTTATAGGTAGGTACTTATATTTTTTATTTTGATTGAGTATTTTCAATTAAACGTGGAAACGTAGGTATTATGGCGCGAAACTTTTAATTTAAACCTAAAAAGTCGCACAGATTTATAATTACATTTTATAGAGGTAGAAATAAGCATACAGCTTTAATTATACAGTGCGCGTCTAAAGTCCGCCCCCCCCCCCCCTGCTAACTTTTGAACTCATTGGGTTAGTGACTCCGGACAAAGTACAGGTTGAATCGTGTAAAATGTATTATTTTTTGACGAAAAATTTATTTTCCCAAAATGAAAGATGGCGCCACAGGCGCTGTCAAATATATTTTTTTAAATGATAAGGTGGGACATGTAGCATATAATTTAAAAGGTCTCTCAATTCTCTGCATAACAGTCTTTAAAAAATTGAAATCGGTCCATCCTTTCTCAAGTTATCAGCGTTTTTGTGAGTAAGGTTATAAATGAATAAAAAGCAGTCAACTTCAACGGTTTATTAAAGAAAACAAATATTTTAAAACGAATAACTAAAGAACTTGTTCAAAATGAGCACCTTGGACCTCCTGACAATAGAAGAACCTATTAGACATTTCTTGGCGCACGTTATGAAATGTTTGCCTGGAGATAGATGCGCACTCGTTGCTGATTCTCTGCCACAAATCCAAGATTTTCTGGTTGGGTAATGAATACCTTAGATTTAAGGTAACCCCATAGAAAAAAAAATCCAATGGACTCAAATCCGGTGAACGAGCAGGCCACTCAAGAGGTCCTCGGCGATCAATCCATCTGTTAGGATAAAAGTTATTAAGGAAATTCCTTACTTCCCTAAAATAATGTGGTGGCGCGGCGTCCTGTTTGTACGTTATGTTAAGCCCTTGAAACTCATGGACATTATTGTGGACTATTTCGCCTATGGTAGGCTGAATATTGTTTTCTAGTAGATCAAGGTATACCTGTCCCGTCAAATTTTCTTCAATAAAAAAGGGTCCTATGATGTGATCGCCTAGGATACCTGCCCAAACATTCAACTTTTGAGGATACTGTGTGTGACCTCCTTTATACCAATGTGGATTCTGATCACTCCAGTATCTAACATTCTGTCTGTTCACATTTCCATTAAGGAAAAAGGAACATTCATCTGTGAAGCAAATGCTCCTCAGATAGTCAGCATTAATGATAATTTTTTCCGTCGTTATCTCACAGAACTCCATTCTTCTGTCTGGATCGTCTTCTGTAAGTTCATGGATTATCTTCATCTTATAGGGATGAAATTTATTTTTTTTAAGCACTCTCTGCACGGACCGCGGACAAATCTCGTGCAGCTCACTCACATGTGATGTAGATTGTATGGGATTTACCACCATTTCCGCCATAATGTCTATCATTTTATCCTCAGGAAGGGACGGCCTACCACTCCTTTTTTCATTATGAACGGAACTAGTTCTTAAAAATTTAGAAATTAGTTGTCGCATATATTTCCTGCATATGGGACGTTCTGGATGTCTTTCATTAAACATTCGTTCTGCAGCATGATATGACCTCTGACACTCGAAAAAGAAAGATACTGCTTCAATTTTATCTTCAAGCGTACGGACCATTTTCAATAAATAAATCAATGATAAAATTAGTTAAGACAATACATATTTCACATGCACACACGTTTGACAATGTCAAAATGACAGTTGTCAACAACAATTTTTTCCAATAATATCAAATAATTATGATTAAATCATTCAATCACAAAAACGCTGATAACTTGAGAAAGGATGGACCGATTTCAATTTTTTAAAGACTGTTATGCAGAGAATTGAGGGACCTTTTAAATGATATGCAACATGTCCCACCTTATCATTTAAAAAAATATATTTGACAGCGCCTGTGGCGCCATCTTTCATTTTGGGAAAATAAATTTTTCGTCAAAAAATAATACATTTTACACGATTCACCCTGTACTTTGTCCGGAGTCACTAACCCAATGAGTTCAAAAGTTAGCAGGGGTGGGGGGGGGGCGGACTTTAGACGCGCACTGTATAGTGATTTATATACCTGCAGTACTACCACAAGTACAAAGATATCTTTATACTTGTGGTACTACTATAGTGCATATCAAAAGTCCTGCCTGTTAAATGTAGAACTATTTAACTGTATTTAAAAAAGTCTGGCGACAAATATACCTACAGGGTGAATATTTTTTTATTCAATTATCATTAACAGGTAAAAAAATAATTGGTAGATACCTAATTGATACAAATTAAGAATCGAAACGAAATCTATCTAGAATCTACCTAGTATACCTAATAATATAGCTACAATAATAATTATTATAAAAATAAATGCGGATTATCACGACGTCGACGTGGTTTAACAAACTATGATGACAACTATTCAAAAAATTATGTTTAAAAATAAAACATACCTTGTTCATGTTAAAACCTTGCGCCGGTTCAATAGTAGGACAAGCTCCCAGATGATAAGAGTGCATCTTCACATTTTGAATCGCTAAGAATACCAAAAAAACACAAAAGATAAACTTGGACATTGTCAACGTAATTCTGTGACTACACACACTGTTGTGAGCACAGATTATAGATGGTGGTGAGGTCCTCTGTACTCTCTCTGTTGACTGGATAATATGTTGATAATTTAATTTAAATTCCTTTATATATATATCTACTATCAACACAAAATAGAATGACCGTGCGTAGTTGACCATGAGATTTATCTTTATAATGTTGCCACTGATTCATATTCAACAGTACACTGGAAGTTTGTGATGCTTTTACTACGTCTATACGAATACAGTTGACCATTGGGTTAATATTGTGTTTGTATCATTTTTAATATCATTATTTACTTGCCCGCGTTGTTAGTTCTTGAAAATTGCAATCCATTAAAGCATAAAGTACTGGAGTTCTTAAAAATTCTATGAGTCACTCGTTTAAAAGAAACTGGGTGATTGTAAATATAAATAGGTAGGTGTATATAAAAATAAATTGACTAATGATAATATACTAATAATAACGACCTGATTAAAAATTGATTAGTACTGTTTGCAGATTATTTAAATGTGATTCATGAATATGAAAGTAGTTTTAAGGTATAATATACCTACCTTAATATATAAGTAAGGGTACCTATATAAATAAATGGTTAATGGTTAGCCCTAGTACCTACTTAGAAGGGTGCCACAAATTACTGAAATTTGTGAAGGGTGCTAAGGGACAAATATTATAATTTACTCTACCATAAAACGCATGACCCAATAGTGTTTTGAGTATACACGTTAACAACTGTGCAATCATTAAATCATAGTAAACCTCTGGCTCAGGGTTTCCCGATCGCTCAACCCAGAGGTCGTGGGTTCCAATCCCTATTCCACTCAAACAACTTTTAATTAAATTGTCTACTCATATATTAAGATTAAGAGTTATTCGCAGGGATGGGTTGGCAACCATATCTTGGCCACAGTATAATATGCTAATTATACTGTGTCTTGCCGATGGCCTAGAATGGAAATATCAGTTTGGTATTAATCTAAGAGAGTAAAATCGATTGATGTTTGACTGTCTCCCTATCTAATGAAGTCTTCCAGGTTTCCCTTATTCCAGCACTTGGTGCGATGGTTAGGGTTGACCAGCCGAAGTTCTTCTTGGAGCGCAAATGCGGCCTACTAAATAATAATATGCCGCCCCCTCTCCCACGCAAGTGTTAGTCTTCCTGGCTAATCCTTTCGATTAGAATGGGAGAGAGAGGTAAAGATATCATTATTACAATTATTTTTACAGTCCAGCCGACCGGTTCCCTGACGCTCCGAATCTCAGGGTCGGGCGCTGGGGTTGCCAGTAGCTATTCCCCACGTCCGTGGGGTGAATAACTGTACGGAGTCCGGGAACAGTGTGTCCTGGTCCTGAGTAAACGTAATAAACCTAGAATGACCGCTTTCTGCATTCTTCCGGCTAGAAGATTTGCCGAATTTCTCGGCATGGCGATCTTCAGTTCCGAAAGCAAAGCAGTGTATCTCTTGCTCCACCGAGGGCTCTTATTACCACAAGCTTGACAGTATGTTCTGGATTCTGGATGGAGTCTGCGAAGTTTGAAGAAAAGGTCCTCGATATTTCGTCTGTTTCTCCTCCTTTTTGAAGACAATGTTGATAATGTTGGTCTCGGCAGGAGTCGCGAACACGATGACAAACATTGCCTTGAGCTATTGGTTGATGAGAACTACTACATCAGGCTTATTGGCTCGAATCTGCCTGAGAGTGGGAAATGAATAGTTCCAATAAATTCGGTACTTCTCATTCCCCACATCGGACTCAATATCCCTCTGCCCTCGGAGCGTATGCCAGCATTGGTGTTTCGTCTTTCTCGTACCTACGAGTGCCGTAGAAAGTAATAAAGCACTTGTAAGCCGCGTGGATATAGGTGGAAACTACATATTACGGGATAAGCGGAGAGCAAAGGCATAATTGTCTCCGACGCCCTATGGCAGGCCCTGCAGTTGACATCAGGGACCTTCATACTCATGACACTGCTTTGATAGACGAGGGACGAGGGCGTTAAATACACTATCCTGGCAATCCCTCGGTTTCCGACTCAAGCCGGACATGGTTGTCTCTGGCCGGACTGACTTTAAAAAAACAAAGGTCAGCATTTCGGATAACCGCATGATCTTCAAGACTCTTGTAGAAGACACTATGCAATGGCTTATCCTTTTGCATTTTATTTATTATTATAATTATTATTATATTATTATTATTATTATTATTATTATTATTATTATTATTATTATTATTATTATTATATTATAGAACATGACCACAAACACAAGATCTCAAAATGTCAATCTATTTCCATCTATATGTTACAGGTTAGTCAAAAATACATCGGGGTGGTATCTATAGGCAACTAGATATACAGGTTTTCTGTATTTTGGGCTGAACCAAAAAAGTAATGCATTTTATGTTAGTACGGTTCCTACTGAGTACTTAAGACTGAGTGAGAAACGGTACGCATATGACTAACTAAATTACTCATATGACGGTACGGTTGTTTTAGATATCGAAGAACGATCAGTTACAAACGCTCAAGGATTAAACCCAAAAATTTTATTAGCCGTAAAAATATAATTCAGTCTCTTATGCAAGATTATTAAATGATCTTGCTTCAGACCATTTAAAAGAATTGGTGCCGGCTGCCGTTGAGGCCATTTTATAAACCGATAAGTAGTGGTATGGTAGTATGATTTATAGTAGTATATTCATTTAGTTCTATTACTAAAAAAGTGGCAATTTCGCCCAACATGCCGGGAGTGGGTAGAACGTGTTTTTGTTCAACTCTTTGAAAATGCTCTAACTGAAAACACTGAGGTAGTTTGGCCAACCAAGTTGGCATCATCTGGAGCTGATTAAAACTCTGTCTCTTACGTGTTTCATCCACCACCTGAGTAGACCAGGTGCGTAGCACGGTCCTTCGTGCGAATTTTTTGTTCTTATTTTTGTGAAACGCATATTAGGAGCTTATATTAATATAAGTTGTGTATTAAGTATATAATTATGTTATAATGTCCATGTTAATGTTCATTCAAATATTGTTGAATGATACACGCATGTGCAGAAATACTCGTTTGCTGCGACATCATAGGCTGGCCTCTGGATATGCCGCAGCGGTAGCGGCCCAAGTTAAAAGTTGGTTAAATATTGAGTGATACGAACTCTGTGGTGAACCGTTGCTGAAATCTATAAATGCTTTAATGAATTTTGGGGTGTTCACCACAGAAATTCTGTGTTAAACACCCCATTGGCACAGAATAGATATCAACATTGGCACGAATCTCTGCCGCTACCGCTACTGCTGCGTCTTAATCTATAAATTGAACATTACTATTATATACATACATAGTGCCCTCATGTTATATAGTACTTAGTTGACTTAGTTCTCTTTGGTGCTGAAGGAACTATTTGAAAGTGAAATTGATTAAACAGTATATTAAAAAAATTACTTCATTTCGTTCGGCTAAGGTCACAAGAATAATTATTTTGCTTTAATTTCTCAACAAAGAGTTGAACTTCCTACCACAATTTATTGCCAATTTCAATGTTTTCTTAAATGTGAAATATGCCGTTATACAAAGTTGTAGCTAAAGCGGGATTTACACTGTATCACTTTTGATGTACATCCAAAGTGAATCATCCAGAGTGAAATCATCCGGAGTGATCATCCTTGTTTACATATTTTCATCCAGTTTTGTGGTTTTACCTCTGTCACTATTCACTGTTCCTAAGAATTTCGTCATTTCGTGTTTGGTGCAACAACTTGTGGTACCAGGCGGTAGGATGTCTCGGTCCAGAAAAAATAAAACTTATACGCGATGGCATTGACTTAATTTCAAGTATATTGATAAATGAATTGAACTCAATTATATCAACAACTGGCCGTGCTAAAAGACGTTGGTGGATGAAACCGTGGGTTTCAAGGAGAGAAAATCTAGGAGCTTCGTCCACGCTGTTAAGAGAGTGGGCAGAAGAAAATCCCGAGGAGTACAGTAATCATTTAAGAATGAACGAGGAACAATTCGCATATCTTCTCGAAAAAGTTACTCCGTTAATCAAAAAAAAAAAAGATACTTGGTTCCGAGAAGCTTTGAGCTCTAAAATAAAACTATAAATGACGCTACGATATCTGGCGACTGGATATAATATTGGTACATTCAGCGCGGTGTACCTACAGAACTCCAAGAAGTACATTCTCATTTTTTCCCGAGGTTATCGAGATTGTATACAACTCGGCGAGCGGCGAAAATGAACTCATCGTATTTACATTTTTCACTGAGCCTTCACTTTGGATGAATCATCGGTTCAGGGCACATCTCTTTGAATGAGAGGCAATCTACACTTATCACTTTGGATGATTCCTCCAAGATGAACATCCAAAGTGATAAATGTAAATGAGCCTTTAAGTATATCTGCTGAACCAACTAAGAAAACTGAATATAAAAATGATCTATACTCGAGTGGAGGAGAGAATTCTGAATGCAATCACTTTAAGTGCTTGGGTAGATGGCCTTCCTTACCATATTGAATGGCAACAAGAGAGGGTTATTGTTGTTGGAACGTAGCGCGGTTACCCGCAGCACTCAGTTCTTTCGAGCCATTGTTCCTGCCGCTAGTCGAGAGCTATTGGAAGAGACCCGTGCTATGCGCATAGGCCAACACCCGTTCCAGGGGAAGCTACGAAAGAACGTTAATAACAGTAATTGCAATTAGTTATGGTAAGTTCAGTAAGTTCGTTCAGTACGAAAAAGAACTAGTAATGCAGAACATATTTGAAAATATTCAGAAGAAACTGCACAAGAAAGAATATAGATCGATGATCTGCTCGGTCTATAATGTGCGACTCGCTGGTCCTTTACTCTTTTAATCATATATCTTACTATTACAGATAAGTTTCACATCAACATGCATTTAAGGATTATTCTACCATGTTCGTATTTTTTTATATAACTCCCAATTAATTATTGGTCCTGTATACAACATCACAATTGGTTAAGCGCTATACTATTCTGGATGAAATTTTCGTTGCACCTTCTGTGTTCCAAAATCTCACACACAGAATATGATAGGTTGTCTCTTTTATCCTATTCTGTTTGCATCATAGGCCCCTATTAGGTATATACATTCCGATTATATGCAAGTATCTTTTTAGGACTACAACGACCTGTTAAGAGACTCTTAACCATGCGTATGCGGAACTCATTTCTAGTTAGTGAAACCATTTTTTTAATTTTCTGTTGGAATCATCCTTTGTCCCGTGTTGATGCTTAATTCTTAATTCTTTTATGTTAGTATTTGGGCTTATTGACGTCGTTCTTCTATTCTTGTTCCAGATACTTTCTGTTTATGACTTTTTACTAAATTTATCCTCAGCAAAAGTAAGGTTTATAAGTGTATTTAGCGATGTCTGCCTCTCCATATATATTGATCCGTCTATTTCTATAAGCCATCATGTTATTTTCTTTTGCGCATTGTGATATTGAGTATATCTGGTATATATACGGGGTGTTTCAGTTCTGGCGAATCAAACTTTAGTCATACCTAGTAGGTACTTAAGCAGGGGTCTATAATTATGATTTTTCGTATTCGTAATAAATTCGTTAATTATTTGTTATATAAGTAGTCGTATTCGTTCCTGCTTTTTTCCTGAACAAAAAGTTAAAAGTTATTGGTTCAGATCTTGAAAATGAAGTGACATCATTAAGTCAATTATAGCTTTTAGTTATTTTTTATTTAGCGGTATTTAAATGTCCAAAACTTTTTCATGAAAGAGGATACGAAATATGTGTATTTATCAAAATTATCAACCCTCTTGAAACGATTTAATTCACTTTTAGCTACACTGTACATGTTTTAAAATAAATGACACATTTAAATATTAAAATGGAACCCAGGATTTATTTTGTAATAATTTCATAGTAGGTAGTTCAATTCAATAAATCAATAGTAGGTAATCAAATTTACCCAAGAGATGAAATTGAATCGAAAATTTTTAATTTCTGGTTAAATCTGAAATTAGTATCAAACGATAGCTTATGGAAAGTTAAGATTAGGAATGTGCAAACCGTTTTGCTTGATCCAAAACCGTTTATATTTTACTATTTTACAGGGTGTCAAATTTGCAAAATGTCAATATTCGCGTGTCAATATTTCAAAAACAGTTGAAGATAGCTATAGGGCATGAATAAAATATGTTTAGAATTTTACGTAGAATCCAGAAATGATACAATATATAAGGGTATTCCATTTAAAATAACGAAGTTAGGGTCAACTTCCGGTATTACCGGAAGTACATTCACCTGGAAAATAATTTTCCATGGTTACCAAATTTTCAGATCAAAATAATTTTCCGTTCTCGAGATACTTCTAACAGACGCCCAAAAAAATCGCCCTGTATAGTTATACGTCGATATACTTGTGAACTTGTGTGTAAGTACCTATAGTAGTTGGAAAATTGTGCCTGTGATATTTTCCAAAGCGGAAAATATTCCGTCATTTAAATTTAACTCCCTTCTATACAATTCCCTAGATTTTCCTTGTTGTTTTTATTTTTGAGATAACCTGAAAATCAAAACTAATTTCCTACCTACTTGTAATAAGCAAAAACAAAAATCTGCTTATGTAAATTTTTAAAATAATACAGTTTTATGGCCCCAATATGAACATTTTATGGCCTTAATCAGCTATTGGTTTTTATTAAAAATATGTTGTGCATCTTTGTGCAACACTGTGTGAGGATAATGCTACTAAGAAGGTTAGACACAGATTAAAATTCGTGCCCAAAGTGCCCAAAAGAAATGAAAATATTAATATGTATTACATAACGTCTCATCTTGATTTCTCTTATTTTCTATTCTTTTATTTTTCCCATTTCGTCTCAAACGAATCGCTTTGGAGATTTCTGACAAGTTAATTTTTTTGTATCTGTAACTGCTTCTGTTGACGATTCAAATTGCCGATGAGGCCACTGAAAAGTGTAATCAAATATGGAGGAAGACAAGTAAAAATTTTGCATTTCATGTCACATCGTTTAACAATTATTAACATTCAACTGCCATAAATATGACTTTATATGCTAGCTAGGGCGAAATAAACAATGAAAACAGTGGGAAAAGGAGTCATATGTTCCATACTTTGCTATACTGTTATATATTATGAATTTTCTGTGTTAAAACAGTTTGTAGTTTTTTTAAATAAGGTGTGGAGTGATAGAAAAAGGTGTATGGTAATACCATATTAGTATTTGTGGTTTCTATTTAATTAATTTGTTACTTTTACATTAAGATATACTTATTGTAAATGGTTACATGAAAATAAACGTGTTTCCTGTTATTATATTGTTACATGCTTCTAAAAATGAGTGTGGAACTGTTTCTCATACTAGGGCCAAACTTCCATCTTAAACACTTCTATTAACACCTTTTCTGGAATGATACCCATAAACACAGCAGTTTGTGATGTGCTGGTTTGTTTTGGAAGCCATTTTAAAATACTTATGTTAAAATAAAGATATACAAATACAAATACTAGCCACTTCGTTTTTAACTTTGAAATACCAAAGAGTCACAAGCACCACTAAATTATTAGGTTAAACAAACTCAAATACGGGTTATCAGCAATTATTATATCAGCAATCAGCCTCCAAAAGCTATACTTTTAATAATATGTTCAAAGATTTTGATGCAGATGACGCATTCATTTTTAGAATCGTCGATAGAATCCAAAATGTATCTAAAATTTTGATTGCGCCAACGTTTCGCCGAAAAGTGCCGCTTTTCTTTCCATGGAAGAATACTTTAAAAGTATGTAAATCTGTAAAAGTACGCAAGACGTGCAATTTCTGTTCACTGTACAATGTCGACATAAATCAGTATTTCGGGGTTCTTTAGATTTATTCCAACATTTCCATTTTCCATTATCCATTTTATTCAATTGAATAAATTATTACTCGAACAAAAAATAAACAATAATAACTATTATTACTATAAATTAAGGTAATTAATCGTGCCTTTATATAATAATAATAATAATAATAATAATAATATGCCTTTATTTACATTAAACACATTATTACAAAATAATAAATTAACATGGGTGGCGGAATCCAACATGGTTGCTCAGTACAACCACCCCATTTTAAGATACATTTAAAACAATAATTCAACAAAGAAATAATATCTTAATACAAATTTTATGTAATTGCGGCAGAAATAATGAAGTACATACAAACATAAATAATAACTACAAACTCTCACACATTGTCACGTCTCATCATTATAAAGTTTTTCACCCTTCTCTGAAATATAGCGTAACTTGGAGATAACTTGATGTCGACTGGTATTGAATTAAAAATATTAGCAGCGTTATAGCTAAAACCACGCTGGAACATGGCTAAATTATGCCTGGGCACATTTAGAAAATCACAATGTCGAGTAGCGCGGTCATGAATATCAGAATGTTTTATAAGTTTTTCATGCAAGTATTGAGGCGTTTTGTTGTTAAGAATTTTATACACAAGACCAGCCATGTGAATTTCAAACCGTTCTTGAACACTGTACCACCCAGAACTCCTAAATGACGCCGAAATATGATCAAACTTTCTAATATTGTAGCAGAACCTAAGACAAGCATTTTGAATTTTCTGCAGAGAATTCTTATCTTTTTGTATTAACGCAGGCCAAAACACAACATCACAATAAGTCAGACGAGACAGTACTAATGAATCAGTAAGTTTCAACTTGACGTCAGTTGAAAGAATATCTTTGTACAGGTACAATGTTCTTAATTTCCCAAAGGATTTCTGAACTAAACTAGATACATGCAAATTAAATCTAAAATCTGTACTTAAGCTAACCCCTAGGTTATTGCATGTATCTGATGATTCTAACAACACGTTATTCAATATAATTGTAAACATTGGATTGTGTAAAATTAGTTGACGATGCCAACCAAACACCAGTACCTTCGTCTTCGATTCATTTATAATTAGTCCATGTGCAGTAGAATATCTACTAATAACAGCAAGATCAGAATTAATATTTGCAACAGCCAAATCGAGCTCGTTACAAGCAAAAGAATGATAAATTTGTGTGTCGTCAGCATATTGATGTGACTTGCAATGTGTCATATGGTTCCATAAATCGGAAGTATACACTGAGAACAGCAGGGGACCTAAAATGCTACCCTGAGGAACACCTTTTTTTAAGGTTATATATTCTGAAAAGAGGTTATCTGTAAGAACCCTCTGATGTCTATTTTTTAAATAATTTTGAAAAAAAATTAATGATAATCCAGTGATACCAAAGTATTCAAGTTTTGTTCTCAGAGTCGTATGATCAAGCATATCAAAAGCTTTACTGTAATCGAGTAGAATTAAACACACATTTTTACCCGAGTCACATGCTCTAAGAATATCATCAGTCACATTAAGCAGTGCAGATGTTGTACTGTGAAATTTCCGGAAACCAGATTGAGTCGCTGCCAAAATATTGTTCCTCAGTAAAAATGCATTAAGTTGTTCGTTAACGACTTTCTCTAGTATCTTGGACATAACAGGTAGAATACTTATTGGTCTGAAATGCAAAATAAGTGTTGGATTATTATTTTTTGGTAGAGGTATCACATTAGCATTTTTCCACACGTCAGGAAATTTACCTGTTGTCAAACATTTATTAAAAATGTAAGTAATGTGATCGCTTAAATGAGGAATCAAGTACAATAGCATCTTAAAAGACACACCATCTGAACCAGTTGCATTCGATTTAATTTTATAGATAATTTTTTCAATTTCTAGAGAAGTAACAGGGGTAAATTTTAATTCATCAGATAAGTTAGGCCAATTACCACTATAATTAGATTCTAAAAAGTCTGGATCATTTACATTAACTTGCGGGACATTATTACTACTTGTGAAAAAGTGGTTAAACATATCAGCACTAGCAATGTCAGCGTGAGATTGCTGATGTGTCACGTTAGAGCAAATATTTAAATGTTTTAACGTTCGCCAAAAATTTTTCGGATCTGTCTTGAATGCATGTTGCAAATATGCTCTTTTTTCGGATTTTACTGCCATGTTAACAAGATTACGGAGATTTTTGTACTCGGTCCATGCGGTTTCAGTTTTTAACTTTTTATATTTTGTATGTGCTTTTTTCCTAAGTTTCATCATAAATTTAAGATTCTCGGACAACCATGGAGCCGGGGATTTCGTTATTCTTACCGTTTTAAAAGGAGCATGCACGTTAAATAAACACAAAACTTTATTATTAAAAAAGTTTACCATAATATCGACATCATCAAGGTAATATATATAGTCCCAAAAAATTCCTTGTAGGTCCTGTAAAAATGAGTCATAATTAAAGTTAGAAAAGTCTCTATATGTTTTATACATTGTTTTCTGTTTGGGCTTAAATATTTTTAAATTAGTATGTACAATGCGATGATCTGAAATGCCATCCATTCTAAAGACATCTGTATTGAGTGCAATGTTAGTGGAAGATGTAACAATTATATCAATTAGAGAGGAAGAAATTTCAGTAACACGAGTAGGTTCGGTAACCATTTGATTGAGGCCATATTTAGATAATAAACTGTCAAATAATCTGTAATTGTAAGACTCAGTGTCCATAAAATCGACATTAAAGTCACCACCAAAAAGTACATAATCATATTCAGGTATTAAATCAATTAATACGTTTTCCAGATTTTCTATGCATAAATTAAAATTTGTATTAGGTGGTCTATATAATGTTCCCAAGCATAATTTCTTACCAGCAATCTTAACACTAATCCAGAGCTGTTCCAGCGCACCACCATAATCACTGACTTCAGTGACAGTAAATTTTAAACCATTTTTTATGTAAAAAGCTACACCTCCAGCCCTGGTATCCCTATCTTTCCGAATTATTTTATAGTCAGGAATTGAAACACTGCAATCAGGTAATGTGGGATTAAACCAGGTCTCAGATATTCCAATAATGTCATAAGAGTTATCTGCTAAATAATCAGAGAAAAGGTTAAAACGAGAACAAAGCGATTGAGCATTAAAATGTGAAAAAGTGACGTATGTGCTTAGCATGCTGTCTTTCACATACTCCAGTACCTAAAAGTATATAAAAATAATAAATAACTGATAAACCTCAAACAAAATAAATCCACCTTGTATACACATGTATACACATACATACAAAGTATACATGCATATCTTACCTAACACTGTCGAATGACCTTACCGGTGGCTGTCGCGTGATTTGAACTAAAGTTTTATTATCTGTGGCGCATGTGAATTTTATCCCTTTCAAAATTATATTACTTGTTCGCTATATGCTTGAGGCATATACATATACTAGAGAAATTATAAGTAAAAAAAAAACTAAAAAATGTTGTCATTAAATAATATAATAAATTGGGCGTCTCCTCAAAAATCTGTAGGGGCGGGCGAAATATTTTTTTTTTAATTTCTCTCTAAACAAAATATAATTTTTCTATTCACTTCTTCAGTTTAGTTTAGTAGAAACATCTTTAGTTTCGTTGAAAAGACAAATATTAATTAAAATCATAAAATTTAAAAAAATATAGGTATAAATAAGGCCAAAAAAATATATGTCCAGTAAAATAAAAAATACCACATTACAAATAAAAAAAGTATTCTTGCAAAAGAATATAAAAAACATATTTATCATAAAAAATAACAAAAAGGCATTTTCTTAAAATAAAATAACAAAATAACGGAACTGTATTAACAGCTAACAAGTATGTATATAGGGTGAGTCAGTTTATACTAGCAGGACTCTGGCATTCGATAGAACACCTTATTTTAAGTGAAGTTTGTCATATAAACATATGTCGGGAATCGCTTTGTTTTTGAGATACAGGGTGTCAAAGTTTTGTTTTTTTTTGTGTGTTTTCCACACAGCTCCTATAGTTTTTAAGATAATTTATTCAAATTTTTACGGCAGATTACCTCTGATGGTCCACAAATTTTGACATATGTAAACGATTTGAAAACGTACAGGGTGATATTTTTTCGGGGGCCAGGCCCCCTTTTATCGTCCACAACTTTTTTGTGGTGCGCCACTGACTACTCATTTGCCAAAATTTGGATTCCATGTTCAATTTAGAAACTTTTTCGTCTCTTGCATTTTTATCGTAGCTGTAACAGTTGTCGAGTAATTTGAAGAAATCTCTGAAAGAATATGTTTTTAAAAAAAATATTTTTATAAAAATGTTCACTAAAAACAATTATTGTCAAACGAAAGTTCATTAATCTAAATTGTCAGAGGTTACATACTTACAGTACAACTTTTGCCACTAATTATTTATTTTTTTGTAGCATTTCAAAGACTCTTAATAACTAAGTAAAATAATTAAGAATTAATAATAAACCAAGGTCTACATCCTGGCGACTAACAACGCAGAGTGAATTTTTGTCGTTGAATCCTTAACACATTAGAAAATAATAGAACTTTTTTATCCAACGTATTATGGACTGATGAATCTTGCTTCACCCAACGTGGGATAGTAAATTTCAAAAGTCAACATATTTGGGTAGAGCAAAATCCACGTGCAATTCGGCCAAGAAAATTCCAAAATGAGTTTAGCTTTAACGTATGGGTAGCAATTTTTGAAAATCGATTATTTGGACTATATTTTTGCCAGAAAGGGTCAGTTCGCAAAACTTCTTACAGTTTCTAGAAACCGAACATCCTAATATGTGGGAAGAGGTCCCTCTAAATTTAAGACAGCAAGCTTGGTTCCTGTTGGATTGCTGCCCAGCTCATTTTGAAAAAAATGTAAGAGCTTGGTTAGACGACAATTATCCAGAAAGGTGAATTGGACGTGGAGATCTAATCGCACGGCCCTCAGGTTCCCCAGAATGGATTTTTTTGTGTGGGGATTTTTTAAAGAAAAAGTGTATGCCACTCCTGTTCAAGATGTTGACGATCTTAGAGGGCGTATAAGGCATGCTTGCGAAGACATAAGAGTTCATCACTAAGTTTCAGCAAGAAAGGCTATTGAAATGTGATGCCGATTATGTAACCAACAAAATGGATCACATTTTGAAAATTTTAATTTGAAAATAAAATTATTTCGGGTTATTTGTAAAGTTACTTGTATTTGCCTTGGTTTATTATTAGTTCTTAATTATTTTACATAGTTATTATATAGCTTTGAAATACCACAAAAAATAAATAATTTGTGGCAAAAGTTGTACTGTAAATATGTACCTTTGACAATTTAGATTAATGAACTTTCGTTTGACAATACTTGTTTTTAGTGAAAATTTTGATGAAAATATTTTTTTTTTTAATAAAATATTCTTTCAGAGACTTTTTCAAATTACTCGACAACCGTTACAGCTACGATAAAAATGCAAGAGATGAAAAAGTTTCTAAATTGAACGTGGAATCCAAATTTTTTCAAATAAGCAGCCAGTGGCGCATCACAAAAAGTTCTAAGCGGTCAAAGAGGGCCTGACCCCAGAAAAAATATCACCCTGTGCGTTTTCAAATTCTTTACATATGTCTTTACTTGTGGACCATCATAGGTAATCTATGGTAAAAATTTGAATAAAGTATCTTAAAAACTATAGGAGCTGTGTGGAAAATACTAAAAAAAACCCAAAACTTTGACACCCTGTATCTCAAAAACGAAGCAATTCCCGACATATGTTTATATGACAAACTTAACTTAAAATCAGGTGTTCTATCGAATGCCAGAGTCCTATGCTAGTATAAACTGACTCACCCTGTATATTCAAACGAAAACGTAATCAGAAAACCTATTGGGATATTACACAGATGTACAATGTTTTCAGTTGGTAGGACATTTACGCACATACGACATACCTACGACAATATTATATCGCTTATATGTAGATCATCGCTTCGGAGGGGCAGGAAGGTATGGCCAATTATTGATAGTACCTATGGTCTCATTCAATTTACACAACGAACTGATATAGCATCTTTTTTACTGGTTGTGGCAACTCTTGTTAAAAAAAAGAGAATGGGACTCGATTTTTCAAATTATGTGACGTTGTACTGAGTATACGACTCGAAAGCGTGAGGGGGTTTCTCCCCTGCCCCCTGCCCCCTTGGCGGCGCCCATGAACACCACTGTTCTGGCTTAAGCAAAAATTGGATCAATTTGCATCGAGTTTACTACTTTCTGGTGTCAAACTTCCATGTCTATATGCAATATCATAAACTTATTTCGGACATTGGGTTAAAAAACATGTCTAATTTCAAAATTATATTAAGTATAATTTACCGATTATTAAGTTATTATTAATTAGTAATTATAATAATAATAATAACAATAATAATATCTCTACCTCTCATTCTTATCACAAGTATTAGCCCGAAAGGCTGAGACTTATGTGGGAGAGGGAGCGGAATCTTGCGTTGCTGAGCTCTAACCACCATTCAATGCTGGAATGAGGGAAACCGGAGCCAGGAAACCATAATTAGTTTGGAGGACAGTCAAATATTAGCATCAGCTGATGTTATCTCTCACATTAACGCTCTATTCCTTCCCGTAACCGTAACATCGATATTCGGTTAACCTGCTGAGATCCTGATCCTTCCTGAAACGGCCAGTGCTGTAGTGTCTCGAGTGTTAGTATGTTAGTAGGGAATTGTTTCTTACGCGTTGGGTCTAATAAGACATTTTATCTAGTTCTGTTAATTATAGTGCCTAAAGTTTCTTTAATTCTAGTTACTCAGTTAGTTTGTAGTTAAAACCGAATTGCAGAAACAGCATGTTCGAAATGAAATTTGTAAGGTATTTTGCAGGGTACTTAAAATATGTTTCACTAAACATAATTGCCACGTTTGTGAACAAACATTCTAAAGCCCACCAAGATTTGGATGATTTCACTTTATTTTGCTACTATAAAGGCCGATTCCCACATAGCAGCGCCGCAGCAGCGCGGCGCGGCGGTCCTTTGATCGCTGAGCAGCGCCGCGCCGTTTATGTGGGAACTGTTCCATTTAATTACATGAATATTTTTTGGAGCAGCATTTGCAGCGCCGCTACGCGCTGCTGCGGCGCTGCTATGTGGGAATCGGCCTTAAACCTTACGAAAATTCCAATTTGGATTTATTTGGCAATTTAAATATGCCTCACAATGATTTTATAAGCTTTATATCTTTGCTTGAAGTTTTATTTCAATTAACTTTGAAAGTATTGTTCTTCAAAACAAGGGTTATTAAAAGTTTTGAAAACATTTGTAAATACCTACGTTAAATCTGTACACCCATGTAAAAATTCTCCTCATAATTATCATTGATAGACAAAACAAGAATCTTTACACTTTGAAAAAATCAATAAATGTCATTCTATGTTTAAATAAGTTTTATTTTATCTAAGAAATTGTACCTAATTGTTATGATAGTAAAACATATTTTTTCAAAACAAAAACGTAAAAATATAAATTAATTGGGTACGCCTATGGAAAATCAGCTATGCTCTAAAATTGTTTCCAATTTGAAACTAAGGTTACGAATCCACCGGTAAGTACATCAAAGGTGCCGACTGAGAGATCTTCTGGTTATTTGTTTATTTTTGTGAACACAATGTAAGACTTGGCAATATAATTAAAAATTTTGCGGCGTAATGGGGATTCGAATCCACGTATTAGGAGGATATCTTCGGTGGATATCCAATTCAGTATATCCAATGGATATCAATGGATGTCCTATATACATTTTTTGGGTATCAAAACGTCCGCCTATATCCAGGATATAGAAAGTATCCTATATGGATAAGTGTGATATACAATGGGTACCAATAATATTCAGCTAGAGGTTAATTGAATATGTTTTGCACATAATTTGCATATCTATTAGATACATCGTGAAGCGATTTAATCTTCAGGGTGAATCACGAGTCCTGCCATTTATTGGTATTTTTGTTATTTGAAGAGATACGAAGTTGGTTAAATTAGCGATAAATTGAGCAATTACTAGCACTAAATAGTGGTCCCGGAAAATTGTTGAACAAACCAGCGGTTTTCAAAATATTTAGCAAAACAATAAATTTTCAAAAAACTTAAATTAGCTCTAGCCAATTAGAAATTTATCGTTAGATAATCTAGCGTTATTTATAGAAATTTTCAAATAAAAATTTATTTCGTACATACATGCATAATTGTCTTTGTTTTAATGCAACCAGAATTTTTTTTCGCCTACTAGATCCTGATATATGAATATCATCTTTTGCTTTTCTTATGGACGCCATATTAGAATTTGACGGTTAGATAGAGAAAAAATCAAGGAATTCGGCAATGTGTAATACTTAGGGTTTTGAATGTAATTAAGGTTTATATTAGTTGTTAGGTCTAGAATTTTCTATATAGTTTCTTGCCATTTATTGACTTTTTATTATAGTATCTCCAAATCAGAGTTTCTGATTTAACCATCTTTAAGCCCAAATAATTGGAGTAAAAACCACAAAAAGACTATAGAAAACAATTTCAAGAGATTGTGACAATTTTGAATTGGATTTTTAGGTTAGCTCAGTTAGCTGAAAATGGCGGTAATTATAAATCTGAAGGAAGCTGGACAGATACGATAAATGTCTAGACATTTTCATTCTGTCCAGACACTTTTGGACACATGTCCGGACATATAAGGACATTTATATAAGTGTCTGCCAACACTAGTTTTTTGTTTTTTTAAGGTAAAAGCACAAAAGTATAGCCTGAATGAATGAACTAAAATGAGACTAAATAATGTTGTATGGTTATTTATAATTTATAACTGTTAAAAAAATTAACAACTGCATTAATAAAATAAACAATATTTAAATTACATTTACAAATGCATAATTAAACAAAGAAAATGATGCAACCCACTGATGATTACCCATCGGTCGCGTTATCGTGTTATCATTTTCTTAGTTACAAATACAAAAACTAATAAAATGGTACCATAAAAAGGGCCTATAAAGCAAATTATTATTTGTCTCTAGAAGCTGATCCATCTTTAAATTAATACAAAATAAAATTAGTGGAAAATATCCTTGCTCCTGCCAGAAAACTTCAGTATAAAACAATGTGACAGCCCAAACCCAACGAAATAATCCCGACATACGGAACAAGTCACCCACCCAAGTCGGACTAGGTCGAAGCGTGCCCGTAAGTCTGAGCTAGGCTTACAAATGTTATTCATTTTTAGTTGCGCTTTGGCTGGCGCTTAGTGTAGACGTGTTAGTGTACAAATTTACAACGAGATCGCAGAAAATTTACGTAGTTTTTGTGTAAATCTGTGCAAAATGTCCAATAATGCTCCCACGGGGAAGCGGCAGCCGCCCAGACAGCTGGTAAGTCGTTTTTTCCAATGAAATACACGCTAACAAGACGCCATAACCGGGGTAATATGCCTCACGTAAATCCAGTGAGCAAACTATACATATTACTTGGTCGCCATACCTTGTGCACAGTCTTTTATCTTTAGGAAAGCCTACTTCGATGTTCTCGGTTTGTTTATTGCAGATGTTAGGCGTGGAGTCGTCGGAACGTGGTGATTTTTTTCGTAGTAATTGCTTTTTTATTTATTATTAGACACGAGCCGATAAATTTGTCGGTCTAGGCCTAGGCAAGAGAAGGGACTTGGACCTGTGTAATCTGATGGGGTGCTAAAATACATAGACCCGTAGGAAAATGGATTATACCTAAAGTGCATTGACTCGTGTTGGTTAACAAGTAGAATTCATGTCTGTGGATATTTTTAACGAACCGGCTTATTTTTTTGTTTTAATACGCAAAGTTAAGCTATATACCAGTAATTATAATTACCTACATCAAAGGGCGAAGTAATGTAGTTAGGTACCTTTGTAGGTACCTATGCCTACTAGGTATTTTTTGTTTTCAAGTGTTCTTAGTTACCTGGGATTATCAATTAGGTACCTAGGTCCTTATATTGTAGGTACCTAATTAATTATAAGTAGGTACCTACCTAGCCGTTTTCTAGTTTACTTATTAATTTGTCATTTTTGTTTGTCAAGAAGAGTTTTATAAGAATGCTAGTTTTTATTAAAAAGTACCTCCTACTTAGTTAATTTCAGTTTCGTATTTTCCATCCCAGATAAATCTATTTATTTATAAACAAATCAATCTAGATAGGTAGGTACTTACTGAATATTTTCTGAAATACAGTCGTAGAAACTACCAATAACTACACTTTTTTGTATAGGACCCTCGCTAGGACCTAAGATTTTACTCGCCTCCTTATTTACGATTGAGTAAGTTTGTACGTTTGTTTTGTAATAAACTTATTCACTGTTGCCAGACACGTTTTTAGGCAACACTGTTGCCTAAAAACGTGTCTTTGACAGTTGCCTTGACACTGCAACATACAGGGTGGTGGTTATTTATAATTTCTTTACCTATCTCTAATAACAGATTCCAGGTAAAGGTTAAATTTTGTTCAATAATCCGATGCTTCTACCTACCTGCAAGGTACCTACCTACTTAGTACCAATTGCAAACTTAATAGAATAGGAGATGCTAATAAATCAATACATAGTGGAAAATATGTTTTGAATTTTATTGAATATAGTGTTATTTGCATATGTGACTGCAAAATTTAGGAAGGTCTACGAAATAGGTGAAAAATAGTAAATACTGATCTGCTACTATGTATATCTGGAATTTGTATACCTACAGAGATCTTGATATATCCTAATCTTAATGTATAATTTTCGGTTTTTCCATCATTAAATAACTAGCTATCAATATTACTTAGGTATATCTACAGCCTTCTCTAGTAAGGCTAAGCTACTAGAGAAGGCTGTGGTATGTCTCAGGGTATCGTAAACTTTCAAAATATATAGATACTAAAGGATACTTTTTTTTAGTTATCTATTGGTTGGTCAAATTTATAATAAAAAATTGTTGAGGTACAATTAGTCGTCCTTAAAAAAAATTGTCCTCCGCACTGTCCATAGTTTTTGAGTAAATATTACACATTGATATCTCATATCATCTTTTAAAATTTTTTTATCTATTTTATTACATAAAAATGTGTGTCAATGACTTCGAGCTTCATTGTTTAAGTAACACTACTCTTATCCTCGAAAAAATGTATCTATTTATATTTACAGGTATTGACCTAAGTCTAAGATTACCACAAATATCGTAATTTTTCCCCAATTAGTAATAAGTGTGCAAAGAAAGTTAGGATATTTATTTTTTAAATACTCTTAATTTAATCGGGCATTTTGTGACTTATAGATAGGTATATGTATAATAAAGTTTAAATATATTGGAAAATATGTGTCGAGTAAATACAGGGTGTCCCAAGATACTGTGACACATTTTAAAGGCTTATAACTTCAAGGCAAAATGAGATAGCGACGAGCGGTTTTCACTGGTGCTCTTAATTTTACAAAAAGTTTTTTTCTGTCATTGGATACTAGTTGGTTTTACTTCTACAGGTGCTTAAAAAAAATTGCCACTTTTTAATTCAAAATTGTGATCATTTTTTAAATGGAACACCCTGTAGATTATATTACCATTCAATAGAGATACTTTTCCTCTTTTCACAAATATATAGTTTGATAGAGTTGAACCAAAAAATAATAAATTTTATTTCTTTACATTGTTAGTACAGAATAACGAAATGCATCAAAGGATAGATAGGTAGAGCCGGACCAATAGAATCGCCTGCACATTTTCCCGAACTAACGGTACCTGATTTTTTCATATGGGGTTACAAAATACTGTACTGTAATACTGTTACAAAATACAGGGGTACTGTTGTACAAAATATAAAACTAAAACATAACATAACTAATGTTTTTCAGACCATAATACCGGGAAATGTTAGAACTCGCCTTCAACAATATGCAGTTTAGATTGCAAAAGTGAAAACTGTATTGAAGAAAACGGTGGGCACATCCAACAATTTAACCTCAAACATTAAAGATGTAGGTACAATACATATGTATGTGTTAAAACTGAATTCTTCTTAATTGGTGTTTTTGTTTCAATAATTTGGTAATTTATGCTGTAATGTAATTTGTATTAAATTATGTCTTTCCTTAGTAATAGTTTTAGTTGATGCATACCGTTATTCTTTGTGACAATGTAAAAAAATAAAATCCGATCTTCCAAAAAAATTATGGTCTATTGAAAAAAGCTCCTGTGTAAATTGAAATAACTCCTTTAGTTTTTGGTATAACAATATCAAACTATACATTTTTGAAAAGAGGAAAAGTGTCTTTATCGAATAGTAATATATTCTACAGGAGGGAGTTTTTGAACCCTTTAAAATTTACGTTATCGTTATGGTTATGGTTATTCTGAGCATGCGCAGTGCCGAAAATGATACTATTTTTGGCACTGCGCATGCGCAGAATAACGATAACGACACTAAAATTTAAGGGGTTCAAAAACTCTCTATTGTGTTCCATTTAAAAAATTATCACAATTTTGAATTAAGGAGTGGCAATTTTTGTTCAAGCACCTGTATAAGTAAAATGAACTAGTACCAATGACAAAAAAACTTTTTGTAAAATTAAGAGCGCCAGTGAAAACCGCTCGTCGTTATCTCATTTTGCCTTGAACTTATAAGCCATTAAAATGTGTCACATTATCTTGGGATACCCTGTATTTGGGAGATATTTTTTTTGCCCTATTTTCGGTAGAAGTTCATAGAGTTTTCTTTTCTGAATAAACTAATATTTGAAAATATGAGATTCACCAGAAACAAAATCTTGGAAAAAAGTATTTGGTTCGTTGACTGAAGAACTTTAGTAGAAAAAGACTAATAAAATGCAACTGAGTGGAATAGAGATATTTTTCATTTAATTTCTACTAGGTTACTATAGATTTTCAAAATTTGGTATCACCTGGTCTATTAAAAAAATGTTGATAGCATTCAGCTGCGCGTTATATCAATCAAATTTTAATTTGATTTTAACACCATCATGAGACCAGCAATTTGTTTATTTTTATCGAATAGTTTTATCTGAATTTTTTTCTACATTTATTTTGCAGTTGAAAAATACAGCGCGACATGCCCCAAGTCAAATGCCTGTAACTTAGATCATAAAACGACTTTCGAAAATATTTTCTAGCCATATTATTGGAAAAGAAAAATTTTTGTCCTTAAAACACTAAATTTCACAATTTTCTGTTAATATAATTCAATAAATGTAGCAGCTACAACTGAATTATCAGACCAATATCTGGAGGCAAATATTCTGACGAGTATGAACGTGCCCAAACGTACTTCCGCTTCCGTTAGTCTTAAGAAAAACTAACTACATACATAATTGCTTAGTTATAAACACCTGTAGCAAAAAATCAATACGGTACATCATAATTGAATTTTTATCCAATGCAGAGTGACATTTTGTGGTATGCGCGTACATGTGAAATCTTGCAGGTTCCCAACATTTGTGAGTATGCATTTTTCAATTAAAAAAAAAAAAAACGAAATGTACGTACTTGCTTCATATATTGGGGTCTGGTTCATAAATTATTATTTCTCATTATTAAGTTATAGTTTTTGCTGGTGTTGATTATACTTTAATAATGTATCATCATCATTTTTATAACACTGACGTAGTTTTCCACATAACACCAAAACACTATACTTGGATTCGACGCGCGTTCCGCCAACCAAGTTGGCATTATCTGGTGATTATTAAAACTAAACCGATGCTAACACTATGTCTTATTTACACCTAAACTATTGTTATGGTTCGGTGAACCATTAGGACGGCTCAGTGAATCGTCGCGACGGGTCAGTGAACCGTATGAATGCTAACACTATGTTCTATTTACACCTAAACCATTGTACAGGTGGTATGCTACAAGAGGGCTGTATGGGATTGGCCCTCTGTCACTATTCATACTATTTTTACACTATGCAATTTCCAAACTCTCAATTGCATCCGGCTGTCTTGGAATTTGTTACATTCCTAATTAGTCTTAAATTGCTACTATCTATCTTATGGTTGTTCTCAAAGGCATGTTCGGCGACACTAGAGTTATCTGTTCTACCATGTTTGACATGAGCCATATGTTCCTTTAATCTAGTTTGAATTGACTTTCTCGTTTGTCCAACATACTTCTGATCGCAGTCTTTACAGCTAATTTCGTAAATTTCCGACTTTTCCTTAGCTTCTATTTTGTCTTTTGGGTTGCCTAAAAGTTGTTGTAGTTTATTTCCCGGTGAATAAACCACTGACATACGTATATCTTTAAAAACCTTACCAAAACCACGGGTGAAACGAGAATCATATGGAACAGATATAAATTTTAGATTTTGAAAAGTCGAGGAATTTCGAACTTTCTCTTTAAATTTAAGTTTCCTAATATAGGTGCTCTAAGGAATATGCCTTAAATAAGAATGTTAGGATTTTAATATCAGAAAAACTGTTTCATCAGTGCGTCGTGTGCAAAATAGAAGCATGCATTGCAGTTGAAGGAAATGATTTTTAACAACCTTTTTAACTTTAGTGACCTAGAAATATTTTGTTGATCAAATGAAAATACGGAAAAAAGTCTACTAAAGACAAAAAAATTTGTATTTGAACTTTCTCAGGCAAACCAAATATCAAAAAGGTACAGCAAAAATAACAGTTGCTAAGTTTACACAGCCTATACGGATCCCCAAATAAAAATATTTCCAATTTGAAGACAAGGACGGGTTGATAGTATTAAACAGAGAAAACGAACGGTACATGGGTGGGCCGAGGTATCAATATCTATGGGTGGGAGACTTGACACGGGTGGTAGGCGTCAGAGGTGTGGCCATAGAGGTAGTCTGGGAGTAATAATAATAATATCTCTATCCCTCATTCTCATCTTAGTGATGAGCCCGGAAGTCAGAGACTTGTGTGGGAGAGGGAGCGGCATATTATTATTTTGCGGGCCGCGAGTGCGACCAGGAACAACTTACGATGTTATAACTTTAACTACCATTTAGTACGAGAATAAGGGAAACCTGGAAAACCTTATTAATTAAAGTGTACAGTAGGTTGTTAGCCATTTATACAGTGATATTGCAGTACTAGTTGCATATTAAGAACGCTACCAGCCTTATACACACTAATATTGGAGCAATTAGAAAAAGTTGACCACGGTGAGAATCGAACCGTCGTCAACCGCGGAGAACGATTAAAAATCAGACGCCTTAACCGCTCGGACACCGAGCTCCTAGTCTGGGAGTGTGCCGCTTAGCTGCGTTCCCACACTAAATAACGAATTAGAATTCAGACTCTACTGCTGAATCCTCACTAACAAAGATAATTACCTAAGTAATAAGAGTTTTCACATTCATTCATGCCGTCGACCAAATTTCTTAGTTTGTCACTATGCGCCAGGCATACCTACATTGAGTGAAAAATAATGCGGCGCAGGTTATAGTAAATTTACGAGACAAGTTTAATAATCGTCATATCGCACATCTAGTTATCTTTGTCAGGACACGGAAATAAGTGAAATGGAAAATGAGAAAGCACCTACACTAGTTGCACATCTCGCTGCCAGGATAGGGATTCGTTTTTCGTGTTACTCCGTTACTTCCATTTTGTTTTTGTTGCTATCTGGTTGATTAAATCATTTGCAAGCTTCGAGTATCCCGGTGTTTAAGTGCTTGTGTTAATTATTATATTATAACAGTTATCTTGCGTTATAACAGTTATACAAATATTGTATCAGCCAGACATGGCGTAGCCGGTCCTGTGCTTTCGTCCTATCCGAAACGTATCATGTACTAATATCTTGTATCTTTGTTTTCAAATTGAACATAATTTTATTTGGGGACCTGTATATTATGCTTGTTGGTTGACGTACCTGTCACCTAACATATTATGCATACCTATATATTATTATATTCATTGGTTCTAAGGAATTTTCGCTTTAATACTCTTGTCGCAAAGATAGAAATATCAGAAGCCTGAGAGGTAATTAATATTCAGATTGACCTCTAAAATTCTTTAGTGTTTTCTAGTAACTTTTCCGGGTAAATGGAACTTTTTCAATCACACTAATTTAATAATAATTGTCGTCCTATAATATAATTGTCCTGTTCATTCATAGTCGTTTTTATTTCTATACAATTTGTTTAACTTTCAACTAATTTCAGCTGCTAGTCATCATCAGGAAAAACTTATTAATACATTAATACAAAAAGAGCCTAAACATTATATAACAAACAATAAATTACAATTATTGTATAAGATAAAAGAACATGACAAAATACGAATAAACAAATATATACTGAACATTTTATACAAGTAACAATCTACACTATTTTTGAATACCTATTTTTCTTGATAATGCTAATATAGTAGTGTTATAATTGTATGTTCTATTTAATGTGTAGGCTGTGCTTTAACTGCATCTTGAAATAAATTGTTTGAGTCATCATAATAAAGTCATTTTAAATGAAGATATAGATACCTAACCAACTATGATATGGTGTGATGAAGATAAACTTACTTTCTGATTCACCCTACGGTATTATTTTTACGTCTTTTGTCGCTTTAGCGCTAAAATATAAATAACAAAAAATCATAGAGCGGCGTATTAAATCAATTTTAACCGTTTTAAATACAAGATTTTATTTACAGCATAATTAATATATCACCATGAAGCAAGAATTTAATTAATTATTAATTTACTAATTAATAAATTAACAAAAAAAGGCAGCATAGATGCAAATGGATTCTCTTGAAGCATTCGATTCAAGAATTGAAGCAAGAATCTTGAGGCATTCGAAAAGAGTTGCAAATTGTTATTTTTACTTTACTTTAACTGTTACCAGTGGCGTAGCTGTAGATGGATATTGTAAGGCTTTTTGTTGAAAAATATGGCACCCACTGATTTTGATTCCATACATTATTTTTTTAATGATCTCGTTGATATAATTTGAGAGGCATTATTGCTCAGATGCTGCAGAGTTTCGGTTTGTTAATACCAAATAAAAGTGATAAAGTTACCGCCTAAATAAACTTACGCCCTATACGTCTGCATAAGAGGCTGCATAAAGATGAACAAATTAAGATTCATTGTCAATTTCGCACATTCATATTCTTGCCAAGGTTATCGATACAATTAACGATTCATTATTGTCATTCAAATGCACCATGCAATATTGAGCATCGCATACGGCGCCTGAACATTATGTAGGTTCCCTATTTTTCCTATTAAATTGTAAAGTATCTAGTTGCTTCAGTCATTTCAGTACATTTGTCTTAGATTAGTTTCTGGTAGACATTTATAAAGATAGAAGTATGCGTTGTTACCATAAGAGTGTTAGTTACCCCCAAGATCATGCGACAGACAACTGTTTCGGCCTATTGGGTCTTCTCAGCGCTGTCCATATAAATTATGCATTCGTTGCATAATAAAATTCCATCAGTGAAAAACTCCAAGTTTAGATGAACAGTGGATTGGAAAAAGCTGCAAGATATTTTGCTATATCCTCACCAGTCTGATGTAATGCATTCAAAGTAGTAGAAGAACTATCGTGGAATACCTTATACGTGATGAGGTCACCTCTGACTCTTCTTAAAACAAGTTACGGTTCAAGTCCAAAGCGTCTAATACAAAATTCATATAAAAATTGAATGGACTGAGTTTTTTTTGTTTGTATTAAAAACTTAACTCAATTTCCACAGTTCTTAATAAAATTTGTATTTATTTTTTTAAATATATACTTTATCAGATATCAGATTAAATTAATGTAGAATGCACACGATCGATCGTAGGACAAATATCCACCTAAAAACTAGTACCTAGTACCTACCTAATACCTGTATTCCATTTGGTGGAGACGTTTTTCTTCCAATGGAATACGGGTAACATGTTGAAAGTTTTCTAGGAGAGTTGAACGAAATTCAGATGAACTGAAAATTGAACTAGTGTATGCACCAAATAGAGTTTGCAAATCAAAAGATCCGCAGTGAAATGATTGAACAGTGATAGATGCATTTGAAGAACAAAGACTTGTTTTTTGCTTTCCAATTGAAAATATTGTCCAACAACAGAAACAGAAAACAAAACATGTACAGGGTGTCCAAAATAAGATCCTCTATCCCCTTATCTCAGAAAGTATTAGAGGTAGAGAAAAATGTTAAATACGAAAGTTTTTTGTTTTTACCTGAATTTTTCATTTTTATAACTTTCTTGAATACAGGTTGTTCAGTTTCTCTGATTCAGGCATCAACTTTCTTTTTTTAAATGGGACACCCTATATTCAATTACGTTTTTGAACTCTCCTTAAAATTCTAGGTCGACATTGTTAAGAGTACCCTATACCTATCATTTACCGTTACGAAGATATTAGCATTTACAGAAAAAAATCTGTAAAAAACACCTGCTCAAAAAATCTCGGCAAAACAAATAAGACATCCAAAAAAAAAGCTAAATAGCACAAATAGGGTTTATTTCGTAGGCAATTAGACTCAGAAATTACTTCTATGGATCGATATTACCTGATTAATATACAGGGTGTTTTTGACAGATGGCTCAAACATGTATATGTTAAAACTCCAGAAAATCGAAAATCTCTTATGGAACACCCTGTGTATTATTATATTTTTGGATTCTCTATTAAATTTTAACCATACTCTATATAACTTTCCCTATTCTTATTTTGCTTAGTTTTCAAGATATTCACGAAAATGTGGAAAAAATGTCAGCTATTAATCATTATCGGCTATTATTAAAAATTAATCTACTATTATTTGGTATATTACAGTAAGTGTGCCTTAATACTGATTAAGAATATATTATTTTATTAAAAACTAAAATTTTTTAAAAATTATTTCATTAATTAACTAATATAAACAAATCTGTTTGTAACTTGAACCACAAATTACTAACAATAATCAACGAATAACAATAAAAATAATAAATTAAATCAAGTGTCCTATAATGTCCTCAATTTTCAGCTATGCATGTTGTGTATATAACTGCTAGTTTTAGTTCATCCTGATTTTAATCTTTAAATCATCAACATTATTACTCTGAATTTGATAAGCTCAGGCTTTCAATGTACCCCATAAAAAGTTGTCAAGTGGAGTTAAATCTGGGATCCTCGGCGGCCATGGGATATTCCGTTTGGCCCTATCCATTCCACAAAATAGTTCTTAAGAAAATTCTTTGCAACTGCAGTATTGTGGCATGGAACTCCATCCATCTGATAGATGATCTGATTGGCATCTTCTTCGGCATCCAATAAAGGTAAAATGCAAGTTTGTAATGAATGCCATTTCCTGATATTTTACCTAAGGTACCTGGGACCATTTAAATATTGGCCAAGAAAGACAGGGCCTAAAATGTGTCTCTTATAAATAGCGCACCAAACATTTTCGTCAATATCTTGAAAACTAAGCAAAATAAGAATAGGGAAAGTTATATAGAGTAGGGTTAAAATTTAATAGAGAATCCAAAAATATAATAATACACAGGGTGTTCCATAAGATATTTTCGATTTTCTGGAGTTTTAACATATACATGTTTGAGCCATCTGTCAAAAACACCCTGTATATTAATCAGGTAATATCGATCCATAGAAGTAATTTCTGAGTCTAATTGTCTACGAAATAAACCCTATTTACCTTTTTTTTGGATGTCTTATTTGTTTTGCCGAGATTTTTTGAGCATGTTTTTTTTCTTTAAATGCTAATATCTTCGTAACGGTAAATGATAGGTATAGGGTACTCTTAACAATGTCGACCTAGAATTTTAAGGAGAGTTCAAAAACGTAATTGAATATAGGGTGTCCCATTTAAAAAAAGAAAGTTGATGCCTGGATCAGAGAAACTGAACAACCTGTATTCAAGAAAGTTATAAAAATGAAAAACTCAGGTAATAACAAAAAACTTTCGTATTTAACTTTTTTCTCTATCCTTTATACTTTCTGAGATAAGGGGATAGAGGATCTTATTTTGGACACCCTGTACATACTTAGTACATATATTATTAGAATAAAGTTATAACTTTAAATTTTTCATTTTGCTTATGAACCAGCGCTAGTTGAACGGTTCTATAGATACTGTTCGGAATTATAAATTATCAGTATTAGCAGTGACTATACAAAGAATTTTTATAGTCACTGGTATTAGTCCCACTAGTGGGGTGGGTTGGAACCATCATCATTGTTAATTGTGAATAATGCCAACTCGGTGCTGGTACAATCCTATTTCCATTTGGGCGATTGAGTATACAATTCTGTTGAGTTGCTCTGCATGTCTTGTTTTGGTTAATGGAACGTAGTGTCTGATCTACGGTCGGTACTTGTCCAAAAGTCCTGTATTTGTTGTGCTCTTTCTTTTCTTTAAATATATTATACTGTTGACTACGATCTGTGATCGAGTCTATGACAGCGATATTGCATATCTTTCATAAAATTGGCTTCAGAACTTGAAAACTCAAAGGATGGTGGTTCTAGGTTTGTGACGTGGATATATCTTGATAGAGTATCAGGCTCGGTATCAGGTGATTTATATCTCCTTCGTTTCTTTGACAAAAACGAAAGAGGTTAGTAGGTTTGATTGCATGACGTGAATCTATGGACGTATCGAAAAAGTTGTTCATACGATATAAGGCTTGTTCCCACAGGGAATCACACAGCTATTCCGACAGATTTCAGACTATCACTACTTCGCATGGTATTAAATATTATCGGTTCCTAGCTTGCCCACGACTGTAGTTTTTGTTTTTTGTGGCAACAAACCAAGAAGTAGCTGGTCGCCTGGTACTTTTGCTGTGTTCTATTTTTATATTATCTAGGTAAGTTAATTAATTTTTTTTTCCTTCATATTTACCAGGACCATGGTATAATTAAAGTGAAATATATTAGTAGTTTTAAGTGATATCTTTGATGGATATTGTCTTATGTAGGTAATTCATTGTATCTGATAAAAAAGTTTATACATATTTAAAATACAGTGTGACCCATCGAAAACGTACCCTAGGGCATAACTACCAGGAAGAGATTTTGTTGGAAAAATGCTGAAACACGTCGATTTTGCTTATGAGGGGGATAACTTTTGATGCAAAAATCATAGCCCAAATTTCATCCCCCAAAATTTTTCAAATGGGAATGGGGTCAAGGAATACGTCATTGGAAAGGGTTTTTGATTCTCTATACTGTGGTAAATTCGTTTAGAAGTTACGAATTCTTGAAGGTTCATTAATACATTTCATGAAAAATGCAAAAATTAAATCAGTTTCATTTAAAAACTTACCTTATCAACGAAATAAGTGTTGAAAATGTTGTACACCAACTTCTATACAGTGACACAAATTATCTGCAAATCGTCGTCGTACATTCTGCAGCACTTCCGGTATCACTTATACCGGAACGGTATAAGTGATACCGGAATCCGAGGAAGGCCTTCCGGTATCCGAGACATACGTTCACGATTCGTCTCCGCGAGTCTTCTAGTATATTTGGTGGAGTGCAATAAACTGCACTTTTTACGCATCCTCACAAAAAGAATTCCAGAGTACTTAAATCGGGTGACCGCGGACACCACTCAATTGCGCTCCTTCGTCCTATCCACCGATTTGGAAACGTTTCATTCAAATAATCACGCACAATCCACGAGTAAAGTGGAGGTGGTCCATCCTGTTGGAATACTATTTCCTGTTCAATATATCCAGCGTTGTGCTGTATAATATTAGTTAAAGCTGGTCCAATGGTATTTTCAAGGCGGTGGCCTCCGCGGTCACCCGATTTAGGTCCTCTGCATTTCTTTTTGTGGGGATACGTAAAAAGTAAAGCTTATTGCACTCCATCAGATACACTAGAAGACTTGAGGGGACGAATCGTGAACGTATGTCACGAAGTGACACTGGAAGTGCAGCAAAATGTACGACGACGATTTGAAGATAATTTTTATTACTGTATGGAGGTCGGTGGACAACATTTTCAACACTTACTTCGTTGATACGATAAGTTTTTAAATAAAATTGATTTAATTTTTGCATTTTTTGTGAAATGTATTAATGAAAAAACTTCAAGAATTTATAACATCTAAACGAATTTACCGAATTTCAAAAACGGAGAGCCACTGTATAGAGAATCAAAAGCCCTTTCCAGTGACGCATCACTTGACCTCATTCCCATTTAAAAAAATTTGGGGGATGACACCCCCGCATACGAGGGTGAAATTTGGGAAAAAGTACAAATATTATTAAGAACTATGGAAATTGGATCAGCTTTTTTAATACCAATTAAAGCAACGTCCATTATATAAGTTTTTGTATCGATTGTATCTAAATTGGTTGTAAGATAATCAGCAAACTGTTTTGACAGTCATTAAACTATCAGAACATTCATAATGTCATAATAGATATCAGATAATAGGAAACTGTTGGAAGCAGTGGATTAATAACATTCTGCGCAGAATCCTGACGGTCGGGGACTATTTTTGACTGTTGTGGGAACAAACAACCAAACAAAACGAATACCTAATGTAATTATTTTCTTAATTGTAGCCTTGTCGTATAAAGTGGCCCGGAGACGGTCTATAATATTGTCAATGGTACTCATTGATACATTGATAAATTGATCAAGTAGAAAGCGATTGATGCCATTGTCAATCAATGGACGGAGATTGATAGGTAATTTGATTGAAGTACATTGGCGGGGACTATTGACGCATCCCAATTGATCGTGTCAACGAGAAATTGACAGAAATTGATCATTATACTAGTTCAGAAACAATCAATAAACGACTCGACTCGCGAGAAATTCACTAAGCAACTGATGAAGTATAGACGTGTTCATTGAAAATTGAAATCATCAATTTTATTGACAATATTATTGACCGTCTCCGGGCCACTTTATAAGAATGATTTAGTCACATGGTCGAAGTATAGTGCACATTAAATCAAGATATCAACTCTTATCTTATGGGCGAATATCTCATAGGGATCACATATTTTGTGACATTTATATGCTCATAAAAATCATGACAAAACGTAACACTCCAACTTAAACACTCGTTATAACATATTATATAAAGTTCCTGTTTCCAAACAGAAGTTAATTTATGGGGAAAATCACCGAGTATGCAACCAGTGATACGCTATTACTGGATTTTGTATCTCATCAAACAAATGATCGTAAATTACCTCTTTTTGGCTTAACAAATAACATTTTAGGCACTTTCAGCTGAGTTGTAGGCGTCTGAAAATTCTAGTACTTAATGTGGTTGCCTACTTGTACGTTATACAGGGTGGGAAAAATTTTAATGTGCAGCATTGGTATCTCGGAAACGGTAAAAGATACAACGTGGCTCAAATTAGGAAAAAGTTGCTCAATTTTATGCTGATTCAAAATATGTGAACAAGTTTAATATATTCCGGGCCGTTCCGGAGTTATGCCGGAAAAATCAAAATTTGCCAATTTCTTTTAAGTCAAATAACTTCACTTGAAATAAATGTAGACTTTTGAAATTTGGTACGTTTACATAGTTTGATGAGAGCTTTCGATCGCCATACTAAAACATGTTCTAGGCCTACTAGTTTTTCCGCAACAATATTCAACTTTTGAATTTCTTATGGGCGCCATATTGGATTTTTACTTCACTAAATACAGAAAGAAATTACAAGCACGGTGGTATATCACACTTGATACTTTCTTCAATAAATATAGATAATACACGCGAATAACGATAAATATTATTTATTTACAAATAATAAACAATCATTCATTTATAGTTAATTATTACAAAGTGTGTTTTTAGCTTCTTAGAGGAACTAATTATTATAATAAGAAGAACAACTTATTTATACTGCTCGAATTGGCTGCCGTTACTCTGAATACAAAGTTGAGTCCTTACAGACATGTCATCCACTGCACGTCTTACTGTTCCACCATCTATTGAATTTATGTATTCATTAATTCTTTCCAACATTTCATCCTCTGTCGATGGCGTTGGATTATTGAAGATATAATTTTTAACAGCTCCCCAGAAATAATAATCTAAGGGGTTTAGACACGGTGATCGCGGTGGCCATAGAATGGGACCATTTGTACCCATCCACGAATTCGGAAAACGTTGATCTAGGTACTGGGTTACAATCCTAGCATTGTGTGAAGGACATCCATTTTGTTGAAACAACTGTAAATTTTGTATATTTTGCAAAGGAAGGTCATCCAGCATTTCCTCCAAATCATTTTGTAAGAAGTGTAAATAATTTCGAGAAGTTAATTTATCAATAATACGATAAGGCCCTAATACCTTGTTATCCAAAATTCCACACCAAATATTTAGTACATCCTGGAGACAATGAGCGGAGGTTGCAATTTTGTCACTGGATGCAAATGTTAATGAATAATGACACTGGTTTTTATAGAAAGATATTATGGAGTGATGAGTCAACTTTTAGTAATTAATTGTGGGATATTCAATAGAAAAAATGAGCACCATTACGCACAACGAAATCCTCACCTGATTAGAGAAACGAGACTTCAAATTAGATTTTCAGTAAATATTTGGTGTGGAATTTTAGATAACAAGGTATTAGGGCCTTATCTTATTGATAAATTAACTTCTCGAAATTATTTACACTTTTTACAAAATGATTTGGAGGAAATGCTGGATGACCTTCCTTTGCAAAATATACAAAATTTACAGTTGTTTCAACAAAATGGATACCCTTCACACAATGCTAATTGTAACCCAGTACCTAAATCAACGTTTTCCGAATTCGTGGATGGGTACAAATGGTCCCATTCTATGGCCACCGCGATCACCGTGTCTAAACCCCTTAGATTATTATTTCTGGGGAGCTGTTAAAAATTATATCTTCAATAATCCAATGCCATCGACAGAGGACGAAATGTTGGAAAGAATTAATGAATACATAAATTCAATAGATGGTGGAACAGTAAGACGAGCAGTGGATGACATGTCTGTAAGGACTCAACTTTGTATTCAGAGTAACGGCAGCCAATTCGAGCAGTATAAATAAGTTGTTCTTCTTATTATAATAATTAGTTCCTATAAAAAGCTAAAAACACACTTTGTAATAATTAACTATAAATGAATGATTGTTTATTATTTGTAAATAAATAATATTTATCGTTATTCGCGTGTATTATCTATATTTATTGAAGAAAGTATCAAGTGTGATATATCACCGTGCTTGTAATTTCTTTCTGTATTTAGTGAAGTAAAAATCCAATATGGCGCCCATAAGAAATTCAAAAGTTGAATATTGTTGCGGAAAAACTAGTAGGCCTAGAACATGTTTTAGTATGGCGATCGAAAGCTCTCATCAAACCATGTAAACGTACCAAATTTCAAAAGTCTACATTTATTTCAAGAGAGGTTATTTGACTTAAAAGAAATTGGCAAATTTTGATTTTTCTGGCATAACTCCGGAACGGCCCGGAATAAATTAAACTTGTTCACATGTTTTGAATCAGCATAAAATTGAGAAACTTTTTCCTAATTTGAGCCACGTTGTATCTTTTACCGTTTCCGAGATACCAATGCTGCACATTAAAATTTTTCCCACTCTGTATATTGCAATAACATTGCATCTTGCAAAATTTATATCAGCAATTTTAAAAGCAAATCAAGTTTACTAATCGCACACACATATTCACATTTCAGCTGCAGTTTCTTGATACATAAAGCTAAATATTTTTATTTAATAGGTAGAATCTTAAGTTTATTGTATCGCATTATACAGTTTTTAGAATGACGAAGTTTATGACATGACCATTGCAGAACACTGAATCTATTCTGTAACAAATTTTATTCAGTTAATAATTAATTTATCCAATCATAGACTCCCAGAGGGTCTTTGATGGGTCTTTCATCTTAAACAATCATTTACCGTATGTACATATAATTCACCTATCTTGCGCGATACCATAAAACAAATTCTCGTACTAATAAAGTTTTGCAAGTCTTTCGCTACTGTGACTGTGTTGCTGTAAATAAAAGCTGCTGAAAATTAACGTTTTAACTCTTCATGTGGAATCTCGTGTGGATCGTCTAAGATAATACACTTTCGTAAATCCATCATTTCTCAAAAAAAAAAGAATCATTTCTATCACAAAACAGTAAAAGCCGTTCGTAAATTCAGCGATTGCTTTGTTTTTTTTTTTTTTTATTTATAGAAAATACCCCTTGAAGGTTATTTTGCTGCTATTACAATCTGATCAAAGGGAGATCAATGAGTAATTTAGTTCTATCCTAATTTAACTAAAGTTGAAAATTTTAGAGCTAAGGTCTTACTCACTAGTGTACCTTAGAGTCTGGTAACTTAATTACACTAACACTAACGTGTAACACTAACCGCACAATGCTGTGTTTTTATACTGACATAATCACTTCACTAACTCAAAGGGCTTAACCCTCTTGAGCCTTCTTACTATGTTAGTGTTGTCGAGGAGCTGGATGGCCTCGATGTTCACATGTTGATGGAGTCGTTGTTCATGAGTCCGTGCAAATTTATTAATTGTCTGCTCTACAGTGTCCATCTGAAGATCTCGATGAAGGTCGCTGTTTCTGATGTACCAAGGCGCTTTGACGATGTTCCGCAGTACTTTGTTCTGAAACCTTTGAATAATTAATATGTTGCTCTTACTGGCACAGCCCCAGAGCTGTATTCCATAGGTCCATACTGGCTTGAGAATTTGTTTATACAACAGTATTTTGTTGTAAGTTGATAGGCAGGACTGTCTACCAAGTAGCCAGTACATTTTCTTATATCTGATGTCTAGCTCTTCTCTTTTCTTTTTAACATGGACTTTCCAGCGAAGTCTTGCGTCTAATGTGATGCCTAGATATTTTGCTGAGTTTGCATATGGAATCTGGGCATTGTTCATGTTAATAGGTATTTGTTGTTCTCTTTTATTTGTGAAATTAATCTGCACTGATTTGGTTTCATTCAGCTTGATACGCCATCTTCTGGTCCAGTTATTGATTTGGTTAACTGATATTTGCAGTTTGTTTGCAGCTTCTTCATAGCCCTTTCCTGTCGCAAGAATGGCAGTATCATCTGCAAACGTGGCTATTGTGTTTTGCTCTAACTGTGGTATATCACTGGTGTAGATCAGGTATAAGATAGGGCCTAGGACGCTTCCTTGTGGTACTCCTGCTTTGATTTCTTTTAGTTCAGTGTATGCTTCATCTTGTTTGACTCTGAAGAGTCTATCTGAGATATATGATTCCAATAATTCTGAGTATTTATATGGAAGTAACTTATTTTGCTTTGTGATGGGCTATTAATCTTGTTCGTAAATTTAGCACAAAATTGTCTGATGTCCCATCAGAAAACCATCACTTCCATCATTAAATAGTTATGATGGATTTCAAATTTTGTGATGGGGAAAAAGAGGGGGAACTGTCATGTCATTAATTTTGAGGTTAGTATGTTGTTTTTTGTTTGGTTCAAGGGTTGCAATTTTGATAAAAGCATAAAAGTAAGCACAAAGTACCTAGTAGATTTGTTAGTCACAATGGAGGGTGAACAATTTCCAGTGGATATTTTGGTTGGGGAGACAAAATATACAGTAGTTCTTATTTAGCAAGAGATTCAAGGGATGGACGTTTATGCGCATGTCTCCATCTATCATTAAACCTAACTACTGTCCGTAAATTAATCCTAACTGTCAATTGATCTGATGGAATCCATGTCCAGCATTAATTCATCACATCCATCAGTTAAGTCCAACCCTTCGTTGATGAAGAACTGTTGACTTTATTGAAGGGTAAACTAAAGAATAAGCATTCTGCAGGTCCGGATGAAGTTCCGGTGTTTGTTATAAAAAAAGTTGTTGATACAATTATAAAACCTTTAACGTTCTTGGTAAATTTGTCTTTTACAACTGGAAAGTTTCCAGACTTTTTAAAGGTCAGTAAAGTCGTACCTATCTATAAGAAAAATGACCCGGAAGTCATGGAGAATTACAGGCCTGTGAATGTGTTGTGTGGATTTGCAAAAATTTTTGAATATGCTTATTTAAATCGTCTTCTTAAATTTCTACATAACAACAATATTTTTACAGATAACCAACACGGATTTCGTACTAATAAGTCCATATATACGGCGATACACTTGTTTTATGAAGGGATTATTGAACACGTTGAGGCGGGAGAATGCCCTGTAGGAATTTTCTGTGATATAAGCAAGGCGTTTGATTGTGTAGATCACAGCAAATTATTAAATAAACTATACGCCTATGGAATACGTGGTATACCATTGAACTGGTTTGCTTCGTTTTTAAAAAATCGACAGCAATATGTAAGTCTGATGCATGCACAAAAGGACTTTGCAACCAGGATCAGTTCGGAATGTAAAATAGTTGAGATGGGAGTCCCACAGGGGTCTATTTTGGGACCTATAATGTTTTTATTGTATACAAATGAATTAGATTCATTGGTGTCTGATGCCCTGTTAGTTTTGTATGCTGATGACCAATCACTACTGGTATCTGACCAATCTGATGTACATTTGCAATACAAGTGCAATAACAACTTAAATAAATTAGATAATTGGTATAGGGAGCATAACCAACATTTAAACATAAATAAAACACATTTGATTCGTTTTCACAATCGGCAAAAAATCTGCTCTAATTTGGTCGTGAAAATAGGGGATAATAGGCTGTCACATACTGAAACTGTAAAGTTTTTAGGAATTGTTTTTGATGAGTGCCTAACGTGGAAACCGCACTGCAATCAGTTAGTAAAAAAATTAAACTCAATGATATATTTAATAAGAAATTTAAAACATTTTCTTACCATAGAACAACTGATAAACTTTTATCATTGTCAAGTGGAATCTAGATTGAGGTATGGCGTTTGTTTCTGGGGTGGTTCCACTTCATCTGCTGACGTTTTCATAACACAAAAACGTATTATAAGAAGCCTTGCAGGATTGTCAAGTACTAGTTCTTGTAGACCATTTTTTAAAAGTTTTAATATTTTAACTTTGGTAGGTGTTTTTATTCTAGAGTTAGGTGTATTTGTTTATAATAACAAACGAAGTTTTAAGACCAATTATAAGTTTCATAATATAAATACTAGACGGAATGAAAATTTTCATGTTCCTTTTTATAGATATAAGGTGGCCACAAATTCACCCATTTGTTTGGGTTTAAAAGTTTATAATCATCTATCTGATGACATAAAGGCACCTGAAAACTTGGTTTGTTTTAAACGACAATTAAAACGATTTTTAATTGATAAATGTTTTTATAGTTTAAGTGAATTTTTTATAAGCCAGTAGTGTAAGTTTTGACAATTCCGATACATATTAATGTCTAAAGGAAAATAAATTATTATTATTATAAGTCATCCATCACAAAACTGAGCTGATTACCGAAAAGGCGCAATCTTATGGATATGATTTTTTGTTAACTCACCTATGAGCGCATGCACTGTAACGTGATTCATTTAAAATTCTTTTGGGCATAAGCCACCTATAAAATAAAAATAAAAAAGTTGAGACACCATAAGTGGAGAATTAAGAATGTTTGCGACTAAAAAACACTAATAGTTGTAATGATTACTCTGAAATTAACTAAATTCTATCAATGGTTTCTTAGTTGAATACGAATGAATATAAATAAAAAAAAAATAAATAACTGTAATTATTAATAAGTAACTGTAATTAAAAAGAAATGGCAAACGTAAATTATTAGACTTTTTTGTTTTTTTCAGCCGTTTCAAACTGAAACACGGTTCTTGGAATGAATTATGATTTTTTTTAATGACAGGCGACATTTTCATTTAAACTTGAAAAGGCTACTTTTGATCTAGCGGTACAGTTTCCTACGATTAAAACATTAAAACTTTAAAACACTTTAAAACTCAGACAAACAACCCATACCCACCGACATGCTAGTACCGGAGGGTCCGGCACTGGCAGTATGACCGAAAAATGCTGCCACAACACGCTCTACCCCACTGCGCTACTGAGGCGGTATACCACGACAACTTAATCAATCTTTCTTAATTTTATTTTGCTCTGTGATGATTTTAATTATCAGCTATGGCCATTCTGAAAATGAAAATTGACACTCTGAGGTATGTCTCAAAATACTGCGGCCACAGCAACGCCACTGACTTATTACCTACTCACCGAGCATCTTTGTTCTTTGCACAAGTCCAAAAGTCTACTCGGTGATATTTTCCTCGCTCACAATATTCCAGTAATAGTTTCTAGTAATAGCCCAGCTTCTCTACAGTCCTTTTCTGCGAAGGACTTTCGTAGAAATTCATGAGTGCTTTCGCATGACTGTCCTGGTTTTAAGACCCAGTAATTCTTATGGTCTAGTTTCACCCATTTTCCCAGAGTCGTTCTGAGAGCACTATAAGCGACCGACAAACTGGCTTCTGTGGTATGAAAGCTTATTCAGATTCGTTTCTAGCAAGTTCATCTGCACGTTCATTGCCTTCAATGCCTTTATGACCTGGCGCCCAACACAGTCTCACTGTTTTGCTATTTTCCAGTTCAATTAGCAGTTGAAGGCAATCCCAAACAAGTCTTGAATGAACCTTGTTTAAGTTCAAAGCTTTTATAGTGACTATCGAAGAATACAAGATGAGTTAGTAGTAGTAGATTACGTGTGTTAACCTTCCTCAAATTTTTCGCCAAACATGTCATTATTGCAAAAATGTTTGCTTGCTTGGAATACCGTGAGATAAGTCCTCATACTATAGCTTCTAAGCCATCTAGGTCTCGAGCCCTATCTCTAGTACTATAGCTCCTGTTCCTTTCTCTGTTTTGAAGCCATCTAACCATACGAGGTTCCAAGCCTCTAGAGAATTTATCTTCGACTCCCAGTCACTGTGATTCTATATTTGAATCTCGAATCGTTTGAGTAAGTTAAATTTTATGAGAATTCTAGCAGATATCGTCTCTAGGATAGGCTCTGACATCAATGTATTTCTTATCTTAGAATGTTCCCTTCTATTGGAACTACCTATCTAATCATTATTATTCCTGATTAATTGAGAATCCTTCTCTTTCCATCTTCTCTCATCATGTGAAATGGTGGTAGATTTAGCAGGACTTTTAACGCAGCTGTTGGAGCCGAAGTGTGGCTCCAGTTGAACTTTCACAGGGGCCAACCTCTCAATATTGTCAAGTTTTTCTATTACAGTGATCTGGGTGGCGTTATGCCACCATACCAGAGCACCATAAAGTATTCTAGGTCTCACTATTGCTTTATTTATTCCTATTTCTTACAGTTACAGTGAAAAGTTACACAAATTTATTATGATTAATCAAATTTAAATTTAGAAGATACAGTTCTTAAACCGCAGGCACAAAATTAATTCTAAAAACATTCCACACTTCGAGTTAGCTCATCGAGTCAACTCTTTGATAAGGATTAGCTTCAGTGACTTAAACTCATTAGAGTCACTTTGGCCCATCTCTATCTGATGGGCTACCTCAATTGAGGTACCATCCCACCACAATGGCTACCTCTCAAGTAGCCCTAGAAAAAAGGTACAAAAAGTAAGGAGGAATACTCGAGAAAATAAGATAAACGGTTTATGAAATTAATCTAGTTAAACCTTTACCTTTTCTGGCCAAACTTCTAATGGCTATAACTCGTAAAAAGACCTCATTTGGGCCAAAAATTCTAAACAAAAAATATTAAAAATATTATATTAAAAAAATAATAAATATTACAAAATATTCTAAAAATATTTTACAGAAACGTCACAGTTGCGTTACGGTGACAGTAATAATCACTAATCAATCAGATTATGCTAACTGCTAACAGATAATGCTAATTTTAGCGAAAATTAGCATTCGTTTGAAAATATTCGCGACACATCTTTAAATCTGTGCTTAATAGACTTGTCGACCTAGTCATCTCTACCATAATTTTTGGGTTAGACCCTTATTTGTAGTGGTCTAACAGGCTTACCAATATGGCATTTACCATATTCATGAAGTTTGCTAAAGTATTTTTGTTTTAAATATTTTTCTTATAATGTTAATTTATTACCTTGTGTTAAAAATGTATAAGCATACTACTATGTATTTTACCACTACATTTTTTACAGAAAATAATTGTGATTGCAGTTTCGATTACCTATTACCAAGTAATTTTTAAACTGATTCATAATTTCACATTCCTCGATCAACTTTTTACTACCAAATCTTTTCAGTCTTCCAAATATTCTCGGAATATATGGAATGATGGTGGTGGTTTTCCTCCTTTATTGCTAATTATCATCTGACTTATTTTCAATTGTTATAAATTTTATTTCCTTAAAGCCCTCTGGGTTAGAGGTCAAGTTATTGAAACAAAAACACCAATTAAGAAGAATTCAGCTTTAATATACACACATATGTATTGTACATCTTTAATGTTTTAGGTTGAATTGCTGAATGTGCCCACTGTTTTCTTCAATACACTTTTGCAATCTAAACTGCATATTGTTGAAGGCAAGTTCTAACATTTCCGGTGTTATGGTCTAAAAAACATTAGTTATGTTGTGTTTTAGTAGTTTTATATTTTGTGCAGCAGGATTATAACGACCTTTGACCTTTGACGTAACCCCATATGAAAAAAGCAGGTACCGTTAGTTCGGGAAAATGTGCAGGCCATTCTATTGGTCCGGCTCTACCTATTTTTTGATGCATTCCGTTATTCTGTACTGACAATGTAAAAAAAAAAATAAAATGCCATCTTGCAAAGAAATTATGGTCTATAGAAAAGGGCTGGTGTGTAAATTGAAATAACTCCTTTATTTTTTGGTACAACTCTATCAAACTATACATTTTTGACAATAAAATAGTGTCTCTATGGAATGGTAATATAATCTACAGGGTGTTCCATTTAAAAAATTATCACAATTTTGAATTAAAAAGTGACAAATTTTTTTCAAGCACCTGTCGAAGTAAAACAAACGAGGACCAATGATAAAAGAAAACTTGTAAAATTAAGAGCACCAGTGAAAACCGCTCGTTGCTATCTCATTTTGCCTTGAAGTTATAAGCCTTTAAAATGTGTCACATTATCTTGGGATACCCTGTATTGTCATGAGTGCAAGAACTAAATAATGATAGACCTGTGCCAGAAGTAATTAGCAGACAATGCCCGATGTGACAAGTGACCGATAATGCAAATAATTCGAATGCATCTGAATAAGTTATTACTAACGTAAGTGTTAAAATGAATTTTTCCAAAAAAATTATAAGATCCACTTCACAAATATGCGAAGTTTACCTATTAACACGTTAGTCATCGTCGTCAATTTAGACTAGAGCATTGGAAAATGTTCTGATTACGTTTTCGGCTGTGTTGTTTGCAGTCGTTGTTTCACCGATTTCCTGATAGTGTTTGACTAGTTTTAATTAGAATACAACGTTTCTACTTCCGTTTTTTCCAGATCATTTGCTACTGAATCCTAAAGCGAATCATTATAGCTTAGTTTTTATGAACTCGTTAAGAGTTGTAAGTTGTGAAAGTGTTGAGTTGTTTGTAGCAGCGATGGTATTTAATTACATGTTACTTTTAAAAAAAGGGTGTACGGGATGGAACAAAGTTGTACATTGTGTTCGATTATTTAGCGTTTCGTAAGTAATTGTGAATATTCGTATTATCGAAAATATATACTCGTAAATGATTTTTGCATTTGTATCTTTGCCTTTAATGCTTTTGATGGCTTTATTGAATTGATAGGTAAAACTAAAAACAGTTGCTACAGATGATTTTTTTCATTTCTATGCATTTTAGTACCATAATACTCCTTCCTTAATGGGCCTTTTCCACATCTTTTTATTCGCTTATTATAAAATATATCCTTAGTTATGCCTAAAAAGCATTTTTTTAAATTTTTTCTTCGCCAGATATATTTTGAAAAAATTGTTAAAATTACCATATATTTCAAATAACGCCCCATTGACGTTATACTCTAGTTCGTTGTTGTCTATTGGCTGCCCTGCATTTTGTGTTCTGTCAAGTTAAGTGTGCTTAACCTAACTTTCGTTTTGTGTTTTGATTAATTTGATATAAAATGAATAAAATTGAAGAGGGATATCTTAAGGCTGATTCAGACAACCTTCCAAGAGTTGACAGTGAAATAGTTAACGATTTCTACACAAATCACAAATATGAAGTTTCTAAGTGCTGAAGTGCGCAATTGAGCAATCCAAACCACGTGTCCAAATCAATATGGCGTCGAGGGCACACATTCCTTTGACGTTTGAGTCATAGACAAGTCTATGGTTTGAGTTATATAACTTTGTGGGTACTTGGTTAAAAGTTTGTTTTTAACTAATATTAATAAATAAAATAGTAATAAACTAATAATATATATTTAATAGTACTAAAATGCCTACTGCAAACCCTCTGGTTTCTTAATGTCGAAGGTGTTAGGTCATTCCTTTTAAATGCAGCTAAGTATCCATGTTTGCCGCCGTTTTCTCGATAAATCATTTAAAATCGGAAAATAGTTAGAACTCACTACGTCGGGTATACAACAAAACTTAACTTGGTCTCGATTTTTACGACATCCACAAACCACAACAACTATGCACGTTACCGGCATTAATAAATATTATCATCGCGACACAATTCTAATAAAAGACGAGTTAACACTGTTCAACACTTCCTTACATAAAATACATCAAAAATTCCTTACAAAAAACTCGGATTAAACACTTTTAACTGAAAGCTGCTGGGCTGATTTCAATGCATTCTCAATGTAAACATAACTTGTTTGCCCTCAGCGCCATATTACTTAAAAATTTGACAAGTCCTTGGATTGCCTAATGTTAAGACAAGAAGGTTAGTTTTTATAACCTAAGTTATCAAATCATCATTTAGTTGATTCTAGCATAGATTGTGCAGTGTTGTCACCTTTAGCGAAAAATGCCTAAAAATTATTTTGCTCAAGGGATAAATTGTAAAATAATCATGTTGATTTGCTTTAGTAATAATTTATGGAGAATATTTCACCTAGAAATACATATTTTCATTTCAAAATTACCATTTCACCTAAAAATACATAATATTTTCATTTCAAAATTACCACAATGCAAATTTAATCGTTGCCAAGAAAAAAGTAAAATTATATGTGGCAACGTGGATCCATTCTTTAACTTGTCTACATTTTATTGGTTACTGGAGTGTGATGTCAGCGAACCGCGCAGTTTGAAATGATTCAAGAAGACCGGATGACTGTACTTGGATAACTTCGTTTAATTACAATTCTTTAATAAATTGGGTTGATTCTACCTTTACTTATGTCCAGTATAACGTTTAACATTAATAAAATAGTAAAATTCAATTTAGTGGAAAAGGCCCGTATTGAGGTTTCAGGTGACGATTCATTGAAAATTTCACCTGATTTTTTTTAAATATGCACCTACATAATATATTATTTGCTTTAACTATTTCTCTACTCCGATAATATTTCTCATAATTGCCAAGTGATTTTTTACGCGAACATATAATTAAGTTATTTATGAGAACAGCGGAGAGAGCAGAGAGCAGCAAATTACTTACTAATGGCGGGAATGTGGTTAATGTATATGGGAGTATACAATGTGTTCCAAAAATCCCGGAACAGCAAGATGTCTTGATTAATAATAAATTCTAAATGAGATACATAATACTGTTTTGTACATCAGAAAATACGTCATTTTGTCATTTTTTGACGTATAAACGAATACTTAAATTTACCCCCAATTGGCGATTCAAATTACCGATGAGGGCGCTGCAAATTGTAAACAAACATGGAGGAAGACGAGTAAAAGTTTTGCATTTCATATCACATCATCTAGAAACTTAGCATTCAGCTGCCATAAATATAGTGACTTCATGTGCTAGTTAGGGTGAAATAAAGGATAAAAAGAGTGGTAAAAGCAGTCAAACGTCTCATAAGTGCTTCATTGCAAATTATATGAATTTTTTGGGTTGAAACAGGTACCCTAGTTTTTGTTTACTTACATTTTGGGCTAAACTAAGTGTGATAAACTGTATGGTGATACCATATTAGTGCTTATTTTTTGTTAAATAATGTTTAAATTAAAATATATTCTGTTTTTATAAGACTAATAATAGAAAAGTATAGACAAACTGCAGCAAAGTCGTTATATGTTGTGTAGATAAACGTGTTCATTGTTAATAAATTACAGTTTCTTATACTAGGGCCAAACTTCTATCTATCTTCTATCTTAAACACTTGTATTGACACATTTTGTGGAATGACACCCATAAACACGGCAGTTTGTGTTGTGCTGATTTCTTTAGAATGCCATTTTAAAATGTAAAAATAAAGATGTACAAATACTAATCACGTCGTTTTTAACTTTGTAATACCAAAAAAAGCACAAGCAGCACTCAATTATTCCGTTAAACAAACCCAAATACGTGTTATTTATCATTATATCAGCAACGAGCTTCCAAAAATGGCCTTTTAAGTAGGTTCAAATATTTGCATGCAGAGGGCGCATTCATTTTTGGAATCGCCAATAAGAATACCCATTTTAACATTTGAAATGTTAATGTTCCTATAGGGGGGACCAAATTAGGAGTTTTCGTTCAAGATCAAAAGACAGCGGTGTCCGATCGAGAGACGCAATACATACAGTGGAGCAAATGAAACCTATATCCATCTTGAAGAGCATGTTTTGGGGCATATTTGGTGTGATCTACAACTTTTTTTAGTAGGGCAGTTTTTTAAATGGCTTTAGAGTGCGTTATCTACACAATTCAAAAACATGTGTTTTTGGGTACATACATCGTCATTAAAAAAATACGGCATGACTTACGGCCCGAAAATTTTAACCACTTATGCACAAAACCTAAGCGCTTCGAATGGCATAAACTTTTTTTGGTAGTATACCTATATGTATAGTAAGTAACAAAAAAATTACGTAAAGTTAAAACCTAAAATTATGCATTACAAACTTCGATATGCGGTTAGGTATGTGAAATATTGATTGAAGTATTACGACGCGCTCAGGCTTATAGCGCGAATACTGGTGCCTCTATAGATGTCTACCCTTAGGAAGAAGCGAGTTAGATCGGCGATTTTACTCCACTAATAAAGATAGTGCAGCGCTCGACCAGCGAGCTATAATGCTATGTTCAGTTATAATACCGTCCTCGCTTAATGGAGTAGCGTCTCATTCGATAGGACGATCGACGCGCTTATAGGTAATTATGTTTCATATATAGTGTTATCATTATTTTCAGTGTGCCCGATGGTTGCAAAGATTGCGAAATCTGTGATTTTTTTTTAAATTGCACGGTAGAGCTTGTGATACGTCATTAAAAAGATAATTTATATTATAAATAGATAGTATCTGGTCTATACAGGGTGAGTCAGTTTATACTAGCAGGACTCTGGCATTCGATAGAACACCTGATTTTAAGTTAAGTTTGTCATATAAACATATGTCGGGAATCGCTTCGTTTTTGAGATACAGGGTGTCAAAGTTTTGGTTTTTTTTTAGTATTTTCCACACAGCTCCTATAGTTTTTAAGATAATTTATTCAAATTTTTACCATAGATTACTTATAATGGTTTACAAGTTCTGACATATGTACACAATTTGAAAACGTACAGGGTGATATTTTTTCAGAGATCAGGCCCCCTTTTACCTCTTAGAACTTTTTTGTGGTGCGTCACTGACTGCTTATTTGCCAAAATTTAGATTTCACGTTCAATTTAGAAACTTTTTCGTCTCTTGCATTTTTATCGTAACTGTGACGGTTGTCGAGTAATTTGAAAAAGTCTCTGAAAGAATATTTTATTAAAAAAAAATATTTTCAGCAAAATTTTCACTAAAAACAAGTATTGTCAAACGAAAGTTCATTAATCTAAATTGTCAAAGGTACATACTTGCAGTACAACTTTTGCCACAAATTATTTATTTTTTTTGTGGTATTTCAAAGCCATATAATAACTATGTAAAATAATTAAGAACTAATAATAAACCAAGGCAAATACAAGTAACTTTACAAATAACTTGAAATAATTTTATTTTCAAATTAAATTTTCAAAATGCGATCCATTTTGTTGGTTACATAATCGGCATCACATTTCAATAGCCTTTCTTGCTGAAACTAAGTGATGAACTCTTATGTCTTCGCAAGCATGCCTTATACGCCCTCTAAGATCTTCAATATCTTGAACACACACTTGCATGGAGTTGCATACACTTTTTCTTTAAGAAAGACCTACACAAAAAAATCCATTGGTGTTATATCTGGAGAACCTGAGGGCCGTGCGATTGGACCTCCACGTCCAATCCATCTCTCTGGCTAATTGTCGTCTAACCAAGCTCTTACATTTTCTCCAAAACGAGCTGGGCGGCAATCTAACTGGAACCAAACTTGCTGTCTTAAATTTAGAGCGACATCTTCCCACATATTAGGATGCTCGGTTTCTCGAAACTAAGAAGTTTTGCGAACTGACCCTTTCTGGCAAAAAATATGGTCTAAATAAACGATTTTCAAAAATTCCTATCTATACGTTAATGCTAAACTCATTTTGGAATTTTCTTGGCCTTATAGTACGTGGATTTTGCTCTACCAAAATATCTTGACTTTTGAAATTTACTATCCCACGTCGGGTGAAGCAAGATTCATCAGTCCATAATACGTTGAATAAGAAAGTTCTATTATTTTCTAATTATGTGTTAAGGATCCAACGACAAAAATTCACTCTGCGTTGTTCGCCGCCAGGATGTAGACCTTGGTTTATTATTAATTCTTAATTATTTTACTTAGTTATTAAAAGTCTTTGAAATGCTACAAAAAAATAAATAATTAGTGGAAAAAGTTGCACTGAAGTATGTAACCTTTGACAATTTAGATTAATGAACTTTCGTTTGACAATAATTGTTTCTAGTGAAAGTTTTGATGAAAATATTTTTTTTTTAATAAAATATTCTTTCATAGACTTTTACAAATTACTCGATAACTGTTACATCTACGATAAAAATGCAAAAGACGAAAAAATTTCTAAATTGAACATAGAATCCAAATTTTCAGCATTCAGCAGTCAGTGGCGCACCACAAAAAGTTCTAGACGATAAAAGGGGGCCTGACCCCTGAAAAAATATCACCCTGTACGTTTTCAAATCGTTTACATATCTCAAAATTTGTGGACCATCAACCGTAAAAATTTGAATAAATTATCTTAAGAACTATAGGAGCTGTGTGGAGAACACTAAAAAAAACCCAAAACTTTGACACCCTGTATCTCAAAAACGAAGCGATTCCCGACATATATGACAAACTTCACTTAAAATAAGGTGCTCTATCAAATGCCAGAGTCCTGCTAGTATAAACTGACTCACCCTGTATAGTCTCTTATAGATAATAATTAAATTTTTATAATGTAACAATTTTATATTTAGATAATTTCTTCTGCAAGGATGCATAATTAAAGGAACTTTTCTTTTCTTGACCGTTAGAGATTTAACACAGATTGTTTTTCTTGGGTATATCGGTCACTTAATTACATATAAAAAAGGTTAATTTTTTTTTATACATATATATATATTTCTGACGTTTCGGCTTTATTAGGCCATCTTCAGAGATTATTTATAGGATGTGTCATGTATTGTAGCTAACTAAATTATAACCATATAAAAATGTAACCTTTTTTATATGAAATTAAGTGACCGATATACCCAAGAAAAACAATCTGTGTTAATTAAAGGAACTGTTGAGAATGTCCTCCCGAATTGTTCATTGCACAAGTTTACACGTCATGCTAACAAAAGCATTTTGTAGCATTTTTAGCGTTCTGGTTGCACATTTTTCAACACATTGTTCCACATCTTGAAAATTATTTGCAGTAGTGTTGAAAATAATATTTTTAAGGTTATGGAATATAACAAAATAGCTAATAATACCCAAACAAGATGATGCCGGAGGAAACTCAACTTGTGCATGCAAACTTATAGGTCATAAATAAACTAGCGGAAAAAAGCTACAGTGCCTAGTGTTGTATATGGCGCATCATCCTGCAAGAAATAGCCTTGTTGAAATTCATCATCGTATAGTTGAACAAATTGGGTTCAAATGTTGTTTCTGCACCTTTAAATATTGACCTCGAGGCTTGATATGATTGCATCTTATCTTATATGGATGCATGCAAGTTCTTCACTACACTCATTGGGTCTGTTCCATAACAAGGTTGTACTTGAAATTTCTTGATACAAACGTTTCAAAGGTTTCGTATGATCTTGTTCGATACGTTGACAAACATAATTAACGGTTTCTCCTGTGCGAACGGTTGGCCGAAGTACGCTTTTTACGAGTCACAGAGCCAGTTTCGCGAACAAAACCGTCAGAATTTTCAAGGCACGCATAAAAATCCATTTATATTACTGCTAACTATGGAACGTGCTTCCGAAAATTCCAAACAGAAACACCGACTGTATTTCCAAATTCCATTAACTAGTACATCAGATCGAAAACAGTCCTCAGCCATGTAAATGTGAAAACCATAATTCAAACAATTGGTGACACATGCAGAATACCTACCTCCGACAATAATGGACTTTGTTATTTATTTAATTTATTTAGAATACACTACCCGACAGTAAGGCCAATTAATGGATGGGAGTAGTGTAAAAATTACAAAAAGATAGAATAAAACATACAATACGCATAAAAAATATGCATAGATACATAGATAACAAATACAATGAAGATAAACAGTGGAATAGCGTCATCCGGAAAATATCAATCGCATTCTGCATTTGCAATGATAATAGTCCATTTGAGCAGTGGAGAAAACCTATTAAAGTTCTCTCCACTTGGTTAGTCTTGGGTGTTGGAAGATAAAAAACAATGATGAAGACCGAGTGGTAAGATGGGGAACATGAAGACAGATAGTGTAGACTGAAAAGTCAATTTTATCAGTTACAATTTTGTGGAGAGTCACCAACGAATTACACATAGTTACTACGAGTAACTAAATCATTGAGTTTAAATCGTTGGAGTAAATTTTCTTGAGGAATTCCTCGCGGTGGATAAATATCATCAGATTTAAGCCATAAGTATTCTTTAACATTTTCCTATGTATATTTTCCAATTTGACGAATGAATTTTATAACATGGGTCCCATACAAGAGAGGCATATTCTAATTTTGAGAGGACAAATGCATTAAAAAACAAGGGACACCCTTTTAATTTCTGTAAATTGTCAAGACAAACCCAAGATTGGTAAAAGCTTCCCCGCTGGGTCTTATTGATGTGTTCCACAAAACTTTCTTACTATCAAGTGTGACTCCAAGATCTTTAATTGTGGTGCATTTCTTAATCATGTTAACCTCAATATCATACTTGAAATCGATGGGCTTATTTCTTCTAGTAAATGTCATTGAGTTACACTTTGAAGAAGAGAAGCGGAAGTCAATTTATCTCGGAATTTATTGTACACCAGTTTTGTACATAGTCATGTTAAAGCATATGCCAATCTTCAATATTGGACACAGAGAGGGTACAGCTTGAGATCATCTGCAAGATTTCTTTTGTTTGTCAGCCTACCACCTTTAACCTAGCCTTTAACCAAGATAATTTTTGATATCTTAGGATAACTTATATTTTTGGGGTAGGAAACAACTTTGAGTTGTTTTATCGAGTAAAATTTGAAGGAACAGGGTTTATAAAATGAAAAATCCTGCCTAATTTGTATCAAACATCCTATGCAACAAAAAGATTTCTACGTCAAACTGATAAATTCAACAAGCTGGAAAAGAAACAACGAAGCATATATTATGCACACTTTTCAGTATTGAGTTTCTGTTATAATTGTAGATAGAGAACGTCTGTATTTCTTTTTCTCCTCATTTCATCATAGAGTTCTGCTCCAGATTTATACGGTTCCAAATATTTTCTTCTAGCAATGATGCGCTGAAGAGGAGGGAAAACTTTAAAACATCGTTAAGTGAAGCATTTATTCTTGTGTCTTTTTTCCAGATCCATACTCTCCCTCATCTTTTTCTTTAGCTAGGTTACACTTTCCTTTAGGAATTATGGCAAAAATCCTTTTATCTATTTCACCACAAATGATATTTTGTCGATTACTTAACATATTTACATATATTTATATATCTGTATATCAACCTCTAAATGTACAATAGGTCTATGTTTGGTTCTATGTATGACTTTTTTAAACCACTTTATCTGGTTGATTAATAGTAAAATTTCATGGAATATAGTTTTATATTTTCGATTCATGAGGATTATTTTGCAAGCGTTCAACAGTATCATTGAAATGAAACACCCTTTGAATTAAAACTGTCGCAATGGTCGTATATAATAGAGCTGAGTCATTTAAGGCATTACTTCATAAAATTCCTGGCCAGAAGAGTTTATCAGTGCATCTGTCTCTTATTCATAAGTCTACGACCAAATCCTACACAGTATGTATAATACCCTTTATGCTGAACACAGCAAACATTCGTTAAAATAATTAGTCTTACCTTAATAACAACTTAAAATTGCCTAACACAATGAAAATAATCCGCTAGTCCCACCCGCACGCCTTCGCGTTTGCGCGCGCGCCGCATCGCCAAGCCGGTTTCAGGCCCCTGTATCCACTGAAAAGCCTCCCGCTTTCAGTACTCCAAAATGGCGCACAGGGGTAAAAAGCTCTCTTCAAATTCCGATCGACACAGCTACATATCTCGTATGGTACGTTTTTTTTCCTTTAAAGTTATGGGTGTTATCCGCTGTTTCTTGTGCTTGGTACAATATACCCTGGTGTATTGTGTGTTGCGTATTGATTTTTTAGTTATATAGGTGTTTTATTGATTTATTACAGTGGGTATATTCTGGTCATAATGTGACGGGAGTCTGAAAGTTCAACAGTTGGGACATTTTTTGGTTCTTTTTTAGGAGGTTTGTAGATGGCCAGTTTGTCTTAGATAAACGGCATTATTTTATTTTTAAAGTCGGTAAATTGCGTCTGGGAAACTAGAAACAATGTTTTTCGCATTCTCAGTAAGCCGTATAAATACATAGTGAGAATTAGATTGCTGAGCTTCAATGTTTTAAAGTAAAATAAAATTTTTCAGAAAATCTAATGTTTTTGGTGTGTTTAAATGAAAGAAATTACTTAATTAACCCAGTTAAGAATTCTGTAGGTATTTAAAAAAAATACTATATTGAGAACATATCTATTTACTTACCCCTCATTGGTTAGTTTGTAATACAAATTTATTTTGATAATCAAATTTAAAGGAACTTTAGTTAAAGCTGCTTTTTACTACCTTTGACACAATTGTCTCAATAATCCAAGGTATTTAAAGGTAACTTTAGCTAAATCTCGTTTATTTTTTATTATGAAATTCGGCCTAAAAGTAATACATCGAAATATTTTCTATTTACGCAAACAACTGAGACATATAGTTCCCCCACCACTAGTAATTTATTAAACTAGTGATGATGAAATAGTATATGATAATATGAGTGTGGTGTTCATTGGAAAATTATGGATGAGAGTTGGATCATGAGCAATTGCGAGTGATACAATAATACGAGTTTTGCAATGGGGTTTTCATACATGTTTTACGTACTATTTTTACAAACGTTACATTAGTCACATTAGTTATATACATAGATTAAAGCTACGGAGTTACATACAATTTAAGAAAGTTTCGAAATTTTAAACTATGTAACGTTTGACGTTCACATAAAAATCAGGTATCTCAGGAGGTTAGGAGGTCATATTTGAAAAAAAAACCTGTTTTAGTTTTTAGTATATTTCTAATAGAAACTCGTGGATATTGTATTATTTGTAATGTGGATTTGTATGTATGATTACCAAGTTGAGATAATAATTTTTTAGTTTCTTATACAGGGTTTTGTAAAATGATATCTAAAAAAATTCAATAGATTCATGCATTAAAATTATATTTAAAAACTGTGGCCCCCATGAATTGGACAAATAATGTTGCAAAATGCATGCTGCTAAAATTGGAGGTGTTAAAAATGAGTCAAATATAATAATAACCTTCTTTCAGTGTAAATGGAATATTAAACACTCGACGTACTATTCGTGTTTTACCAGTGTTACTAACATTATTAATCTCATTCTCATTACGTATTATACAGTTTTATTTACTTTTTCAATATACAATTTTGCTATAACCTGATTGGTTTCGTATCTTTTACCGTTTCATCTAATTTCATGTCACTTGTACAAATTTTTCAATTCGATTCCATAATAATCTGTAGTATGAAAATGGTTTGTAGTCACTTGTTCTTAAGTATAAACATAATGCATACACTATAACTCTTATGGTAAAATTATAGAGAGATTATGACATAAATAGTATCAGAGCGCTTTTACTAGGTATTCACCGTATAAAATAATCTTTAACCGATAGATTGTGTGTAGATACTTAATATGCCACGTCACGCATAGTGACGTTTCATGGATTCTATATGAAGTGCAATGTGATTGGTGTATTTAAAAAATAAGCCACGTGATTGGCATGTATCGAAACAGTTGGAGCATGCGCACTTAAATGTCGACAACATATGCCACTCGCTACGCAGAGTGACGTTTCATGGATTCTATATGAAGTGCAATGTGATTGTTGTATTTAAAAAATAAGCCACGTGATTGGCTTGTATCGAAACGGTTGGAGTATGCGCACTTACATGTCGACAACATTCAAGTTCTTGTGCAAGTGGCGTAGAGCGTGTGTTTCTTGTAGGTAAGTTCTGTTTGATAATTAATTGCCATGCCATTTATTACATTCTTTTTACGGTTGTTTTTGAAGTGCGGGAGCTATAGGACTTTTTAGTATTCATAAATGACCTAATGTAACCTATTTGAAGAAAAATGTTGTTTTTTTTTATATTTTTTTAATTCTATGGAAGCGCCTATGGAATCGCGATGCCTTGCCACTTCACTCATTGACCGAGCACCAAATATGCTGTCAATGCGTTGCGCTTTATAATTTTGGCTACAGAATATACGTAGGGGGGAAATAAATCCTGAGGTCTTTACCTCTTCCAAAATACATTATTGTTTTTGTTCAGTTGTTTTGTCTCATGAAAGAATATTACCCTTGTTTATATAAAATATAGTTAATCAACCGCAGTAGTGACACCTTGTGGAAGAATCTAACACTACCAAGGTCGTTGAATTTGAATGGTTATTTCTATAAATGCACGAATTTCATTGGTCAGGTGCTCACATTATCCACCATGACATCTGTACGCCATCCACTCGTACTAATGCGGTTGAATAACTATATATCTCTATAAACAAGGGTATTACTATAATATTACAAAAATAAAGGAAATAAAATAAATAAAATAAGTAATATAGCGTTCAAACTGAATTGAGCCGTCTTTTATTACTAACGTTATAATGTAATATTTGTAATACATTCACAAATATCTTTATCACGTTAAGTTCCAAAAACAAATCAATTCTGGATTTGTTTCTTGAACTTAACGTGTTGGAAGATATTGTTGACATGATATGTTCAGTTTTTTGACTGGGTGACTTAATTTATTGGACCACTGTTGTTATCTTAATATTAAAGATAGAAAGGTGATCAAATCGAATTCCGAATTTATTCTAAGAAATCTAATAAAATGTAACACTGGAACACTATATTTTGGATTAAATGTTCCATTACGAATTCGTCGATACAGTGTATCGACGAAAGTATCATGCACGAAAAACATGTACCGTAAGAAAAGTGTGTTCGATAAATATTGTAACGTCTGTAGTCTAACGGACTTTTCATATTTCTACCACATTCAGCTACTTTTTTATATCTTTTCTACTATTAGACAAATAATTTATCGGCGTATTCAAAATAGAACGTTCTATTTAAATCGGTAAAAAATATAGTGCTTCGTAACTCCAGTGCCTAATAAGAGATGTCTATATTGGTAATAATGTTACTCCTTCCGGGGTTCTAAAGATAAGTGAGACTTTTATACAACAGTAAACATATTTATTTAACACTTCAAACATAATACAACACTTATTTTACAATATCTAATTAAACACACGCCATAAACAGTTTGAAAATTGCAGTTATTTCACTTAATATTGTTTCTTGGCTCTTGATCGCTGTCCTATTAAGACTGACTTCTTCGCTGATTGCGCTTCTCTTAAATTGGCACATATTTCGTGAATAAATAATATTCCAAGGTTTTCTTTTTTTGATTTCGTATTTAAATATATACAGATTTTGATTTTGTTGCAGTCATTTTTAGTGTATAGGAATAGGCACTTTTCATTTACATTTTTATTTATGTGAATTGTTAATTTATAGTGTATTTTTACCAAGGAAAGTGTATCTCATTGTCGATGTCATCACTTGGTATCTCGGAAGTCTTGAGAGATAGATGTGGTTCTCACGCTCCTTGGCTACTTTTTCGAGAGACAAAAGATGACACTAAAGGATTTTGGCTATCCTCTTATAACCGAATGTGTTTCACTTGATTTTCGATAGGTATCCATAACTTCTTGGAGATCCGAATACGAAATTATTTCATGCTTGTACCCCACAGTTTTTGAATTATAAGTATAAGTTGGATGTTTGAAATGGAATTCGTAGTTGATCATGACTTATTAAAAAAGATGACATTTTTCGCATTCCGAAAATTAAAAATATATTTAAAAATCCAACTTATACCTCAAACCGAGCCTCAAACACTCTAGCCTAAGAAAAAAAATAGGTACGCCCGTATTACATAAAACTACTATTCACACCACTATTTTATATAAAAAATCTTGAAGAAGTTCACGATACCTCTCGAAAACGATTGTTTATTATAACCCGAAACCAAAAGATGAAAACTAAAATTTATAAGTGCCATTTTTTCTCTGGAAAAAGTAGCCAAGCTTCGTGAAAACTGCATTTCTTTATCTCTCATGGTTTCCGAGATACCTAGTGATGACATTGAAAATGAGATACGCTGTACATTCACCGAATAAATTCTGTATATCAAATTGCACACCTTTCTTATAAATTAATCTAAAGTGACTTTCTTCTTATCTTATCTAAAATGCTGCCAAACAAAAGATTTATTTGAAAAATACTTGAGCACATCAAGGCTTCTTGCTTGAAAGCAACACCACAACTTTTCATTGTCTCCTAATGGAATTAGTCGGTACAGTAGATTTTCTTAGTGCATCTCGGAAATGTCTTTGCCGATTTTATATTTACCATTCTTCATACTCGATAGGCTGGGGTACTTAAAATAAAAAAAGATTATATTAAAAAATTAGAATATTCCTCTTTCGTAGCAACTGAAAAGAATGTGTCATTTCAAATGGCCATTTTTTATTAATTTAAAAGAAATCTAACGACACTCCCAAGGATCAATTATTTATTCCTTTGAATAATTTGATTGAATTTTAATTAGTTGACGAACATATTGTAAATCTAATGACATTTCGTATATTCTTTTTTTTTTTTTGTTTTTGAAAGTATAGGTATATTGTAAGATCAGAACCGATTTTTTTTGCTTCATAGATTAATGTGTAGCTTCATAGAACTAATGTACACACGCAACAGATGGCATACAACTTATTCCCAATATTTCCTAAGAGGGATTATCCGTTGTCATTTTATTCTCCAAGGAAAGATATTGAATAAAAACGTCCTTTCGGTAAATAGTCGGGGAGTATATTCCGTATATATGTCACATTCAGGGTCTTTCAACGAAAATTTGACCTCATCTATAATTATAAAATCGAAAAAATTTTAATTAAAAAAGCTGAAGCAAAACAAAAATAAAGTTTTATTTAAAGTATTGCTCAAAATGAACTCCGTTATATTGCAAACAATAATACAGACTGTTTCCAAAGCCTGTTCGAACATTACTAAAGACATCCGGTGTTATTAATCGGCATTCCTCCACAATTCTCTGAACCTCTAGTGTTTCAGGCTGCGTGGCATACACTCGCGATTTCAAATGGCCCCACAGGAAAAAGTCCAAAGGGGATAGATCAGGTGATCTTGGTGGTCATCCGACGGGACCTCTTTTACCAATCCAATGCCTTGGGAAATGGACATCTAAAAATTGCCGCACAACAACAGCATAGTGAGGGGATGCGCCATCTTGTTGGAAAGTTATTTCATTTTCTATTAAATTGTCGCCACTCTCTAAAATTTCTGTTATCCTAGGGTCAATCGTGCCTTACAATAATTATAAATAAGTGTTCCCATCGAGATTATCTTGAATAAAAACGATCCAACAAGATGGTTGCTCAAAATTCCGGTCCCAACATCCAATCTTTGAGGAGTCTCAGTATGAAATTCCCTGATTAAATGTATCACTTTCTAAATTAGTATCATTCCAATAGCGACAATTGTGTCTATTCACTTCGCCATTTAACATAAATGTACATTCGTCTGAAAAAACGTATTGTAAAGAAGATTTGGGTTCAGTAGAAGTCGTTTACTAAAATACTCGCAAAATTGGGTGCGACGATCAAAATCACCTTCATGTAACTCTTGAACCAGCATCATCGAAATTGGATGAAACCATACACTTTACCGTTTGTCACACTTATTTTAGCTCAAAATGTAAGCAAACAAAAACTAGGGCAACTACGGTAGCTTCTTTCAACACAAAAAAAATCATATGATATTAGCAAAGAAGCACTTTCGGAGCATACGACTGCTTTTACCGCTCTTTTAGCCTTTATTTCACCCTTACTATAGCACATAAAGTCACCATATTTATGGTAGTTGAATGCTAATTGTTAAATGATGTGACATAAAATGCCAAATTTTTACTCGTCTTCCTCCATATTTGTTTACAATTTGCAGCGCCCTCATCGGTAATCGGAATCACTAATTGGACTTTCTAGTATCCCTAAAAGACATAATTTAATCTATTTAAGAAAGATTTTAGTTATTTTATAAAATTCAGCCCTATCTTACCAGATACCTCAGAAGAAACATGGGAATGCTACATGAAATGTAATAAATTTTATTTTCGTATAAGTCAAATTATAAGCCGTCTATTAATATACCACGCTGTAAACTCGAAAACCAATAATTGATATAAAAAGAAGTTGCAACATACAATAAACTATAAAGTGCCACTATTTGAAATGACCATATGAAGAAAGTCATTGACGTGCCACAAAAGAAGTTCTAGGAAGATTCAGTAATAGGTGAACTAAAAAGTCATATATACCCTGTAAAGGATATCTCATGAAAACTGTACGAGATAGTCAACTTAGTTTAATTAGAAAACATAGCAAGCTTAAAAAAAAGTAAAACTTGATACGCTAATAAAATGTTGGTAGTGGTGAGGGACATGATACAACTACGCTGATATGCCTATGCGCATGGGGGCGTGGTCTATCGATGAGCGTGACGTCAGTTTTGATACAAAATTAAATAAAATACTTGTAAACAAAGATAACAATATAAAAGAAACGTCGATTATGGAATTATAATACACGATTCATACAGGGAAACTAAAATAATAGTTGATTAATATCAATCTTTCTTATTTTAATTCAAACCGCATTCTGTGAACAGATCTACCTACCGAATATAATTCTAACCTAAATTTTATAATTTGAAGAGATAATAAGAAGCACTACTGTAAATAAACACCACCCTATAATATAAAAATGACAACTTGATAACCCTCGGACCTCACAATTATAATAATACGGGAATACAGTTGACAAACACGAAAATAATTATATCACTGACAGTCACGTTGACAGTAACGCATTTGAATTTTCGCCATTTTAGCATCAAGAATGACGTCGTGCGCAGAACAAACGAAATTTGGTCAAGTTATGAGCATATCAGTGTAGTTGTATCATGGTGAGGGACACACCGTAGTGCCCTCTTTGGGTCTTTGCTACTATCTGTCTGACAATTATTGTCAAATTGGGAGACAAATGACATACATTGTCCGTGGAGTAGTTGTTTTGGCATCTCCTTCAAAAATTCACGGATTTCGCAATTCTTGGAACCATCGGAGTCCATTGAAAATGGATTAAGGAAATCTGGAACTATAGAAAGCTCCAAAAGTTACCTTCTAATTTGAGAATTTAGCATTTACGACTTACAGATTTTGCCATCTTGTATATCACATTCACATGAGAGCTCAGATTCGCAGACTTGCAATTTGCAATATACGAATACCAATGCCAAACTATGCGCCCACGCCGCCCGCTCTACTCGGTCCCCCACTACCTAACCATGTCGGTGTGACATGCTCATCGCGGTACACTTTTCATCGAAACATACCCATATACCTTCGCGATCCTATAAGCATTTTCAGTGCTAATAAATACGCAAATAAAATGTCTGATATTACATAAATTAGGCAGAACAAAACAACGAATTTAATTTTAAGTATGCCCACTAATAATGTAATATATGCGTAATAAATGTCAAAACCGGATTCAAAATTATTTGTAACTTAATTTCTCATCACTAACCGGTCGTTGTTGATAATTTTTGATGAATCTTAAAAATAATATATCTGCTCTCTCAACTTCTCAACAAGAATTGCATAGTGCATACTGCGTCGTTGAAAACATCTGAGCTGCTTCCATATTTACGTGACGCTTGCGTTATACATCATTAAAGCGATTTACAGTTCCGTATACGAACAACATGGCACATCCCCTAGATCGTAAAATACATATAAACGGCTTGTTCAATTCATAGTTTGCTTTGTATAAATTTGTACAGGGCGTTGCACGTTACCATAATAAAGTACCCTACAAACCCGCTTATCTGATTAATTTTGAAAATGTCTTTTAATTAAAAATAGCTTCCTGTCCAATGTAAAAATACTGCAATGTTCAGATATTGTACAGGGTATTTGCGTATATTTTGACCCCTACCTACAGGGGTTATTAAGAAAGTTAAAAAAAAAAATTAAATACAAAAGTTGTTTGGTTTTCCACGTATTATCTTTTAAGGTCAAAAAAAAAAAATTGCATGTCGTAAACTTGGGAAAACCAATTGAACATAATATTTTTAAATGGGACACCCTGTATAATTTTACACGTTTGGGGAAATATTTTTTCCTGATTTCAAAAATATATATTTTGTTGACAATGCACTGACAGTTTTCGAAATATTTACAGTCGAAGTGTTTAGTCGAAATATTTACAGCCTCAAGTGTTAAATACTTTTAGTTCTTTGTATTTTTTTGTATTTTTTTTATGGTACTCGCTGTCGAATATTTCGAAAACTGTCAGTGCAAATGTCAACAAAATATATATTTTTGAAATCAGGAAAAAAATGTTTCCCAAAGCGCGTAAAATTATACAGGGTGTCCCATTTAAAAATATTATGTTCAATTGGTTTTCCTAAGTTTACGACATGCAATTTTTTTTGGACCTAGCTAAAAGATAATACGTGAAAAACCAAACAACTTTTGTATTTAATTTTTTTTTTAACTTTCTTAATAACGCCTGTAGGTAGGGGTCAAAATATACGCGAATACCTTTACATCAACAATATTTATATAATACCACCCAATCAGTTTATTTATTTTTATTTATTTGTCGCATTTTAATTTTAAACTATACTTACAGGGTGTATTTTTAAGTGTTGATCATATTTATAAAAGTGGAACCTCTGAACCACAGGAACACATATCCGAATTTTTTTTCCAAAATTTCCTTCTGAAGGATAATTATTTAAACTTTTTAATTCCTAATACCCCATCACTGGAAGGCGCAAAGCCTGATTTTAACGAACACGCGCGTGTGAAATTATAGTTGCCAAATGTCGAAATTCAAATGAAACTTCAGGAATGTTTCAGGAAAACATATTTCCGCACCACCTGCATTGCTTTTTGGAGCGATCTTTTTTTGAGTGGATGTTCGCTGGGAGGTATATGATCCCACATAAATAAAAAAACAAAGTCTTAAAATCAAACAAACCATAAACCATTATCCATACAAATCCTTATTCAAAGATAACAGTCTAAAATATATTTGTTTTAAAAGTAACAGACAAAACGCATTTCACTAAAGTAGCGATAAATATAAGATTATAATATTGAATAAACTAATACAATGATTTATTAATTTTGCGCCTCCCTGTTTCCAATTCAAGTTCGGTTCATCTTTTAATTATATCACTCGCAGATTCGATAATTTACAAAACAAATATTTACCTTGAATTGAAAACGTAGGGGCGAAAAAATTGAAATTTGGAGACCATTATAGCCTCACTATTTCTCTATTGTGTGTTAAATTTCAGTTAGTTTCGTAATTCCATTTTTTATTTATTAATGAAAATGTAGAAAAAAATCACGGTTTTCTGCCTATAAAATTGATACCTGTCGCTTTAACTCGTCGTAATTTTTTTGTTAATTGATAAAAAAATTCCAAATTTTTACTGAAGATAAGTCGAACTATTGTCTTTAGTACTGTGAAGGTCATTCGTCTCAAAAGCTTTTCGTTTTTTTAAAGCAAAACAGAAGAGAGTGCTATCTCCGTAAATATTGCGTTCTTTAAAAAAAGAAAAAACTGATAGGTAGTAAAATAACTGTAAACAACAATCTGAAGAAATTTGTTAAAATAATATAGTTATAAGGCTGTACATTTTTTGTAAGCTGTGTAAAATTAAAACTTGACTTTCAACTTATCTTGGAAACTATTGCTTTGCCGAAATAAGTTTATATATAGCAAATAGCTGGTATTTTTTAACATCTCATCTTGCCACTTTTGTAGAACAGGATACAACTGATATACCCCTTAAAATTGTTGTACTTTTTATGACTTTGTAGCCTACATAAGTAGTAAAATTAGGCCACAAATTTTACCTTTTCTTAATCTCTTAATAAGTATGTGTTTAATGTTCTTGTAGATCTGTTATCTGCCGCAAGTAGTTATCTTTAATTTTTATATCAAGAGGACCTGTCACATCTTCTAATGCCTTAATTATAATTATTTGAATTCAGCCGCATGCATGTTCAGCATTCATTAACTCAAAATACCGCAATATTACTCGTTAAGTGTCTAATTTATGCACTGTTGTCGATCTTTTGTGGCAATTTGAATGTGGCTATGAACACTACCCTGTCTCTTAGTGAAGATTTTTAGGTATCAGTTTTACAAGTTTTCTGAGGACCCGTAAATTTAGAATAATTTACAAAGGGATCCAGCAGGACAGTAGAAAGAAAAAGACAGTAATAAATAACAGATTAGAAGTAAATATAAACTGTTAGAAGCTGTTGAAAGGAAGAGGAATCCACTGGCAATAAGTTGAAATGAAAACATGTTTTTTAAATATATTTTCTTGGATATTGGTAATTTTGTTACAAAATCGCCGACACAGTTCCCGAGTGCGGCGTTGCCAAATCTAATTTTTCCCCAGCTCTAGGGAAAATGTGCATAATCTGGCAACACCGCCTCTGGGGGTGCACGGGACAATCCCCCAAGGGCGAAGGCTCAACCCTCTAGGCCTGGGCCTTCAAATAAGGGAGATAGGCCCTTTTACCCACATTTCCTGGATATCACCAGCGGTACTCATCGAATATCCCTCGTATAACTTGCCTATCGATTAGTTATTGAACTGCTCTGGTATGCGGATTATTCATGAGTATTCCATGAAAATTTCTACGAAGATCTAGAAACCTGGTTTACCTATATAAAGTACGCGGCGTGCTGGTGCAAAGAGTCAGCTTTAATCGAACAGCGATCATGAGAAGAAGCAATACTTAAGTGAAATAAATGCAATTTTCGAAGTGTTTTCGGTGTGTATTTATTTAGATATTGTACAAGAAGGGTTGTATTGTGTTTTGTGTCTGAAGTGTTGAATAAATATTTTTTATTGTTATTAAAAGTCTCACTTATCTTTAGAATCCCGGAAGGAGTAACAATGCGTAGTAGATCAGTAGATGTATAATTTTTTAATATTTTTCTAAAATTCGGCTCTATCTTACCAAACGCGCCTATAGAATTGCGATCCCTTGCCACTTCATCTGTCAAACAGCTCCATATGCTGTGAATGAGTTACTCTATAAATTTGAGCAAACACTTTAAAGAGATACGAGAACAATTACTAAAGTTTTAATAACATTTGGGGCCGTTTTATAAAATTGAAAAAAACTTGTATACAGGGTGTTAGTTAAATATGCGACAAAAATTCAAGAGGTTATTCCTTGGACTATTCTAAGGATATTTTATCCTTTGATGATTTTTGAAAAAGCGCTTTGTTGCGAAGATATAGGGCGAACAAAATTTTCAACAAATTTATTACTAAAAATTACATGTAATATTTCTGAACCTACAAGAATTGTTCAAAATGGCTACCTCCAGCTCGGATGCAACCATCCAATCTTCTCCTCATAGACTCCCGAACTCATTCAAAAACACCAGGGTCGTTTCTTATTGAGTTACACCCAGCAATTATCCGATCTCTTAAATCGTCCACTGGCCTACTATAAACTAATGACTTTAGATGGCCTCATAGGAAATAATCCAGGAGGTTTAAGTCCGGGGATCGAGCAGTCCATACGTGAGGTCCACCTCGACCAATCCAGCGATCTCCGTATGTTGCTGTTAAAAACTCTCGAGCAACTACACTAAAATGAGGTGCTGCACCATCATGCATAAACCACATTGCCTGACTTGTAGCCAATGATACATCCTCCAAAAACTGAGGTAGCGCTTGTTCCAAAAAGTTGCGGTATACTTCGCCGGTAAGTCTTCTTGGTAGAAATACCGGTCCAATTAGCCAGTCACCCACAATTCCAACCTAAACGTTCAACAATAAACTGATGTTGAAACCGTTGAAACCGAACTGATGTTGAAATTCTTGTAGGTTCAGAAATGTTACATGTAATTTTTAGTAATAAATTGTTATTTGTTGAAAATTTTTTTCGCCCTATATTTTCGCAACAAAGCGCTTTTTCAAAAATCATCAAAGGATAAAATATCCTTAGAATAGTCCAAGGAATAACCTCTTGAATTTTTGCCGCATGTTTAATTAACACCCTGTATATGTATCACTTTCTCTGGAAAGCTCAAAATTCAAGTAGGTAGCTGACAAATTGGTAGGTAGTGCAAATAAAGAATCATCAGATATCCGAATACACAAGTTGAGCAATAGTATAGGTTTAATTCGTCGGGTATATTCGATAACTGAACCGTACGTTGGTTGTAATTATGGGAGAGCGTTAAATTTTAATTAACGAAACCAAATCCACAGTACCACGATCGGTAAATAAATGAGTTATTTATTTTCATCTGTAACCAAAAGCGATTTTTTTTTGTATAATTTCGTTTATTATACCAGTACTCATTTTTATTTCATTGATGACTGATGACCTAGTTTTTTCCAAAACTGTTTATGGAGTCATGTAAATAAATACGATGTGCAATGCAGTTTTCCGTATACGTTTTGCAGAAGAAATAATTTAAATATTTATTTTAAAAACCATAAAATAAGAATCAAAGTTCATAGAGTTTATAATGTGCTATTTTCGAAGAATTATATCTGATAAATATTCTACTCTGTTGTGCTCATCGTGGGCAAATTTCTCGTTTTGTTGATTATTATAAGAGATGACGAAGACGAAAATAAATATAGAAAATAAAGAAATAATAAGCAATAAAGTCACTACTGTTTTCAGTGAAAAATTTTATTTTTAGAAAAGAAAATACAAACTCCGAAAACTTGACGAATATTTAGACATTGTCTAAATCGCTACAATTTTTTCAATAATCATCTTTTACATGGTACTGCGATATTTGATATATCTAGGAGGCGATGATCTACCTTTGATATCAGCCGTGTACTTGAAAAGATGTTTTATTTCAGATTAGCTATGATATGAAGTATTTTCAAGTTCTCATTTCCACCCGCTCTCGTTCACTAAAATCTTCGGAAATAAGTAGAACGCGAAGGCGATATTTTCAATTCTGTCGCATGGAATTGTCGCAATGATTAAATATTTGAATATATTTACTTTATGACTTGATCAGCGTTGGCATATCTATTGTGTGTTTCGTGTCGTTTATATATATTACTTGTTGTTAGTAAACCTAAAATTAGGTTATGGCTGTCTTTTCGTTTTCGTTTGTATTCTGATATACTCAACGTCGCTGAATGAACTACTCTCATACATCATACATACAAGTACAGGTAATAATAACTGGCTGTTATTTTAAAAGCTATAAACCTTTTAGTTTGTTTTAAAATATTAAATACAGGTCTTTGTGTATGCTTCTATTTTATCGGCCTGCGTCTACTAATCTGTGAAAGTACCTAGTTCCAAAAATGTTCTTTAAAATGTATACTGATTAAAAATTATGAATGGTACCTGTAAGGTTATGTTACATAACTTTTCTAAATTCTAAACAAATACCTCGAGGGAATGGAAGGGGGGAGGGGAGTGCCCTACAAGCCTAAGTACCGTACCTATGTACGGACCATCGAAAATTAATTGATTGATTTTTTAAATGAAATTAGTGACTAACTCATCCTTCATTTTCACCTGATAATCGTGTAATTTGACACGCAGATGTTTACCAGAAATAAATATACAGGGTGCGGCAGCATAACTTCTTTTTTCAAAACTTAATAACACCCATGTTATGAATCAGAACATTTTTATTTGTTTCTTTATAATGTAGGCGCATGCCTAAAGTTTTGTTTTACATAGTTTTGAAGATCAAATCAGATAGGTGACGTCCCCCATTCTCCATTCACTGTGTAAACCGATTTCTGGCGTTTGTCATGGCTCTTGCCAGCATAGCAGGCGTTATGTTGGCAATTTCTTTCTGGATGTTGATCTTCAAATCTTGTAGGGTCTTTGGACGGTTCACATAAACACAGGATTTCAAAAAACACCATAGAAAAAATCACAAGGGGCCAAATCGGGAGAGCGGGCCGGCCACTCCAAATCGCCCCTAATTGAGATGAGGCGCTCTGGGAAGTGTTCCCTCAAAACAGCCATCGATGCTCTTGAAGTGTGTGCCATTGCCAACTGTCCCCTAAGTCCAACTCATCTAGCCGTGGAAAAAAAATCCTGTATCATGTTTACATATCGGTCTATGCTGGTAAGAGTCATGACAAACGCCAGAAATTGGTTTACTCAGTGTATGGAGAATGGGGGACGTCACCTATCTGATTTGATCTTTAAAACTATATAAAACAAAACTTTAGGCATGCTCCTACATTATAAAAAAACAAATAAAAATGTTCTGATTCATACAATGAGTTTTATTAAGTTTTGAAAAAAGGAAGTTATGCTGCCGCATCCTGTAGTAGTAACTTATGTAGACACTACAAAAGATTTTTCAGAAATTGAACTGAGGGGGAATGTGAACTAGCGAACTGATCGAAGTGGAAAGCCTCCAATCCTTAAGACTTTTCTTGTTTCCTATGTCCTGCTTTTAATTTTAACCGTTTGCGTATCCGGGGTCGGTCTGATGTAAATGGTCCTTAATCTATAAAAGAATCGACATATTTTTTGCTTGAAATCGTATTTAAACTGTTTTAATTTGTAATTATTATATTTGGCACACCGGTTTTTGTATCCCTCAAAAAATCTATAATAAAAAAATGGGCGATCAGAAAGCGACAGCTTGTCTGAGTAAAATGAATTTAAAACCAACCGACGTAAGATGAGTTACAGATGCAAATATTTACAAACGACAAAGGCAAAATTCTATGAAATTCTGCAAATCGGTTGTCTTCAAACTGAAAATGTAAATTATCACGAAAAGTGCGAAGAACTTATATTCTACTTACCAGATGCAGACACTGAATTTTTTTCAATTTACTGATGCACGAGCTCCATAGGAAAGTGGCAGTATTACGTCTGCCTTCCACTAATGACACCCAAAAAGCAGAAACTATTCCGGGTATGACGGGGCACAATCAGGGAATTTATATACATGGAACGATTATAGACGACTGCGCATCCAATTTTGTGTGGAAACATGGGAGCCGCCATTTTGATGTCACACTGCTCCCAACTTCTACATTTTGTATTGGTACACCTGACCATGACCCTAGAATTCTAGTGTCTTTTTCTTTCTAATCTAAAAATTCAATGGTTCAAATCTTCCTAACACGGCAACAGTGGTATGGGTAAATTTGGTAAATAGTGTTTGTTTTGTATTTTTGGCGTCTTGTTGGTTTATTTTATTGTGATTCTCTCGGTTTGATTCTGTTTGTGTGTTTGTTATTGTGTTCCTTTGATTTATAGACTTTGAGTGACAATATTTGAGTATTGGACTTTCGTAATTATTCCAGGTAAATTCGGATTTTATAACAAGAATTGAAAGTCCTAAGAGACATGTAATCATAATTCCTAGCTAATATAATAGTAAATTATGGAAACTGCGAACATAAACAATACAAAAAATAAGCTAGGATAGTTAAAGTAAGGTAAAGGGTAGTTAAATTTTATATGCATAATGCATTTTAAATATTTACTTTTCTAAACGGCTAATGGTGTATTTTACATAAATAATATGAACAAAAGGTACATAGGTAGGTACACAAAATATTTCGTTTGTACCTTCATCAATTTTACAAGAAAATTTGGTGACGATATATTTTATTTTTCACAAATAATTGTAATTAAACTATAAAATATTGAACATTTCTTATACCTATTTAGAATTTTTCGTATCCTCTAAAGTTTTACTTGTTGCTAAAAGTGCATTTAAATTAGAGCGAACAGAAGCGAGCGAACGAATTCGTTCGTTCGTCTCTGTTCGTCCTAATATATGCAGAAACACGGAAGAGTTCGTTCGTTCCCGTTTTGTTCTCCATACAAATTACACAAGCTTAAGCAAATGAATTCGTTCGTTCGCTTCTGTTCGCTCTGATTTAAATGCACCTTAAAGTTTTAAAATAAGGATGAATTGAGTTTCGCCAGTTTACATGACGCGCCCTATAAAATTGTAGATACTTTAAGTCGCGTAACACGTAAAAGTTCTTGGGGCACGTTGGATAATGTTTTAACCCCGTATTATTGATTTGGTTTTATACAGGTCAAGTTCGTGTTTGTTTATGATATGTATTACCAAAGTCTACATATATTTATGTACACTTTGGTATTACTTTCTGAATAGAATTTAAGAAAACCTATATCGTATTCACTATCAGGCTTAATATACAGTGTGGACCATTTTGGTGATGCATGTATTGGTATCTTGGAAACTATAAGAGATAGGAAAATGCTTAATGGGGAAAGTTTTTTATACAGTTCTCTTGCTAACTTAATGGCGTTTGCAGACCGATCCTAGCTCTTCAGGTTTTTGAGTTAGTGTGAAAAAAAGTAAATGTGGCGTTTCCGAAAATCGTCTGTAACGTTATTTTTTTAGAGGATTTTTTAAAATCTGATAAATAGATATATAGATTCATATTTAGATTCTCATTACGACGTTTCGGTTGCGAGAAACCATAATCAACTTTCTTTTTTCTTGCAGCAGTTTGAAGAAATGTTAAAATTTGTATTTTCTCTTCAATCTTCCTAGACAATATGACGCCGTTTATTTGTGCACACTATGAAAATCACATAGGTACCATTTATATCTATAATTACACTGTTTATTGCTTCTAAGCGTTTTGTCCAAGTCCCAGACTACCCGATTCAATCATCTCGGTGGAATAAAGGTGAAATAAATATTTTGTCTGTTATTATCACTTTATATATTATATCTGAGTAAATCGGCTTAAGAGATATTAAGGGAAAACTGCAGGAAACAAGGCATTTGTAGACATGGAGCATTAGTTTCTAAAGAGTAAAAGGACGCCAGGACGATTTGATTACAGATCTTCAGTAATGTATATCGGACCAACTGGTAAGGGTCGTAATAGGTAAAATGTAGGCTTAGAAGATACCTATTTCTGATCGAACAAGAGGCTATAAGGCGCGATGGGCTTTGGCACAGCCTTCTTTAGTACTAAAGAAGGCTGTGGCTTTGGTATCATGCAGCTGCTGCAGGCGGAGGTGAATTTCTTTTACATAGACCAATATCTTCAGATTCCTTCGAAGGTTCAGGTAGATTCGAGGAGGGCGAGTAGGTAGGGGGCGGTAGGAACCAGGTAAGGGAGCTAGGTAGGCAAAAAGGGTAGGCCCCTAGTACCCCAGTTGCTCCTGTACTAACTACTACGACTATACGTACGAGTACTACATCATTGTATCTCAACAAAGAAAATTATTTTGCTGTTTTTATCTGGAAAGTTTACCACTTTCTATTTAAAATATTTAATTCCTAATTTAGATGTTCATCAGATCTAGATGCTGTTTAGAGATTTAATGTAGGTCTTGGTAAAGACAATTACCAAGTAATTAATATAGTATCTATTTCGAGCTGATATTTCAAGCAAGTGTAGGTTATTTACCAATAAATTTAAATGCAACCCTCTCTCTAGCCAAAAAGTGTTCTGCTCTGTTCCACTTTAGACAAAATGGGCTGGTATTCAGACCAGAAGTTAAGTTGCTTAAGGGTCCATTCACTAGTCCGAAATAAGCCCAAAATCGGCGTTCGTCTCGTGTCTAATTATAAAAAAACTATAAAAGATAGCGACTTTTAGTACAAAAGTATTAAAAGATAAGACTTTAATCTAACTCCCTATAGTGGTAATTTTTTGTAATTCTTTTTATTTTTAAAATTCCAGGCAAACAATCTTGTACTAAAATAGCGTATTTTTAAAAATTATTTTCTCTAAAATACATGTATTTAACAAAAATTTGCTACTACAGGGATCTAGTTTATCTTTTGACTTTTCCGGTGATATATAATTTATAACATTATAAAGAAATTTTGTTGAAATTATAAGACACATCCGGTACGTACACGTATCTCTTGTTGCACGTGTCCGAGTGTCTCTTTCTAACCCATTATTAATTAACTGGACCACCTTTGGGTGCAATTCGAAAATTGAACTCGTTATGTATTTTGGGTTGCAGATTCAATACCAATAATTTAATATGTCAAGTTCGATTATTAGATTATTATCGATATAGTTAACCTAATTTTTAAGGGAGTGCACTTCACAAATGCGCCTACAGTCAAACCGCCATTGGTGGGGAGTGTTCAGTTATACCTTTGGGTATATATTTTTTGGATATACTGGTTATACTTTGAATATGTCAAAAGCCTTATTTACAATATTTAGTTAGATGAAATTAACTGCGTTAGAGACAACTGAGAATGTAAGGACATATAAAACCTTGAAAATTAAAACGACCCATAAATGCAACAAAATCAAGGGAATATCCATGTAGGTAGCAATATAATTAACTAACTAATAAAACATTTCATTTTAGTTTTAGACGTGCTAAAGCCATACTTGATAATTAAGATAAGATAAGAATATTTCATAACTGTTGCAGTTGTAGAAACATTAAAATAAATAATGTGATTATATGAAAAAAGTAAGTTTGCTGTAACGTTTTAAAACCAGCCAATTCTCTGACTCTGCAATGGTGAGCATCCATGTTTTATGTCTTCAAGAAATAAGAAACGCGTATATGTTTTGTGTATTTTTTGATGTACAGATCCGGTGTATAGACAGATATTTAAAGGTTTGGGATGTCTATTTGAATTCAATTACCATGTGAATGCTGATAATTTGGTTATATTTATTAACTGATATTTGGTTTAACACTCCAATCTTCACATAAAAATATGTGCGTTATAAACCTTGTAGAGTTTATCTTAATTTTTCTCTAGATATCTTGAAGAAAAATAATGGTAGACGTGAAATGGTTTGCTTATATTATATTCTTTAATCTATTACTTTTGATCTAAGAAATTTTGCAGTTTCAGTAGAAGCTTTTAAATAGTATTTTACTTTTACTCTAAACATTATACGTTGATGTGCTACATCTGGAGATAATTAAAACAATATTAGTAATCACCAAATGATGCTAATTTGGTTATCACAACGCGCGACGAGTAAAGTGCAATTTTCGATCGGTAACCAACTTTTCAAGAAGTACGAAGAATGTGTTTAAATTTTTTACCGTTATCTGTTAATGCACTTATATAAATAAATAATACATATAAAATTATAATAATAATAATACCTTATCACATCACTACTATCAGTATTTTATCGTAGGTATCGTACAGTTTTATTATGTCGAATAGTATCGATATCGATTTATCTAGGTTGGGTGCAAAGTTGTAGATAAGACTTTTTTTGTGGAATGGGGAATATGTGGAATAGTTGATATTATTGCAATATTGCTAATAGATTTTAATTGTATATAGTATGGATTACAAGCATTCGAGATACAAATTTGATTTTCGTTATTTATATATTAAAACAAAAGGAATAGATTAGTTGATTATATTATTATTTATTGTCTACTTTTTAATTGAAACAATATGAGGTAACACTAGTAAAACATGTTTATTGTTTATCTAGCGAGAAAAACAATGGAAAAGACAACAAAAAAGCTGAAAATAGAAACAATAATTTTGCCTCGTCAAAACGTGCCCATGTTGCGGGATTACATTTTTTATTATTAGTATGTTTAATTTAGTATATACCATCATGCACAGTTGGTTGCCTATCACCAGTTATAAAAGATGTCTGTTTGTCATGGTAAAATAGTTAAGGGGCTCTGTAGTGTAGGTACAAGTTGTGGTACAACATTGTAACTAGCTCAAACCGCCCACCAAATTTAAAAAAAGATTTGCGTTTCTTTTACTGCAATAGTGCAAGTTGCAATAGAAAGGTCAACAACTTTGAATTTTTGAATCTACTTAGTTACGGTTAAAGTGAAAATTATATGTATAACGATCTATACTATCTTTGCACGATAGCACAAGTAATCGACAAGTGCTTCCAGACGAAATAAAATATGAGGTGAATCAAAATTCGTAAATTTTATATTTACTTTTTCTTATTTGTTTTTTTTTATGTAACGCTTTGTTGACTCTTATCTCTAAAAATATGCTTTATATTTATATTAACCGTTGATCAAAATAATATGCAGAGTGAAAGATATTCATAGAAAGAAGTCTATGCACGTGGGCAATTAACTAAGTAATTCCTAGATTCTATGATTACCGTAGGTATGAAATACTTATCTTCTTGCAGATATCCGCTAGTGTTTGGTGGAGTGCAGTTGCAATTGTGTGTACATAATAATTAGTAGACATCGCGGAAGTGAGGATCATGGCAGAGTCGTACTAGCCTAATTATTATTAAACTAGCAATTATCTAGGTACTTATAATAAACCCATGTAAATAATATACACAATATAATAATAATAAACCTTATAAATGCTTGTTAACAAGGTTGAATGGCGCAGAAAGATAATGCGTAGAAAAAAATTCCTTGCTGTTTTGCAGTTGCAAATCCAGGAAACTAACACAACACAAACACTGTAAACGGTTCCTCACTAATGCTAGATGTCCATTGACAAAATCTTTGCCACCATAAATTCGTCTTAACCCGTCTCAGGCAGAAGAGCCACAAGACGTTGAACGTTAGTGGGTCGGCTGTTTCTAGCCTTGAAAGATTTTATAACTGCAAAGACGCTGTTTCTCGGCGGTGTGAAAAAAATTAATTGCGAATTTTTCGGAACAAAGACAGAGAGACTCCTAGCAGGCGTGCAACCTCCATAAGGGAGGTCGGAGACAGTTACCGGCTTGCTAACAGAGCCAGCCGCTAAGAACCGATACGAGGAGAAGAGAGTAAAATATAATTTTACTATAATCTTCTCAAGATCGACCTAATTTGAGAAGAAAGGACGATAGCGGGTATTCGGGACGTCGGCCAGTCTTACAACAGGTTAAGGCGGGTTCTCATTAGTCAACTTCATTGATCAATATCGTTAAATCTATGCGATTGAAAGAAAATAGATTAATGTGAATATCCGTTCAATAATATTGATCAATAATATTGCATTTCAATATAACTGAAAGGCGTTTCTACTTTTGGTTGAATCAATGGACTGATTCAATTAGATTGAACAGTGCTTGATAGTGGGAACATGCGTTCAAGTTCAGTCGCATTGAAACGCCGCGCCAATGTCCGTATATTTGAGGTTAAGTTGTGTATTTTAATTCGTAAGTATGTACTTAAATTCTGATTTTTAAAGATCATTTAGAGATCATTCTTAAATGATTTTTATAGGCATCCAAGTCATCTGTTGCCAGTTTCACTAACAGCTTTACTGAAGCATCTTCATATCTCCGTTTTAGGATCCATGGTTTGACCCACCAACAACGAGGTTTTCTTTTTTTACTGTTTCTAATTACGTTTTTTAAATATTCACATATAATACGGACGCCAGCCCGCACAATTTTCTTCTTTGCAGCCATTTTTGAAACTGACACTTTCTAGACTAACTATTCAATATCCTTGAAACATGTGAACCAAATTTCATTCTATTCCATTATTCAATCGCATAGATTCAACGATATTGATCAATGAAGTTGACTAATGAGAACCCGCCTTCAGTAACGTTCTTTGCGAAAGCGGCGAAATTAGATTTTGCTTCTAATTGAATCTGGCCCTCGGATTTAGAAGTGACCTAAAATTTAAAAATCGACTTTCCTGCGAAAAACAGCAGAGCTGATCGTGAGTATGTCTAACTACTCCCTACACGTCGCCGGTTCAACGGAAAAGTTTTTATAGAATCGCGGGGACCCCCGACCCTGAAAAAAAAAATGCTTGACCCCGGAGCTGAAATCTACCAAATAAATTAAGAAACGCGGATTTATAATAGTAAGCGATTAGTCTAGGATGGTCACCTAACTGGTTAGGTTGATCTTGAGATGTTCTGACTTTTAATTCGGCCGCCTACCTGCTAGGAAACTCTAGCAGGCGCCACTTACAAAATTCATGGCAGAGTACTTGGGCGAAGGATTCTCAAAATACTAACAGTCGAATTATGAATTGATGACAGCACAAATATGTAATTTAAACTAAAATCTATAATTGTTCGGAGCATCAATCACCGATCACCCCACTCCATGTTTATACAAAGAAAACTAGATATGATGACCGCATGGTGAGCGGGACCAACTGCTTTTGCATGACGTGTACTAAAACGTGATGCCAGTAATGTTTTATGACACCGCCCCATCTCAGCTTATTATCTTTCTCGGTTGGTCAAGTCCGACCCTGTCATGATCCTCACTTTCGCAATGTATAATAATTAGTTAATTAATTTGTACTAATTATTTTATTTTTATTAATCATACGGAGATGCTGGAGTAATGCAACGCCAGTCGGGGCACATTGCCCATGGAGTAGTTGTTTTCAGCATCTCCTTCAAATACATAGATGTTGTTATTTTTTATGACCGACATAGTTTTTGTTAACTACGGGAATACATTATTTATTGTGAATAACAGGTTTACAATTATTGCATATATTCTACTACATTATTAATATCAACAATATCCATTTATACGTGTTTAAGAGAAGGATTTCACATTTATTGTAAGTACATTTGGCATACCTTAATCAAGATCTACATTCTTGTTTTTTTCTTGAACATCACGTATTTTTTCCATGGTTACAGCATCTTTATTTAACATCGATCGTATTTCAAATAATGTATGTTTTTCCTCGTCTCTTTTCACAAGAAAATCACTTGTTTTCTTCGTCTTACTTCTGCGAAAATTAACTTTTGCCGTACTACACTAAATCAATATTAGGGAATTACGAATTACACCGCTACTATCAGATGATAAAATAAGCAAGCTATTTTAAATCATATAACTGGAAGGTTCTTTATTTATGTATGAATTGTTGATCGAATAATTTCCATCTGACGGCAGATTTCCTTTGAGAACTGGTCTAGGAGCAAGGCAGGTGAAAATAAAACGTTGATATTTTCACTCCGGTAGGATGGATAGATTTGTCTGGAGCGTCTAATATCGCCGGTCTTAGTTTTAAGACTATGCATGCATAACGGATTCATTTTATACAGGGTGATACCTTGTTACAGAGTTCGCCAATAAAAGGAATTACATTTAATTTCTACACAAAAATGTTATACAGTGAGGACATAAAGTCCGCCCCCCCCCCCTCTAATTTTTGAACCACTGGGTAGATTGTGATGAAATTTGGAACGATAATATATGACTAAATTCTGCATTTTTTGACACATCAATGACAGCTTTGAATGTCAAAGTGACAGCTAGGCGCGCAATAGGAACATTTTTTTAAATGGAAATGGGGGTCGAGTAATAACTCATTTTGAAGCTATTTTTATGCTCAAAACATCCCCAAATTTTGAGAACATTTGGTTCAGTAATTTCCAAATAAAAACCAGTAATATCGATTTCTGTTATATCATTTTTTTTTGCATACATATTACAAATTATTGTAAATTATTCAAAGCAAAACAAAAATTAAAAGTAAACAAATAACAATAAACCATTCCTAACCTAAAATAACCTAAATTAAAAAATTATGAAATAATTTAAATTAAACGTAGAGGCAGAAACAAATTTAGAAAACATGTATTACTTCAAAAGATGTTGAAAATGACCTCCATGAACCTCCTGACAAATAAATGTTCCATGGGTAAGTTCTATTATAAAGATTATGTTATAAACTGATATTACTGGTTTTTATTTGGAAATTACTGAACCAAATGTTCTCAAATTTGGGGGATGTTTTGAGCATAAAAATAGCTTCAAAATGAGTCCCCACTCGACACCCATTTCCATTTAAAAAAAATTTCCTATTGCGCGCCCAGCTGTCGCGCTCGGCTCTGAATGTCATCAATGACATTCAGAACCGTCATTGATGTGTCAAAAAATGCAGAATTTAGTCATATATTATCGTTCCAAATTTCACAATCTACCCAGTGGTTCAAAAGTTTGAGGGGGGGGGGGGTGGTACGGACGGACGGACTTTATGTCCTCACTATATAAGTATAGGCCCGATATTCTTGATTCTAATTTAAAGCTATTTTGAAATTTCCTATAAGTACTGAAATTGTTTGAAATACTGAAAATGCTGAATCTTTTGCAGGAAGTTATTTCAACTTCGTATACGACTTGCTCCAAGTGAATTGTTGAATTAAAGAACGAGTGCCACATTATAAACAATATGATTTTTTTAAGAAAGCTATAACTATCTCTATCGCTATAATTTTGAGACCGAAGAATATCGAACATATACCGCGGGTGGCTTAAAGTGGATGGCCTATCGTATCTCGAGAATGAATATATGCATTTTTCTGAAATTTTGACTGTGGACATAACCTCGAAAGTTCTATAAAAGCAAAATATTTTCAAGGGTGTGCCACTTCCGGTTATACCGTAAGTCGACATCAACCTGCTTATTTTAAATGGAACACCCTATATGTTATTTATTTTATAGATTCTACGTGAAATTCTAAACACATTTCATGTACGATGTCCTATACCTATCTTTAACTGTTTTTGAAATATTAACAGGTGAATATTGATATATTTCAACTTTGACACCCTGTAAAATCTAAACGGTTTGGGATCAAGCAAAATGGTTTGCGCATTCCTATCTTAACTTTTCATAAGCTATAGTTTGACACTAATTTCAGATTTATCAAGCGATGACCGATCCCTAATCCACGGAAAACTGTGGCTTGGTCAAAACTCTGGACTCACTGGTCTACTCTAAATATCGAAATTATATGAGTTAAAAACGGAACATATAACAATTTGATTCATTGTCTCTTTGAATAGTGTATTTGGTTCGCATAGTGTACGGGGGTTCGTTTGGTCCGTACACTATGCGGATTTCCCCGTACACTGTACGGGGAAATCCGATTTATTCCTTTAAAACTCACTAAAACCAGTGACTATAGATAGTCACTGCTAAAACTTATTGTTGCCTTGAACAATAAAGGTTCTACGGATTATTATCAAAGAAAACTAAAAACCCTTTTATATTTATATCTTTCTTTATAATATAGGAATTAAGCCAAAAAGTTAACTAAGAGATAAATTATTAATGAAATTATCAATTATTTTGGTTCTATAAAGTTTTTAATTTTCTTCGTTACCTATAATCTAGGTACCTAAAGGAATAACTTTATTATTTTTAATATATGTGGAAAACAACTACTTTGCGCATAGTATGCACCCCCTCAACATTGAATTACAACGGCATATCTTCATATAACTTCAACTTAATGTCTTTAATACATTTTTCTTTTTAATAGTGCTATCTACATCTTTTAAATAATGAAATATTGATTATTTATTTCATTAAATTATTTAGTACTATTAAATATTTCATTATTTAAAGGATGTAGAATAGCACTATTAAAAAGAAAAATGTATTAAAGACATTAAGTTGAGGTTATATGAAGATATGCCGTTGTAATACAATTTTGGGAGGCTCATATTATACGCAAAGTAGTTGTTTTCAACATATCTTAAAAATAATAAAGTAATACCTTTGCGTACCTAGGTTATAGGTAAAGAAGAAAATTAAAAACTATTGTACCATAAAATTTGATAATTTCATTAAGGGTCCATTCACTGTAGACTTGACAGGCATGAATGCGGGGCCGGGTTGAGAGGTTGGGTAGCCGATGGGCAGAAACTTACATATTCCCACTACCGAATTATTTAGAATTCGAAGGTGCACGTAAAGCCGAAGTAAAAAGGCACATGGAAATCAATTTTGCCCTTATTGCAACGGTACCGGATTTGTCTTATAATTGCAACAAAATTTCTTTTTAATGTTATAAATTATATATCACCGGAAAGATCAAAAGATAAACTAGATCCCTATAGTAGCAAATTTTTGTTTAATACATGTATTTTAGAGAAAATAATCTTTGAAAATACGCTATTTTAGTACAAGATTGTTTGCCTGGAATTTTAAAAATAAAAAGAATTACCAAAAATTACTACTATAGGAATTTAGATTAAAGTCTTATCTTTCAATATTTTTTTACTAAAAGTCGCTATCTTTTAAAGTTTTTTTATAATTAGACACGAGACGAACGCCGATTTTGGGTTTATTTCGGACTAGTGAATGGACTCTTAATAATGTATCTTAGTTAACTTTTTGGCTTAATTCCTGTATAAAGAAAGATATAAACAGTTAAATAAGCCAATAAATAACATTAAAAATATACTATAAAAAACCGTGTTATATTCTTTAATCTATTATTTTTAATCTAAGAAATTCTAATGTACAATTTTCAGTTCAAACCTTTAAATATTTTTTACTATTACTCTAAACATTATACATTGGAATGTTACATCTCGAAACAATTTTTGCAACAGTTTTAGTCGTCTCCAAATAATATTAACTGGATTAGTGAAACGCGTGCCTAGTAAAGTGCAGTGTTTAGTGTTAGTGTTAGTGTTGGTCTTTTAACCTAAATCTTCCAAAAGTCCAACTTTGCTCTTCCTAATAATTTTACTTATTCTCGATTGTGTATCATATTACTGTTCTCTTTATTATGTTTTCATTTATAATTTGAATTCCAGACTTCACAACAGATTTCCATTACATTCCTCTCCTCCCAGCAATTTCATCTTTCATATTCTCATTCATACTTTGAATCTTTTGAATCAGATAATATATTTATACCAGTTTTGTATTTAAAAGTACAAAAAATACATATGTATCTATTTTACTTTTTTATTTTAATTATCTTCTGATCGAAATTTTAATTGTTAAAGGGTGTTTTTCAAAATTTATGTCTTAAAATCCTTCCATAAAATAATATCTTTTATCAGAACCAAGTCTTTCTTTATTTTTTTATCTATAGGGACTTTATAGCATTTGAGGGACATACGGTATAACAGAGTAGCAGCCATTTTGAGAAGGGTTACGTTAACCTCGACTTCATTCAATATTAATTGAAATGTCATGTCATATCAGTTTCAATATTAGCGTGAAATTTCTTATTAATGAAGATATAAAACCCTTTGAAATTTGACTGTATGAATGTCTCAAACTTTCAGTTATTATGAATGTTGGTACAAAGTACAAAGTGTTCAAATGCTACTCGTGAATGTGCTTTTACAGTTGTAATCTTTGAATGACTCATTAAATGTAGTTGCAAGTATTTAAAATGTTGTTACTATTCGTCTCGATGTTAAATTTACCTTTATGATTTTATTTAAAATAGCTAGTTTGCAGTGGTGGCTCGTGGTGTTCGCGGAGCGAAGGACATGTAACACAGACACTTCATGACACAGACTATTGACTTGTCAATTTACCTGACACATAGCACCTAATATCAATATCTCTAACTTAGACAGCGAAATGCATTGTTTTGATAAGAATTTATTAACATTAATGAAATTAATTTTATGACATAATACATAATATACAAGGTTATCATAAAGTAAGGGATATACTTCAGGATGTATTTTTAACAAATTAAGTTCATTTCAGGATGAGAAAGAAATTCGGTTGCTTCAACAATGGGATTTCTTATGTCCAACAGTGGTTAACGCAAATGTATCCATTTTGCTGCTGTACAATCACCAACTGTTCCTCCAAATTGTATAGAGCATTATTCAGCATTTCTGGTTGAATTGCAGCAATTTGCTCCCTAATAGAGTAATTCTTCCAGTATTGTTGGTCGTGTTCTAAACACCAAATTTTTTAAATAACCCCACAACCAGTAATCCTCTGGGTTAAGATCAGGCGATCTTGGAGGCCATGAATTTACAAAATGTCTCCTTATAACACGATTTAAAAAAAAATGTTAAAAACTCTTTAACTGGTGGGTAAATATGTGGGGGTGCTCCATCCTGCATAAAAATCATGTTTTCAATTCCTTCTTGCTCGTTTTGTATCCGTGTAATGGCATATGCAGGTATCGTTCACCAATAACAGTTACCGATACGGCCTCTCCATTCGTATCTCCTCAAGAAAGTATGATCCAATGATAAAATTAGATGTGCAACCGCACCAAACGGAGATTTTCTTGCCATGAAGACCTTCCTGAACGATTTCATGTGGATTATCTGTTGACCATATTCGACAGTTTTGAGTATTGACTCCGCCATTTAGAGAGAAATGAGCCTCATCTGTCCATAAATTACGGGATAACCATTCGGGTTCAATTTCCATCTGAGCCAATATTTGTAAAGACAAATCATACCTGATAGGAAAATCTGCATCATTCAATTCAAACAGCAGTTTAAGTTTATCGGGATAAATTTGTCGAATTTTGCGTAAAATTTTCCAAACCATGGTGTATGGCATTTGCGATCGTTTTGATATCCAATTCATACTACTCATTGCTAACGGATTAGTAACTCAGCTGTCAGCTGTGTTTGTTTAAATTTTGAAAATATCCTACGAAGGATACTTCCTCCGTCGAATATTCAAACTATGCAGCAAAGGAGGCCTACCTCCACGACCAATATAAGGGAATAGCAAGCACTCGCTTTTCGGGCTCGGCCTCGGCGCTCGGGCAGTGGCAGGGCTGCCACTTCCTCGACATCGTTGCCGACAGTTAATAATTCCTGCTTCAAAGTTGCACTATTTGTGAATACTAGTTAAATAATTATTTTAATAATGTACCTAATTAAAATTAGTTATATTAAAAATAACACTGCCGTAGTTTTCTACGGGACACCAAAACACTACTGCACTCGACGCGCGTTTGGCCAACCAAGTTGGCATCATCGGGATATGATTAAAACTAAAATTAGTTGTAGTATACAGGGTGCTTCAAATTCGATGCATTACATGGGGATCTCGGAAACGGTAAGAGATCCGAAGTCGGTTAAATGGAGGGAAAGTTGCGTATTCAGGGGAGCAACATAATGGTGAAAAGAAATCAAGGCTAACTTGATTAGTTTTCGAAATATTTTGAAAAACTCGTTTTTATTTTTTTTTCGGGCCTATTTGATGAGTTATTAAAAAATAAAGAGCACTTTTCTATAGCAACTTTTTGCCCTTTATCGAATGGTGTTAGCGAATTTTCCGCAAAACGTTTCGTTTCCCGGAAACCAACATCAACTTAATTCTTTTAAATGCGGATCTGGAATATTTTTTCAATGTTTCGGAAGCATTTTTGTAACTTGATAGAATGCCACCATAAAAGGAACCAGATTTAAACGTTTTGTCTAAGAAAAATCCATCATTAGTATTTTTGTTTCGACTTTTGTTAATTCTAGATATTAAAAAAATCTAAATCACAACGTTTAAATCTGGTTACTTTTACGGTAGCATTCTATCAAGTTACATAAATGCTTCCAAAAAATTGAAATAAAATTCCAGGTCCGTATTTAAAAAAATTAAGTTGATGTTGGTTTCCGGGAAACGAAACATTTTGCGGAAAATTGGCGAACACCATTCGATAAAGGGCAAGAAGTTGCTATGGAAAAGTGGTCTTTATTTTTGAATACCTCATCGAATAGGCCCGCAAAAAATAAAAACGAAAATCGAAATGCTCGGTTTTTTTCAAAATATTTCGAAAATTGCCCCCCTGCAATTATGTTGCCCCCTGAATACGCAACTTTGCCTCCATTTAACCTACTTCGCATCTCTTACCGTTTCCGAGATCCCCATGTAATGCATTGAATTTGAAGCACCCTGTATATATTAAAAATCTAAATTAGGCGAGGGTGGCTTGACTTCTTCTGGAAAGCTATTTGTAATTTTTGTTTTATCTTTATCTAGTGAATTTAATGACCAAAGTTAGTACACAAGTTTAACGTATGTGTAATTTACTTATGATTTTGAAAATATCGTTCCTTGATCTTGAGAAAGGTAGGAAATATGGCAAACGATGTAGAACATTACAGACATATCTAATTAATCTGTAAATTTCTTCACGCGAATTCGCTTGCACTGTAACCGCAGCATTAGGATAATTTTTGGATTGATTTTGCGTGGAATTACTGAGCGTTCTCAGTCGGGAAGAGAAGAGAATAGCAGTTTGCTGTTCGGTATCACATCACATGAATCTTTATTTAAAAAGTTACTCGTCTTTTAGTAGATGTCATATTTTCACATTTCTGTGATCGTGACACCGAGGCTACAATTTTTTTTTTTGTTTCTTCATCTTATACCAGGAAACTGTTACCCGTTTCTCAGTTTCAAGAAACATCTGGCCCATTCGCAATGCTTTTATGATTTTTCGATGCTCGACTGGATGGCCCTTACTTTCGGAATAAGTCCAGTAATTACTTTTTAATCCTCAAACACCCTCATGGAGCTTTTTGAATGATAATGGGTAAGCTTTTCGAATCCTAAATAGCCGCCGTCTGTGAATAGTGAATGCCGAAAAGACGCATTCTCAACTGCAGTAATTGGGTACGCCATTTACTGAAACATCGGTTAATTACACGAGATCCCAACCACTAAAAAGTAAAAATTGATTATGTAGGATAATGTGTAGGATATTATGGTATGCTCTGCATTTTTAATATAGAGATATATACTTTAAGTTTTACTCTAAACTAATTGTATGTATAGAGTGTCCCACTTAAAGTAGGTTAGCATTAGTAACTTTGTTATTGGCAAATATAGTTAGCTAAATTGGAAAAGGTTTGCCTCTGTTGGTACCAATGATATGTGCTGAAATTTAACCCGTCTTTTGCCTCTTAAGATGATCATTTGACATCGAATTAAAAAAACTGCAGACAGTTCAACAGGTCACTTTTTTATGGTCTTTAAGTTGGTGTAAAATTTTGCGTTTTTGGATATTTAGAAAGTCATATTTTTTGGTTAAAACTTATTTGGTTGGCTTGGTTTGGTTTACGGTTAAATTTATGGTTACATGATTATGCTTAATTCAAAGTAAAAAAGTATTTAATATTTTCGTGAAACTGCAGAAATAAAATATACGGTTCTTTCTTTATTTCTATTGGCAATTTCAAAAATGATTGCGCCCTCTGCATGAAAATATTTGAACCTATTTAAATGGTAATTTTTGGAGGCTTATAATAATAATAATAATAATAATAATAATAATAATAATAATAATATCTCTACCCCTCATTCTAATCACAAGGATTAGCCCGAAAGTCGGAGACTTGTGTGGGAGAGGGGGTGGCATATTATTATTTAGCTGGAATTCTAGCTCAGTGCTGGAATGAGGGAAACCTGGAAAACCTCATTAGTTAGGGGGACAAGTCAAACATCAACTTATTTTAATCTCTCACATTAACACCAAGTTGACATTCTTCCCATCCTAGGCCATCGCCAGGATGGTTGCCAAGCCATCCCTGCTAATAAGCCTTGATCTACGAGTGAACAATTTAATGAAAAATTGTTGGTGGAATGGGACGCTAAGCCCTGAGCCACCTGCTCGCTTATTGCTGATATAATGATAGATAACACGTATTTGGGTTTGTTTAATGTAATAATTTAGTGGTGCTTGCCACTTTTTGGTATTACAAAGTTAAAAACGACGTGGTCAGTATTTGTACATACATTTTAAAATGGCATTCAAAAGAAACCAGCACAACACAAACTACCGTGTTTATGGGTTTTATTCCACAAAATATGATAATGATATAGAAGATAGAGAAGTTTGGTCTATTATTAATCTTATAAAAACAGAATATATTTTAATTTAAACATAACAATTATTTGACAAAAAAAAACACAAGCACTAATATGGTATCACCATACACTTTTTCTATCTTTTGTGACACTTATTTTAATAAGTTTCACACCTGTTTCAAGCCAAAAAAATTCATATGGAGTCAGTAAAGTAGCACTTTGGGACGTATGACTGCATTTATCACTCTTTTTATCGTTTATTTCACCTAAACTAGCCATTATATTTATGGCAACTGAATGTTAATTACTAAGTGATGTTATATGAAATACAAAATTTTTCCTCGTCTTCCTCCATATTTGTCGGTAATTTCAATCGCCAATTCCTTAAAGGGACCATCCAAGATCAAAGTTATTTGGTGCCCTGGTTACTCATCATAAATAATAATTACAATCCAAACAATTAACTAACTTTGAATTTGGAGGTAATCTCACTAAAATACTGGGTGTCCCATCGAAAAGTATCACATTTTGTCGCCTTATATCTCGAAAACTAAAAGAGATATCGGGATGCGGTTTGGACAGATCGACTTACGATTTTTGTAAGTTTTTTTTTGGCACTGTTGCCAAATCTCCAAATGTATTAGTAATTTTTTTATGGAATACGCTCCTCTTTGGAGTAAAATTACTTGCTTATATTAAATGGAACACCCTGTGTATTTTGCCATAATCAGACAGCCTAATCATTCTACTTTTCAAAAAGGTATGCATTGTTTACATTATCTTGAGAATTGGAGCCACAAAATTAAATTTGTTAGAAGTACTCTTATTTGGGTTATTACGAATGAAAAAAATACCTTCTTCTTTGTAAAGTTATTTTTAAGTTTTTGTACACTTATTTTAAATAAAATACCCTATATATTTTAAAATTTTAAAATCTCAGATCAAACTTGATGTAGAACTTGACTGCATTTGCTTTTTAAAGGAAAAAAAATAGGGAGAAAAAATAATTCTTTAATAATCGGTAGGAACGAGTTTTGTTAACAATAACAAGTAATAAAAGTAATAATAATAAGACAGTAATAAAAATAACAGATAAAATAATCAAAACAACTGTATAAATAAAAACTACTTGAATAAGTTAGAAAACAATTTGTTTTAACTGCCCACCATTTACTTCAATATACATTTGTGCATCCTTAGTAGTAAAATGATCAAAAATGTATGATCCTTCTAATGTGAACATTTTTATATCTACACTTCAAATTTTTGACACAACTGACAATACAATTTATTATTGTACTTTTGTTTTTCATGGGTACTGTGAAAACGAAGATCAGCTTCACAAACTGTTCAAGTAAGAGGTGCTCCCATTAAACTGAATTTTGTGGCTCCAATTCTCAAGATAATGTAAACAATGTATACCTTTTTGAAAAGTACAGTGATTAGGCTTTTTGATTATGGCAAAATATACAGGGTGTTCCACTTCATATAAGCAAGTAATTTTACTCCAAAGACGAGCGTATTCAATAAAAAACTTAGCAATATATTTGGAGATTTGGCAACAGTGCCAAAAAAAACTTACAAAAATCTTAAGTCGTTCTGTCCAAACCGAGTCCCGATATCTCTTTTAGTTTTCGAGATATAAGGCGGCGAAATGTGATACTTTTCGATGGGACACCCCGTATATGGTGTGTTTATGTTAAACAAAACATTCGGAAAACTTCCTGAAACAATAAAAAAGTTACAATCCTTACCTATTTGACCTTTAAACGGGGTCCTTAACATACTGTTTATATTTGGTAAAGTTAATGTAATAAAAATAAATTACATTTGAAATTGTTGCTTTCTTTTATCCTACATTACATTATATTCTTTATCCAGCTCCTTTCCTATCGTTTTCATAAAGTATACAAATAAATTTCCGACCGAGAAATGCCTTGCCTGCTTGTTTTTTATTATACATATATTATTTTCTCTCGAATTGTCATCGCGTCGTCTTCTAGTTCATTTAATAAAAAGTAATAGAAATATCTGTATGTCATTTCTGGCTATCGCTTGTTGAATTTTCATTTTTAATTCAGTATATTTTTATTTAAATCTAAAAATAAAACTTGTGGGTTGTGTTGAAATGTGAAAGTTCATCTTTAGTATAAGTGCCAGTTGTAAGACCGCTTGCCGTGAATTGGACAAGTAATCCTCAAAATCATAAATTATTGTTTGCGGATAAAGGAATTGAAAAAAAAATATTATAATTATGGGACATTGTTTTGGGTTAATAAGGGATAATGAGGGTCGACGGTTATCGTGTCAGTTTTTATTTAGTCCTAATTTGGTATAAAATGAAATAGCTGTTCCTGCTAACTTTTGAACCAGTCAACATAACCACATCAAAAAATGAATTCCCAATTCACTTTCTGATATAAAAATTAAGAAGTCCATAAAAATGACGCTGAGGTACCTAGCTATTAACTTGGTAGTTGTGTAAAAACAGTTGTAGATAAGGTCGTTATTGTATCTTATAGTTATGATAGCATATCATTTTTAGTGTATAAGCAACCGATTTACGTAGAAGTTTCGGTTACGGATTATGAAGTTCTAGGATGGCGCCCTACGTTGGGCGCCATTTTACATGTATTGACTATCCATATAGTTGACTATATCCATATCCATATGCGTGTTGTAATAGTATCTAATAATTGTATTTTACGTTCCAGAGGGAGCGAAAACAGAAAAAGCTGTACTCTGAAGACTGGGCGCTTGGAGATGAGGATATCGAGGGTCGACGGACGTTTAACCTCCAGGAAAAGCTTGACGATCCCGCCTTCTCCTCCGGCAACATTGTCAAGGAGATGCACGGCAATGAACTGAACGTCGCGTACTTCCAGAGGCACGGCTTCAATACGCCACTGTTGTTCAAAGAAAAGACTGGATTAGGTAAGCAAGGATATGGTCAGTTTGAAGTTTAGAATAAATAAATTTGATTTATAAACATTAGTAGGTAGATAAACAGCGATACCTGGGATATTTTAAACTGTAACAATACTGTTCTCCTACGTGAACTGCGCCATTCTCTAACTAATTTTATATATTTTATCTATCTGAAATGTATTATTAAAGACAAATATTTTTTTATATAAAAACCTGTCTGGTTCGATAGCTCCGATACTCCGACCTATTACATATATATTGGTAATAACTCAAATAATCAGTTAATCACTTATCATACCCTTAATGACGGTTATTGGTCCAGACTTCTGTCTGAAGCTTACCCACTGTCAATTTCATCGTCATAATATAATTTTATGACATTCATAATTATACCTGTTGTCTATAGTTCGGTACATGCATCCTGTCGTCCAATCAGAAAGATCCATTATGAACTGGGCGTGACTAGTTATGTGACCTCACCCCAAGGATTTTTAACTTATATAGGATTGCTCGATCCTTAGAATTTATCAGCCGTATCACGTGATTGGGTCTTGCGGCTACGTCATCGGATTGATATACAAAATAATATATGAGTTAGATAGTGACAGTGACTTGTCAACGCGCCATAGATAGGGAGTCACACAATACAGAGAGAGAAAGAGTATCGGGTCTCGCAGTGACGTCACTAAAATCGGATAATATAGAGGAATAGGGATCGAGCAATCCTATATAAGTTAAAAATCCTTGACCTCACCCTCATTTCGTATTTTTTTGACAGATGCGTTTTAATTTGAATTATCAATGGAAATAAGCTTTTTTTAATTAATGCCAAATTAAATTACTTCCTCAGATGAGATTTGTTCACTTGTAAAAAATGTTGTGCAACGACCTAGTTCCCCTGCGTCTAAATTTGGAGATCAATGGGTTGGGATGGATGAATTTTTCGCCCTTCATCAAGTCCCCGTGGGGCACCTTGCTCGATGTGGGTGGCAAACGAGGCCCGTATTCCACATCAAAGCGGATAGAATGTGTGTGAATACAAGCGTACCTGCAACAAGTTTAATATATATGTTTATTACATTACTGCCTGAACTTCATTATTTAAAAAAGTTCATTCTGACGGACAGATCCAGTAATCAATAATATAAGACACATTACAACTGATTAACTGTTGTTTTAGCTTTATAACGGTGATTGAGTTATAGAGTGAGATCCAGAATGATTGACAGTGCCGCTTCCTACTGATTTTTTCTGTGTGCCGCGATGCATCTGTTTTTGATACTAATGCGTCTTTTCGTAAATTCAGCTCAGTGATGAATTAATGTTGGACATGGATTCCATCAGAACAGTTGACAGTTAGGATTAATAATTTACGAACAGAAGTTAGGTTTAATGATAGATGGAGACATGCGCATAAACGTTCAATTCATGAATCTCTTGTTGAGTAAGAACTACTGTATATTTTGTCTCCCAAACCAAAATATCCACCGGAAATTGTTCATCCTCTATTGTGACTAACAAATCTACTAGGTACTTTGTGTTTACTTTTATGCTTTTATCAAAATTGCATCCCTTGAACCAAACAAAAACAACATATTAACCTCAAAATTAATGACATGACAATTCCCCCTCTTTTGTTCATCACAAAATTTGAAATCCATTGAACGTTTTATAAAGACGCAAAGTATTTCAGACAGTAATTTAACTTAAGGAACAGCAAAATCCACAAATCAATATCCAAGCCAATATCAATCATATCAATATAACCAATTTTCGCTTGATTCTTGGCTATCGCCAAACAAAGATTGGTTACAAAGTAGCTCCGATAGCTCAGTCGCCAGGGTAGGTTCGGAGAGGGCACTGTGTATCAGGTCACAAAGGTATCACCCTATAGATGGCGCCAGAGATTTTTTTATAGAAAAAAAATCAATACTACTTTACCTACTTTTCCTAAATACAGGTAAGGTCGGAAATAAATGAATACAAAAAAATATTCAAAGTTAACAGTGCAAGAGTAATTAAGAATGAAAAAAAAATTACAAGACCGAAATTTATATCAGGATGAAATATCTTTTCATCCTTACTATTTCTCATTTAATACTCATGTTGACAGCACTTAGGCGCCATCTTTGATAAAACAAATTACTTATCACAAAAAATAGTTAATTGAATATGGTTCACCCTGTATTTTGCGTGAACTCTCTAACATTATTAGCTCAGAAGTAAGTAGGTAGGGAAACTTTAGACTCGCACTGTATAAACAATCAAATGTTCGTTTCTCAGTGTGAATTTCTGTACGTAGTTGTGGGATCAACAGAAAGACACATCAGGTACTTTTATGTAAGTAACTTTTTTAATTCTTAATACTAAACAAGTGTCATTTAAATTAAAACAAAACCCCCACGGTGGGAAATTTAACATTTACCTACTTTTTGATCAAAGGATAAATATATCTAAACTTTTGTCTGTTCTCTTTTCTACCTCTTTTCAGTTTCAACAGTTTGATGAAAGGAGTGGGGTTTCATACTCGTGTATCTTTCACGAAGAGCGAGGAGTGTAATAATAGTTCCACCCCTTATATGCAAGACTATAATTCACCCACCAATGTGTTTATTTTATTGTACGCATATGCATTAGGAATATATTTATGTGTTTGCACTATCTGTCAATATTTTAAAACATCCTTCTGTACCCTACATCTCAAAACATTTAGGACAAGATATAGGTAAAAGATTTGCCTTAAGTATCCTTGATATGTCAATGTTAATCGTCACTAGATATTGTATTATAAAAAAAAAAATAAATAAATAAAAAATATTAGAAAGTTAACCATACTAACAAACTAGGATTAAATTAATACCAATTTAGTTCTTTTTGGCAAACAAAAGAATGTATATTTGAGAGACATGGTATTAATTTTATCATAGTCTTAAACCTTTTTCTTTACTTTTAACTTAATCATTGTACACGATATACCAATGGAACAGATATGGTCTTATCTTTTTTATTTTCCAAAATATAGAAACCTCTGCCATTACCCCAGGCACCTGCCTAGCGATCTGACTTGTACTTATTCGCGGATTTTCACGGACCAGATTCAACCCTTGTTCTTCAGCTGCTAAAATACGTTGTGGTCGTCCCGGGCCACCATCTTGTCCATTCCAACTTCACCATAAATAAGAATCATGTCCATTAACTCAGCATTACTGTACACATGAGCCATTTTGAAAATTTTACAGTTTAACACTCCTACGATAAATAAAACACCGGCACTCAGAGAGGACACAGATAGACTGATGACACTGATAGACAATAGAGATATTATCCCCACTCCAACTCTATTCGCTCGGTCTTAACCAGGCGTTCTAGGTACAAAAACGTGTTTACTTTTTTTTACCACGTTCTTATAGGAATGTGGTATATCAGATGTCGTTGAAGTACAGTTGCCCATCTACGTAGTCCTTTATAATAATATAACATTGTTTACGGGAAATCCTAAGACTTATTATAAATTTTTTTGGTGATATCGATGTCTTATTTAAGGATGCACATATCCTCAAAGTTTTAGAGATAAGTTCTGAATAACCCTGTATATTTAATGAAGGCAGATCTCAATAGAAAGATTTTGAGCTTGGAAAATAGTGACACTTATCTAGTGTATATACAGTGTGTATTTGAAGTCCATGTCATAAATTAAGTGGGTAATCATTTTATGCCTAAAACACTTGAGGACCCAAGATTCCAAGATTGGGATAGAGGCCATTAAAGTTTTTGAAAAATACCACTTCTTTTTTTTCTGTTATCTCTGAACCTGTATGAGATAAGATTGGCGACACTGGGAGGAATAATCGTTCGGTATATATGTATTTCCATATAAAGGTGTCAACTAGTGGCGTATATACGGGGGAGTCTTGTCATTAGATAGATTTTTGATAATCTACGTCACTAGGTTTTCAGAAAAATTAATAGACCCATTTAATTTCTTGTCGTATTTACAATAAAAAAGGTCCTTTGCATTTTCTTTATACAATAGTTTGTTTTCGAGTTGCAAACTTTTTTGTTTACGTTTAATAATTCTAAATTAAATTTGTCAAATTTAACGGTTTTTAATTGTGGGGGTGTTTGGGCTGTTCTTGTTATTTAATAAACGTCCAATTAAATTGACAAGTAAATAAATCACTAAGTTTAGTTTGCTACGAAACGAATGTACCATAAAAGTAGAATCAAACTATACAACTTGGTCATTCAACGATCAGACGAATAATTCCTAAGTTCAGCATTAGCAATTTTGTTCAAATATAGTCTATGGCTTCATAGGTATTAAAGATAGATAGGATAGGTATAGAACTTAAAATTGGTGGACATATTGAAAAATAAAAGATATATTGGAGTGATTTTTCGGTTGGTATAAAGGTTAAGTAGTGACTAATGATAATGATAAATATAGGCAATAACTATAAGATATTTTAGTTCTGATTCTTCGTAAAAGCCCGATATCACGGTGAAACTGTTGAAATGAACACTTTGTTAGACAATGAAACTTGCACCACAATTAAAAGTAACCTTTCGACAGTAGTATCATATTGTTATTGTGAATAGCATCTTTATTACTGTAATCAGTTATAAATTCAACTTTTTTTTTAAGGATACCAAGTGGGTCATTTTTGATAACGTCGCTGACAATGCTTTTCTGCACAATGACGTACTTATTTGCCGATACAGATGTTTTATTTCAATGGCCTCGTTTGAGTGGCTCTTTGTCAAAATTTAATCTAGAGACGTTATGTCACGGATGATTAGAAAATATTTCCGTCGCAGGTGACTTTTAATTAGAATTCATTCAATTACAGCTTCACAATAATTATTATCAGCTATGTGTCACCTGTTTGACATACGGCACATAAATTGGACTTTCTTTTGCTATTGAGTAAACATCGCAGAGCTGTGATCATTTGAATGACTTATATTTTCGAAAATAAACGCTATTAAATTAAATATAAACATAATTACTTCACAGTTTGAAGCTTTTATATAACAAATTACAAAAAATTTCGATTGTATTAGATATCTACGAAGACGTGGAAGGGCCACTAAAATATGTTTTTTCAAAGAAATTCCAGAGGTTTCCAGTTCCAGTTTTTAATTATAAATAAATGAATTTGATCTATACCAGAGGAATATTTATTTTTTAGTTTGGATTTGGATTGAGTGACATACATGAATAGCTGCTGTCTGTTAAATTTGTTAAAGGAACCTGTTTGACTACTTCTAGGGCAGTATTAATAAAAAAAGTTGTTAAAGTTATTATAAGCTAGCATTGCTGGGTTATCTACAGTCTCGGCATTAGATTTCTAGAAACTTTCTGTTTGTTTCCATTGTGTTCCGATATAAATGGGATTTAGAGTTTACTACATGGTACATATGGTTTATCAATCTAAGTCGTTCCTGGGCGCTAATGCGGCATAAGACAAATAATATGCAGCCCCTGCCCCACCCAAGTCTCTGAGTTCGCACTAATTCTTTTGATTAGAATGAAAGGCAGAGATATTATTATTATAATTTATTTTAAGCAAGCATCATTTGTCCACCACGTCATTTATACGTATGACCAGAAACATACAGTGCTGAAATAAAAAATATATACCGGGATATAAAAAATTATCTTGGTCAAGGGTGGTTGTGGAATGTAAAACGTGTGTATTACTTTAAATTTTTGAATATGTTTTGTTGTGTCAGAATCTGTCAAGTCATTGTGCTGAAATTTTCTAATCCAGTTTTTGAATCATGCCTCTTACCACACAGCACAAAATTTTCATGATTGAAGCCTATTTTTGAACGGGTGCGCTAGTTAATGGAAATTGGCAATACAGTCAACGTTTGTGTTTGGACAATTTTCGAGAGCACTTCCCAAACGTGGTAATATTACCGGACAATTTTTATGCGTGCCTTACAAATTGTGTTGAAATGTTTCGCGAAACTGGTTGTGTGACTCATAAAAAAGGTGCTGGTAGACCAAGAGTTCGTACAGAAGAAGTTGTCAATGACGTTCGTCAACGTATGGAAGAGGAGCCTGCAAAACCTTTGAAACGTCTTTCTCAGGAAATTGGACTTTCTTATGGAACATGTCATAAGATTTTAAAGAAAGACTTGAACATGCATCCATATAAGATGCAAGCACATCAAGCTCTTCTGCCCGCAGACCACCCCAGACGCCTTGCTTACTGCCATTGGTTTGTCAATAATTTAATGAATGACGATCTTCTGGACTTAACTTTTTTTCTGACGAAGCGTGGTTCCACCTTTCGCGGTACAATCTCAATTCATCAAAATATGCGAATGTGGAGCAATGATAACCCTCTGAATCGCCACTACATGCTCAAAAAATTGGTGTTTGGATGGCAGTTTCTCGCAGAAGAATAATTGGGCCAATATTTTTCGATTTCACCGTCAACGCAGAAAGGTACAGACACAACTTTTTGGCTGAATTTGTGCAACAGTTAAACGATGATGAACTTCGGTACGGTTATTTCCAGCATGACGGTGCAATAGCACATACTACACGAGAAAATATTGCTTTCCTCCGCGAGTTTTTTGATGACCGGCTGATAAGTTTGCATACAGAAGTTGAGTTTCCTCCGAGATCACCTTGTTTGACAATTATGGACTATTTTATATTTCCTTACTTAAAAAAGAAGATTTTCGCAACTCCGGTAAATAATTTGCAAGAACTGCAACAAAGAATTGTTCAGCAATGTGCAACCATAACGCCAGAAATGCTGCAAAACGCTTTTCACAGCATGAGGAGGCGCGTCAACTTGTGCATCGGACAAAACGGGGGACATTTCCAACAATTACTGTAATTTAGTTTTTCTTGTTACTAAAACCGTTATTTCATAATTTGTAGTTCATTATTGTTTTACAACTAAAATAAATAGGTATCAAATTTGTAGGTTATTGATGATGTCAGTGTGACAGTGATATAATTATTTCAAATTTAAAGTAAGACACACGTTTTACATTCCACAACCACCCTTGACCAAGATAATTTTTGATATCCCGGTATATTGCTTACCTATAAACATTAACAAATCGACAAAGTTAAGGTCTATTATAAGAGCGAATAATATGCTCTATATGCCCATCATTCTGTTGGACGCATAAGTCAAGCAGGTTTTGGAGGTTTCGTACCATAGTGGCGTTCCGTAATTACCTCAGATTGATCTTTTTAGTCCGTATCGTTCATCAATTACATCTAGAGGTAGGGGAGGTAAATCTTGATCGTTCAGAAATTAAATCAGATCGATCAGAGCAAGATCTGTTTGCTCGAAGCATTTCGGCCGAGGAGAAAAATTAATCTGAATTTGTGAGGTTGTGGTGAACATGGTTGTCAATTGTCATTGACTTTTTGAAGTTGTAGTTGGTAATTTTGTAGTGTAATGTTCCTAAGAAGTCTCCAAATTTTTCCGCAGACATTCTAAAATGTTCTTTAAACTGCCTGGCAGAAAAAATTTTGCACAGTTTCTTCAGCGAAGTTTTCATTTTTTTCCAAACAATTTGTAACTATATTCATCTTCATCTTGAAAAATTATTTCATATCCTTGGACTGCATTTAAAATTGTTGATTTTACAATATTCATTATTTAAGTAATTCGAAATGGAATATAAACAAACCGTCACCAAAGTCAAAACAGAAAAGGTGAGGTTATATATTATGACTTATGCAGTCGATTTCGTTAATTTATTTTCTATTTGTCCGTCTCATCTGGAATCACGTGACTGTAATCTCGTCGCATCCGTGAGCATATTACCGAATGCAACTCTTGTTTTGTAATGTAGCTTGCTGTAAAGTTCGGAAGAAGCGAATAATTTACCTTCTCAATTCCGGAATTGTAGTGGGTGGATGGGGTTGATAAACTGCCGTTTTCATCATGCCCAGATAAAAGCATCGGGGTGAGTAAGGTCTGGGCTATATGAAGGATAATTAAAGTACCTATATTTTTCGGGAAATCACTGTCACAAAATGATCCCTAATCATTCATTCTCAGCGATTGATCAGCGGTGTGACTCGTCGCACCGTCTTTCTGAAACTACTCTGTACGCAACAGATTTCTTGCTGTACAGAAGAGTTTCGGGTCCTGTACAAAAGATATCAAAACTTGCTGCTGATATTTTTCACTGTTGACGGTGGCAGTACGGCCTGCATCATCAGCAAAGAAGTAAGGGCCAATAAATCTATTTCCTGCACACCATATATACTCACTCTTTCTTCATGAAAAGGTATTTAAATCGATTCCTCGGGAGGAGTAAACCCAATGAATCTAAACGATTGCCTATTAATGTGGCCTGAAAGTGACACATGGGATTCCTCTCAAATCCAGACATTATTCAAGAATTCATCATTTTCATTATGTTAATCAGCATCCGAGCACAGTAAACTAAACGCTGTGTTTTGTCATTTTGATTCAGTTTATGGCACATTTGAATTTTGTAAGAGAAACCGCCAATATATATATCCTTGAACGTTAAAAGCACAGATTCTCGTTTTAAACCCAGTTTTATGGCAGTTTTTCGCATGCTTCTTTGGAGCGCGGCGACTGTATGACTTGCAGCATTACTTGTCCCTGATTTTCTTTTACTCAATCGAATAAATTTTTTTCTTCCTGACTTGTTTTTTCGTTGTATGTTAACATTACCAGTAGTTTTAAATACAAAAGTAGTACAACATCACACTATTTATTAAAATAAAGTGGATACTCGAAGCGGATGGTTCTTTATGAAACATCGTGACAATAATTGTTTTGAAAAAAACTTTGATCTCATTTAGATGTTCCAAGAAATATATAGAAAACACTCTATATACTAGTATTTCGGCTTATTGGGCCTTTTTCAATAGAGTAAATGTCTATTACTGACTGAATCTATTACTGAATCAGTAATAGACATTTACTCTATTGAAAAAGGCCCAATAAGCCGAAATACTAGCATATAGAGTGTTTTCTATATATTTCTTGATCATGAGATCAACGTTTTTTTCAAAACAATTAATTTAATTTTTGGATACTATTTGATGGTTTAGGCTTTTGAAACTTCTACTCAAATTGAGATCCAACCCACTTAGTGCTGGGTCCATTATTTCTGCCAAACTCGATTCAACGATTATATGCTTCACATATACAAAATTTTCCTTCGGTTGTGAGCACCTTGTTCACCGACAATGTTGTATAATCTGACCGATACCAAGTTAATGTTTGTTTAGAATAAGTTTGACGTCGATGTCACCTTCATAGCAACTCAGATTAGAGTTACAATTTCGGTACTGTATATTTACGGCCATATTGTACAGGGTGTCCCAAGATACTGTGACGCATTTTAATGGCTTATACCTTCAAGGCAAAATGAGCTGGCGACGAGCGGCTTTCACTGATGCTCTTAATTTTACAAAAAGTTTTAGTACCAAAGAGTAAAAGTTTTAGTACCAAAGTTTTGTCTTTGGTACTAGTTTGTTTTACATCTACAGGTGCTAGAAAAAGATGTCCATTTTTTAATTAAAAATTGTGATAATTTTTTAAATGGAATATCCTATAGGTTATCTTACTATTCGATAGAGACATCTTTCTTCTTTTCAAAAATGTATAGTTTGATAAAGTTATACCAAAATATAAAAGAGTTATTTCAATTTACACACCAGCCCTTTTGAATAGACCATAATTTTTTTGGAAGACCCCATTTTATTTTTTTTTTTTTTTAGATTGTCAGTACAGAATAACGGTATGCATCAACTAAAGCAATTATTAAGAAAATAACTAATTTAATACAAATTTATACAAATTACATAACAGCATAAATTACCAAGTTATTGAAACAGAAACACCAATTAAGAAGAATACAGTTTAAATATACACATATATGTATTGTACATCTCTAATGTTTGATGTTAAATTGCTGAATGTGCCCACCATTTTCTTTAATACACTTTTGCAATCTAAACTGCATATTGTTGAAGGCAAATTCTAACATTTCCGGTGTTATGGTCTGAAAAACATTAGTTATGTTATGTTTTAGTTGTTTTATATTTTGTACAACAGTACTATAACAAGGACCTTTGACGTAACCCCATATGAAAAGATCAGGTACCGTTAGCTCGGGAAAATGTGCAGGCCATTCTATTGGTCCTGCTCTACCTATCTATCCTTTGATGCGTTCCGTTATCCTGTACTGACAATGTAAAAAAAATAAAATGCGATCTTCCAAAAAAATTATGGTATATTGAAAAGGGCTGGTGTGTAAATGGAAATAGCTCCTTTATTTTTTGGTAAAACTCTATCAAACTATACATTTTTGAAAAGAGGAAAAGTGTCTCTATCGAATGGTAATATAATCTACAGGGTGTTCCATTTAAAAAATGATCACAATTTTGAATTAAAAAGTGGCAACTTTTTTTCAAGCACCTGTAGAAGTAAAACAAACTAGTACCAATGACAAAACAAAACTTTTTGTAAGATTAAGAGCACCGGTGAAAACCGCTCGTCGCTATCGCATTTTACCTTGAAGTTATAAGCCTTTAAAATGTGTCACATTATCTTGGGACACCCTGTATTTCCCCCATAAAACTTTCATGTACGTTTCGTACATTACTCATATCACCTCCTCTCTTGTTGCAGGTTTGAGGTTGCCCACCTCAAATTTCACCATAAACGACGTGAGGATGTGCGTCGGATCGCGCCGAGTCCTCGACGTCATGGACGTCAACACGCAAAAGAACAGCGAGATGACCATGAAGGAGTGGCAGAAGTATTACGAGGATCCCGAGAAGGACAAGCTGCTGAATGTGATATCCCTGGAATTCTCCCATACGAAGCTGGAGAATTACGTTCAAAGCCCCACGGTGGTGAGGTATGTTTTTAATTGTTAAGTCTAGACAATTTATTCAAAATGAGTATCATTTAAATATTTTGATGTTAAAGATATACTTTTTTTAATAATGCTTTGAAAAGATGTACATTTATTTAGTAACTAATTTGAGTGAGTTAGGAAAAGTTTGATTTTTCCTAACTCTTTTCTAACTATTATTCCTAAGTATTTTTTGCGTGAGAGAAAATACTTTCTAATTCTTGAACATAACTATTCATTTATTGTCAACTTAAATCATTTCTTATTATTATACATTTTAACTATAACTTTTATCAGTTGGTTATGGAAAGCCCTGCGCATCTATTTAATGAAGCTATTGATCTCTCTTTGATCCAATATTTTTGAGGCTACTTCCAGTTTTTGTTGAACGGAATCCTCTGCATATCCTTCTGCCACGTTTGTTGCTTTCCATCCACCATGCCTTTTAAGAGTGGTGGTCTGCTCCTGCATCAGCCAGTATCATAGCAGACGTTTTCCGGAAACTGTGGCCGGTGTAATTCCCAGCATTCGGCAATTCCAAAAATTCTGCAATTTTTTTTAGGGAAACCCCCTACAGAATTTATACCAACGCATTGTCTTGTACATTTTCCATTTCTATATCCTAGGAGGAATCTTGAATGCTCAATTGGTGATGGACGAAGAGAGGAATACTTTCGAAACATTTCGACAAGATTCACTATTTCGATGTTCCCTCTAGAAATAGTAAATTATCTTCTCACGTTCGTCTTTGTGTTGTGAATCTCTTATCAATATATATTCTCCCATGTCTTTTATATGTTCAAGCTGAAGAGATGTTAGTTCTAGTCGACGGCATGCTCCATACTGATACCAACAATCAACACTAAAATAAGAAACAATTTCAATATTTGAAGAAAAATGTGAAAATTACGCTTTACCTCCATCGTCAAATAGGTTTTATCATCTGCTTCTTTCAAAAATTTCTCAACTTCTGATTTTCTTAAAACTTTAGACTTCCTGGATCTATGTCCTAACGATTTAAGTTTAAGGAAAGTAATTAAACTTAAAAATTTCTTTATGTTAATATTCTTTTTCACTGCCAACGTTGTTCTTATCATTGAGTAAAGACTCCACATCGTGGAACTCGATGTGGATCCAGAGTATACCATACTCACTGAATCGCAATTTTGCTGATTCTTTTATATCATCTTCTATATTATCGTTTGAAACAGAAGATTCGGACATTTTTCATAAATCATAGACACAATAATATTAACGAAACGAAAACCTAATAAACAAACTTGTTTCTATATATCAACATTCCCTCAGGATTCTTGATTCACATTTTCAAGATTTACAATTTTCACTTGTAATACCACTAGAGGTCAAATTAACGTATATCGAGTTAGCAAACCACTTTTAGCAGACTGCAAAAAAAATTATTGGAGATTTTGTTACTTTTTTGTTGCTATTTTCTTACACTGAAAAAAATTTTGTACCTCGACCCATTTCCGAAAAATCTACAGTCTGCTAACTTGAAGCTCAAGTTAGCAAACTCCGCGATATCTCGGCTCCTAATTCACGTACGGCAATGAAAATGATATCAGAATTTGTTACTTTAACAGTACGTTCAGAATCCATGGTCATATAGATTTGAACTGTTTCTAACCTTACAAGTCGTAAAATATTGGAGAAAAATATGTCGAGTAAAAAAATTGTCAAGAAAACATTGGTATTTTTTGTTTCCTTATCTATAGGCGTAGGCTGTTTCTGAATATCGGTTTCCAAACTCAGGGGTCTATTTCATTTATTTCGATAGTAGTCTTTAAAAGTAAATAGAAATGATGAGTCCAAACATAATTTACAGTCGTCTTATATACAGGATGATTAGTTTATAAATATAATTGAACTTAAGAACATATATTTGATTTAGATGAGCCTAATAAGTAACAAATCGTTAAAACAGGGACAGGCAGTTTAATAACACTGACGTAGTTTTCCACATAACACCAAAACATTATACTGCACTCGACGCACATTTCGCCAACCAAGTTGGCATCATCTGGAGATGATTAAAACTAAACTGTTTTCAGTTTAGTTTTAATCATATCGAGATGATGCCACCGTGGTTGGCGTAACGCGCGTCGAGTGCAGTATAGTGTTTTGGTGTTATGTGGAAAACTACGTCGGTGTTATCTTCACACCAAAGGTTCCAACCTCCTTCAAGAGGCTGTTTAATGTTATTAGTAGTCAGTTCAGTTTTTGAAAGCTGTCTAAACTTTCATCTTTTGTAATTTTAGTTATTGTTGGGTTTATTTTCCTTCTGCATCGTGTATATACTCTGTTGTTTATATGTAAGAAACGTGTTCATAGCTTTTAAAAGTTCCGTACATATCTGTTTACATGGATTAGGGTACTAATTGCGTTGTATTAAGTCACACAGCAATTTCTTCCAGTCAAATAACAAAGACGGTTGATATTAAGTATTATAATTCTCACGTCCTTGCCAGTTAAATTTTATCTCAAAGGTGGAGTGTCAATCAGGCGACTGCAAGCGGCTACAACCACGCTGCTGCAAACGCGACTGGCGACTTTGCATCGTTCACTGGTTTACGTTAAAATATATGAACGCGTTGTCAATTACGCGACTTCAGCGTGACGACAGAAGTGGCTGCAGCGACTCTGGCGGCGCGTCTGCCAAAATAGCAGTCTAGCCGTGACATGTTCTAATAAATTTACTAATAACCACGTGGTTTGGTAAAATTTAATTTAATTTTGATGTTAAGTCTATAAAAACTTCGAAATTTGCTTTCGTCTTGTAATGGATGTCTCCAAACCAACATATTTTTGAAACCCTCGTCTCCTCGGGTACAAAAAATATCGTGAGGGCTGCTTCGTAAAGAATCAGCAAGTAATAATAATAAAAGTTCTTCTTCCTCTTCTTCTTCATTTTCTAAATCGCACCACAAGCCAGTGCTTTCTCCATGATAGTCTATTGCAAACTGAAACTTTACAAAGTAAAAGCGACCAAAATCGCCCAATTGACACTTGCAAAGCCGCTGCAGTCGTACTGCAAAAGCCGCGGGTCTCCAGCAGCGCGGCTGTCGCCGCTGCAGTCGCCTGAGTGACACTCCACCTACGCTGGGTCCTAACTGGTAAATATTTTTGATCGCGCGAGCGAACGACTGGATGAACAATCAAACGTTCATGGTGTGATGCAGATTTTCAAATTACAGCGATCGCGCGATGTGATAAGTTCGCATCACGTGATCGCACTTGTTTGTTTTTAAAATCAGTTTGATTTTCGTCGTCGAGTCGCGTTTCTCGGTGGTGAATTATCAAAATTCGTTGTAGCATGACTGCACTCTTCTCGAATACTTTCAACAATAAAATGAAAAGCCTCAACTTTAATTCTTGTCTTACGCAAAAATAAAGCCGGATCCTGTCTTAGTTCTTCATAAAGATAGTAAAATTCTCCAAATTGTGTTCTGCTATGATGTATTGTATGTTTGTATGGACGTTTCATTTTTCTTTCCCGAAAGAACCTTAAATTTTTGAAGTAAATGTTTTCACGTCTGCATTGATCGCGCCTCATTTTACTATTAAACGACCCTAGAATCCTCGGCTCAATTTGGATAAAGCGCCGATGATCGGGCTTTACACGACGCGATTATCGAGTCGCTCGCTCGCGCGACAAAAATAGTTTGTCAATTAGGACCCGGCGTGACGGATGAAGAAACTTCCCGCGGCGATATCGTGAATTTTCATAAACGGGGGTTCGGGCAGATAAAAATTCGTAGTCTATACAGGAAACCAAGAATCAGTATCTTTTCTTGGCCAATCTCCGGATCGGAGTGTTTGGTGAGAATTTATTCGGACCGTACTTCTTCAATGGTCGAATAACGAGACAAATTTCCGCCGAATTACTCGTCAACATTAGCGGGCAACGCATTCCGTCAATCGTGTGAGTAAAGAAATAAATTTTAAATAATTTTTTCAATGCATAGTGAAGAGTTATGTTATACGCGATTCATTTTAAGATCGTAGCGCCAAAACGGCAATAACCTATACTAACCTACGGTCCCTGACACTGGCGTTTGAAATTGTATTCATCAAAGATTTTTTGTCGAGAACTTTAAACCAGGTAAAAAGTTTGTAAAACTATTTTGAAAGGGGTAAGTAGTGATATAAAATTAAAATATATTTCAATATTTTTCGAGTGTTCAATCTGAAAATGAAACTTAACCTCAAAATATGTCAAATTCTTTATTGGACATACGGCATACATACCTTTATCGAAATAGTCATTCTTAGAGAAAAGTAAAGAGCACACACTCTACTTTGCGTTCTTTAGCTTCTTTATCCATACTTGTCTCCTGTAACTCTTTAATGCCCAACATATAGTTTCTTCGATAGCTCCAGATTTTTCCGCTTTTGGAAAAGTATGAAACTGATCTGGGGGTTTTCTTTGTCCAAGAGGAACAATGACGCTCACAAAAATAATGATTCATATCTAATCAAAGCAATTAACTAATATAACAACGGATATTTTAAAATTCACAATAGACATACATACGCAAAACTGAACCAAAGTCACATGCGTTAGTTGTGCGTGCCGCCAGTAGGTAGCGTATTGCTTAGCAAGAATCGCGTATAAGAAGGATACTATTAAGTGGCCTTACCAAAAACCATGCATTTATTATTTTTATATGCACTCGGTATTAAATATCAGTTTGATATCGTGTTTATTTCTTATTTTAATTAGATTTCAATTAGATAAATGATATTTTTACTAAACTCTGTCCACCAAAATTTCTAGTGATTTTTCCGCCGCTCACAGGGAATTTTTTACTATAACTTTGAAAGTATTTTCCCGCCGCTCGCAGGACTTTAATACAATAAACTTGAAACTATGTGCCATAATTTTACCACACTATGTTTCAAGATACCTACCCGATTTAATATTTGTATCGTAGCCACACCCTGTATATATTCTACAGTTTTCTTTACAGTTTTGGAGATTTGAATCACCTTCCATTAGACCTTATCGTTTTATTTCAGGCAAGTTGACTGGGTCGACTGCGTGTGGCCGAGGCACCTGAAGGAAAGCCAGACGGAAGCTACCAATGTTTTGGAAGAGATGAAATACCCCAAAGTCCAAAAGTACTGCCTTATGTCGGTCAAAGGATGCTACACAGATTTTCACGTGGACTTTGGGGGGACGTCGGTGTGGTACCACATTCTAAAAGGTAGGCAGATTCGTTAAATAAATATTTTATCCACCACAATTCTTACTGATGCTCAGTATTTTATTGATAATGATTTATAGTTACCGCTGACAGGAAAGGTTAGTGTTCGTGGCGCATTCGCCAAAATCTTGAATACTGCTCTGCAAATTATAGTGTGCTGCCTGGTATAATATAAGCACAATTGAAACCCTATAAAAACTAAAAGCCGGCAAAAACAGTCGGCATCTCTTTATTCTACATGGGCGGAGGTAGAAATGTTTGCTATTAAGAAAATGTTATAGAGATCGTATTATTTTGTGTTTATTATACCCCGATTCAGAATTAAGCAAAGTGCAATGACCGGAAAAAGAGTAGATCTGTGTTGTCACATTTATTTCTAAAGTATTCTTATTTAAAACAGGAAACGTATTAATTACCTTATTTACCCATTTTTTTACTTGTCTTTAACGTCCCTTATTCCTATTGTACTTTATTAAAGCAAACACAATGTTTAATTTACTTTTACTTAATAATATCACAAGTATAAAGACATAATATATCTTTATACTTGTGATAATATCAAGGAATTTCGGAATATCTGACAACTATGAAAGCCGTAAAGTTGACGACAAGCTGTTTATCCTTATTTAACATACATATTCTTGCATTTTCCCTTTCTTTTTTCTGAGCCTCAACGACGTTGATTGGTCGAATTAGGAACCAATGGGAACCAACAAGCGACTGCGCTCGAAACAGTGGCGTGATGTTGGGTTATTTCGCGCGCGTTTCTTAACGGTAAAAATTTGTGGTAAAATTATCAGTGTATTTATTCTTTGTGTCAGTGTTTATACTTATTTGTGTTAGTTAAAAAAGTGGAAGTGCATATACTAGAAGTATTCTATAGAATAGTATACGAGTATATATTAATTGAAATGTGCCCAATGGTAAAACAGAGTACGCACGCCCATGCTTCACCGCATTTTACCAGATCGGCGAGGTCATTCCACTTTGCTTAATTCTGAATCGGGGTATAGTACCTATTATTTATAGCCAATGTAACCCATAACATATTTTATTATTGTTAAGTATTGTTTATGTTTATTATTGTTATTTTTATTGTTTATTTAACAAAACTAAAGAACGCTTGGTTATTGGTATTTACGCGCTGCACTGGAAAATTATTGATGATATTTCAGCACTCGGCAAGGGAAACAAAAAAATGATTTACATCCAGCAGACCAGTCTGTTTATTCTCTTTACACCAGCGCGCAGTTGTAGATGGTTCATCGGGCTGATTAGATGTCCAGTGTAGGACTCGCATGTACAGTTTTAGTTACTAATCGAATCATGATACCATTGCTAAATACATAGGATGAAATATGAAGACAAGTGCACACGGTCCTGTGCCTTAACACTGGCCAGTTTCAATTGTCGGTATATACACTATAATACAGCATTTAAATCTGCATCAAACAGGGTGGGCAAAACAATTAAATTCCGATTCAATAAAAAATCGGTTTCTTTAAAATCTGCTCTGTTTTTATTTTATTGTTTTTTCAAATTTAATGTATGACTGACAGAAATTTTGCTGTAATTTACGTCTAATATAAGAATAATAAACACTAGGAGTAAAAGGTGATCCATGTAAAATACTCGGTTCGGTTTCCAATCCTATATTGAGATAAATGAATCGTTTGCAAAGGCCCTAATCGGATTTTAAATGTACAGGGTGGCCCATTTTGTTGCCTCATCATTGAGATATCAGAAACTGTAAGAGATACAGGGTCGGTTAAATTGTGGTAAAGCTGCGCAATTTGGTGCTTATCAAAATGCTGTGTTGCAATTTGGAAAATTCCGAATACTTTGAGAAATATCCGGAAGAAGCCGCAATTCATAAAATATTTGTTTGTTATTTCTGACGTTATTTGAAAACAAATTTTAATATGGATAACACTTCGTCATTATATACGTCAATAACACACCGTCCACAAGACGGCGCTGTCAAATTTGGAATCCGACGTTTTGTCTTCGAGAAACCATCAACTTTTTTTTTTTTTTTTAATTCAGGCCTGTATTTTTTATTTATTTTTTGTTACCTTTGGACTCCCTAAAAGCTATGACAAATTTTTCAATAAATTCCACAATTTTCTGTGGCCGTCTTTTCCATTCTCCGTTAATATTACAGAAATAAGTTCAATATAAACGAGGTGGACGAACACATTCCATTGAAAAATATTTGTCATCACATTTTTTTTAAATCATATTTATTCATTTACAGTTACAGTGCCGGCTGGTGACATTTGTATATGGGGGTGTTCATAAATAAAATATGCGCTGTAGGCGAAAATTTTGCATTTTTCAAACACCATAAAATTATAATGTGGAAATTTGCAGAGCAAAAATATTTGTTTAAAGAAATAGGTTTCATTATTTTTCTTTGTTTCTTGGTTTCTTTTACATGTATACATTTGGTGTCAGTTCCTCTGCTTTCGGTAATATAATAAAAATAAATAAGGTAATAAAAAATTACAAAAAATCCAGGCCTATATTTAAAAAAAATAAGTTGATGATGGTTTTTGGAAGACGAAACGTCGGATTCCAAATTTGACAGCGCCATCTTGTAGAGGATAAGTGGCAATGACGAAGTGTTATTTGTTTTAAAATTGATTTTCAAATAACATCAGAAAAAAATAAATATTTTATGAAATTTCGGTTTTTTTCGGATATTTCCTAAAGTATTCGGAATTTGCCAAATTGCAACACAGCATTTTGATAAGCATCAAATTGCTCAACTCTGCCATAATTTTACCAACCCTGTATCTCTTACGTTTTCCGAGATCACAATGATGAGGCTCGAAAGTGAGCCACCCTGTATAGGCTATGGAAAAAAATCAATTATGACACCCGGTATGTCATATCTCAATAATAACTATTACAGAGACTAGTACTATCTACCAGCTTAGGTGTTATAAGGGAGATAAAGTACCTATCTTAATGTTAAACTGGAAATGACATCACAATATAATTTAAGCACACATTATTGCGGGCTCTAGTTCCTGCTTTCATTATCTTTAAATCCGTTTTATAGCATTATCTGTATTAGTTTTTAAAATATAGGTTCTTAAATTTATTTTATTGAAATATATAAGTCTGATATCCCAACAGACTAACAAAAACATAATACAATTTTATTTATTATAAATATATAGGGTGCGTTATTATAAATGCATAGGAATAGGGGTGCTTAGCCGAGGGTGCTTAAGAATATTTTTAATAATATTTATGTAGGTAATTTAAATGTTACATAAATGTCACTTTTGTATCGACAAAATAAATTTTACGGCCTGTAAGTCGAAAACTAATAAATATAATTATTGTGGTAAAAAGAATTAAGTAAGGAACTCGAATTTGCAAATTTATACAGGGTGTCCAAAAAATATACTGTAGTCATTTTTAGTTTAACTCTTAATAATTTTGCAAAATTAACCCCGAAATTGTCTCAATTTAACCTAGTCTCTATCTTTAATGGGTTCCAAGATACCAATGTTATTGCATCCAATTTGAAATACACTTTATAATAGGTACTGTATATTGGATTTATTTATTTAGGTATTTGGCAGAAAAAAAAATTATAAACTAAGTACCTAGTATTATTAATGTAATTATGTTATAATCTAACGAAATTTTAGTTGCTTTTAACTTAGGTATGTAAAAAAAATAACTTCCTATTTATTTCTATACTTTTTTGTAAGGCTATTAATGAAATAAATATACAGGGTGGGCCATTAGTGCGTATGCGGACCATACCACCTATACCGTTAAAGTTATAATAAGAATTTTTGGTGCGAAGTTAGATGCCAGTGGCGTGCATATTTTAAAATTATGTTAGCACATACAAGGTGTTTAATATTAAAATTCCAAACCGAACATACATTTTTTTTAAATACAACACCCTATATATTTTCAGATTTTTGAATTAAGCATAATTTTCTGAACAATTTAATGTAGTACTTAATATATCTGAATTTACACGTGGCGACGTTGTTGCAAGTTTTCTATGAAAAAGGTCGTTACTTCGCATTATTGTAGCTCTGCATTTAAATGAGATATAACTTCCATTTTTTCATAAGATAAATTAAGAATATGTCTTTATTCAAGAAAATATAACGATTTAACAAAAAGTTACATTTGCTATACAGGGTGATACATTTCGCATATCGTAATTTTACTTAAAACTTTTAAATGGAACACCCTGTATATTATCATATCGCCTTAAAGAGCTCCTTTTCAGCTTTCTAACGATACCATATTTGGTGGGCTTAAATAAAATTTATTTTTCTAACTGTAACGGTATAGGTGGTGTGGTCCGCATACGCACTAATGGCCCACCCTGTATAATTATATGATAAACTAAATATAAGAAAATATAAAAAAGATATGACTAAGATCATATTTGACTTGACTAAGATGTTATTTTCTTTGCCTACCTAGGTTACAAGTAACAAGCCAAATAAAACTTTAATCACTACATGGTAATATTTAAAAAGTAGAAATAATATATCCCTAGTAGAATTTTTTTTGGCTAAATACTTAAGTTATTGTAAGAAATATATATTTGGTATTTAACTTTGGTTATGTGAGGGTTATGCCACTTTAAGCTCCATCAAAAACCACCTTGTGCTACCTTGCCACTTTTTATTATTAGTTGCTAATATACTAAATAAGTTTATGCCACACCACATCAGCAGTATACATCTATAAATCATTTCAATAATTATCGTTGATTGATATTTCTGACCCAAAGAATGGAATTTCGTATTAAATTTACAATATAACACACTGCTTGCTATCCATTTCATTCAATCAATATCTATTAAATATTACAAAGAAAATAACTTTCCAGGCTGCAAAGTGTTCTGGCTGATACCACCAACGGAACACAACCTTGACCTGTACGAACGTTGGGTTCTCTCAGGTAAACAGTCGGACATATTTTTCGGTGATACAGTAGAGAAATGTATCAGGATAGTCTTGCATGAGGGCAACACTTTCTTCATACCCACTGGGTGGATTCATGCTGTTTACACTCCCGTAGACTCGTTAGTTTTTGGTGGAAATTTCCTTCACTCGTACGGAATTGATAAACAGTTGAAGATCGCACAGGTGGAAGACACAACCAAAGTAAGCTTTAATATTTATACTTAGAGAATAGCTTAATAGAATCAAATTGTTTTAGGTACCTCAAAAATTTCGATATCCGTTTTTTACTGAAATGTTATGGTACGTTTTGGAGCGTTACGTACATTGTTTATTGGGTAATTCGCATCTGACTACTGGGCACGATGCACCTATACCACCAGATAGGCCACATATTCATCTTACACAAGCGGAATTACATGGACTTAAGGTAAATTACTTGTAAATACACTATGTGACGCTCAAATTCAACTAAAATAAAAAGTTTTTCAAAAAAAATTTAACTACAAATAAAATTCAGTTTGGCTTTAAAACTAGTATTTGAATTTTTTCATAATAGAAAATTTGTATGTTATTAAAAAATGTGAAATATACGAAAGCGTAGAAAGGACTTATCGTGGAATAATTTTATAATTGCCATGCAGAATGTATAATTGTAAGTTTAAATTGGCATTTATGTATAATTGACAGTTTAAACTGACAACTATATATAATCGACAATTTATACACAATTATATTTGACAGATTAAACTGGCAATTATACATAATTGCCAGTTTAAAGTGTCAATATATAATTGACAGATTAAACTGGCAATTATAAAATTATTTCATAGGGTTTTGTAGAAACAGAAGCGCAGTATGAATAGTTTAGTAAAAAATAAATTCACTCAAAAAAAAAAGCACTCATTTTATTAGAAAGGGAATATGGCGCATCACAGGGTTCAATCTTGAGGCCAATACTTTTTTCATTTTCATGATTGATGTGACATCATTTTGTAATATAAATATTAACTAAGTATGAAGATACAAATGAATTATAATCATAGATGTATTAAGAAATACATATTTTCGTTTGGTACCAACGGTAATTTCTTACACCATTACTTTTTCGTGCAGTTGCACACATCATCTAAAACTATTTCAAATTTAAAATGTATGCTTGGAGTTGTGCTATCTACATATATTCACCTAGAAAGGGAACTTGAATTATTCAAAAATAGTAATTGAGTAATTGCAGAAATTTGAAAGTTTAGACATTTTTATATATTTTACATTGTGGTTTTTGTTTTGGGCTAATAAAAATGTATTATTTTATTTTTTTTAGGAAATTGTTATGTACCTACACATGCTGCCACCTAATAAGAAAAACGTGCCTGACCTCTTAAGGGATCCAGTATCCCTTATCCAAGACGTTAGGACGCTTATTGGCCTTCACAGGCAAGACAGTCGAGAATTGGCTGTCACAGGACGACCTATTCTTACAGGTTTGTACTTTAATTTTAAGCTGGCACATACAATCTTAATTGATAATTGCATATTTGTATTTCTTTCATATATAAAGACAAAAACATATATTAATACATAAATAGTCCATATCAATAACTAATTAAAATCGTAATATTTAAGATATTGCCTTATTTTTTTTTTTTTTTTTTTTTTTTTTTTTTAGTTCCGGAAGATATTGAGAACAGATCAAAATTAATGAACGCTCGGGGACCATACAATAAAGGGAACAATCTAAGCAAATCTCCTAAACAAGGACTCTTCAAGGGACCGAAAACCTCTCCTACAAGCGATAAAGGGGGTCCTCGGAGGCGAAGAACAAGGTATGTTCTTTTAATAGTAAAAATTTTACACTGAAATAAATATAAAACAATAATACCAATTAAGTAATAGGTAGATATAATAGAATTTATTTAAAGAAAAAAGTATTGAGTCAAGTCGATAGCTCATAATTTAGTGTCTCTGTAAGTTGTTCCTGAGGTACAATTGCGGCCTACTGAATAATAATGTGCCGCCCCTTCTTCTACACAAGAGTCATATATTTAGGCTAATCCTTGTGATTAGAATGAGGGGTAGCGATACTATTTAATTTAGGAAAACAGTTTAAAAAATAAAATTTTCTAATTTAGGTGCAAGAAATGCGAGGCCTGTCAAAGAAGTGATTGTGGGGAGTGCAGTTTCTGCCTTGATATGGTCAAATTCGGAGGGCCCGGCAGGGCCAAACAGACTTGCAATATGCGGCAGTGCCTCCAGCCGATGCTACCAGTTACCGCTGCTTGCTCTCATTGCGGCTTAGATGGATGGATGCAGACACCCGTCACGCCATTACAGAAGGGGCCACAGCGCTGCGAGAGTGCTAGTAATTTGATGGAATGCTCGGTAAGTGTTTTTATATTTAAGGTACAAGTCGAAGGTTTTTTCATGACATTTAAAGGTCGGTTGTCTGCAAACTGCTTATTGTAGGTACATTTTGGGAAAAAGAACCACGAAAAATCAATTTTTTTAATGCATTGCTTTTAGAAATAATTATTTAAAGGAAGTATTGGTGATATATATTTTTTTTGTTGTTGAAGGTGTGCTATGAAATCGCCCATCCCATTTGCGTGCAACGGTTATGCCCAGAATTCACGGGCTACATCAATGAGGACATGCCCAACTCCTGGGAGTGCCCCATGTGCTGCAAACTGGGCAAAAACACCGATTATAGGCCACGTCACTTTCGCGCCAGGCAAAAGTCCTCCGACATGCGCAGAATGTCGATCAGTTCAGACGCGTCTAGTGCTTTCGACAATAAACATCATCAGGAACAGATATCGGACTCGGGTAGTGAAAATGATAATAAAGACAATAAGGAACTGCTACCAATAAAGAAACGTAGATCTAGTGACAGTGCAGAAGTAGAAACGAAGACGGTACCGATTAGTGACCCACCTCGAAAGACAGCTTTCAGAATGCAGCTAGCGCACCAAATAGCAAGTAACTCCACAAAGGTTTTGAAGAAACCCATGGTTGTAGTACGCCCCGCACCCCTTATGATGCTTAATACCCTCCCGACAAATAATTTAGCTTTAGATAAACGTTGCATATTGCACGTCTTTAAGTATTTAAACCCAACGCATCTGTTAGTATGTGCGTTGGTTTGCAAAACTTGGGCCACTTACTCTGTGGATCCCTCGCTGTGGAAGAAAATGGTCTTCAACCGTAAACACATATCCTCAGACATATTAAAAGGCATAGTTCGACGTCAACCTGAGAGTTTGAACTTAGATTGGTGTCACATTAACAAATTCCAGCTGCCTTGGCTTATCCACAGGTTGAACCAGCTGAAAGAGTTGTCTCTAGTGAGCGTCAATGTAAAAACTGCGATCTCGTTACGTACTAACCACTCTGCCATTTTACAGCTTTTAGATTTAAGTTTCATCTCGGACTTCAACGATTCGGCTCTGAGGGATATCCTAGGACCGAACAACGATTCACGTGGCGGCTTGGCGACCGAAAAAATCCGCTTCCGGAATTTGAAAACACTGAAGCTCGCGGGTACGGACGTTACCGATATTGCCATGCGTTACGTAACGCAACACCTCCCTAGTTTGCAGCACTTGAACTTAAGTCTGTGTCCTAGAATTTCCGATGCGGGCATCGCTCAGTTAAGTACAAAACCGGCTAATACAGTTACGAATTTGATCAGTCTAGACTTGACCCATTCGAAGTTAGTTACGGAAAATAGTCTAGAATATCTGTCTAAGTGCGAAAAACTAACGAGGTTGGACTGTAGGCATTCTTTGCAAATATCCACTCAGGCGCTGATCAAATTTGCCGCAAAGAGCGAACACAACTTGCAGGTTCGAGACATCAAACTTGTAGACGTTAGACAGAAAGTGCAATGAATATAGAGTATTCGATACTTTGCTTTTTGGATGCCCGTTATAATGTAGATAACTGGGCGAAAGATTTACACTGGACTAAAATCGCCTTATCCCCTGTCCAGGTCTCGGCTCCGTACAAAATAATAGTACAGCAGAAGTCTTTAAAGATATATTCTGCTTTCTGGCTGGACGAAGCTTACAAATTCTATTTTATTGGTGGACCCGTTTCTTTCTAGTAGCAAAGCACAGGAAAATCCCTAAATAACAGACCAATGTAAATAATAACCTTGGGTTTTTTGTTTAGGGTGTTGTTTCTGTGATAAGTATTGCGGCTGAATTTAATTAATTCAGCTATATCATATTTATCTGTACCTACCAAAGTTTATGTTTACATTTTTTATATGTGATGAATTAATTAATACGTAATGTTTTTTTATATATATATAGTTTTAATACAGAAGAGAAAATGTTTTTATTTGTATTTGTTTACAAAATGAATGTACTGTCTGTAACTTTCGAAATGACGTATAAAGTTGATTATGATTTGTGCAATTTGATTAATTGCCACAGTTTTTGTGTATAAAAGTATTACTAGTAAGTAGTAAATATATTTTTTTCGGTTTACTTTGTATAAATTTATATAGAAAAATAAATTTTTGTACTAAATACAATGCAAGTTGTTTTATTTATTTATGTACTTTTTTTAATCTTTCCTTATTTTCAAGTTTACGAGGAAGTATGAGTATGATCAGTATGTCTTCAACATAATTTTAAGACCTTTTTCTGTGTACATTTAGCCTAGGGTTTTCTATCATAGCTTTAGGGGTTTCTAATATAAATAGAAAGAGTCCATCAAACTGATTTTTTTATGTTCAATTTGTCTTATATTTTTTGTTTGTAATAATCTCTGATATTACTGGTCAACCCCCAACAGTTCATAACATTATAGCCAGAATTTATTTTAACACATTCGAGATACAAAAATTGTTCAAGCTACAAGTAATAAAACAAAAGTTACATATTTTTAGGGATGGGAAAATTCTGAAATATTGTATGTTCCCAGTAAATTTCCCTTGAAAATTCTGGAAATATTCGGAAATATTAAAAAAAATATCCATTGCATTTCTGAAAGCAAGAGTTTTCTAGAAAGACCAAATACAAGGTACCTATATTTTATCACAATTGTTATTCATATTATCAAAAAGCTGTATTTTTCAAATCTGACATTAGTACCTATTTAATGCTTTTTAACTCATTACACTTAATTTTTACCTTCGAATGTTATTGGGCGTGTATATGAGTATTTTTTTTTTGACGGGACGCCATACTCAACACAGCACTTATACTCAAACCTTTCAAAATACTCGCCTACTGAGACAGACCTTCGTAAAATAGGCAAGTGTCTAAACTTGTTATGTTTGTATGCTGGTGTACACCGTAAATCCAATATTAGGTTTGTTTTGGTTAAATAATTGGGACGGTTCTAGAACTGTGTGAGATTGCGCAGAACTAATGCACAAAAAATATGTTATAGGACAATACCAAACATGTTTCCAAACTAATTTCAAAAATTACAAAACCAATATATAAATGTAGGGTCTTCAGGTTGACAGAGTACTGTAATTGGTTTGCCCCTTAGACTACGAAAGAGAGGGGACTCGTAATCACTCCCATGAGCGTGGAGCAAGTTGCCACCAATCTTAATTGTGATTATTTCTAATTTCTTCTCGCTCCTATTTGTACACTAACAGCAACTTTGCAGGGAAATAGCAAATTGTAAAAATAGTGACAGAGGGTCAATTCCATACAGAAATCATGGTTCACTGATCCTTCTCAGCGGTTCACTGAACCGTAACAATTGTTTAGGTGTAAATAGGATTTAGTGTTAGCATAGATTCAGTTTTAATTGTATTCAGATGATGCCAACTTGATTGGGGAAACGCGCGTCGAGTGCAGTAGTGTTTTGGTGTTATGTAGAAAACTAGGTACTAGCAGAGACAACCATGAGACAAGCAAGTACATATGCAAATCAGTTCGGTAATAGTGAAAATACTGCTATAGTTACATCCTTGTTATACATATGCGTTTCTGTATTTAGATATCCTTGTCTAGCAACTGGGTAACAGTGGCTCAGATGGCGCTAGCAGCCTTGCTTCCTATTGGTCGAAGTTGATAGTTGTCAAATGTCACATTACGCTAACGCATGGTAGGGGAGAGTTGGGCATTTTTTTCCGAAATATTAGCAATTATTTTTGTTTTGTGAAGTTTAATGTGCAAGTTTATTATTATTATTAAAACAACAAATTATTTCACTTAAAAGTTATTTGTAAATAAGTTAAACGTTATTTTCCGTAATTTTGCATTTGATGCCTTTTGCCCGATCTCCTTGGGCAAAAAGAATCATAAAGGCAAAAGGTATCGTTGACAGGACAAATGGAATCAGATGCATCGAAAAACAAAACTTTAATAAATATCACGATGTACTGTTTGTGAATTCAATGTAGATGATTTTTATATTTGTGTATGTTTATACTTTCTATAAACAGTTTTATATTATAAAATTATATATTTTATGTCTCCTGTGACATAAGGAGACACAAAATACAAGTTTTGTGCCCAGCTAAAATAATTAAGAAATATTGTCTTATTTATTGTATTACATCTGAATTTTCTGTCAATAAACAATTTATTTTACCTATTTTGTTTTATTTCATCTTTAAAATATAACAGAAAATAAAAAAAATAAGAATATTATAGAACCCGCGCATTTTTAAATCCTCAATGAGTGACGAGTGCGCCATCTGCGGCTCACTTACCCACACAGTGGACCAGTGCAATATTGCGAACTAAAATTTTACATGGAGTTGCCCGTCTCATGGGTACTAGGTACAACAATTTACCATTACATCAATCTCACAAAACAAAAACACAGTTTTATTATGTCTATGGTTTTATTTCTATACACACTAAAATCACAAAAGCATCAACAATGTGAAATCCAATATTTGCCACCAATTGAAAATAGCGACTACACAACGCAAATCGCCAATTAAAGAGGATTCCATGAGGATTCTCTCTTTCCGTCTTTCCTGGTCTTAGGCACAGAATATCTATAAGTCTTAGGAGGTTTATCCAGTACAGTGGCGCATCCAGAAAAAATCTTGGAGGGCCAATACATCAGATAATTGGAATATTTTGTGACAATTACTTACCTAATCAGAACCACGAAAAATAAACAGAAAGGCGCCTAAACTTTAATATTTAAAATGGTGCAAATATGAGGACAAAAGAACGAGTTAAAACGGAGTCAATCTAGGAGGTGCTGAAACAAATGAATTTAGTACAAATTTAGGCCAACCGCCCGTACTGTTCACTATTAAAGCGTTTTCTTTTCAAGATCGCCACGCTACAGGGCGTCAAACTCGTGGCGGACCATAGAGAGCCCTTGAAAAGAACATAAATTTAGGGGATATTTGATATTTGCCAGTTTGTTTGTTTACTTAACCTAAATACAAAATGAAAATAGTAAAATAGTAAATACGTTTTTACTCGATATGTCTGAAATTCTGATACCTACTGTGATTATTTTACATTTTCAGTAAATTCTGTAATTTGTTGATGTTTCTACGTTTCTACAAGTTTCTACTGATCTAACATAACCTCACTAATATTTTGGAGTGACCAAACTCTAGCAAAAATGGTAGTGCTCGAGGGGAAAGGGGGAAACAGAGGTGGGCGTCGCGCACTCGGTTAAAAGAATGTGCTGCGGAACAGCTCAGAGTTTCTCTAAGCTGCCCAAGCCATTGAAAAGAATGCAGTATATGAGTCTTCGTTTAGCTGTCATTGGCCATAGATTACATAGATTGTCAATGACAGCGACAGGTGTCACAATATGTCAAAGTCAAAGTCATTTGTCATGCAACGACATAAATCAAAATCACAAGTATAGAGGTATAGAAATACTCTAACTCTATACTTGTGGTACAATTGATAGTTTTAGTGTTATGGTTCTAAATAGCACAGACAAGCCAACAAGAGATTTCAAGCCAATCGTTACTATAGTGACATTTAAAATTTTTAGGTTGGCGATTCTGCCATCAAACATCAAATTTAAATTACTCTAATCTAATTTAATTTCCAAGTTCCCAGAGAAATGCATGTTTGTAAAGTTTTATGGATTTTTGTTTTTAACCGCCAAGATGTAAAATCAATCGTATATTAGCTTAAATTTGGCATTATTTACTTACAAAATACAAAGTAAGTACAATATAATTGTTAAGACGTTTTAAAGCATTCAATAATATTTATTTTTGTTTGACGTAAAAAACGGTTAAGATTTAAAATATCAATTTTCAATTACTTTCAGTTATAATGCCGAAACGTAGAAAACATAGGAGAAACCGCAAAGGGCATTCAAGAAAATCAGGAAATGTTACAAATAAAGAAAATTCTATACCATCAACATCAAATGATGTAATACGAGCATGTTTTGACGATGATTCTTTCAATAAAACTGATCATATCAGCCCTTTAGAACTGGTTACACCTTTAAATAATCCGAATTCACGAATAAACAATACAAATCCATTTGAAGATGATATATCGCCTATAAGAACAACTCCTGTGAATAGAAAACGTAGTATTACGGGATTGGAGAGAAAAAAGTGTAATTCAATGCATGTGACAAATTTAAATATATTGTTTGACTCAAATTTTGAAAACAAAAGTCTTGGGTCTGAAAGCGATATCTGTGTAAATAAATCTAATGTCTCATATAGGAAGAGATCTAACTCTAGCATACCAAAACTTCATTCACCAATTATAGAAAAACCTGTATTAGTCTCACTTGGTAGTCAGACAGATTTGGAGTTTAAAAAATGTATTGAGATTTTAGAAACACCTAAAGTGAGTAAAGTTTTATTGATAGACAAAACAAAATCGAATCAAATGTATGACATCAACGATGTGCCCACCCTAAATAAATACAGGTTAGTGCATGATAAAGTTAACAACTGTGATCGGAACGTGAAGTTTTATAATGGTGAAGTCAACATGAACCCTTACTTGAATAACAAGGATGTTAATATTTTTAATAAAGATGGAAGTTTCGGTGAAATTTCATTCTTTTCTCCCAATTTATTTCAATACAAGTCTTCATCTACACCAATAGAAAAGTTAAAAGATGCTAACAATATAGTGGACTATTTAAAAGATTCTTTAAGGAAGGAGAATGTGAATGATTGTGTTTCCTTTACAGGAAAATTAGATTTGCCGAATAATATGGATCTTCCAACATCGTTGGAGCCAAATTTAAATGTGAAGAAAACTTTATGTGAAAAGGTTAGTGTAAATGTATTTTATTGTAGGTATTCTGTTAGATTATAAATTATAATATAATTATTTAATGGTAACTCAAACTATAATTATTGATTATAGTTTTTGAAAGTTACTTGTTTCAATTTTTATTCAAATATATAGGTTCTTAATAAAGAAGAAGGTCTAAGAAGTCTCAAAATGCACAGTTTAAGCATAAGTAAACGAAGGAGTTACAAAACTTCGCCAAAAGTCAGTAAAGTTTTACTGCAATCAAGGCTTTTCAATAAAAGTCATACTGGGAATTACTCTAGGTTTAACACAAGCACGAGGTCTTCAATTGAGAGTGTAGAGTCTGTCAGACATAGCAGAGTTGGAATAGGTGATAGATTACTGGCTAAATTGAAGAGGTATACTAGGGTTTCTCACAGATGGTCAGTCAAGGTGGTAGGATTGTGTGCTCAGCTTGGGGTACAATTGAAAAATGTAAGTATTTTATTTTAGTGATTGGCAAAATTGAGAAGTTTTTGTGTAAGTTTCTGATTCCTATAAGAATCAGAAGTTTTCGATTCCGATATGTGGAATTGGAGACCGGATTCGATTCCAAATCCCTAGGCTGCTGCCTGCAAGCTGCGAGACAAGTGGTCAATACTCATTGCCATTGCTCATCTTACACACAGATCACGGTGGTCTCGAGACAGTTACAGCATTCGCGGGCTGAGGGAGAATTTATGTTATGACATTCATCTTGTTATATACATAAGTACTTTATTTGTTAAAATGAATTCATTGAATGAAAACGGATAAAAAATGCCAGAAAAGCATTCCAGAATGCCAGAAGAGCACTCAACTGCTCCATTTAAGTAAATTTCTCATATGTTCTTACTGGATTGGATTGCTACTGCTCGGTTACCGATTTCAGTACCCTGAAAAGTACCCCAGTATCGGAAAAGATTCCTAAAATAATTTGATTCCAATCCTTATATTTTTTCTGTATTTTGACATTATAATAAGGTTTCTGTTCAAAATATGTAAAAAATGTGTGTAAAAAGTGTAAAAGTGACACAAAGAGAAATTGCTTCTTAAAAATATTAATAGATGTCCTGAATATATCTCATACTTCTATTTATTTATTGAATGATTGCATAAAATGTATTTTTAAATAATATTCTAGAGCTTGTCATCAATGTGTAACATGTACAATGATAGATCAATGCTTGAAAATTCTGAAAACCATGTATGCAAATGTGACGAGTACAAGAAAGATATTTCGAATCTCAACTTAAAAATAGAAGAACTCACTGAAGATATTAGAAGTGTTAAATTACAAATAGAAGTAGAAAAAGCTAGGAACAAAAGCATAGAATTGCTGAATCAAGAACTGAATAAGGTGACTACTTTGTTTTTTTATTTTTGTTTTATTTTTTGTATTTTGTTTATATATTTTTTTAAATAGTAGTTTGCCCGTATATATATATATATATATTTTTCTTATTGTAATGAAAATGATTAATAATTTTGCCAACATATCTAGACATCAAACAATGCAGGCGCTGCCACATAGATTTTTAGGTACAAACACATTGAATTGTGTACTTTTGGCCAATGGTACATCTTACCACATTTCTCCTATATATTTTATGGCTATACATCGGCTTCATAACCAGCAAATGTATATGCTTAACGTAATGTGTATTCTTCTCAAAAAACACCCTGTATCTTGTAAACGGTAAGTGGCAAACCCCTAATAAGGGGTACCATTGCACTGGGAAAAAAGTGGGGATTCTATTTCTGTTTAAAATACAGGGTGTTGCAATTTAAAAAAATTTATGATGACGTCACAACTCAAAACAAAAGCAGATAAAATAAAATGTTTCATGTCAGCACGTGTCTTTTTAAAAAGAAAATCATCTTGTCATGGCATTTTTTGAAAAATCAATATAAAAGTTATGAATTTTGTGCGTTACTTTATCACCACACTGTATATATTAAATAAAGTAAATTGTAGACTGGTTATTATTTCAAGGTGAGGGAGGAGTTATCGCAATTCAAAGAACTTCGGACTGAGCTGGAAACGCTAAAAGAACAGTTCAAATGTTTCAAATCTGCCCCACCAGTGAGTTCAGTACCTCCACCACCTCCCCTTCCCTGTTTGCCTCCGCCGCCGCCTCCTCCCCCTCCTCCGCCACCATTATTACCAAATAGTAGCCCGTTGAAAATTCTGAGGAAGAGTAAAACCAAAACCATTTCCAACGATGCTTCTAGGCCTGTAATATCGCTGGATGATATTCTGAAAGTTAAACTTAAGAAAGCTTCTGTAAGTATTTACATTGTCTATGCATTTTTCTTAATTTAAAAATACATTGATTTTTTATTTAACAAAAAAGTTCCTATAGTGTGCGTTAAGAAGTATTAATCTTGCCTTTATTTTTAAATTCAAGATTTTGTTGTAGTGTATTCGATCAAACTGATCAGATTCCAAAATTTTCAAAACCAATCAATTTAAATTTATTATATTTAAAAAAACTTTAAGAAAAATATTTTTACTTTTAAATATATAAATAGTTGTAACAAAAATAAAAAAATCTTAGGTATTATGATATCAAATGCTTATTTTACACAATTTTACATTAGCAACGACTTTCAAAAATATATTTTTACAAATGACTGCATTTGCAGAAATAAAACTCTTTAAAAATTTGTTAAATATCATTTAGTATAGGTATATTTTACTCTCATTTTTGTATACAATTACCATTTACCCGACACGACTTCATAATTATAGCCGAATTTTATTAGGATCGTTGTGCCGATCTTACCCCGCCGACGCGTATCTCCCAGCCTGTCGTCTCGATGGACATGCTCAGACAGGTGAAGCTACGACCAGCCTCCAGACCCTCTTTCCGTCCAGACACTCCTGATACGGAATCTTCTTCGACCCCGACGAGCCCCCATTCGAGTCTCTGCAGGTTACTAAACAATGACGGTTCAATGTTTCGGTTGAAACGATTGCGAAAAGTAGGTGGATATAGTCTTGATTCTGTTCACAGGAAAAATCTGGTGGGGAAAAGAGAGAGACACGGTAGCTGAAAGTTCAACACGAGAAACAAGCTGCCGAGAAGTTTTAAATAATTCGACTATGTGATTTTTTTGTATAGTTTTAATTTTATTGTAATTATATATAAAGTACCAATTATACTGGGTACTGTATTTTGTATTGTGTTTTAAGTTTTAAATGCTCTAAATTTCGTTGGTTACATACTATATGACTGAAAGTTTGGATATTATTTTGACAACATTTTTTTATGTATTTTTATATTTTATTTATTTTTAATTGAACATATAATTCACAGTGAAAAAATAAATTATTTGTCGCGTGGACAACTAAAATTTTTTTGAAAATCATTCCATGGAATGAGGCAAATTGTATGAATGCAAAATGCATATGTTTGTTTAGGTAAAATATGTTATTGGTTTTTACTAACAAATTTATTTATAGGAAATATGATAAACATATATTTTTACTAATATTTTTTTTTTTTAAGAGGCGATATTAATGCTGCTCAGTTTATACTTTCTATTATTAAGTAAATATATTCAAATGTATTTTATCATATTTTAAAAAACATATATATGTATGTGTGGGGAAGAAAATACATTAAATTGGTTATGTATTATTTAAAATGTGCAAGTTTACTGTTTCTCGATAAATTAGTAAACATAATTTTATATGGGAATATATTAATTGGCATAATTGTGAAATTGGTCATGTTTTATGAAAGTATACTTTCGGATAGTGTTTCATAGAAGCAATTCATACTTGTATAGGTTTAGATTAATGTAATATTTCTACCACTGCCATTTTTATAATTAATTACCTTGTGATATTTATAATAAAAGAGTTGGGGTACTTTTTATATATTTTTATCCATTTCTAACTACTTCAAAGGAATGTTGTTATTAGATATTAATGTCATGGTGTAACAAATGCAAGGTATAGCATTTGTCACTCCATGACATTAACCAACTGACATAATGCCAAAAACATTAGCTTTTGGCTCGATTGCATGACATCTGGATTGAATATCTGTTATTTATAAGGTTTGTATTATATATTTCTTCTGTACTGGTGTGTTGTGGGAATTCCATTCCTTATTTATTATTATTATTTGCTAATACCACTGCATGTTTTGTTAGTTGATAATATAGGATGTAGACATACTCTGTGCACGCCTCGCATGCCATGTGCAAGGGATTATCATTTTACTATGAGTGGCAGAAATATATATACAAAAATAATATTTTATCTGTATTTTGAAAGGTTTTTCAAATATATAGATAACGGTTATTTGTTTAACTAGTACAAAAAATATACGTTTTCGGGGTAGGCAGTGAAAGGGTTGCTGGATGACGCGTAGCGAATTCCGGCAATTTTACCAGTCAAAAACGCATTTTTGTACAGAACTGTACAAAAATTTATTTTTTTCCAACCATACGAATAAGACACTATAACATTAAATTATTTTGTATAAAATGAGAGCCATTTCGGGACTGTTTGAGATTGCCATAGCAACTGTACAAAAAAGAGATTGTACAGTACCGAAAAGTAATTTGACAATGACATTGCATGTTACATAATATAGGTATTGAAGTTTAATTAAATAGAAAAATAGAAACAGATAGTGACTCCGATGAATCGGTAAACTGTAGGTGCTAATTAGAAGCGGTTGGAAAAAAATATTGTTAAACTCGTACAAAAAATACGTTTTCGAGACTTGTAAAATTGCCGGACTCCGCTACGCGTCGTCTAGCAACCCTTTTCCTCGTCCCGAAAACGTGTATTTTTCGTACTAGTTAAACAAATAACTATTTTTGTACAGTTGCTATGGCGATCTCAAACAGTTCCGAAATAGCTTTCTTTTTATACAAAATCAGTCAGACGCGGGCAATAAAGGCAAAGAAATCCTAGTCCATAAAATTCATTCAATGATATAAAACAGAAAACGACAAAGATCAAAATCAATGTATGTATGTGTATGTTGCTAAAATTCAAGAAGTGTTAATAGAGTTATTAAATGCCCATAAGGTTAAACCGTAGCCCACGGTAAACATTCAGTATTTATTAGGTTTTCCTTATTTTGACATCTAAAGGAAATATATGCTTTTTAAGGTTACTGCTTAACCTTAATTCAGCAGGGTGATGGCACAGTGTTATTACCCTTAATTGTTTTGGGCGTACCCCTCAAGTGAGTGATAAAGATGAGTACACAAAAGTATTAACAATAACGAAAATATAGAAATAAAATAAAAGTTTACAAATAACTTCACTTGGATTTTGACAAATACAAAACAAATATTTAGGTTAGAAAATTACTAACCTCAAACGACATTTTGATGAAACGACACAGATGACATTTTTTTATAAATACAAACCATAGACACAGAATTATATAGTGTATATTCTGTGCCATAGATAAAATGTAAATTACAACTCTGCTACATTAGAACTAATTTTTGCAATAGCCTATGGAACTTTTTATGGTCTGTGGTCTATGGTTAGTAGACAATTCGAATCCAATCCATATATAATTGAAATCGAATTATATCTTACCTTACAGCGAATTCGACTGACTGCCCTAGTTCACACTGGAAATATCTGCATCCTTTATTAACAACTTCAACAGCAAAGGAGGGAATTATTCTCAGTGCGCAATAAATGCAAGCTTCTTACCGAATTCGTTAATTCGCTTATGTTTATTGTTTATGTTTGTTTTCATATCATGTTTTGTGGGTTTTACTTGATGTTACTTAAACCATATATATAATACTACACTTAAACAGACATATTTTAATATTTTCATTTTGTGCTAGGAATTGTGGAAATGCAAACAGCGGTAGAAAGTGAAGAATAGATATTCTGTGGTGAAGACATGCACCTATAAAACTTGTAACATAAAAAAGTAACCATATACTTGCAATATCCTGCACACAGAACAGGTAAATCCTGCACCTGCACTAATTTTAATTTTCTAAAGGGATAGTGTTTAGTGAATATGGGAATTGATTTTGATATATTAGAACATTGTAAAAAGGTCCGTGCCGACCATGGGCCCCCTTATACTTGCCCCGTAGAAAAATGTGGCAGAACTTATAAGTCAGTCTGTGGATTACAATACCACTTAAAAAGCTTTGACCATGATAACCCAACACCGTTGCCACCATCCACTCCTACGACTCCAAAAAATAAAAAAGGTCGGTATACACTTGTTATAGGTATACATGCAATTTAACAGTGACACTTTTCATTCAAGGAAGAAACAGGGTAACAAAAGCAAAGTTACCACCAACACCTAATATTCCGGAACCATTAACTTTCGAAGAGGCTCAAAAAATGGTACAATTTGAAGTTAATGGTGTAGCCTGTAGGTGGAATATTACTGAGCCAATGGAGGTTGTGCCTAAAGAAGATTTTTCAGATGAAGAAATGCCTGAAGTTAAACCTGAGCAACCTGCAGGTATGTCAATTTGTTTTATTCAATTACCTATTATAATTTTTACTCGTCAATTTTAGACACTAATCTTCAACTGCCTGAAGCAAGTTTTAAGGAGCTGGAAGATTATAATATTTGTGATGCTCCTCCAAGGCCAAACGCCTATATAAGGTTTATAGAGAAAAGTACTGAAGAATTAGATGGTGAGGTATGTTCATAAACAGTTAAAAGCTTAGGTAATTGAATTTGTTGCTTTATTATCTAAAATAATTTCCACTATTATAGCTAGTGGCATATAGAGTTATAGTTAAAAACAATAATATTAGATTATTTCCAGCCACGTCACCATTGGTGATTGGTTTAAGGAGAAACAAATTTATAATATGTTTCTTGTAAATATTTAAAACATTGAACGAAATATGAACTTTGACAGGTTACAACCAAAAGTTAGACTATGATATATTTTTTTAGGTGGAGTATGATGTTGACGAGGAAGACACCGCTTGGTTAGCTCTAATGAATGAGAAGAGAGAAGCTACTAGTTTGCCTCCTGTCTCAGTAGACTCATTAGAATTATTAATGGACAGATTAGAAAAGGAGTCATATTTCCAAGTAAGAAAATATGTTACCAAAGAATTATCTTAAATAATAATCCATTATTTATAATAAACAATTAAATCTACCACCAATTGTGGAGAATGTGAATGGAGAAATAGAGAAGTTTAAAATATCTTCTACTTTTTAGGCATCTGTCAATGGCCATACTGGTGCAGTTGTCGATGACGATGCCGTCTGTTGCATTTGTATGGATGGCGAGTGTCAAAACACAAATGTAATTCTTTTCTGCGATATGTGCAATCTAGCCGTTCACCAAGATTGCTACGGAGTGCCATACATACCTGAAGGACAGTGGCTATGCAGGAGGTATGATTATGGGGATGAGGGTGCTAACCAAGGTGTCTAATGCTGCAAATTTTAAATTCGTTTAAATAGTAAAAAGTGTGGAATTCTAGTTTAATTGAAATAAAATATGTAAAATGTTCAACATAATTTAGAATGTAGTGTTATATACACTTCGCATCAAAATTAACGCACCACTAAGAAAAACCGACAAAGTCAAACTGAATTTCCTGGCGCACCGTTAACCCGATTTCGATGAATTTTTTTTTAATTGTAGCCTACTTCTTCAGCAACTATGGTAGTATCTCTTATTCGAATTTCAATTTTGAGCATACACAGGGTGTTACAATGAATTAAAGTTTTTTTCAAGATCTTTGAAACACCCTGTGGAATGCTGTAATTAAAACGGTCGGTGTTTACTGATGTTAAACTGTAGCCCCATTTTTTTCGAACCTTTTCGTTCTTTTTTGAACCCGTTATCTCTATTATTAAAGGAGATACACAACTAAAATGAAAATGCAGTATTGTAGTAATTTAACAACAAGAACAAAAATCAACAAAACAGACGAAGAAAATCAATACCGTGTATTTCCACCTCTACTTCTAATAACGGTTTGGCATCTACTAAGTACTCATACTTGAAATCAGATGCGTAATCTGGTCATGATCAATATTGTTCCATGTTTCTCTCAAAATGTTTTCAACGTCATCAAGCGAGGCGGCGAGCGGCTGATGAGTTGCCGACCCAAACTGTCCCACAAATGCTCCATAAGATTGAGATCTGGACTACGCAGAGGCCAGTCCAGCGTTTGAATGCCTACCTCCCGTAGATATTCCTGAACTATACGAGCAACATGCGGCCTTGCATTATCATGCATTAATAAGAAATTATTGCCAATATTTGGGGCAAAAGGGACAACATGGTCGAATAAAATTTCCTCAATATATCATGCACTGGTCAAGGAACCTCCACGTAAAGGAACTAGCTCTGTACGAGCTGTCTTGAATATTTATCCCCAAACCATTACAGAACCTCCATTAAATGACACCCTTTCCCAACATTGCATTGAGAGTAACGCTCATTTGGCCGTCGGACCACCCTTACGCGTCGATCGGAGCTGTATAAACAAAACCTGGACTCATCAGTGAACAAGACGCGCTCCCAGTCCTCAAGATTCCAATTCGCATGCTCTCTAGCGAATTGTAATCGCAATCTACGATGGTTTACGTTTAACTTCGGTCCTGTAGCTGGAATTCTAAAACTTAAATTCTGTTCTGCAAGACGTTTTCTTACAATGGATACATTTGTATGGACATTATGAGTGGTACAAACTTGTACTTGCAGACTACTACTACTACTCATTTTAGTTGTGTATCTCCTCTAATAATAGAGATAACGGGTTCAAAAAAGAACGAAAAGGTTCGAGAAAAATGGGGCTACAGTCTACCAAGAGTACACACCGACCGTTTTAATCACAGCATTCCACAGGGTGTTGCAAAGTTCATGAAAAAAACTTTACTTCATTGTAACACCCTGTGTATGCTCAAAATTGAAATTCGAATAAGAGATACTACCATAGTGCCCTTGCTGAAAAAGTAGGCTACAATTAAAACAAAAAAAAATTCATCGAAATCGGGTTGACGGTGCGCCAGGAAATTCAGTTTGACTTTTTCGGTTTTTCTAAGTGGTGCGTTAATTTTGATGCGAAGTGTATTAGTAATAATTGTACAGTACAGTGCGTTGACTGCAAGAAAAATGTGGTCACCTTTTTCCATTTTATTAATGAATAATAATGAATTTGACAAATGAGTTGGACTGGACTTGCTTGATTTCATCATAGTACTAACAAGGACTGCCCCATTTAATTCAAAACATTAAACATTTATCTAAGCTGATTAAATTTATAAAAATTTGTATCACATTAGAAGACATTTTTCATGGACATTTACTTTACAATAAATCTAGATTTTATTCTACTGGATTTAGCAGAAATTGCTAAATAAATACTAATCACTTTTCAGGTGTCTGCAGTCGCCTAGTAGAGCAGTGGATTGTGTGTTGTGCCCCAATCAAGGGGGAGCATTTAAACAAACAGATCGTGGAACGTGGGCTCATGTTGTTTGTGCTCTCTGGATACCTGAGGTCCGATTCGCTAACACTGTTTTTTTAGAACCTATTGGTATGTCTGTATAATTTTAATCACTTTACAACTGTGTTTGGAACATATGTTATTCTATTTTTTGATACACTTGATACCGACAATATTTTTAGTTTTTATTTATTTTGCTTTGAATTCTTTTTTGTATATGAAGATAATATAATTAAAATAACTTTTTGTAGATTCTATTGAAACAATTCCTGCCGCACGATGGAAACTCACTTGTTATGTTTGCAAACAAAGGGGCGTAGGTGCCTGCATTCAGTGCCACAAAAATAGTTGTTATTCCGCATTTCATGTCACCTGCGCTCAACAAGCCGGATTGTACATGAAAATGGACACGGTTAAAGATGGAGGTGATTCGCAGCCTGTGCTTGTTCAGAAAATTGCTTTTTGCGACACCCATGCACCTGCAGATAATGGTAAGCTACCCGGGGGATCTTGTTTTAAGTTTTAATGTTCCGTGTATTACTAGGGTCTGTTTTAAATCTACTTTTTATGTGTGTTAATACTGTTAGAATTTTGTATTAGTAATAAATCTTTCTTTAGTGTTTCTTGTTTATCCTTACAGGTGACTCTAAAAAGGACGATTCGCGAAAGAAAATGATTCAGGCACGTAAAATGTTGGCGAAAAAACGTACATCGGCCCCAGTCATTCTCATCCCAACAATACCCCCCGAAAGAATACAAGAAATCGGTTCTCTAGTAACAATTACAAAGAAATCCCAATTTATACAAAGACTCATAGCCTATTGGACCCTAAAACGTCAATTCAGAAACGGCGTTCCTCTATTAAGAAGGTTACAGAGTGCACAGGGTGGTCCTAGGGACTCTAATACCAGCAATGTCGATACTATAGAGCTCTGCCGGCAGCTTAAGTACTGGCAGTGCCTGCGGCAGGATTTGGAGAGAGCCAGGTTGCTTTGTGAGCTGGTGAGGAAGAGAGAAAAAATGAAATTGGAGTATACGAAGGTGTCGGAGAAGTGTCTGAACATCAAACTCAAACCTTTGGAGGCTAGTTTGAGAAATGTTTTGGATTTAATACAAGCTAAAGACACCAACGAAATTTTTAGTGAACCCGTCGACTTGGAAGAGGTATAGTTCAAATTTTCCTAGCTTGGTCTATAATATCTATTAAATTATTCTTAGTAACTGGTAGGATTTTTGGCTAAACTGGCACTGAACAAAACTTGTTTTTGGTAGTGATATGTAAAGAGTGGCACTCAATAGTATATGATGGAAATACCAAGGGCGGACTTCGAACACCTTACACGCGTAATCAGTAAACAAATTAGGGATGCCGACGGGTACCCGATAACGACACACTACCCGGTTTCCATTTTAGGATCCGTTAACCCGTTAAAAACCCGATAATCCGTTAAATACCTTTTTGCTGTTTTGCATTGGTGGCGTTGTTAACATGTTTGGCGATATAAAATATGATCTAAATTGGGAACTATTTGCTATGTTGAGTGCTATGGGTTGATATCGCGTATTAGATAAATTGCACGTAATGGGTAAATAAGAGATAACGAGTAATTAACGGATATACCGGGTTATTAACGGATAGCGGGTAATTAACGGGTAGCGGGTAAATACGGGGATTGAAAACGGGAACCCGGGTAGTAAAATTAAAGGGTATCGGTATCCCTAAAACAAATATTAAATATTGTACCTTATATAATTGATAAATTTTGTAATATGCCAAATAACTGAGCAGGTAAATATTTAACAAAGACAGTGCCCGCTATTATATTAATATTATAGGTGCTTATAGTCGTTGTCGAGCCGCCTTCATGTGCTACGCTGTGTCGGTAATAAAAAACAAACCGTTCTTTACTATTTTATATTGCCCCTATATTGTTTTCAAAGTACTATTCACATATTCACATTTTGTTTCTGTATTTATATGATGTATTACTTTTGATGATATTAATTACTTCGGATCACATTGGGGGTTGACTTGTTTACGCCCCCAACCAACACTTTTAAGCTGTCCTGACATTGAAAGCCCTTAGTTTTCATCAACACTAAAGCGGCCCCTTCACGTGCATATCAGACGTGTCTCATTCCTGGAGTTCGCTCCACGTTCACTCCTGACGTTACACTCTTGGAGGAAACAGGTCAAACTAGACGTTCACTTCTTTTGTGGTTACAGCGTCATTTCTTCCTGACAATTCTAAATTCTAGATTGTGTTTAAATTTTTAAGTGAAATGTAATCGATGTCAAGCTTGAATTTGACTCGAAGAAAACTTGTATCATGTTTATTTTATTACATGAAATAGAAGAAGAGGAAAATAAAAGAAAGAAAAAGAGGTACTGGGTCAAAAAATGGTATTTAAAACGAAATGAATCTATCCATATTCATCTATTGGCAGAAATCAATGATAGTCATCCGGAAGATTATAAGAATTATTGTAACGGATACTGACATGTTTGCTCGCTTATTAAATTTAATAAAATTTATACAAAAGGAGAATACGGTAATGCGCGAATGTATATACGCAAATAAGCACTGCCTCTGTTCTACTAACTAAATTTATGTTCTACTATCTCTCTCTCGAACTAAATTGAAAACCCGAATAGACCCTTCACGTTCACTTCTCGTTAACTCATGTGGTGACTTTGCGCCAGAAGTTTAGGCAGGTTGGAATGTTTCACTCCGCGCCAGGCGCAAAGCGTTCCAGGCGTTTTTGAACCCTACACGTTCAATTTTGGCGCGGAGCGATTGAGTGTCACTTCAAAAGCGACGAAAAACTACACGTGAAGGGGCCGCTTAACACACATTTTCGTAGTGCAACTCTGACACGATTTCTGTTTTTAAATTGTAGGGAACTGCCGAAAATACCATTTTCTCAACGGTGATCCAGGAGGTACATTAACATTATCGTACTTTTCTAAAGTAGTGTGTAGTTTTCTAAACGGGATGTTACCTGCTGCGATAATTTTCACTAAACCTGGATTGTATCATTCACTGTATATGAATCTGTTGCATAAGCTTTATGATGTTCTGTAGCAACGTGCTATAATACGCTTGTTTTCACTTTCTACGATATTAGATTACAAAGTAGTATTACAAATTATGTACCTTTTGATACCATCAGATTTTAATCAGTAATAATTGTTCACCTCTGAACCATATGTCGAGAAGGAAACAATATTTTGTTAATACTACATAACGAACAGACACTGGAACTGTATTATATCAGCACGGACAGTGAGCCAGCTTTCTAAGTAAACAGGCAACAATGGAGAGGTCGAGTGTTGGCTTAAGTTCACCGTTGGAATCTATTATTGAGTGCCTCTCTTTAGTTATATGTGCATTCAACTTTCAGATTTTAAAAATATTGTTTTTGATGTTATAAAGTGCACATTCCTACTAGGGATACCGATACCCGTTAATTTTACCACCCAGGTACCGGTTTTCAATACCTGGTATTTACCTGCTACCCGTTAATCACCTGTTACCTGTTATTTACCTATTATGTGATATCAACTCAATATTTAACATAGCAAATAGTATTATTTTACGGTAACAATTAGTATTAACCAATATTAATAACAATAACTGAATCAGATTAATAAAAAAATATATTTAAATAGCCTTTATTGAAGTTTGGCTTCTCGCGATAAGTGAGATAATATAATACATTAGTTGAATAGTTGTGTCATGTTCCCTACTTCCTCCCCCATTCAGATCATATTTTATATCGCCAAACCCTCCGATCAGTCGGATGCCAAACCTGTTAACAACGCCGCCAACGCAAAACCGCAAAAAACAAGTTGTCATATGAGTCATACAATGGCCGATTGAGTGCAGGTGCTTACGGTGCAACTGAACGTTTTGTATTGTTATTTCTTGTTTAGTGAAAAATTCTACTTCTGTTAGGAATATTCTGATTATTATGGGCCCGAACGCCACTGATTAAATGTGTGTAGGTTCCAGATTATACCACAGTGGTGACTGATCCCATGGACTTGAGTACGATGAGGCAGAAATTAGACGACGGCCTATATCCCAATTTAACTTCCATGGAAAAAGATTTTGACTTGATGATTGCCAATTGTTTAGCATATAACAATCGGGACACAGTTTTTTACAGGTAATTTTTATTATCAGTGTATAATATACACTGATATATGCTGATATACGGGGTGCTTCAAATTCGATGCAATACATGGGGATCTCAGAAACGGTAAGAGATACGAAGTCGGTTAAATGGAGGCAAAGTTGCGTATTCAGGGGGGCAACATAATAGTGAAAAGAGATCAAGGCTAACTTGATTAGTTTTCGAAATATTTTGAAAAAATCGAAAATTTCGATTTTCGTTTTGGTTTTTTTGCGGGCCTATTTAATGAGGTATTCAAAAATAAAGAGCACTTTTCTATAGCAACTTTTTGTCCTTTATCGAATGGTATTAGCAAATTTTCCGAAAAACGTTTCGTTTCCCGGAAAACAACATCAACTTAATTTTTTTAAATACGGACCTGGAATTTTTTTTCACTTTTTTGGAATCATTTTTGTAACTTGATAGAATGCCACCATAAAAGGAACCAGATTTAAAAGATTTGTCTAAGAAAAATCCATCATTAGTATTTTTGTTTCGACTTTTGTTAATTCTAGATATTGAATAATATTTTTGAGGTTTCATTTTTATTTATGATAAATAAACAAAAGCTAATAATAAAACAATGAATTAACAACTACAAACTTTGATGTAATTGAATAAACAATGAATAAAACAACAAAATATGTTAAAACTATAAAAACCCTAAAGCAGATGTTGAAATAATCCTCCGTCATTATTCATGCAGAGGCGTATTCGTCTTTTTAAGTTTTGAATAGATCTTTCGATTTCCTTTGCAGGTATTGCATTCAGAACACGAATAGTGGCATTTCTCAAAACCTCAATGTTATTATATTGATTCTTATATAAAACATTTTAAGTTTGTCCTCATAAGAAATAATCTAATGGGGATAAATCAGGAGCTCTTGCTGGCCATTCTACAGCACCATGATTTCCAATCCATCTGTTTGGAAATGTTTCATTTAAGTAGTTGCGCACAATTCCTGAATTATGAGGAAATTTAAATAAAATTAAAAAATTCTAGATTGCTGAAAGCCATTTTTAAGTACCGATATTGCATGACACAACATTGAAATGTGTTTGTCATAGAAACGTTTGCCTAGATAAAACTAAATCTAAGAGGACCACGGGAAATTATTAATGATGGATTTTTCTTAGACAAAACGTTTAAATCTGGTTCCTTTTATGGTGGCATTCTATCAAGTTACAAAAATGCTTATAAAAAATTGAAAAAAAATTCCAGGTCCATATTTAAAAAAATTAAGTTGTTGTTGGTTTCCGGGAAACGAAACATTTTTCGGAAAATTCACTAACACCATTCGAAAAAAGGCAAAAAGTTGATATAGAAAAGTGCTCTTTATTTTTTAATACCTCATCAAATAGGCCCGCAAAAAAACAAAAACGAAAATCGAAATTTTCGGGTTTTTCAAAATATTTCGAAAACTAATCAAGTTAGCCTTGATCTCTTTTCACCATTATGTTGCCCCACTGAATACGCAACTTTGCCTCCATTTAACTGACTTCGTATCTCTTACCATTTCCGAGATCCCCATGTATTGCATCGAATTCGAAGCACCCTGTATACTCAACATATTATGTCGAGTATTTGAATGTAGTAGAAATATTTTTTAGAGCCGCCATAAAAATGAGGGATCAGTGCGGAGTTATTTTCCGACAGGCTAAGAAGGAACTTGAAGCCGCAGGCTTGTTGAGCAGTAATAAAGAAGTCGTGGCGCAAAATTCCAGCTCCGTTACTGGTGAGGAATCTATGGCTTCGGATATAGATAGGGAATTGGGAAATTTGCAGGTAATTTTCACTTTTATACAGTTTTTTTGATAGAGTAACTGTAGAGATCAAGATTTTTATCGTATTTTATATATTCAAATATTAAATATTTAGTTTGTAAACAATATAGACAATGCAAAATATTATTCAGGGTAAAACAGGTTCAGACGTAGTGTCCAAGCTGGAAGACCTCTTGATAAAAAGTCAGGCTCTGAAACATGGCTTGGCGAGAGCGAAAAGGGTAAAATTAGTTCGCAGTGAGTTGATTAAGGCGAGGAAAAGCCTGGCCACGCACACTGACACGGATCACACATCTCAGTCTGATGGGGATGGAGAGAATGACAGTGCAGATGTAAAAAACAGTTCATCCAATTCAGGTAAGTTAATAACTTGAAAACTAATTTGAAGAGTCATTTTCATGCATGAAATCTTCCTGAAAAATGTAAAAAAAAACAAATGGCCCTACTGATCGGTATGAATTGCATAATTTTGGGTTTTAACGCAGAAATTTTGTCTTATAATTTATAAAAGCAAAAAATATCATTCTCACTGTATTAATTTTAATAGAGTTACATTTTCCCTTTTTGGATATTTATTTCAAATGTGGAAATATATAGAAAATTATTTGTTGTAGGTGTCTCACCATCGGGGGTGAATAGAAGAACAGCAGTCCTTTTTACGAAGAAAGCTCAGGCAGCCTTAAAAAAGGAAGATAAAGATAAGGAGGAGAAAGATGAATTATCGGTACCATCTCTTGCAAAGTAAGTAAATTAATAATCTTGATATTGTAAAGGGTAACATAATAATGTGGTAGTAACACAGATGATTTTCTAAATATGAAAAGAATGACGTCTGATAGAAAAATGTAGTAAAAAAGGCCAGGGGCTCGATTCTTGAATCTACTAATTCGAGTACAACATTTATGTGTTATTTAGATGTATTTTCAAATACCCACGACAAAGGGCACGATGATGAGGACTACATTCACATCCTCTGTCGCTGTGCTTGCCTAATGGTCCAAAAGACACAAATATCTGGGTGCAGCATTTCTCCTGCACCAGGACATTAGAGAGCTTCCACTAGAACGGGTGTTAGCCGATGCGCATAGCACGGGTCTCTTCCAGTAGCTCTCGACTATCGGCAGGCACAATGGGCTGAAAGGCCTGAGTGCTGCGGGTAACCACGCCGTTTTTCAACAACATAATAATGTGGTAGTAACATGGATGATTTTCTAAATATGAAAAGAATGACGTCTGGTTAAAAAATGTATTAAAAAAGGCCAAGGGCTCGATTCTTGAATCTTTACTAATATTGTCGAGTACAACATTTGCCACACAGATTTATGTGTTATTTAGATGTATTTTCGAATACTCATAGACAAAAAATCATCGTTTGACAATTAGGTATATCGTATGATAAAACGTGGCAACAATGTAATTGCCACGTTAGTAGGTTAACTTGAACGATTGTTATCGTCCAAGATTAGATTATTGAAATTATTTTATTATTTATTATTGTTGTGTGTCTCATAGTAGTGATAAGATATGCTACCAATTACATTGAAAGTTTCAAGCAAGTGATATCTAAGAAAGAATTAGGCACCGACAGTGTTATAGCTAGTGCGTTGATGTTAACCTCAAGATCAAGACTCATTTTGGATTTTACACTTAATGATGAAGTATGAGATAGCTTTGCAATGAAAGAAGTAGGCTTACTCTACTTACTTATACTACTTACTCATGTGGTTGTTATTGTTGGAAGGCGGCCCTTTAACCCATTTTGCCTGCTGCTAGTCGAGAGCTATTGGAAGAGACCCGTGCATAGGCCAACACCCGTTCTATTGGAGGATCTGTAATGTCCTGGGGCAGGAGAAATACTGCACCCAGATGTTTGTGTCTCTTGACCATGAGGCAGGCACAGCGACAGAGGATGTGAATGGAGTCCTCGTCATCGTGTCCGTAAAACCTGCACTTTCTAGTGTCACTAAGGCCGATAGTGTTAAGGTGCTTGTTGATATGTCGGTGACCTGTCAACAGTCCTGTGACAATCCTTATTCTGTTACGACTTAGTGCAAGTATTGATCGAGTTGCGTTCGACCAAGGCCCTCCAATTAAGAACCTGGCTTGTCACAGCCCAGTCCTGTTCGACCATTCTTCCTCTGATCTTTTCTTGATCAAGTTTTCAATAGATCTTGTTACATAACTAGGTGGAAGCCCAAACACTGGTTTTAGCACTGTAAACTGTATACTTGATCCTTTTTTAGCCAGTGCATCGGCCTCCTCATTTCCTGTTATATTGTGATGACCCAGTACCCAGGTCAATTTTACTTGGTTATTCTGTCCCAATTGGGCCAGACCATTAATACACTCTAGGACCGCCCTGGAGGTGATCCTACTTGCTCATACTTAAACTACTCATTCTATTAGGATATTTGTCAAGTTTCTAGTTCTAGTTTTTATGGAAATATTTCCATAAATTGTCTATCATTCAGTTGGAACAGATAAGTCCTCATATACATTCCTCTACGTTGCACTCCATGTTTTTGGTGGTCAAAATTTTCTGTTTTATCAATAAAATTAATTTCTTTATGCATTTTATGTTAAAAATAACAAATGAAATAAAAAGTAACAAATCAATTACCATTGTTAGAACTTAGAACATATGAATAAATGTCAATAACCAAGTTGAACATGAGTGAACATTTCATTTTACTAAAGTTAAATGTTTGACAGCTGAAGTTTATTTTGACACCATTATATCTCTAGTTTCCTGTCACAAAAACAGTAATATAGTAAGTTTGATAATTACTTGTTCAGTATTTAGTCATTTTTTGCTGAAATTTTCTTTGGGAGGCTATATAATTATTGTTCTTTTGTAAATTGTTTTCAAATTACTGAAAATAATTTGAAATGCACACGTGTCCTTTCTCCTCCAAAAGAAAATCATGTAAACAAAGTGACACCAGCATCATAATAGTATATTATGCATCAAGTTTTATAAATGCCACTTTAATCACAATTTTGAGCGAGCGAGTGTTTAATAAAATGTGTGAATAAAATGGCGTTATAAAACGAGTTGCATACTATACTTTTTCTACGATAGCAATTTGGTTCATTTTTCCACAATTACTTTCCGCAAAATTACTTCTCTTGTCATGCTGCGTCAAATTAGTTTGACAGATTGATTAAAAATGACACAGACAACTATCTTGATTTTTCAATAATTTCAATCCGTGACTAAAGCGCACGAAGCCACGGCTTGTATGCACGAAGCCGCGGCTTGTCAAGGTGTATTTAAAAGATCACTTAGCGTCATGGAAACATATACGAAAAATGGCATTTTAAAGATGGGGATTAGAAAAAATATTTTTGAAATGTATAATTTTGGCAGTTTACTTATTATTTGTCCCTATTGCGCTAGAATATATGTTTTTTCTATATGAGAACTCTATTGACTAGTAATAAACTTTTATTTTACACTTTACGGTGTTGAAAATGTTATATAATGAATAAAAATTAACTCTTACATAATTTGTTTTAATAAATTACAGAAAAAAGAAAGGTAAATCCCGGCGTTCTGCGGAATCTACCCCAAATCGAGAATCAAAAGAACGTGATGCGGTACCCGATAGTTTCAAAGTGTATCGGGCCGGAAATCAAACCACAGACGAAGAAAACAGCGATAGCGACAACAGTTTATCGACTTGCTACTCACATTCCTTGTCTGAAATAGACTCCGATGAAGACAGTGAATGCTCAGATAGTACCGCGTTGTCAACAGCAGATGGAGTTGACGGTTCGATAGTACAGAAGGAACTGAAACCTCTTCAACTAGTGTGGGCGAAATGTAGGGGTTACCCTTGGTATCCAGCTTTAATCATTGATCCTCAGATACCTAAAGGTGACATTATATTAGCACTATTTGTAATAAACTCATTACTATCTTTTAAATTTAGGTTATGTCCACAAAGGTGTTCCGATACCGTCTCCACCTCAAGAAGTGTTGGATTTGTCGACGAATTATACAGAGCAAGTGTTTTTAGTGTTATTTTTCGATGCTAAAAGAACCTGGCAGTGGTTACCTGCTGATAAATTGGAAATTCTGGGACTGGATTCGGAAAGAGATGAGTCGAAGGTAATGATTACCACAAATTGAGTCTGTCTACCTTCGACAGACAACCCTTGGGGGATTAACAGTCCAAATTTTTGACACAGTTTTTCTTCTGTGCAACAATATTATACTTTTTCTTAAAAAAAAATAGTAATTTTGTTTTTTGTTCCACTTAGTTTCATATGTATTTCTAGATACGGATAAATTTTAAAGTCTTGGGCTTTAGGCTGATTTATTGATCCCCTAGTTTGAATTAGGCCACAGGCTAGTATTTTATTTAAGAAATGCTTTTGATTTTATTAAATTAAACAGTATTTATATGTCAAAATTATAGTCTAATAAAAGGAGGATTTAAAAAAAGGCGAATAGTAAAAGGGTTCATACTATTCACGTGTCACTCTATAATAATTATGACAGAGTAGTATAATAGTAAAAAAAATTGTAATGATGTTACTTTCAAGTCAAAACAAGTTTTGTCTTGATCACAGCACAGGCAAACTACAGCAAAATAAAAAAAGACGAACATAAAAAACATTTTTCTTATTTCAGGTTAATGAACCTAGAAAACCTACTGATAGGAAAGCTGTCAAAAAGGCATACGAGAATGCTCTAAATTACCAGTCTCAAATCAACGATCCAAAAGAAGGCACCACGACAGTATAGTATTTGTTTAAATTTTAATTTTTATTTATTTTTGTAAAGTTTTTATTTGAGCATTAGAATTAATTTTAAGTTTATTTTGATTTTGTTGAGAACAATCGCTTTAGTTTGTACTGTGTACTCTATAAAGTTTTTTGTTAGTATCGTTTTATACAATTATTTTTGTTTTATGGTGGAGGACAAATTAAATTTCTTACTTTTTTCATGAAATAGGAATAACTAAAACAATTATTGTTAATACAAACTATGTAGATATTCTGGGCTATTCTAGCTGGATGCTCAAAGCTTAAAAGCAGATGTTTTTCCATTCTTAACTGATTGCATTTTGAGAATGTCTCATTGTGATTGGTAGCTGATACATATCGTGAATCAGCCGCCGAAAATAGTAAGAATATTCTACTGCTAGATAAAATTTCTTGACAATTTCCTTATATTTCCAGTAAGGTGCGTTTAAAAAAGAGATACAATAAAAAGTTATCGTCACGGGCAATTTTGAATTATTTTAAGCCGCGTGTGAGGAAAATACTTTGTTTTTCGTACATTAATCATTTCATCACATGTCACACAAACACATCATGTATTTGGTTGTTTCTGGTTGTTTTTACTCTGCAAACAAATCAACAGAACGAAACGGAGTGAGTTTTTTAAATGTAGTGAGATGCGAACGGAAAGTCAGGTTAGGTTTTACATATTTAAACAATATTTTGTGATTATTTTATTTATATAACCTTATGCTGTGTATGTTATATACCTTATGTTATGTGTATAACCTAACTGTTACAGGTTACCATATATATAATACTACTATATGGAGCCTATGTAATCTTTACCATGTTTCTCAAGTGAAGCCAAATTAGAGTAGTCCAGAATCATATCTATTGTCTCTTTCACGGAGAAAATACCAAATACTCATGCGCAGCAAACCGCGGGAATTTTGCTCCATATACTGTAGAATACAATAAATTAACTTTATTTTATATTGTATTTTATCTACATATAACGGTTTTTCAATCTTGTTATTGGGATGTTCCCGTATTTATCAAGTTTACCAATAGAGTGGATGCAGTTTGTATTTGAAAAGAAAATTTTAAAAATACATACTTCAGGTAGGTACCTACCTACCTATGCGACTTCATATGGAATATTTCCTTCGCACAAAAGACAAAACCTCGACTGAGTTTTTCGTTTCGGCATTTTACGATATCTGTGGAATTAAATTAATGAAAATGAGGTACAGTATAATTAATACCTAATTCACTACATATTTAAATTTACAAAATGTTCTTATATACCTAAATTGCAGTTGCGACTGTAAAAATACCGTCGAAATAATTTGATGAGCAAATGTCTCTAATCACTAATAAGTCTAATAGGTATATGAACAAAACTAAAACTACAAGTTACACATAAATAAAACACTTCTAAAACTGCCGGCTCTACGAAAAACACAAATTTATTTTCTGTGAAATACAAACATACCTGAAATACAAAAGATAAACTGTGACATAACCACACCACAAAACACATATGACAAAACACATACAGGGTGTCCCAGTGTGAGCGAACAAAAATTTACCAGTGTGTAGGCCAGACCAAAATAAGAATAAAATTATTATAAAAAAAAAATTCAACGCTGCACGCCTAACGAGTTCCAGGGTGTTATTTAAAAAAAAAAAAATTTCCGAGATAACTTAAAAACTCGTTTCGTAGATTTAGGTAATTTTTGGATGACGTGTACATCTATTAAAGGTCACTAAAACTATATGGTGTTTGTTTAACTCTAAAGTTTAAAATCATTGCATATATTTTTCTGCATAAAGGAATACAGTCGGTACTTTACACTCAATTTACTCGAAAATGGTTGATTTTAGAGCTGTGTAACAAGAGCACCTTTTTTTGTTCATAATTGATAGCCGATTAAGGAAAACTTAGTTAATTCACGAAAAAGTAGGATATACAAAAGTTATGAAGACAAAACCATAAGGAAGAGTAGACCTAGGCCACCACAAGTGTCAAAGTTAAACAAACACCATATAGTTTTAATGACCTCTAATGGATGTACACGTTACCCAAAAATTACCTAAATCTACGAAACGGTTTTTAAGTTGTTAAAGTTATTTAAGTTAAGTTATTACGGAAAATTGTTGTTTTTTTTTTTACAAAATAACACCCTGTAACTCGTTAGGCGAGCATCAGAGAAATTTTATTATAAGAATTTTATTCTTATTATGCTCTGGCCTACCCGCTGGTAAATTTTGTACGCTCATACTGGGACACCCTGTATATGACAAAACAAAAGCCCGGTCTTTCTTTACTTTCGCGCCACATTGAAATTCTTGGATTGGATTGGACAACACTTGGGCATGTGCACAGGAAGATTTGTCCGTGAAAGAGAAGGAAATATATAACTCCATCTCATAAACCGGCTTCAAGAAAAGCTCGAATAGCTCAATATAGTAGTATTATATATATGCAGGTTACAGTATTTTCTTGTTTTTCCTCAGAAATGGTGCATTCAATATATCAATTTGCAAAAATAATTTTTTTTGAAAATAACTAGTCAAATTCTAAAGACCGTGGGCACTATAGGTGTTACATTAAAGTTCAAAACTCACTCATGATTATAATAAAAAAATTTTTTCATATTTATATTTTTCAAACTCGTGGCCTTGAAATTGCAGCTTATAGCATAGCCGACATGCTATAATCCTAGTATTCGTTATAAATCAGTGTCCTAGTTGTGAAGAAGAAGAAGAAGTTAGTTGTTTTCTATGGTTGTATTTAGAAAAATATAAAATTAAAATTTTTAAGTTGGTATTCTTGTTCCTTTAAAATAGAAGGGGGATGTCAAAGATGTCGGTGGAAAGTGAGGTTATATCTGTTGTAATTTTATAGATTTTTTAATAAAAACTGACTTATTAAAGTATAATCAAGTGATTTTTTCAATAAGAATCAGTAACAATTAGTTAATTCATAAGTTTGACTCGTCAATATGTTCAAGAAATTTGACGAGAAAGAAAGTGTGTCTGGTGTGCTTCAATTAAAATCTTCCATACAAAAATCAATTAGATCGAAACTACTAGAAGCTTATCCCCATTTAGAAAACTATATTGACAGCATTCTCCCCAAAAAAGATGCTCTTCGTATCATAAAGTGCCACGACCACATAGAAATAATAGTTAATTCGGGGGGAGATTTACTGTTTTTTAGACATAGGGAAAGCCAGTGGATGCCTACGTTAAAGTTGCTACACAAGTATCCTTTTTTCTTACCTATACTACAAGTAGATAAAGGTGCGATTAGATTTGTTTTAAGTGGAGCGAATATTATGTGTCCCGGTTTGACATCGCCTGGTGCACAAATGACTGATGTTCCAAAGGATACAGTAGTGGCGATAATGGCTGAAGGAAAAGAACATGCCTTAGCAATTGGAAGGACCACTCTTTCTACTGAAGATATAACAAAAATAAATAAAGGTGTTGGGGTTGAAAATTGTCATTACTTGAATGACGGACTTTGGCAAATGAAACCTGTAAAATAGATATTTAATATTTATATTTTGTTTTTTAATTCAATTAAATGTCAAGGTATACATCTGTTTGTTTTTATACCTTTGCTAGGATGGAGGATCATCTAGAGTATTTCCAATCACCTTATAACATTTATACAAACAGCTATGTATAGTACTTTCTAGCAAGAAATATAAGGTAAGTCTAGTGTTTACTATTTATATTGTAACATAGTTGTCTGTCTGTATAGTTTTTATGTGATACCTATAATATGATGCATACAAATTGTTTAGTTCAAAAAAGTGAAAGCAATAAAAATTATAAAGCTATACAAATTATCATAAAACTGAATAATGTCTACGTGGCAAGGACTAATATCAAGTTACTTTGCGAAGCATTGCCAAATTAATTAGATATTGTAATTCAGAAGCCTTTGCCTATTTGGTTGCTTGCCTATCTAGTTGAATATTTCTGATAGTTTCCAAACTAGTCGAGGATGACTCCACGAATTACTTATTCAATAATCTTGTGTAACATTGCTTAAAAACCGATTAACACTTACACTCTATTTAATATGATATGTTAAAAGTTGATGTGGCTAAAGTTTGCCTCCAAAAATGACTACAGTGTGGTTTATGTAAAACTGCCCCTTTTTATTGTTTTAGTTCTAGACATATTTTTTTAATAAAGTGGATACTCGAAGCGGATGGTTCTTTATGAAACATCGTAATAATAATTTCTATACAATGCGTCGAATAGAAAACAATCATTTTATAGATCAGAAAAATGTAAAGGTAGTGCATCATGAAAAGAAAGGAAAGCGCTTAGGTCTGTTAACCTAAAATCTGTATCTTATTCTTATCGCCATTCTTAAAAATTGGGATGACGTGACTAGTTTTCCACGATTGCGGGAAAGAACACTCCATGAAAGATTTATTAAATATAATTGTTAACGGAATATACAAACTGTTAGCACATCTCCTTATAAATATCGAGGGTATACCGTCAGGGCCAGGGCCTTTTTCTTTCATCTAAATTGGACAATATATCCAATACCTGTATTTCCGTAGCTCTGTTACTACCTACTGTACTGTCAGAAGAAGGTAAAATTGAATTTATAGGTATTTGGCAGTATGGTTCTAATACACTGCCAAAGAAATCTGAGAACAGCCTGCAAACGTCAGATCTTCCAATTGCCGTTTCATTATTTAGTGTCATTGAACTGGGAATACCACTACGCCTATCCTTAATCGAAGCTAAGTGCCAGAATTTTTTTGGGTCACTAGGAATATTAGCCTCAACCGACTGTATATAATTTATATAATCAATATGTATTAGTGTCTTACATCTACGTCTCAATATACAAAACAGATTGTAATCATTAATATTATTATACATTTTCCACTTTTTATGAAATTTATTTTTATTTAGAATTACTTTAATTGTATTGAAATTGTAAAAAACAGGAAATTTGCCATTAACTCTTTTTATCGGAACATACTCGTCGATTAAGGAGTTTATTTTTTTGTAATAATATTGTAATATTGTAATATTTAATAACAAACAAACCCCCCCTACATCAAAAATCAACAGGTCGGATCATTTTCCATTATTTTTACTCAAAACACCATATCGTGGGTCACACGTTACTTTTCGGTGGGCCACACTGTATGTATTTGCCTACCTATATTTCATAAGTTCTAATCAATGTAATATAACTTTTAAATAAATCTAAAATGTAAATAAAAAGATCGGCAGCAAGATAATAATATATAAATATTTCTGTATAATTTCTTACATCTTTTTTTGCAATGTTTTTTATCTTCTTTTTTATTGACACATTATTTGTTAAATCACTGCATTCACGGTACTTTACTGTGTTCTAACAAATTATGTTCGAAAAGCATAGACAATAGACAGTTAAGAAAATAAAACTAACGAGATATTTCCAGTAAATGTGTGTAGGTTGTGTGTAAAATAGTAAACTGTTAAACTACATAGTATAGATAAGTGCCTTCTGTTTTTGGATTTGTTTCGGATACTTCGGTTCTTCGGTTGCTTCGGTCGAGTTACAACTTCAAACTTTGGAACGATGACGTTTGGTTGGAGTTTTGGTAAGTCAGTTATTAATTTTTCGTTTATATAATTGTAAATTTTGTATGTTAAATGGTCATAGATATAAGTAACTTATACGATTCTGGTCGTTCTTGTTCTCATATATAAAAATTAATAATTTGTCTATTGGGAGTATTGGGTTCTAAATCTAATCTTTGTGGATTACATAGGTATGCAATAATAACGTTCCGAAACGCTTTTTCTATTCAAAATCCAAACCGGTTGGATTAAAAAATGGCTCACTATTTCGTCGTAAAACTGTATGTACCTATATGTGGGTAGGCGTAATGTATTAATCACAGAATATCTGTAATAATGTACAGGGTGGCCAGTTAAGCGAGGTAAGCGGCTGTATCTTGGAAACCGTTCACCGTACAGCTTTCGGGAAAAAAATTCGTTAGTAAATACGGCCAAGAGAAATCGCTGGAAATTATTTTCAAGTTCGTAAGATAGCCGCCAGGGGGCGTAACAGTAGCAGTGTGTTGGGAAACGGCGATTACTCTAAAATTTGCCTTGACAAGGTCTACTGATAATACTTGGAAACAAATCTCGCATCTATTATGAACAACTTTCCTTACATACATTTTTCTCTAACTCTTCAAATAAACTGGTGGGGGTAAGGTGAACATTCATTTAGAAAAAATGCAATATCTCAGGAACACCTTGTCAGATAATATTAAAATTTGTACCATTTAAAAGAGTTTTTCTTGTTCTATCAGCTACGTTACAAGCGATGTCTTTGTTATTTTCACTATGGTCGCTAGGTGGCGCTTTTTTAAAAAATGAGAAATTGTGTGATTTTTCTCGAAAAATTTAAATGTAATGGTATAGATATTACACTGATACAAAAAAGAGAACTAAAGGCCAAAGCCAATGGTGAAAACCGCAAGTCCCTATCTTTTTTCTAACCGGAGATATTAATGGAAAACTATTAAAACAGGTATTCAAATGAAATAAAAAAAGTCACAGGTTTTCTAAATTCTAGGAATACTTTCTATTAGAGATTAAAAAGTGAAATATTTAAAAACTAAATAATTTTAAAGTAAATTTTTTCCCTGGCCAGCTAGGTCACCCGATTTAACCTGCCTAGATTTCTATTTGTGGGGACGATTAAAAGATATGGTCTTCCAAACTGTTCCTACGACCAGGGAAGATATGAGGGGTATAGATGCAAAACGCGACATGTCCATTTTTCTACTAAAATGATTTTTATATACGTAGCGATAGTGTATAGAATTCTCTACCCGCCAGTGATTCTTTAGTTGCACAATGCGACATTGACGCCTCTAAACATGCGTTTGAAAATCGCGGTTAAGTGCAAAACGCGACACATGCTCTTGTATTTGAGATTCATAATGCGACACGTCCCATTTGACCAATCATAGAGCAGATTCCAAACACGTGACCGATCAGTCCACAAGGTTTGGGTTGGAATATTCTAAGCCTAGATTCTAAGCGTTTAGTTTGTTTGTGTTTATTGTCTGTGAAACATGTTAGGAGAAAGTAGAAAAGTTCTGCCAGATACTGAAAATCGAGCCAGGAAAAGATCAAGCCGACCACAAGAATGGAAAAAAGAAAAGGCCAAAATAGCAAGGTACGTTAAACTTTATTTAAACGTTTTTTTTTTTACTTTTGGAAGTCGCTGACTAACAGGACTAAAATTAAATACTTTTTTGTTTCAGGCATTCAGCAAAAGGTTACCGGAGTTTCCCCAGTGTGGCCATAGGGTTAACAAAGAGCCATTCTTTTGCTGGAGTCTCACGATGAATGATATTAAGAACTTTCACGAACGGTTCTATTCCAGCAAGAAAAAAACTGACCAAGACGCATTTATTTTATGTTATTGCTCTGGGGAACCACCTGCAAGAAATAGAGCTAGAGAAGGTATTTTCCATAAATCGAAGGCAATTAGCCTAATTTATAAGGTACAAAAACAAGATGGTAGAGTGATTCGAGTATGTAGGGAAGCATTTTTGGGTATTTTGGGAGTGAAAAAGGACAGAATTTTGCGTTTGTTAAAAAAATTCATGAAAGCCACCAATAGAGAATCGTGGCGGTGATCGCGTTAAGGGAAAAAATCAAGAGAAAAAAATGTCATAAAGACTTTTATCGAATCATTAAGATGCACAGAAAGTCACTATTGCCGCTCCGACAGTCCACATCGAATTTATTTACCTTGCGATTTAAACATAAAAAAATTAAGGAAGATTTACAATGATCAGGCTGAGCCAAATCTAAAAGTGAAGCACTGCTTTTTCAGATATTATTTTAATAAACACTATAATGTTGGGTTTGGAACCCCACAAACTGATCTTTGTTCAACATGTCTCCAATATAAAGCAAAAATTAAAAATAGTACTGATCCTACAACAAAACAGTCGCTTATGACAAATTATAGAGTCCATAAACTTCAAGCTAATAGCTTTTATGCTTTACTTAAACAAAGTGACCCCCAAGTTGTAAATTTTTCATTTGACTGTGAAAAGAATCTACCACTACCGAAATTGCCTGATCGGCAAGCATATTTTTCAATGCAAATAAACTTTTACAATTTTGGAGTTGTTACGGGAAATTCTAAAGCAGCACTTTCACCAGAGAACGTGAGTTGTTATGTATGGTCAGAAGTAGAAAGGCCAAAGAGTTCCAATGAAATAGCCTCTGCTATCCATCATACATTAAGTAGTTACGAGTTCAAATCTGACAACAAGATGATTCGCTTATTCTGCGATGGATGTGGGGGGCAAATTAAAAATTCAATTTTTATTGGAATGCTTTGCAACTGGTTCAGTTGCTCTGCACCACAAAATATTGAAGAGATACAGGTGATTTTTCCTGTAGTAGGCCATCCGTTTATACCCCCGGACAGGGTATTTGGAAATATCGAAAAAGTTGTCCGAAAAACCTCAGAGATTGTAGACCCTGGACATTACAGGAATATGATAAAAGAACTTGCAAAAGTTCTACAAATGGGTGTAGATTTTAAAGTTTATGACTGGAAAGCTGAGACACAAAAGGTTCTGAAACCTACTACACAATGGCATTTCAAGTTCAAGCCAGCAAAAAGGTTCATTCTAACCAAAAACAGGTCAGGTATGGTCTTAGTTAGAGGGGAAGCAGTGTATAGAAGCGATTTAGGAGAACTAAAAGGTATTTACAGAAAAGGGAAGCGAGTTGAAACAATGAACCCTACAGAACTTCCCATTGGAATAGGAATTAAGGACGACAAAATTAAGAGTATAACCAACCTATTAAAGACGTACTACGGGGATGATTGGAACTTAAATAAATCATTACAATATTTTAAAACCATCTTTGCAAACAACTGCCAGAATGCAGAAATACTAGACGATGCTGGCGAAAACGAAGATAATGACCAAGAACTCAATATCTGATCACTAAGTTGCAGTTTATATGTTTTATTAAAGTTTTTTCTTGTTGTGTTGAAGGTATTTGAGTATGTTGTAAACATTCCCTTTTGTAATAAAGGTATTATAGGTTATTGAACTTTTTTATTACCTAAATAGGAAATAATAATACAATGATTTACAAAATTCTTTACTGTCGACATCTCCAAGAGTTAAATGCAAAACGCTACGTGTCCATTGATCAGCTGCAAAATCCGACATGTCCAAAATTTAAATTCAATTTTGAAGATTTCTAGTTATTATAAATCCATGGAAATCGCAGAATGCCAACATTTGACCATTTCCTACAAAGAAATCATTACAAATCATTTTAACAGGCAACAGGAAACATGTAAAATGTTTTTATCGATTTTCTCTAAGTAAGGTCAAATGGACATGTCGTGTTTTGCATCTATACCCCTCATATGAGGAACAGAATTGAACACGCAATTCGTAGCCTGCCAGCAGCAGAGGTAGAGCTAATTTATCATCTCATCTCATCTAAAGCTAATTTATCTAAACCCCCGGGCATAATGCTAAAAGACAAGTAGGCACGGACACAAAAGAAATGTTTATTTGACATGTGAAATTACCTATAAAACATTTTTCGAATTGATTATAAGTAATATGTGCTTAAAGTTTAAACAATTTATCACAAGTTCAAAAAATGTAGTTTTTTGTTTTAAAATCTCTCGCACTCTTTCGTGTGATAGAACATTAGATTTCAACTATTAAGAAATTAAGGATTAAGGAATATAAGTATGGTAGTGCCTTCTTAGATTTTCAAAGTGCCTGCCATCATTTTCCACACATTGGTCGAGTCTTTCTCGGGTAGACAATACAGCAGCCTCTACCTCTGCTGCTGGCAGGCTACGAATTGCGTGTTCAATTCTGTTCCTCATATCTTCCCTGGTCGTAGGAACAGTTTGGAAGACCATATCTTTTAATCGTCCCCACAAATAGAAATCTAGGCAGGTTAAATCGGGTGACCTAGCTGGCCAGGGAAAAAATTTACTTTAAAATTATTTAGTTTTTAAATATTTCACTTTTTAATCTCTAATAGAAAGTATTCCTAGAATTTAGAAAACCTGTGACTTTTTTTATTTCATTTGAATACCTGTTTTAATAGTTTTCCATTAATATCTCCGGTTAGAAAAAAGATAGGGACTTGCGGTTTTCACCATTGGCTTTAGCCTTTAGTTCTCTTTTTTGTATCAGTGTAATATCTATACCATTACATTTAAATTTTTCGAGAAAAATCACACAATTTCTCATTTTTTAAAAAAGCGCCACCTAGCGACCATAGTGAAAATAACAAATACATCGCTTGTAACGTAGCTGATAGAACAAGAAAAACTCTTTTAAATGGTACAAATTTTAATATTATCTGACAAGGTGTTCCTGAGATATTGCATTTTTTCTAAATGAATGTTCACCTTACCCCCACCAGTTTATTTGAAGAGTTAGAGAAAAATGTATGTAAGGAAAGTTGTTCATAATAGATGCGAGATTTGTTTCCAAGTATTATCAGTAGACCTTGTCAAGGCAAATTTTAGAGTAATCGCCGTTTCCCAACACACTGCTACTGTTACGCCCCCTGGCGGCTATCTTACGAACTTGAAAATAATTTCCAGCGATTTCTCTTGGCCGTATTTACTAACGAATTTTTTTCCCGAAAGCTGTACGGTGAACGGTTTCCAAGATACAGCCGCTTACCTCGCTTAACTGGCCACCCTGTACATACACATATGTATAGGCACATAAAGGGACGGTCAACAAAAGTATGAATTATGTTTTACATACTGAAGTGATAGAGACCATGATACAATAGACTAATAAATGATGAATACGTTGAGCCCATGAGCGTCGCCTAGGGGGGGAGACCCCCCTTGGCGCCAAGTCACATAATTTGAAAAATAGCTTAAATTAATGTTCACAAATAAAATTTATTGTAATTTTTTAGTTATTTATATACAGAACAAAATATATCTCATTGCCTTTTTTTTAACAAGAGTTGCCACCACCAGTAAAAAATATGCCAGATCAGTTCCTTGTATAGTTTGAATAAGACCATACTATCAATTATTATTGACCATTCCTTCGTGCCCCTCTGAAAACGTACATGTGTGCAATATCCCAATAGGTTTTCTGGTTACGTTTTCGTTTGACTATATACTTATTAGCTGATATACAGGGTGTCATAAGATAATGTGACGCATTTTAAAGGCGTATAACTTCAAGGCAAAATGAGATAGCGACGAGCGGTTTTCACTGGTGCTCTTATAATTTTACAAAAAGTTTTCTTTTGTCATTGGTACTAGTTTGTTTTACCTCTACAGGTGTTTGAAAAAAATTGCCGCTTTTTACTTCAAAATTGTGATCCATTTTTTAAATGGAACACCCTGTAGATTATGTTACCATTCGATAGAGACACTTTTCCTCTTTTAAAAAATGTATAGTTTAATAAGAGTTGTACCAAAAAATAAAGGATTATTTCAATTTACACACCAGCCCTTTTCAATAGACCATAATTTTTTTGGAAGATCGCATTTTATTTTTTTTACATTGTCAGTACAGAATAACGGAATGCATCAAATGATAAATAGGCAGAGCCGGACCAATATAATGACCTTCACATTTTCCCGATCTAATGGTAGATAGGTACCTGATTTTTTATATGGGGTTACGTGAAAGGTCGTTGTTATACTCTTGTTGTACAAAATAGAATACTAAAACATAACATAACTAATGTTTTTCAGACCATAACACCGGAAATGTTAGAACTTACCTTCAACCATATGCAGTTTAGATTGCAAAAGTGTATTGACGAAAACGGTGGGCACATTCAGCAATTTAACCCCAAACATTAAAGATGTACAATACATATGTGTGTATATTAAAACCAGAGACTTATACATCTTCTATACGTCTCTGTTAAAACTGAATTCTTCTTAATTGGTGTTTTTGTTTCAATAACTGTAATTTATGCTGTACCTAATGTAATTTGTATAAATTTATATTAAATTAGTTCTTTTCTTAATAATAGCTTTAGTTGATGCGTTCCTTTATTTTGTAGTGACAAAGTAAAAAAAAAAAATAAAATGCGATCTTCCAAAAAAATTATATAGTCTATTGAAAAGGGCTGGTGTGTAAATTGAAATAACTCCTTTATTTTTTGGTACAACTCTGTCAAACTATACATTTTTGAAAATAGAAAAAGTGTATCTATCGACCGGTAACATAATCTACAGGGTGCTCCATTTAAAAAAATGATCACAATTTTGAATTAAAAAGTGGCAATTTTTTTTCACCAATGACAAAAGAAAACTTTTTGCAAAATTAAGGGCACCAGTGAAAACCGTTCGTCGCTCGCTATCTCATTTTGCCTTGAAACTTGAAGTTATAAGCCATTAAAATGTGTCACATTATCTTGGGACACCCTGTAATATAGTCCGTTATTTTATTATTTTCTTTTAAGAAAATGCCTTTTTGTTGTAGATCTTTTGATAGAATAGGTACTCTTTTTTATTTGTGATGTGGTGTATTTTTTATTTTACTTGGACTGGACTGAATTTTTTTGGCCTCATTTATACGTACCTATATTTACTTAAATTTTAAATACTATGTTTTCAAATAATTTTTGTCTTTTCAAAGAAACTAAAGATGTTTCTACTAAACTAAACAAACTAAAGAAGTGAATAGAAAAATTATATTTTGTTGTTTGAAGATAAATTCTAAAAAGAATTTTATTTAGTTTTTATATGAAATGTACAGATTACACAAAATCGAATATTTATTTTTGACACTTAAATAATTTCCACAACAAAATAAATTGTTTTCATAACCTACTTGCCTATAATTTGTAATTATCAGTTATATGGGAGCAAAAAATCGTGAATATCTCGAAACCGGCAAACTTTTCGTATAGGACATCCTAATACCATTTGAAAGGTAATTAAATTCTACATCTAATGCCATAAAAAAATTCAGGGTGTTCCATTAAAAAAAAATAAGATTTAGGCAATTTAACATTGTGAAATATAAATCATCATAAAAAAAAAAATCACCCTGTATAAAATAGCCAAATAATTTCAAGTGCAATATTTAAGGTATCCCTTGTGCTAACTGACACTACATTTTTTTTCCTTTTCACATAGAGGAAATTTTATTTATTTTTCAATGCAATGTTACGAGGTTTTTTTCCATTAACTGTTAAATATCTTGAAAACGAAAAAAGATAGCTGTAGGGAACCTTAATAGAAGGTGTTTTTTTAAGGATGATAGAACTTTAAACTTTAAAAAAATATTAAAGAAAATATTTTGTGATTAAAAAAGTAATATTATTTAAAAAAACAATCTATTACATTAAACATTTAAACATTATTTGGGGCATGTGCCCATTGCGGCTGTCCGCAAGATAGCGTATTCTTTTGATCCAATTTTGGGTGACTTTTTCGAGCACTTCTGGTCCTATGTCGTGAATAACACGTAGAAGGTTAGCTTCTAAGGCTTTATTTGTTGCTGGTTTATCAGCATACACTAATGGCTTGACATAGCCCCACAAAAAATAATCTGCGGGCGTCATATGACAGGACCTGGGTGGATAGTTAACAGGTCCATTTCTCGAAATTAATTTGTCACCAAACCTTGTTTGCAACCACACTTTCACGTACAGTGGTAATATTCCTTTCATTATGCACATTTCTTCGACGCATTGGTGTTTTCAAATCATGTATAGAGTATGTGATACGAAATCTATCCACAGTACGATGGTACGATGAATAAATAGCTCAGATGGACGATCATGTGGGCCATAAAATTCACGAAGTCTTCTATGCGTTTGGCGAACCCACGAATGATTTTCAAAGTAAATTTGAGGAATTTGGTAGCGTTGTTCAAGAGTAAATCTATTCATGATGATTTGCCAAAGTATACTGAAAATAAATTTTATAAACAGGTCAGACTAACAGTTCAGTCTGATAGTAGTTGTCATGTAAAGTTCTATCAAACCTAAAAAAAAACACCCTTTACAAATATGTTCCTAGTGATCCCTAGATTTCAAAAATATAATAATATATAGGGTGTCGCGTTTGATATAACCAACTTGCACCTTGTCCCGACTTTTTGGAACACCCTGTGTAATTGAAAATATTTTTACAATATGCACTTTTAGTGCCAAAAAACTTTCATATAAAAAGTGTTTTGATATAATGTACCGTTTGTGAGTAATCGAACAATTACCCACTATTGACACACCTTGTATATGCGGATTTGTTTTTTCTTCGCGTAAATTAAACTTCGATCTTCATTGCTTCAATAATAAGGATGAAATAATTCAGCTAATTTAGTAAAATTGAAAATAACATTTGGCATGTAAAATACTTCATTTTTTAATGTACAACTTGAGATTTGGTACAAATACAAAATATTAAACGAACTTATCAATAATGTCTGTCATCTGTTTTTGGAATATCTCTGGCCGGTTCTCCACTGGGACCAAAGTCGTCCATTCCACTAAAGTCGACTGCGCCGAACGGTCTAATGCCACCGACCACATTATTTTGTTGAGCATTTGGTTTAATTGTTGCCTCTATTGGCGTGTCTTCACCCTCGTGATAGCTGTCTTCATCAGAATTATCACCTTCACTGTCTTTTGCATTATCTAAAAATGTACGAATGTTTACCTACTGATGGATTTTTCTCCATAATTTGGTAAAAAATTATAAGTAGTGTAAATTAATTTGTCTGTGCACAATCTGCAATAGTTGGTTATTATTTTCGAGGGTAGGCTGATTCAGCGGAAATGGTCCATCAAAGAATCATAATCTGCCAGATCATAATGCAGATGGCTCGGGTAGCATAACAGTGAAAGAAATAATATGTTTTTTGTAACAAAAAAATATTATTCTGCTAAGGCAGCTACACACGGACGTAAATGATTTAATACATGCACGTGCGTTCACTAACGCGCATGCAATAACGACAGTATAGATGCTCTATAACGTCACGTTGTTGACTGCACACTCCTTTATGCACGTCATGCAAAATTTCTGTCTCGGCTAGAAATTATGCACGCACATTCACTAACGCGCGTACATGTCTCAACGTGTAGAGACAAATATAGCAACATCGCACGTTAGTTTATCAGCTGTGTCGGTAGTGTGTAAAATTATAACATAAAATATACTTTTAAATAAAGAAAATGTCGGATTTTAGAACTCTCTCCCGAGAATTTACGCGTGAGTTCATTGAACTATATAGACAACAGCCATGTCTTTGGAAAACCAAGTCTTTTTCTTTATTTTTTCATTAATTGCAAAAACGCACGCCACTGTCAATAAACCTAGTTCAACGTCGTCTACCGACATCTTCAAAAATACTGCAGGAACACAGACAAAGTTCTGGAATAAGTTCGTGCGTCTGTAGACAAATTGAATACGCGTTATTGTATGCACGTTAGTGAACGCACGTGCATGTATTAAATCATTTACGTCCGTGTGTAGCCGCCTCTAGATACAGGCCGTAATTTAGGGGACAATGAAAGAACTCGTTAAGAATGAATATTCTTAACAAGATCATCAGCTAAATCGCGGTAGGGTACCCTACCTACCTAATTCCAGCCAACTAGATTGATTCAGCGAATTATGATAGGGTTAAGATCTATTATACTTGTGTATATACAGGGTGGTTACTTTTACGAAGCCCACCATTGGCATCTTGGAAAGGGTAAAATATACAGAGTGGCTCAAATTAGAAAAAAGTTGCGCATTTTTATGCTTTTCAATTAGACATAACCTTTTTATTAACAGTCATAGTATGTATTAACATACAACATACAACCATGTATAATACAAAGGTAATCAAAGTGTTTTCCCGCCAAAAGTCAATACCTAATTTACATAATTATTTTTTAAATCAAGTTGCCACCCAATAAAACTTTTAACTACTACTAACTGATAATTTACCTTTAGATAATTTACTTTTAGATACAATCAGAAACCTTAAATACTTCCAGCAAGATGGGGCACCTCCCCATAACGCTAGAATTGTGAGAGAATACTTGGATAGGCGCTTTGCAGATTCGTGAATTGGGAGAAATGGTCCAATAGCTTGGCCACCACGATCTCCCTGTCTTAATCCTCTTGATTGTTTTTTGTGGGGGTTTGCAAAAAATAAAGTTTATAATATGCCAGTCCAAGATGTTGAACACCTCAGAAGGAGAATTGTTGAAGTATTTCAATTAATCACACCAGCAACTATTCAAAACGCAACAGCAAACATGGATCGTAGAACATATCTATGTATTGATCGTGAAGGAGGTCACTTTGAACAGTATTTATAAATGTTAACCAGCTTAAGAATGTAATATTTAAAATTTATAATTAATTTTACTATGATTGTTAATAAAAACGTTATGTATAATTTACTTTGAAAGTTAAACAACTTTCTCACTTTTCCAAAATATCTTGTGTATTAACAGACTTGACAGGCGGTCTTCTTACATTATTTCTTAAAGTGATATTTCCAGAAAAGTTTAAAATCAGTAGTTAATTGTTTTATTCGGAGACAACTTGATTAAAAAAAAAAATAAATAAATTATTGATTTTTGGCAGGAAAACACTTTAGATTACCTATGTATTACACATGGTCGAGATCGAAATTTTTCGTTCTTTTCAACGGTACCAAAATTCAATATGGCGGCCATAAAAAAATCAAAAGTTGACTACGAAAATTTGGACATCTAGTTGGCGTGGAAAATTTTTGTCACTTCCATTAGAAAGCTCATGACGAAAAATCTAACACTGCAAAGTTTCACAATGTTTCCTTGGAAACTAAAAAAGTTATAAAAGGAAAAAGAAAATGCACGTTTTCAGTTTTTCAGCGATAATTCAGCAACTACCCAAAATATCCCGGATTTCTTTTCAGCTAATTGAAAAGCATAAAAATGCGCAACTTTTTTCTAATTTGAGCCACTCTGTATATTTTACCCTTTCCAAGATGCCAATGGTGGGCTTCGTAAAAGTGACCACCCCGTATATTCAACACTTTTTTAAAATTTGATATGTTGTTTATTGTCAGATCTATTGTGATTGATATTATATTATTGTTCTAAGTCTTGAGAGTTTATGTAAGTATAAAAGCGTTGATTGAAAGTTTCACAACTTTAGAAGTCTATTCTGTATCATGTCTGTTAAAATTAACAGTGCTGTTAAAATTGATAGCAAATCGGAAAAGAGTATTTTTGGAAAAGAAGGTCTTTGATTGGGTAAGAATTTTAACAGTTCCGTTAGAGATAGTTCCATTAACAGACATGTTACATGTCTGTTACATGTAAGGCACATGTAAAGCACATGTAACATTCTGTGACATGTAAAGCTACTTACTTTGTTGAGAAGACGGAGTACTTGATTGGCTGTATTCGTCCAGACAAACCACGCGACAAGCGGTATTGCTGAAATGCCTGAATTCGTAAGCTTTGTTTCCGTGTTTGTTTCCTAAATTCAATTGTTTTAAAAGTAAATGCTTCTGATGTAAGGTTAAGCCACGATATGTATATTTTCTTGCACCTAAAAATTAAGTAAATTGGTTTAGCACCTAAAGAAATTTGGTTTTCCTATGATCCTCGTATAAAAACATTATTTCGTATAATATAAGGGTATGATTTATACGGTGTGTCCATAAAGTCCGGCATAAATTCATTATTTTGAGAATGGTAAAGCTTTTGAAAAATCGCTCGGACGGTCATATAAGGTTTTATGAGTCTATCTCTAATAATAAGGGAGATATGCCCAAAAAAGTGTGTCATAAGAGTAATGTGCTGGAAAGAGAATATCGATTCGTTGCTAGGCACAGTATTTCTCCAACACATCGCTTTTATGACACACTTTTATGGACATATATCTCCCTTATTATTAGAGATAGACCCATAAACCTTATATGACCGTATTCGTAAAAAAAAGAGTTCCTTCAAAATATGTGAAACAGTACTGGGCGTTTCATTTAAAATATTAAAATTTATATCGACCTAGCTTCGTTAAGACACCCTGTAAAAAAATTAATATACAGGGTGCTTCAAATTCGATGCAATACATGGGGATCTCAGAAACGGTAAGAGATACGAAGTCGGTTAAATGGAGGCAAAGTTGCGTATTCAGGGGGCAACATAATGGTGAAAAGAGATCAAGGCTAGCTTGATTAGTTTTCGAAATATTTTGAAAAAACCGAAAATTTCGATTTTCGTTTTTGTTTTTTGCGGGCCTATTTGATGAGGTATTCAAAAATAAAGAGCACTTTTCTATAGGAACTTTTTGCCCTTTATCGAATGGTGTTAGCAAATTTTCTGCAAAACGTTTCGTTTCCCGGAAACCAACATCGACTTAATTTTTTTAAGTACGGACCTGGAATTTTTTTCAATTTTTTGGAATCATTTTTGTAACTTGATAGAATGCCACCATAAAAGGAACCAGATTTAAACGTTTTGTCTAAGAAAAATCCATCATTAGTATTTTTGTTTCGACTTTTGTTAATTTTGAATAATATTTTTGAGGTTTCATTTTTAAATAAACAAAAGCTAATAATAAAACAACGAATTAACAACTATAAACTTTGATGTAATTGAATAAACAATGAATAAAACAACAAAATATGTTAAAACTATAAAACCCTAAAGCAGATGTTGAAATAATCCTCCGTCATTATTCATGCAGAGGCGCAATCGTCTTTTTAAGTTTTGAATAGATCTTTCGATTTCCCTTGCAGGTATTGCATTCAGAACACGAATAGTGACATTTCTCAAATTCTCAATGTTATTATATTGATTCTTATATAAAACATTTTTAGTTCGTCCCCATAAGAAATAATATAATGGGAATAAATCAGGAGCTCTTGCTGGCCATTCTATAGCACCATGATTTCCAATCCATCTGTTTGGAAATGTTTCATTTAAGTAGTTGCGCACAATTCTTGAATTATGAGGAAATTTAAATAGAATTAAAAAGTTCTAGATTGCTGAAAGCCATTTTTAAGTACCGATAGTGCTTGACACAACATTGAAATGTGTTTGTCATAGAAACGTTTGCTTAGATAAAACTAAATCTAAGAGGACCACGGGAAATTATTAATGATGGATTTTTCTTAGACGAAACGTTTAAATCTGCTTTCTCTTATGGTGACATTCTATCAAGTTACAAAAATGCTTCCAAAAAATTGAAAAAAAAATCCAGGTCCGTATTTAAAAAAATTAAGTTGATGTTGGTTTCCGGGAAACGAAACTTTTTTCAGAAAATTCACTAACACTATTCGAAAAAGGGCATAAAGTTGCTATAGAAAAGTGCTCTTTATTTTTGAATACCTCATCAAATAGGCCCGCAAAAAACAAAAACGAAAATCGAAATTTTCGGTTTTTTAAAAATATTTCGAAAACTAATCAAGTTAGCCTTGATTTCTTTTCACCATTATATTGCCCCCCTGAATACGCAACTTTGCCTCCATTTAACAGACTTCGTATCTCTTACCGTTTCAGAGATCCCCATGTATTGCATCGAATTTGAAGCACCCTGTATGTAAGACAAGTGTAAAAAGAAAACAAAGTCGACGGGTTCGAGCCATTTTTCAAAAACTTTTCCATTTTCAAAATAATGAATTTATGCGGGACTTTATGAATTCAGTGTATATGTGAAATTGACAGTGTTTTCGAACATCTTGCAATAAATTGAAATAAAACATCATTTTGTCGATTTTTTAATTAGGGGTACGGAGGTACGTACTTTTTAGATTAATTTTTTACAATTCTGCAATATTCTTGCATTTTTTTTTAGAAAAAATTAAATCATTACGTTTAATTATTATGTAGACAATAAAATAACACAAGATTGTTACCTGACTTATTTTCTTTTTCTCTAACTTTAGTAATTGGAAGACTCCTTTTTCCTTGGAGTGGGCGATGTCCTGTTTTTGTTTTTTTAATTAATTTCATACCATTCTGGCTCGATGGTTTCTCTGGAGAGGTATTTGTTGAGGGCTTTTTCCGTGTCTTTTCCTGGCAGCAGATATTTTAATTTTCCAGAAGTTAAATATTATTGATTTTCATGATTTATACAGGGTGTCCACCTAGTGCGCGTAAGTCCAATATCTGGGTTAATAAAAGAGATAACTTAATTTTTTTTTCTACAGGGTTGTCTAATATCCCGAGCTGCACAAAATGAAAATATATTTACATATTCAGGGTGTTCAGTTTTTCCTGGACAGGTACCAACTTCGTTTTTCTAAATGGAAATATATATTTTTTATTGCTTTTTCGAACTAAACCCTTGATTTTAGTAGGACTTTCATCAGCCTTTCCTATACCTATCTTCAACTGTTTTTGAAATATTGACAGGTGAATATTGACATTTTTGCAACTTTGACACCCTGTAAAATCTAAGCGGTTTGAGATCAAGCAAAACGGTTTGCACATTTCTATCTTAACTTTTCATAAGCTATCGTTTGGTACTAATTTCAAATTTATACAGGAATCAAAAATTTTCAAAATTTTCAGAAAATTTTAAATTTTTGGATAATTCTGAAATTAGTACCAAACGATAGCTTATGAAAAGTTAAGATAGGAATGTGCAAACCGTTTTGCTTGATCTCAAACCGCTTAGATTTTACAGGGTGTCAAAGTTGCAAAAATGTCAATATTCACCCGTCAATATTTCAAAAACAGTTTAAGTTAGGTATAGGAAAGGCTGATGAAAGTCCTACTAAAATCAAGGGTTTAGTTCGAAAAAGCAATAAAAAATATATATTTCCATTTAGAAAAACGAAGTTGGTACCTGTCCAGGAAAAACTGAACACCCTGAATATGTAAATATATTTTCATTTTGTGCAGCTCGGGATATTAGACAACCCTGTAAAAAAAAAAATTAAGTTATCTCTTTTATTAACCCAGATATTGGACTTACGCGCACTAGGTGGACACCCTGTATAAAATGTAAGTTTTAGCATTATTTGCACACGTTTCAAGGGTAATATTTCATGATGTGGTGTGGACTAACCCTATTGGTGAGTTCACACAGAACCGAACCGACCCTGTGAAATATGAAGGTAAAAGTAAACTCCAATTCGATGGTTGTCGAATGGTTGCACTAGTTTTTTTATACACGGTGTATTTTGGAAAGGAATTTACGATAGATTTTTGTTCAAACGTTGTAATTTATATAATTTTTCCAAACGAATTACACACTTTCATGTGGTATGCAATTTATACGAAAGTTCGGCGTTATGTCTTTTATTTAGCAATAAACAAACGACTAAATATTTGATTTCTGTTCCAATCAAAATAGTGTAGGTAAAGCTTAAGAATCTGTTTTCATTGAGTACTTACTTTATGTTGGAGTGCATTCAGTGCATTCTGAAAATTTGGATATACAATTAAAAGAGGTGGACAATCAACAATAATGCATCTATCCATTCCCTCTCTTGCCTTTATATCTTTGTATCTATTCTGTCCTTGTTTGTGCAGATCAGACGGGCGCCTTGCTTTTTGCACAGGGTGTTTATGATAATGAACGTTCTTAGATGTTTCTACGAAAAAGGTTCCTGTATATTCTTTTCTTTGGTCACCATGATAACTGATAGGCAGTTTTTATAAATATTAAAACGTCTAATCAGGATATAATCGGCTACATCAGGAATAAGAATACTATCTAAATCTAGTAGTAGGTTATTTATAAACGACAATTAGCGATTGGGGAGAAATTTCCTTTGGGGATTAGACTCTCCGGTATACAGACAGTTGTTAAAAATATATCTAATTAAATTTTTTGTAAATAATATTTGATGCAGATTGTTGCTAAGCGCAACTGTTTTCAAGCAATGGGGGGAAAACTGAAGGGTTTAGCCCCAACAATCCGTTATCCCCCTATTTTGCGCCATATTCCTTCTCTACTCCTAAAACTGAATTGCAGGAACTGTTTATAGTAACTGTAACTTTTTGTTTTATAGAACTGGGAAGTATAATCCCCTAAGGACAAGACTATACATTTATTAGGTTATAGAATAGTGGATATTTTGCGTGTTTTTCATTATAACATAAAAATTAAAAAAATTACCTTTTTCGCACAAAACATTTCCACCTACAATTAATAGGGTATAGAAGATTAACGATATCTCTACCATTTTACGGTATTTACCAGAGTTTCTGTACTTTAAGTATAGACACTTACCAAGTAGAACTGTTTTTGTAACTGTTGTAAGTATGTGGATATTTGCATGAAAATGTTACAAGAGATAAGTGAACATTTTTTAAAATGTTTCGATCATACATCAGTACTGTAATACGAATAGTTTCAATACCTATCTAGTAATGAGTACGCAGTAGTAGCAGTAAAATACAGTATACACAAACGAAGAACAAAGCACATATGGCAAATGATATCTAGATGGGTTTCAAGTAGAAAATAGTTGATCTACGATATTTTTTATTTGCCAAGATGTACTTATAGACCAAATTATACAGGTAACCAAATAAAAGTGTATTCAATTTGGAAACAAAGACGCAAGATATTTATACAAGATAGTTAAATAAAAATAACAGGATTCTGGAAAAATACTTATTTCTAATTGGTTATTTAGTGGAGGAACGCAGCTGAGAGCCACACCCACAGACACCTCTGTAGCCACACTTCTGACCTCTGTCACCCGTGTACGTCTCCCCCCGTAGATAATGATACCTCGGCCCACCCATGAACCGTTCTTTTTCTCTGTTTAATACACACTTATTACTATCGACCTGTCCTTGTCTCCAAGTTAAACATGTTTTTATTTGAGGATCCGTATAAGTACCCTCAAATTAAAAAAACCATAAGTGGTACAGCATGTATAATTTTATATACTTTTATACAGAGTACGCTGACGAATGTATAGATACAACCGTTGATTTATGTCTAACAGTGATGGTTCTTTTTCGTGCTGAACGAACTGATTGAAGTGAAACTGATTAAATTGAAAATAATTATAAAATTGACTTTAATTTGTTCAGGGAGAATAAGCATGTTGCTTCAATGTTTCAAAGACTTGCACCACAACAATTTTTAGCCATTTTCTTTTTTTTTTTTTTTAGATACGAAATGCGCTTAGCTTTAGGTTATATTTGAACCAACAGATAAAACTGAATATAAAATGTTTTCACAAGAGCGATAGTGACTCGCAGACTATCATCAAGGCACTCTTATGATACAGGAAGTAATCCTCATTTGGTCGTAATCCACTTAATATTCCACCTATATAAAACTCTTAGTGTTATATAAAACTTACATTAATGTATTCGTGAGAGAACGCTTTATATAACGCTTTTCTTAACATTCTAACAAACTACAGGTCACATCCCGTAACACCGAATGATTTGTTTCAGCGTTGTAGTTTTATAATAGTAGTTTTTTAATTGGATTGGTACATACTTTTCAAATTTAGTTAACATAAGTTATGAAAGAACACAAACAAAGGGGGTGTAAGTGATCCACATTTCGTGTTTTACCCGGTAAAATTTGGTTACTGCTTTCTATTATTTTTAACGAACAATTAGTACAAAAAACAATAGTCACTTTTTATTATATTCAAAACTATGAATACACCCATAAGTATAAAATAAGTAACAATACAGATGTACCACACTATATTCTCATTCCTTGTCACTTTCAAATTTCTCAGGATGTTCACTCCTAATAGAAGTCCTACCACAGTTCCTCCCAAATGGGCGATGTAGCTTACATCACCCATGTTCTTTTGAATGACATAGTTGTATATCGGGTCGAATATCGTCATTATGCCGAAAAGTATCAGATGGACTGCTGGGTGACTCATTTCGCTCCAGTTCTAATAAAGATAATAGCAAAAAGTGATATAAAATGTATATACAAAAAAGTACAATAAAAAATAAATATCAGTAATGTCCAAACCATATAATGTAATATAATATAATATAATAACAATATTCGTTGTTTTATACGGAACACCTTGTAAATTACAATGTTTGTAATTTATTTATGGTGCCGCTCTGTATATGCCCGGTCGATGCTCGGTTAACCTGAAATTATATCCTGAAACGGTCAGTGGCGTAGCATCTCGAGTGTTGGTAAGTTCGCAGTGAATTGATTCTTACTCGTTGAGTTTAATAAGACAGTGATAATCCATATATATTAAAACGCGTCGATTCTGTCTCGCTCTAAATTCCGTCGCCGAAACCACAAAGTTTCAAAGCTATCTCTTCCGAGGGCGATCCTCCCGGGCGACCGGAGGTTGCCCTCGGTCTTTCTCCAATGCGTAGTTTTCGTCCCGTTTCATAGGCGTTTTCCAAATTTAAACGTCCTTTCAAAAAACCTCTGCAAAATTTTCGTCGATCGCCGTTCGGCGAGAGAGATATGGCTAGCACCGTCGTTTGTCCTCGCACCTAATGGCCCCGTCACGCCTGCCGAAATCTCGACTTTTCGCAGAACTCCCTAGACCCTTTTTATAATTTTACCGCTTCGAGAATCGCTTCACGCGAAAATTCCGTCCTTTCTCTAATCCTTTGAGATTTTTTTTCGACACCGTACGTCGAGTCCTTCTACGTCTATTTCGTCTTCGAAAATCTCGAGTCGCATCCGTCTCAACTTCTTTCTCATTTTATCTGCCGATGTGAGATTGCACTAACGAGACAAGCACCTCCCACGAAAACTGTCAAATTAATTAAACTTCAGATAGGTTATTTTCCTACGAGAAATATTGCTAACGGAATCGATAATACTGACTGCCAAAGTATTCTGATATACTTCTGATTACCAAAATACTGAAGCGAAATGCTTTTCCAATTAGAAAATCAGTAAGAATTGTTTTTTTCAGGTTGACACGTACAGTTTTTCATACTTAAACGTCTTAGGGCAACCTTTTTGACAACAGGCGCGGTAGCGCAATGGGAAAGTCAAGGGATTCAAAATGTGATAATGCTGATTTCGCGAGTTCGAGTCAAGCTGGAGGCAATTTTTTTTTAACTTTTTAATTCCAATTATTTATTAGTGTTTAGTTATTCTGTTTCATTATCAATAGCTTTTATTCTTTCTGTACGTAAAGTTTGGAATTAATTCGTTCATTTTGGCAGTCTGTTAAATTCATCATTTTAGCTTACAAAAGTAAATATCTACAATATTTTTGGTCCCTTTGATAAAATTGATAATAATGTTTACTGAAAAATAAATTCTATTTTCAGCACTTAAAAAATTATGATGTTTTACCATCAAGAATAAAATACCCTTACAATTCATCAAAATATTAAGAGAAATCGTTTAATATAATTACATTATCATTCCAGATACAAAACTTCTTTAATATGTATTTTCTTAACAATATTATTCTTTTGTCACCCGAAGGGTGACCCCGGGCCGCAGGCCTGGACTCCCGTTAGGGTTAGAAATGGGAACGAAAATCGCGAAAGCGATTTTCTCCCATTTCTAGTATCGTATTAAGTGACCGATTTCATTAATGAGGACAATGTTATTGCTACTGAGACTAGTTGAGTCTTAGCAACTTAAGAAAAAGATATTTCCTTGTGTAAAAAAGGGCGTGTTAGAAACGAATTTGGTAAGATATTTTGGAGGGTATTTAATCAAAAAATCTCTCACTTAATATACTTAGGATGTTTAAGATAGTCTAAAGCGCACCAAGATTTGGATGAATCGGTTTTATTTTGCTACTATAAAGCTTACGAACAGGCCAATTTGGATTTATTAGACAGGTGATTATTAAACATTCTTTCGATTATTTATTTATTCTCGCTGATGAATGATAAAATTGATGAATACTTATTTTGAAAACGTCCGTCTTCATGTTTTTTTTATTATTTTACCGGTGGTGTCTCCAAAGAATTTTTATTCCACAAAAGTATATTTCTATGAATTATATTAAAGCATGAAACTCAAAAAAATTACCATTATCACAGTGGCTATATGAGCAGTATAGAAGGCGTAGAAGCCCCCGCTGCCCCCAACTAATTCTGATTTGGGAACGATCACGGAATGGGCCAGGCACCCTCCCAGAGCCCCAGCCATGTAAATCACTAGAACCCTCCACGTATGCACCATTTCCAGTGGTATCCCGATCAGTATTTGTATGAAAACATTGGGGTATAAATGTAAGGGCCTGAAAACAAAAAACAAACATTAGTTAGTTCATCAGTTAGTGGCATGGTAGTTCGTCGGGTCGATGGCTCAAAATTCAGTGTGTCGGTCACTTAACCCAGAGATCGTGGGTTCGAATACCCATTCAACTATACAATTTTTCATTAAATTGTCTATTCGTATATTAAGGGTTGCTCGCAGGGATCCGTTGGCAACCATCCTCGCGTGCGTGAGGATGGGAAAAACGTCAGCTTGGTGTTACTCTGAAAGATAAACATTTGTTGATGTTTAACTAGTGAGGTTTTCCAGTTTCCCTCATTCTAATACCGAATGGTAGTTAGGGCTTACCAACTTAAGTCGTTCTTGAGGCGCAATAAAAAAGTTTTCCCACAGCAGAATTATAATTTTTGATGATATTCTACTTATTTCAGCAATTACCACCAAATAAGCAAAATTTCTCGGAAATATCTTTATATTATGGAAGAAACTATGCAATAAATGGTTGCAATTAATTATGCAGACCTATCAATATCGGTATATTTTAATAAGATAGTGTTTAGCGTAATTTTTCTACTTTTACTATTTTTTTACTTATTATAAAAAAGAGGCACAATTAATAGTCGGAGGTCCAGGCATTCAAAATCCCTCAACATCGGCAAGTAACTCATGACGGCAAGGTAAATGATTTTTGACTTCACCCATTGATAGAGGGTCCCTAGGGGCATAAGAAATGAGTTATTGGACTTTTATTGGCTCTTGCACAACTTCTTAAATAGCAAAAAAAGAGGGCGGAGCCGTGTTTAAAAAATAAGTGATTTTGAACGTTTACACCTTTCTAAAAAAATAACTATTTGAGATATTCATATGATTTTTTATATGTGAATACTTGAGACATGAGCGCTTCTGCCTGTGCTAATAGAATTTAAAAATATTTCTCTGTTTTTTTTTTAAACAATGGCTAATTTTGTAGTTACGAAATTTATGTATCGAAAATTTCAACATGCGGGCAACTATATTAAATTTTCAAAATTTGCACATACTATATGTGAACGAAATGTGGTCTAAGGCTTGAAAAAGTTTTTAGAAAAAAAATCAGTTCCCTACCTTATCTAGTTTTTGAGTTAATAATTTTTAAAGCAGAGCGTTGTTTACACTCGCGCTTGACCCGTGCCATTCAATATACTGTGGTGCGCTACCATCTAATCCAATATCCAATATAGTCGGCATGTTAGGCCGACTATAAAATTGCGAAATAATTACGTTCTTATAGTTTGTGACTATTGTTATTATATATTAGTTTATCAGTGTTTTATTTATTAGTGTATTGTTATTTATTTTAATGAAAACTCACCTTTGACAGGAATTACAACGTGTCGCCTTGTCGGGTATCGCATTACTGCCGTATTTTAGCCCTTAAAACAATTGTTAGGAAAAACTGTATACATGTGCAAGCAACAGAACACTAACTATAGGCACATTTTTTATCACATTTTACTTTGCAATTGCACTTTTTTATTTTTTTAAGATCCGGCAATGGTTTTTTTGACATCATTTTTGGGATTATTTGATGATTAATATCCACCACATATCCAAAGTTTTTGGGTAAATTGAGAACAAACATTTTTTAAACACGGCTCAACCTCTTTTTTTGGTATTTGAGAAGTTGTGCAAGAGCCAACAAAAGTCCAACAAGTAATTTCGTCCTCTAGGGACCCTCTATCCCTAAGTGAAATCAAAAATCATTTACCTTACCGTCATGGGCCATTTCATTTTTCAGAGCCTTGGACCCCCCACTATAATTTCAAGGAAAAAATTAAAACACTACCAAAAAATACCAAAAGTGTCAAGCCATTTGTAGAGTGTAAAACTAGAAATTTCTACTTAGTAAGTAGAAATTACTAGTGTGTAAGTAGAAATTTCTAGTTAGTAACTAGACATTTTTAGTTAGTAACTAGAAATTTTAGAGAATTTAATTTTTTTCTTGGCCCCTCAGCTCTTTCGTAAAAAATGGGACGCTTCGTTATCTGTTTTAAAATTTATTATAATTCTGAGGGAGCATACCTTAAGTCCTTTTCTTGTACCAAAAACCAAATAATCGCTTATTCGTAAAAAGATACAAAGACTCATACAAGCAAGCGTTTGCATCTGGTAAAATTGTTATAAAATAAATGTCTAATATGTATTTCCGAAACAGCTGGGCTTAAGCAAATGATATGCTATAATGATTCGATTCTGATTTTACCCTGTTTTATAAACTGAAATGTTGCCACTATTATTAAGGGTCCATTCACTAGTCCGAAATAAGCCCAAAATCGGCGTTCGTCTCGTTTATAATTATAAAAAAACTATAAAAGATAGCGACTTTCAGTAAAAACAGACTTTAATCTAAATCCCTATAGTAGTAATTTTTGGTAATTCTTTTTATTTTTAAAATTCCAGGCAAACAATCTTGTACTAAAATAGCGTATTTTCAAAAATTATTTTTCTAAAATACATGAATTAAACAAAAATTTGCTACTATAGGGATCTAGTTTATCTTTTGATATTTCCGGTGATATATAATTTATAACATTAAAAAGAAATTTTGTTGCAATTATAAGACAAATCCGGTACCCTTGCAATGAGGGCTAACTTTATTTCCATGTGCCTTTTTACTTCGGCTTTCGTGCACCTCCCAAATCTTAATAATTCGGTAGTGGAAATATGTAAGTCTCCGCCCTTCGGCTACCCAATCTCTCAACCCGACCCCGTATTCATGCCTGTCAAATTTACAATGACTAGACTCTCAAACGAATACTGTTCATATCTTGTAATATCAGTATTCATAATTTTTTGTATATCCTGTAAGTATTCAGCCAAATAAAAACAAATTGAAATCTATCTTAAATGTGCAACTCCCACCCCGAAAAAATCTATGAGCTATGTGGCCTAGGAAATAATTTTTTTTTGACACAAATGAATCGCAAAACACAGGATGTTCAATTTAATCCATGTTCATTTTTTGGTTTGATTGACCTCGTATAGCTTCATTAATAAAAAAAATAACAAGGTGAATACCAATAATAAGTAATATATTCCTTACCGAGCATGGACAAAGATGTGCGTAACATATCTCCAAATTTCGGATTTCTTTAAAGGCGTGAACTTCAACGCGTCATCGATGGGACCATTCACATCCTCCTCAGTCACGAGGCTTAAATTTACATAAAAAAGTATTATCTGAACCGCCGATATAACCAGCATTCCCACGGTGTATCTTTTACATTTGAACTCTTCCTCGTATAGGCCTGTTCTGGACGGGTTGCTTTGCAGTTTCACCATCTGCGTCGCTGGTGTCATCACCACGAATTTTATATACCTGGAAAATAATTAATTGGCACATAAATAATCGTTTAATATAATTTAAAATATAGCCATAAAATCAGTTATACAATGTGTTTCAAATTTGAAGCAATAACAGGTTTATTGGAAATCGTCAGAGATAGAGACTAGGTTCAATTGAGACAAAATTGCGTAATTTGGGGGACCAATAATCTAACCCAAAAAGATCTAGGCCAACATGATTAGGTTTTAAGACATTTGAAAAAAATCGAAATTTTGAAAATTCGTTTTTGTAAAATTTCAAGCTTGTTTAAAAGGTATTGAAAACAGGCCACTTTCTAATAGCAACTTTTTACGCTGTATCGAATGGCGTAGTTATTTAAGTAACGTTTCATCTCCTCAGAACTATCATCAACTTCAGTTTTTCTAATATGGCCACATTAATGTTTTTACATCACACGACATCATTTATGTATCATCATATGTTACAGTTTATTTATTGTTCCATTAACTGTTCATTATTAGTTTTTAATGTGTTGTTGTTTTGTTAATTGTTCTCTATTTTTGTTAAATGATTGTTATTTATTGTTAATTTGTTACTTTTTCGTTATCTTTTTGTTAATATATACAGACAGACGCAGATGAGTATGATGATGGTTTTCGACCTTCACAACGTCATCAAAGTATAGCATATCACATTATTGAACTGAAGGAAAAATGCTGCCGAGTGACGTAAAAATATTAATGATGCCATATTAGAAAAAAAGAAGTTGATGATGGTTCTGAAGAGATGAAACGTTATTTAAAAAAACACTGTTTACGCTATTTGATAGAGTGTATAAAGTTGCTATGAGAAAGTGTCCGCTTTGCCCCAATTTAACCTAGTTTCTATCTCTAACGGTATCCAAGATAGCAATGTTAGTGCATCCAATTTGAAACACAGTATGTATACATGTTTTGTTTAAATTTTGACAAATAGTAGTAGGATATGGAGTCAATTTCCCATCACTCAAGAAATGTAGTAGTTTTGTAAATGATGTAACGCATGAGACTAGGTCAAAACCATTTTTAGTTAGTTGTTTTATACCTTTCTTTTGTTGGAGAATAATAATAATATAGAATATCTACACTTTTTATCCAAGGCACTCAAGAACATTCATCATCATTACTCAATCGCTGAGATAAAAGTCATTCTATTGAAAGCCTAAATCGAAGCCACAAAAAATAGTAAATTTCTGCACCTTCATGACGTCTTATTGCTTATTTAAAGACCTGACCACCTTAAGATCAGCAGGGCTGAATTCTGAGACCCAGGGATTCATAATGATTTACTTAATGAACACACTTACACTCGTCTATCGAAGCCGTGTCATGGGTGTGAATATCACCGATGTCAGATGGAGGGCATATACTTCTGATGCATCGGTGACAGTAATACATTTGTTGTCTGTTTAGTGAACGTATGCAGTCTCAAAATATATCTATAGGCACGACAGAGCCCTATGAGTGCTATTTTATCATCTTGGACACTCGTATGGGATAGACAAAAGTTCTTACGCTCCTCATCAGACACTACTCCCGAAACGAGTAGTGCCTGATTCATTGGAACTACTCTTCTCCCATTCTAAGCAAGCAAATACCGCTAATAAGCCTTAAATAGTCCTTATCGGTTACCAACTCAAGACCTTAAATTCAAGAGAAGAATCTCGACGCATGCTGAGAATAACACCGTTTCTCAAGGAAGAAGAAAAAAAGATGAAGTACGATCGACTCTTCGAATTCCGAAGATTAGTGTAGTGGTACTGATTATTGGAATGGAATTTTTTTATTGGACCAAATGCTTGGGCACTAATGTAAACAAAAAGCTTTTGTTTTAAATATTGTTGGTCACAAAACTGTGTTGCTATAATTTGTCTATATAATATTTGGTCGGATATTGGAGCTCTTGGTGGAGCGCAAGGCCGTTACGTTTGCTCAGTGCCCATAAATTTCGGATCTAGTAATCACTTACTCCGTAACTTAGGTACTTATTGTTCGTATTACTACCATCACCCTTTGTGAGCGTCAGGGCCATAGAATAAGGCGACTGGAGTCACTTATACACACTGGTACAAAGTTTAACAAAACAGTAAGTACTCTCGGTGAATTGCTTTTCAAGCTTTCAAGCTTTCAATTAGTGCTTTAGCTATCTGTAAGACTCGGCAAGACCATACTATCACAATATAAATGATGTGAGGTAATGAATTTACTAGCATAATATTTTTAGTAACAGCTATGGCTACTATAGTAGCAAGAGAGAGGTTTTCATGAGGTTACCTACATCACACCACTATTAATTACAAATGTAAGTAATGAGTGACCTTAAGTGTAGCTCTCATTTCATAAATTTGTGGCTTATATTGAATTTACTGGCACTTTTTTGCGATTTCGTCATTATCAGCCTAATAAAAGTCTTTATTTTCATGTCCGTTATCATTGTTTCTTAAAATTTTTCCGACTTAACGTGTGGACACACAATGTCATTTGAATATTTTCATTGGTGTGAACCATAAGACTTGAATAACATTTTTTAATTGAAAACTTTAACGCCTTTTATGTTGGAAACTATGGCTATAATAAATTTTTATGCGGTATATTTTGAAATTTCAAAAAGTAGGTATTATGCTCCGTTATTTTTAATATATGTTACACCCTGTACGTGAAAATATGAAGAATGTTCCATTTAGAAACACGCAATGTTAAAGTTTGACGTTTTAGATTCATATTTGTTTAAGATTGACGCAAAAATCCGGGACACTTTTGTATTCTCAATTTTTCAGTGGTTCTGAAAATAAGTACTATCAGTAAGATCATCCTCTTTGCCCACTGAATACGTCAGCATATCAGCCACAACAAAAACTAGAAAACGCAATTTTTCGTAAAAGGTCAGGGATACCTTTTTAGATTAAGACGTTTTATTTGTTACCATTCCAGACACTCGTGCTTCGCACAAGGTTATAAAAACCGGGTATGGTATTTTCAGGAAATGGGTAAATGTGTGGAAAAGATCAAGGACACATTTTAAATCAGTCTTTTTTCATATATGCAACCGTCTCAAATTATTTGGAAGAAACGATTGTAGAAGACCATCGAGTTTACAGTCATTAAGCATTATTTATTTCTTAACAATATGCTTTGTACGTGGGCGGTATTACAATGTAGAGAAACCCGTTCTTACCTATTTTCAATAGAAAGCTTATTTTAATTTAAGTTTATCAGTGATACTGGTACTGATACTTGTATTATTTATAAGGTACATTTATTTAAAACCCAATAGAAATATCTGTTGACTAAATAATGGTTAGGTATTTATTAAAGATAAATTTAAAGATGTTTTAGGTAAAAGTCCGGGTTTATACAAATGAAAATAAGAAAGAAATCTTGTTTATATTTAAATTTAACAAAGAATAATGTTGACAATACACAAAATAAAAGATAACTAGTCGAGCAATTTTTTGAAATACCTGTTTATTTCAATTCTCCCGTCGATGAGTATATTTATATCGTATTGCAACGAACCTGTTCTTTCTGTCTTCTATTTATGTTGAAGATATACTACTATATGAATGAATATTTATAAGTTGAATGATTCTCATTTATTAGCTTTTTTATATAAGAATTAGTTATTATATTTCATTGGTTTAAATTCCTAACCTACTCGGGCTGTATATTTTCATTTATTAGATGAGCATTCAATGCTCAAATGCATTCCGTATGTACGCGTATGGCAGGGAACCAGAAGTGATCAGCCTTATTTATAAGAATAAATAGTTCCCCAATTTTAATCGCCTGGACTGGCATAAAAACAAATAAAACTTTAGTACCTATCTTAAAAGTATTGAAACTTTGGATATCCCTTCAAAGGAAGCTTTGGAACTTTCTATTATTTTCATTCCAATTCTGCACTGAATCCATCGATTGGCATCTAAACCTGTCAGAGCTATTCCTAAATTACTGTTTCATTTAAGTTGGATGGAAAACAAGTGGTGGGAACTCGGGTGGGAAGATCCAGCAATGCCCAGCGTATGAGGGAACCAGAAGTAGTCAGCCTTATATTTATAAGAACATATAGTTCTCTAATTTTAATCGCCTGGACTGGCACAGAAACAATAAAACTTTAGTATCTTAAAAGTATTGAAACTTTGGATATCCCTTCAAAAGAAGCTTTGAAATTTTCTATTATTTTCATTCATTTAAGTTGGATGGAACATAAGTGCCGGGGAGATCTAGCAATGCCCAGCGTATTTAAAGGTTAATGAATGAATTGAAACTAAGATTGAGTGGGTTATTCCTTGGAGGAAATGGATGAGTTAATTACCTAAGAACCAATTAAATGCTGATGAAGAAGTAGGTATTCTAAATGGAGTAAACTCCTTCATAAGTGTAGATCAAATATCAGCAGGTACCTATCACTATTTTTGACAGTAGTATAAACTTACGGAGAGGAAATTCTGACCAAATTACCGTCATTTGTGTACTTACCTACTTCTGATTCTCTGAAATACTTTAGTCACTACGGGACTGTTTATCATTTCTAAAAATTCCTCAAAATCCAACAGCTGGTCGCCATTTCGATCAAAATTCCTATGGATTGCTTTAATCACTTCATTGGGAATGTGATGTTCCTCTTGAATTTCTACGAATCTCTTCAGTTCTTTTATACTTATGTAACCATCGTGGTTTTTGTCACACTAAAAGAAGAAATATGTGTAAATAAAATGATCATTTTGGATATAAGTACATTGTAAATTGTCAAGGGTGTAATGGTAAGACATAGGTTGACTTGATTTCGGGAAGTTTTTAGTTATATGTATTTTTAAATTGTGGGCAAATCTAATGTATTGGTCTGTAGAAAGTTGTGGACATATTTACCATGGTAGGAAAAGAGTAAAAAAATCTATATTTGGGACAATTTTAAGATAAAAAAATGTGTGTTGTGATTGTATAAATAAATTATATAAGCATTTACTTTTAGTGATATTTTATTATCTTCTCTTACATACATTTGGTGTAGTTCAGTAAAATAACGATTTCTATCGGACAAAATTAATGAAGTTTTGAAAATTGGTAGAAATGTTAAGGATAGCATAAGTATTATTAAACTGAAAAGTTCCTACCTCTGAGTAGTGAGCTTCAACTCCTAGAACCCACCATTTTGAGGTTTTCTGGAGGTTATCAAAAAGTGCACCGTTCCCAAGACAATTTAGAAAACTTCAAAATGAAACGTGGAAATGACATCCTAGGGGATGAAGCGCACTAGTTACGAGTGGGACCTTTCCGGTTTAATAATACTTATGCTATCCTCATTGTTTCTACCAATTTTTGAAACTTTATGAATTTGTCCGATATATTACAATTTTAATTGTTATATTACTGAATTAGAGGATGAATATGATTATTTGAAGGTTGATTAAATTATTAAAATTAATTAATATAACTATTACATATTCAACTATTAATCGTTTTTCATTACATGTACAAATGACGATCTTAAGAGTAGATATAAAAATTGTGTATATGGTATTTCGATACTTTCTAATTGTCCTTGGCATAAAGATTAGTATATTTCATTTATTAAATCTGTTGTTTATGCAAGAATGCAGATTTTTTGGAAATCATATTCTTGTGGCACTCCACATCAATTGTTGCGTCCTCGTAGCGAGGTGAATCCCCATTCAATATATGCAAATTAGTAACCATTATCATTGTATAATCATGGTTTCGAAATTTAAATATAATATGTATCTATATTTAGATATATTTTCTCAAATTTTGTATGTTTAAAAATTATACGTTACAGTAATTTCTAAAATTATAAGATTTTAAATAATATAAGCACGAAATTTGAATAATATTTTTTAAATCTGATAATTTAACATCATAAGCGATGTCTTTGACTATATTACTAAAACTCAATGGCGATGTACATGCGTATTATTGATGATATTTGCTGCTAGAGCCTTTTGCGTGTTGACAATATCTTTCGTAGATGGAAGCCTTTACTCAGACACCTGTATATACCATTCATTCCATTCTTTTGTATATTGTTTTCTCTTCCGTGATTAGCAGCCGTTAATCGACTGCAATTATATGTATACTTAGTTTATTTACCAAGCCAAAAATTAACATAACCGCTATGGAACTCGTTTGGTAAACAATTTTTATTTTGTAAACCAATTATCCATTCTTAGATAAGATAATACATACGTTTCGATGCTTTATTTGAGGTTGTACCTACAACTCAATCTAATTATAATATAAATTGCAAGTTACATATTGATGATTGATATGTTTTTACTTTTAAATATAGTGATACCTACCACAGGAATAAATAAATAACCAGATGCCTATCTCACTATTATGCTCTCTATTTCTTCCCGTAATCTCGAAGCTCGGTTAAACCGAGATCCTATCCTGAAACGACCAGTGGTGTTGCGTGTCGAGTGTTAGTAAGTTCGCAGCGAATTGGTTCTTACGCGTTGGGTTTAATAAGGCAGTGGTAATATCTTATTAAAACCTTTCTTTAGGGTTCTTGATTAAAAGCGTCTGATCTCATTTGGCGATTCAATAAATTACCGATGAGGGCGCTGTAAATTGTAAACAAATATGGAGGAAGACGAGTAAAAATTTTGCATTTCATATCACATCATCTAGCAATTTAGCATTCAGCTGCCATGAATATAGTGACTTCATGTGCTAGTTAGGGTGAAATAAAGGATAAAAAGAGTGGTAAAAGTAGTCAAACGTCCCATAAATGCTTCATTGCTAATTATATGATTCTTTTGGGTTGAAACAGGTACCCTAGTTTTTGTTTGCTTACATTTTGGGCTAAAATAAATGCGATCAACTGTATGGTGATACCATTATTAGTGCTTGTTTTTTGTTAAATAATGTTTAAATTAAAATATATTCTGCTTTTATAAGACTAATAATAGAAAAGTATAGACAAACTGCAACAAAGTGGTTATGTTGTGTAAATAAAAGTGTTCTCTGTTATTAAATTATTACATGCCTTTTGGAGACATGAATGAGAAACAGTTTCTTATACTAGGGCCAAACTTCTACCTATCTTCAATCTTAAACACTTCTATTGACACATTTTGTGGAATGACATCTATAAAGACGACAGTTTGTGTTCTGCTGATTTATTTTGAAGGCCATTTTAAAATGTAAAAATAAAGATGTACAAATACTAACCAGTTAGTTAGTATTATATCAGCAATAAGCGTCCAAAAATTACCTTTTAAGTAGGTTCAAATATTTTCATGCAGAGGGCGCATTCATTTTTGGAATCGCCAATTAATGAGGGCAATGTTACTGCTACTGAGGCTTATTTTGTTGAGCCCCAGCCACATGAGGAAAAAATAGTTCCTTCTGATGTAAAAAAGAACAACATGTGTCAATTTGGAAATAATTGCCCTAAAGAAGGCACTACGGTGTGTTTGTCACCACTACTAACATTGACGATGTCCCTTAGGCAATCATGTCGCAACATCGTTCATTGATTCCGCTACCTATGGCACTTTGATGAGCGCATAATAAGGGCGAAACCGGTCAGTGTCTGGTGGTTGATTTCAATGAAAAATGTGGTGACTTCCATGGAGATGCCGTAGTAATGTAACGGTAGCCGGGGCACATTGGCCGTGGAGTAGTTGTTTTCGGCATCTCCTTCATATGACAAATTCATATCACAAATGGCGAAGAAGCACTTGTGAGACATATGACTGCTTTTACGGCTCTTTTTAGTTATTGTTTCTTTGGCCCTAACCAGGACATGAAGCCACTATATTTATGACAGTTGAATGCTAATTAATTGTTAAATGATGTGATATGAAATGCAAAATTTTTACTCGTTTTCCTCCATATTTGTTTACAATTTTCAGCACCCTCATCATCAATAAAGTAAGTTGTTTTTCTGTTATATCTTGGTATCTCAGCAGTAAAGAATTTTCGTGCTCATGCTCTTAAGAACTGTTCTTAATTTGATGAGAGCTATATATACAGTGTGTACAGATTTGATCCGGAACACCAGTGTAGAATTTTACAGGGTGGGTCGATTTTAATGTCAATTTATTTCAGAGTAGGGAGTCTATAGACACACGTATGGAACATAAGGCTAAGGAGATAATGTTATCTCTTGGCTTGTTATGATTTTTTGGAAAATCGTGTTAGGGAGTTTTTTTATTAGAAATTTGTCAACATTGCCTTATTCAGCACCATTTAAAACCCAAATACCCAGTTTCATTAATGTATGTCGTTGAATATTTTTTTATAGTGCATCAAAATCGCAAAAACTGAAAACTCTTATTTGGGGCCTTTAGAAATGAGTAAAAACAATTAAATACAATTTACAAAGGTTGAACATTGTTTTTACTCATTTCTAAAGATCCCAATATTTTCATAATGTCTATAGACGCCCTACTCTGAAAAACAAAAACTGACAATAAAATCGACCCACCCTGTAAAATTCTACACTGGTGTTCCGGATCAACTCTGTACACACTGTATATATGCCATCCTTTTGTATTATTTTTCTTTGATACCTTGTATGGCCTTTTTATATAAATAAACTGTTATAATTTCCCCATGGTTCATTCATTATATATTTTCTATATTCTTTTGAAAACGGGAATTACAGAACCACAGAACTCGTGTGGGTTTTTTATGTAGATATAAACCTCAATCTTTTTCACCTGTAGGTATTCATAACTTGTGGGTGTGTCACCACAAGTCTAATACGTAACATGCGTACAGAACGGATATATAAATCAGATTGTAGTTAATTCCCTTTCAATTTTTTCCAGGAAATATAGTGATTCTGTGAATGTGTTATAGTGTGTATGCTCGCTAATGATAGGATTCGTAGTATATACTCGTATGTATATTTCGGAACTAAACCTAATATATTTAAAGGAGATGCCGAAAACATCTACTCCACGGCCAATGTGCCCCGACTGGCATTGCATTACTTCGGCATCTTGCATAAGAGTTGTCTTCCTCAAAAACAATAGAGGTCACTGCAGTAATGGCGCCTGCGGAAAAGCAGGTCGCTATCTGTCTGTATATTTGACAATAATAGTCAGACGGATAGTAGCAAATACCAAAAGAGGGCACCACTGTGTATTTTTCACCACTACTAATAAACCTAATATATTTTACGAAACAGTAAAAAGAATAATTTTTTGTAATAAAACTTGTTTAAACTTGTTTTATTTATTTTATGAAATGGATGCAGTACAGCCGAGTCTTACTGCCTTATACATACAATAAGAAGTTCTCTCAATTTAATTAAAGCATTATTAAAGTCTCACATGTTTATTCTTAACTATTAAATCAAATATAATAATAATAATAATAAACAGGGTGTCAGAGAGTAATCTCTCAGACTAGAGACATGACCCATTTAGGTTCAATGAAGAACCTGTCTATGGGTATACAACTTTACACCATTTATTTTAAAAATCAGAAATCAGATTGCATAAGTAGGTATAGATAATTAATTTTACAAATTATATGTGACACATACTATTAAAACACATAATAAGTCTGTAGTACATATTTAAACTAAAATAAAAATAAAAAAGAAAACAACAAACTTCAACAAATAATAATTACACAATGTAGAAATATAGATATTAATCAGAAAAAAAATACAATTATACTATAATAGAATGTATTTTACTTCTTTCTTCAGACATCAGCCATTGTTTCAACTTTTTTTTAAATAGATTCAAAGAATTCAGTTTTATCAGAAAGTTTGGCAATTTGTTTCGCATTCTAGGCCCTAAATAGGTAAAACATCGTTGACCTATTGATTTATTTGATTTTGGTAAGAAAACCTTAGCATCAAATCTGCTTCTGGTGCCATATTCGTGATTAATTACTTCTAAGTAGCGTGGGTTAGAGTATAAAAATACAACTGTAATCTTAAAGAAAAGCTGACGCAGATCTAGTAATTTAGATTCCGAGTACAATTGATTTGATGGATATCTTGATGGTTTATTAAGAATTTTCAGAAATCTTTTTTGTAGTATCTCCAAAGGCAATAAAAAATTTTCTCTTATGCCTCCCCAGCCAATAATCCCGTACAGTAGTACAGTTTCAACAAGAGCATAATAAATTGTTTTGAGCTGACATATGGACAAAAACTTGGAAAATTTATAAAATCTGTATATTAAGCCCCTAAGGCGTTTAACCACCGAATTAACGTGAACATCCCATCTCAGGAAGGAGTCTAAATGTATACCGAGGTATTTTACAGTAGACGTAAAGTTTATGATTATATTTTCATCAACCTTAATAAGATTTACATCAGGCAAGTATTTCTTATATGACGTAAAAGGTACTATTTTTGTTATAGCTACATTAACTGTTAATACATTAACTTTAAAATAGTTAAAAATATTTTTTAGGTCTGTCTTAGCGGTAGTGATAACTTCATTCCAAGATTTAGCCATATATACAACTACGGTATCATCTGCAAACGAGAGAATTTTACCAGATGAATTTAAACTGAGTAGGGAGTTAATATACGTTATAAATAGAACAGGCCCTAAAACTGTACCTTGTGGGACACCATAAGATATCGGCTCTTCGTTACTCAGCACTCCATCAACTTCTACTCGTTGTTTCCTGTTTTTAAGAAACGATTCTATTAAATTATATACTTTTCCTCGTATACCAAGATGTTCTAATTTATCCATCAAAATCCCATGACACACAGTGTCAAGTGTCAAAGGCTTTTGCCAGATCAATAAAAACCCCCAAGCATGGCATTTTTTTATCTATAGCGTCATACACAATGGATGTTAAGTGAGCAATTGCATGTTGTGTCGACATTTTTTCACGGAAACCGAACTGCATTCTATTTATTATTTTATTTCTTTCCAAATATGACAATAGTCGGGTTTTTATTACTTTTTCAAAAATTTTTGATAGAGCAGAAGTAAGAGATATCGGTCGATAATTCGTTATTTGAAATCTATTACCACCCTTGAATATCGGTTTGACAGTAGCACATTTTAACTCATTTGGAAATATACCCTTCTCCATCGCAAGGTTCACTAGATAACTAATAGGCTGTGCTATGTAGTTAACAACTACTTTTAGAGCTTGATTCGTTATTTTGTCTGGGCCAGGAGCCTTTTTATCTTTTAAATCTGAAATTATTGATATAATTTCGGTAGGGTTAGTAGATTCTAGGAACATTGATATAGTTTTGCGAGTGTCATTCGTCTTAACATAAATATTACTGCCATCAATTTTCTTAGCCAATTTTGGACCAACAGTACAGAAAAATTTATTACATTCATTAGCTATCATTTCTTTGTCGGTTATCTCGACTCCGTTATCAAGAATTAATTTGTTAATGCATTTATGTTTATTTACATCCTTATTTGTGTATTCCTTAACCACATTCCATAATTTTTTTGAGCAATTTTCATTTTCCCGTATTTTGTTTCTGAAATAATTATATTTATTGTAATGTCTATTATAATAAATTTAAATGAATATTATAAAGTATAATAATAATAATTTTAGAGGAATTTTATAAGTAATTAAAAATTAACATATTTGAAACCTTAAATTGAAGCGTAACCACAGGAAATAACGAATTGTGAACCATGCGACTTGTTTTGGTTCTCACATGAACCGCGGTTCTGTATCCTATAAGTACGCGCAGTTTGAAAATTTGAAGATTTTTAAGATTTTTTAAATTACGGATGTTCAAACCTCTCTAAAGCTAGCACTGCCACATAGTAAAATTTCATCGAAAACTATGTGAACATTAAGGGCTAATTTAATGCCCATATTTAAAATTTGGTACTGCTAACTTCACCTAAACTTAGCAACTCCACAAAGTGAAAATTATGTTTATCATCCGATTAAAAAAAACTACTGACCTTTTAATTGTTGTTTGAGGGCTCTTCAGTAACATATATATTGTTCTACTCACACGGGAAAAATATATGCCGACCAGTTGTAAATTTCGTTCTGATTTACTACATGCCTACAATCACTTCCTTTATATGATAGATCCACAATACTTTCAATTACACTATGAGAATATTAAGGCCTAATTTAATGTCAATATCTAAAATTGAGGGTTCTTGCCCTTTACGCAGAATTGGTGGGGCTGCAAATTTCTGAAAAACTTACCAACACCACAAAATAAAATAAAATGTTTTTTTCAACATATCACTAAAAAAACGCACATCTTTTCAGGGATTTTTAAGGGCTCTTCAGCAGAATATGAAGACCTCTATTTGCATGAAGATGCATCTTATGACGACCAATTCTAATTTTCTAACTGAAATTAAGGGCTCATCATTAAACGCAACTCTGAAAGAAGTTGTGTTTAAGTTCAAATTATTAATGAAGTTATTAAATGTTATGGTTCAATAAAGTTTTTGATTTTCTTCGATTACAACGGCATAGCTTCATATAACCTCAACTTAATGTCTTTAATACATTTTTCTTTTTAGTAGTGTTACACCACGACAGTAGTAGTTTAATCGGTCTGTGTAGTCTGTAGTTCTGACGAAGTATAGATATTAATACCTACTCTACCGCTCATTGTAATCACAAGAATTAGCCCGATATGGGACTTATGTGGGAGATGGGGCGGAATATTATTATTTCACGGGGCGCATTTGCGTCCTACGACTTACGTTGGTAGGCCTTAACCACCATTCAGTGCTGGAATGAGGGAAACCTGCAAAACCTCATTAGTTACGGGGGATAGTCAAACATCAGTCGATTTTAATATCTCACAAAATTTTTTCCATCTTAGAACGTAGCCAGGATGATTGCCAACCCATCCCTGCTAACAAGCCTTCATATTGCCACAAACGGTTATACATACAAACAAATAAAATAAAGGAATATTTCAAATTCTACCCGTGGTTCTCCCTGGTGTTGTCACGCGTCCAGATTTTGGCGGGAGTTCCTCATGTACATGAAAAGTATACTCATATTATTCAGAAAGAAGTAAACTATAGAAGTTATGAATTAAGATAACATTTAACTTTTATGGTGAAGGCATGTTCCCCATAAAAATTCAAAATTTCTAAATCAAAAGATAGTTAAAACTTCTTTTCCCGCAGAACCTGAGAAGCAAAACCTTAAAACAAATTAAAGCAAAAACAATCAAAGTAAATACGTTCTATGATTGGTATTCATTTTGTACTATGTCCAGTATGAGATTGGTTTAGATTTTATAAGAATGTATTTTCTTTCTTTTAAAATAATATTTTACTGGAGTTTTATCTTTATCCATTTTATCTTCAATTCTTTCTTGAATTTGTTGTTTTAAATGAAATGATAATCAGAGAAAATAAGATAGAAGGAATTCCAAAACAGTTTAAAAGCAGTTTGATTTAAATATTTTCGTAGATATCTGCGGCGTGTTGGGCTTTCCCTCATCCAAGAAAAAAATTCATATTATAAACCACTTTAATTAAATTCCCTCATACCCATACGTGGGTTTACCTTCTAATGCATCTCCCCTGGAAATCTCAGAAACCTAACAACCCTAGCTCTGCCCCCACAGAATATATTTACCACTCACTTTGCTAAAAAGTTCTTGATAGTACCCGGTGACAGTAGGGTTGCTTTTAATAAGAGTATTCATGGCCATCGCCTCGTCGGGGTCCTCACCACCACACTCCATTTTTCACTAAGTATTTCAAACCACACACGCACCTCTATTCAAACATATCCTGACCAAGCCGAGCTTGTCTCTAACTCCTGGCTCACCCACGACTGGACTGAACCACAATCGTTTGTTTTTACTTGTATATCCGCATTTCGCATTCATTCTTGTTGTGGTAAATCCAGTTATTGAGATATGCGAGAGTATTAATCCGCTGCGAGCTATGAAGATGCCTTCGACTTCGACTGCTTCTGTCTAGTTGCAAGGATATCGCTAAATTTCACCAGGGCCGGACTTGGTCAAATAATTGTCGATTCAAATTACTGATAAGGGCGCTGCATTTTCATATCATATTTTGCATTTCATATCACATCATGTAGCAATTTAGCATTCATCTGCCATAAATATAGTGACTTCATGTGCTAGTTAGGGTGAAATAAAGGATAAAAAGAGTGGTAAAAGCAGTCAAACGTCCCATAAGTGCTTTATTGCTAATTATATGAATTTTTTTGGGTTGAAACAGGTACCCTAGTTTTTGTTTACTTACATTTTGGACTAAAATAAGTGTGATAACACCCATAAACACGGCAGTTTGTGTTGTGCTGATTTCTTTTGAATGCCATTTTAAAATGTAAAAATAAAGATGTATAAATATTAACCACGTCGTTTTTAACTTTGTAATACCAAAAAATCAGAAGAACCACTAAATTATTACGTTAAACAAACCCAAATACGTGTTATTTATCATTATATCAGCAATAAGCCTTCAAAAATTACCTTTTAAGTAGGTGCAATTATTTTCATGCAGAGGGCGCATTCATTTTTGAAATCGCCAATAGTAATACCTACTAAAATACAATCAGTAGGAACTAAATTAAAATTGTACCAATCAGTGTACATTTAGTTAATGATGATATTTACAAGTATCTTACAGATATCAAGTGTTTCGTTAGTTTAATCGTATAATGTTATCAATTCTCCCAATTTGAGTAGTATAATGTTAAACTACGTATTATATACATTAACATATACCGGGTGGCTAAAAGTGATGGCCTATTAAATTAATTTAGACTACTTCAATTTAAATTTTGAAATTTGACGGTCTGCGGTTTTTGGATATGCTCTCCTCAAATAAAATAATGGGGTCGCTTTAGGTCTTCCGATTATACCGGAAGTTGACGTCAACTTTGTTATTTTAAATGAAACACCCTTTATATTATTACATTTTTTGATCCTATATTAAGTTTTAAAGTCACTTTTCATCAAATTTCCCTATTCCTACAATTAACACTTTTAGTAATTTTTAATTTTCTTAAAACATAAATCATAAAACGGTACCTAGCTTAAAACCCTGTGTTTTTTATAGTAAAAAAGATATAGCCACAATATTCACAAGGGAGAGAGTTAAATCCATAAGCTTTTTAACCATACCTTCAAGGTTGCTGCATCTCGTACATTGCGGTGAAAATGTAATACCAAGTTAGGCCGACTGTCGATTTTTACATTTTGATGTTTATCGCGGAACACTTTTAAATTTAATTGTTAATACAAGAATTTGTAACAGCAAATAGCTGTTTTATTTTTTAATCCTGACATTTATATGATAATCTCAACTGATTAATTCAGAGATGTATTAAATACAGTTGGAATTGTGCCCAGAAGTACATTACTTTATACACTAATTGTCTACTTTCTCGTACATATGAGTAGCTTTGATTTTGGCTACAACGGATTTAAAATATATTCAACAAAGTAACATTGTTTATGCTTCCTCCATATCCAGTAAAATTACTTGGAGATGGTATACATATCCCTCATCAATCTCATTCATTCACTAAGAAAAATTTTCTATCTGGCTGCTCTTTCAAAGAGGGCACTACGGTGTGTTTCTCACCACTAGTACCTAATAATTATAAATATAATACTCTAATTGGATTTCTTTTAATAAAAGTATATAATTTTTCACTTTTCTCGCGAAAGATTAGAATCGCAATTTGCTATAAAGGCCACTTTACCAATTGTTTATTCCCTATCATACTCTATTTTGTGACTATTAAATTGTGACAAATTTTTTTATGACTATTAAATACAGGCCTGTCAACCTACAAAGGCTGGTTGACCTGATTTAATGTAAGTCATCACTGATATAGATCACTGGACTCATGGGAGTATATTCTACCCAAATCTTAAAAAATATATAAGCTATCCATTAAAAAATTACGATGATGTCATAGTTGTATCAAATATGGAAGGGAACAATTAATAGTTATTATCTACGACCACTATATTAGGAAGCCTTAATAGTCTGTTTTCCGTATATTAGAGGCCTTCCAATACATTAGTGGATTAAAATTCATAATACCACGCTTCGATTTTATAGCATTTTATTTAGAATTATTAATATTAACATTAACATTTATCTCAAGAACGATCTTGTCATTTTGACCGGGATTATTCAAATTCACTCGATAAGGAGTTTCTGATGGACTAAAAGGGCCCACACCTTTGCCGACATTAGATAGGACCTGGATTTTTTCAACAATTGCCATCTTGTTGGACAGTGATTCTTCAATATAACTTTCCAATAATGTTGCCGAAGAACGCCTCATTCCATGTCCGTTAAAACTTTCTGGATCAGGGACCTCAAGAAATGAAGCCTTTGGAAAGGTTTTCGAAATTATGTTGATGCCTACATGTTGTATAGTACATTTTCCAGCCACATATCGCAAGAAGAATCTCCCACCGGTAGTTTTAGGTCGCAGATTTATGTATTTTCGACACATTTCTACAGCATTGACTGAAAAAGCTTCTTCCGTGATCGTGAAACTTCTTGAAATGTTTGTTTTCGTATCCGGAATACTTACGTACAGGTAACTGCCTTTCTCTTGGACATGGCTGATATCCAAAAACGTTAATTCATTGCATCGACAAGCACCTGCTACTCCCATGATCGTTGCAACCTGTAAAGAGTTCAAAATAAAAAGCTCAATGTATGATTGACATCGTATATTTTCTACCTTAACTTGTAAACATTCCTCATCCGGTGCTTTTTTCAAAAATTCTTCGATTTAGTTTCTCTCCAGTATCTTTGCCTTCTTTGATTTATAATTTCTTGACCCAGCTTCAAAATATGAAGTGACTTTACCATACTTCGAAATATCAATACCATGGTGAACTTTCAACATTGATTTTAGCATTGAATACTTTGTCCATATTGAAAAGCCAGCAAACCGTTTCTCCACATTGAAAAAGTAGGATAGTAGCACCTCTTCTGTAATTGCTACTTCTCCTATGCCCCTTTTTTCGCCAGTTGTCGAATTTCACCAATTCCTTCTTGTATACACTTTTGCTTTTCACTGGTAACAGACGTAAAGTTGCTTCTTGAGCTTCTTGCTGGATTTCAGTCGGAATGAAGAAATTCTCAGCATTGTCACTCATTTTTTGTGCCGATTTTGCAAATTTTTTCGGTCTTGGACAAATAAACAAACGCATGTCATAGAAACAATTCCAAGACTTTCTAGTTTTCAGCTCAAAATCAATATTCTTGGTCAAAATAAATTTCTCAAATCTGATGTTTTTCAAAATTAAAATTTTTCACCTGCTCTCACACGACTTTCACTCTCCTAATTGAGCGATTTTGGCCGTGGTCGTGGATAAAACGTTGAATTACATTCGGAAACAGCCTTTAATCCTTTCGAAATCTCTCGAAAAATGTAATTCTCGACTGCGCCTCTCTAATTATATAAGGGAATTAACCATGAATTAACAAGCCTTTAATCCACCAGAAAAATTGGGCACTCGAGGCGCAGTCGAGAGTTACATTTTATCGAGAGGATTAAAAGCTGTTAATTTCTGAATGTAATTCAACGTGTTATCCACGACCACGGCCAAAACCGATCAATTAGGAGGGCGAGAGCAGGTGAAGAATTCTGGTTTTGAAAAACGTCACATTTGACAAATTTATATTTTGACCATGGTACAACTGACCAAGAATATTAATTTTGGGCTGAAAACTAGAAAGTCTTGGAGTCATTTCTATGACTATAATATCGAAGGGTGGTATTATCCATTAGTGTTATTAGAAGGCCTCTAATCCACGGAAAACAGACTTAAACCTTCCTAATATAGTGGTCGTGGATAAACATATTAAGATATTTTTATATTTTAATGGACCTGTCCCCAGTTCCGGGACTACAATCAGAATTGTGTCTACGTTTTTTTTATTTATACCCTTCCTCTACACAAGCCTGAGGCTTTCAAAAGCCAATTTCTGGTGTATTTTTATATCCCTTGATGGGTCTATTTATCTCCTCCCCTCCCTCCCTCGCTTTTCTCCCCTCTCTGCCCTCCCTCCGGAGTTGTCTTGAATAATATGTGCGATAAAAAATTAAACAACATACCTAGGTGATAGAAGAAACATTAAATAAATATGAGACTTCCGACCCTATAAGATTTTTTCTTTCTTTGTAGGAACAACTGCTTATTGCTGTACATTTTTCGTTTTATGCTTCTTTCATATATGTCTCATGAATGACTGAAGGTACTGAAAAACACCTTTCATGTTTACAAACGTTTATTAATTAAATATATTGCCTATGTAAAAAAAATGGTATGCATTTATGTACAAAGTTTTAAATTCTAACTATATTTTAACCTACACCTTTTGAAAATTATTTATTACTATCACTTGGGGGCTCTTATTGAGCATGAACTTGCGCATGGGCGTGCTTCTCATGAAGGTTATGGTATCTCTCATTTTCTTGGTGTTGGTGCGCGCTGTGGTGCTTTTCCTGTGGATGACCGTGGGCTGCATGGTGTTTTTCTTGGTTAGCTAGATGGTGCCCGTCCAGGTGACTTTGGTGGTGTTTCAGTTCATGATTCAAATGTTGCTCATGAGCCTGATGTTTCTCTTGGTGATGTAGGTGGTGCCTTTCTTGGTGTTGGTGATTTGCATGTTGCTTATCTTGGTGACTTAGGTGGTGTCTCTCTTGGTGCTGGTGATTTGCATGATGTTTTTCTTGGTGGCTTAAATGATGTTTTTCTTGGTGGCTTATATGATGTTTATCTTGGTGGCTTATATGGTGTTTATCTTGGTGGCTTATATGGTGTTTATCTTGGTGGTTTATATGATGTTTATCTTGATGACTTAGATGGTGTTTATCTTGATGGCTTTGGTGATGCTTCTCTTGATGATTCATATGATGAATTTCCTGGTGACTTGGGTGGTGTTTCTCTTGGTGATGTAAGTGATCAACGTGGTGTTTTTCTTGATGATTTAAGTGGTGTTTCTCATGCAAGTGATGCAGCTTCTCGTTGGCGTGATGAGAGTGATGTCTATCGTGCTCTAATAATGAAAAAATATATACATATATATTTAAAAGTTAAATTATTGGCTAGACTGCTACTGAAACTGAAATTTTAACTGAAGCTGTTTTAACTACATATCATAGTGCAGCAGTGCACTAATGCAGACTACAGAATAATATGCCGTCCCTTCTTCCTCACAAGCATAACTTTCTGGCTAATCTTTGTGATTAGAATAAGGGATAAATATATTATCATCAGTCAAATGGTAATTAACTAGCTATTTTTATGTTGCTTATAAGATTTTTTTCTTATTCTTACCGTGTTTTCTGCCTTCATTGTGGGAGTATATGTCGTGTCTATAAAGATGGTGTGAGTTGTGGTGGCGATCTGTAAATAAATATTTTGTCCAATAAAAATAACAATCCAAAAAGTGTAGATATAGAAAAAAGTGCCGATCAAAGTTTGAAACTAACTAGTTGTTAATACATAGTTTGCTAGTTTATAAACTTTACTAATAATTTACCTTGTGATGAACCAGAAGGTCCAGTTAAGATGTGTCCTGATGAGTCGCGACATTTACATGGACACGAAGGCAAATCTGAAAAATATAAATCACAATTTTGTGTGTACCTTAACGCGAAAACGCAGTAGCTTTTAATTACTTTAGCGCTGTAATAGTATTAAAAATTTGTCCTACTTGACTCTGTAGTTGAACTTTGTCCGTCAGTAGTACCAGATGAACCTGTAGAGCCAGAAGTTGAGCCGTCTGTAGATACATTTGGTTTGGTTTCAGTAGAACCAGAAGTAGTTGATCCATCCGTGGAACCAGAAGAGGTTGACCCGTCTGTAGGTCCTGATGTACCAGTACTTTCAGTAGAACCTGATGAACTTGAACCTTGTGTAGAACCAGGAGAAGACCCTGATCCATCTGTAGTACTTTGCTGCGTAGAACTCTCAGCAGTAGATCCGTGGTCAGTGGTGGATCCATCTGTAGTTTTTGATTCAGTAGTACCAGATGAATCTGTTCCATCAGTAGTTGGAGATGATCCGTCTGTAGATGTGTCTGGTTGCTTGGTAGAACTTAATCCTTCTGTAGAGCTAGACAAACCTGGACTTTGAGTGGTACCAGAAGAGGTTGTTGAATCTGAAAGTAAACGGTGCTTAGTTGTTGATTTATTTTTTAGTGTTTTATTATCTAGAAAATTATAAACCTCCGTGACATGGAGGACGTGGAGTTGAAGCTGTGGTAACAGCAGGTCGTCCAGTAGTCGAAGCTGTGGTAACAGCAGGTCGTCCAGTAGTCGAAATATTTCCTGAACTTTTAGTGGTAGATTCTCCAGAAGTTGTTGTTGAATTATCGTTGATGGCTGTGGGAAAAAATATTTACCATCAATGTAACATATGTAGATAAACTATCATTACATATTCGTTTATATTAAGACTCAAAATTTAGTAAACAGTACACAAAATATTGTTTGTTTTCGACGGAAGATGGAGTGTTTAATTTTTTATTGATTGATTTTTTGAACTGTGATGCAATGGGTACGGTAAGGATCTCCATTTGAATTTTATTTGTAACAATATATAAAGCAGTTCCGTTTAAGTATAAAAATCTGTCGGATCGAGTTTTATTCATTCAAATTAAATATATTTATTTTACGTAAAATAATTTTACGTTATTATTAATTATTAAATAAACAGCCGAAATACCCGGGGTGCTGTGTTTTAATATTACTATACTTACGTCTACATTTCAAGGAGCAGGTTCGACTGCTACTGACAGAGACTCTTGTTTGCAACCTATGGGAGGTGGCATCTGGAAGGAATCAGTTATTCAGTTAATATATGTAACTAATGAATAATAATAATAATCACATCGGCTCAAATGCACCGATTACCTACTTAAAATAACTGAACTAATATCCGATCATATAAATTTTGTATAGGTAAATGTAAAATATTTAGCGAATACACTAAAAATCGAAAAAACAAAACAAATGGAAGAACAGGAATAAAATAAATATAGATTTATTATCTATCTAGGACTTAACTATATTTTGTAAATTTATTACATCTGAACTTGTTCTACAAATAATTGGAAAATTTAATGATAGGTACTACACTAGGAGTTATTTTATTTTTTCTTTTCCAATACATAGTTAAAAAGTTATTTCAAAATATGTATATTATACGATAATAACATTTTCATGGCCTGCTAAGGAATTTAATATTCAAAAATAATATATTAGTTGCGGTGAGAAGCACAGTAGTGCCCTCTTCCGGTCTGTGCTAATATATGTCTGACAATTATTGTGTAATTGACAGATAGATAGCGACCTGCTTTTCTGCAGGTACCATACAGCGGTGACCTCTATCGTCTTTAAGAAAGACGAACCTATTTATTTATTTATTTATTTATTTGAAAAGATATCGAAAATAACAAAATAATATCTTCAAATAAATAAATAAATTCAGAAATATTGAATGGCATATTTATACATTAAATTAACCAAGAAATTTCTCCGAGTTTGAAAATGATAAAATCCAATATGGCACCCATAAGAAAAATTACTTACTGTTATTTCCTCGAAAACCTAATAAGCCACTAAAAATCCCTGAGTATACTAGACAAAACTTCAAATAAAAAGTTATAGATAATTTCCGAAAATGATGATTCAAATTTTTTTCTAAATATAATGGAAACGAAACATTTTAATTATTTTTTCAGATGAATGTTGCTGCACATTCTAGTAGTTTCCGAGATCTCTGTAGCGTTAATCAAATTTGGTTCAGCCTGTATATATTCTATATCTAGGATTTTATCAAAATCAAAATAGCCTATTTAAAAATAAAACGGCAACTGTATAAGGAGTGTTTGAAATCAAAACTTCATTCTAGAAGCCTCATTAAAACAATCAATACATTTGCTGACTCATACATATAAATATTCATTATCATATTCATTTGGTGTGATAAAATGGTCTGCACCGGATATAGGAAACACATATATACTAACAAGGACACAATTAATACAGAAATTAATGCTGCATCCAAATTCATATAAAGAGAGAATAAATATATGTAGAAAATAAAGGCGAAGGGGATGATAAGGATTTTGGTGTTATGTGCAAAACTACGTCAGTGTTATAATAAAGACCTATTTAACAAAGCAACAATAAATTGAAAAATTATAATGAACAGTTAATGGAACAATAAAGAAATTATAGCATATGATAACATCATTCTACTCACAAGGAAAAATGCTGTTGACTGACGTAAAAGTATTAGAAAAAATGAAATACAAATTACAGAGAAATTGAGAATTGAGATTGAGAAATTGAAATTATTGAGAACTTGTTTCAGTAATTTGTGAAATGAAGTTGATTATGATTCTGAAGAGATGAACCGCTGTTTAGGCCTGAAAAGGCTGTTTAGGCCATTCTATTGGCAATTTCAAAAACGAATGCGCCCTCTGCATGAAAATATTTGAACCTACTTAAAAAGTAATTTTTGGAGGCTTTTTGCTGATATAATGATAAATAACATGTATTTGGGTTTGTTTAATGTAATAATTTAGTGGTGCTTGTGATTTTTTTGGTATTACAAAGTTAAAAACGACGTGGTTAGTATTTGTACATCTTTATTTTTTACATTTTAAAATGGCATTCAAAAGAAATCAGCACAACACAAACGAATAGTTGTTCTATTGACAACTTTTTGTTATGTTATCTGATAAAAATTTTAAATGAATCCGAAAATAAATAAGATGCGGTGGTGTGTGGTGAGACACACTGTATATCATCATAATTATTGTAACCCAGTATCATGATGATTGGCTTTTGCTATTAAATTTTTCACTTATAATTGCAGAAGAGGTTTGTATTTTACCAGATAAATTTAGATTGTTTAATGAGAAACTGTTGCCTAGCAATTTGACTCAAAAAACTGTCAACTATTAAAAACGCGGCACCGAAGGTGGAGCGTTTTTAGGTTGACAATTTTTTGAGTCAAATTGCTAAAGGAAACAGTTTAGAATTTAAACAATACAAATTTTTCCGGTATCAATACTAACATCGAGTGTAATTCGGCAGGACAATTTAATGAATAAGAAATTTAGAAACAAATGAATGCAAACTTTATTTATGAAACACTAAAAATAAACATATTTTTATTTGAGCATCACCGAATCGATTTATTGTTAGTGTTTAATAATTCAATAACTTGTTGACAGAAATGTCAAACTATTTATTTTGGCAGGGGACACCGCGATAATTGATTAAAAAATGAATAAGTGAAAAAACCACTAGTGCATTTGTCACTGTAAAAGTTGCAGGTAACTTTTGTCGCTGTCGAAGTGACAATTGCATGTGGCATATGCGATTTTTTATATATAAATTAAATTGTCAAAATAATCCAGTTCCATAAATCTATTTATTTCTGCTTACCTATGGATGAAGACAGTATCAGTACCACAATACAACCAACAGCAATGTTTGGTGCCATCTTGCTGTCCTATAGCTAACTTTTAACTAGTTAGCTGATACTAATTTCCACTGTAATTTAAACGGCTTTTTATTGGTTCACAAAAAATTCGAAACATTCATTTTCGTAGCGTTATATAGCACTGGAATTTTCGCCAAAGTAAAAATGCTTGTTGAAAGTACCGGGGTGATAGAATAAGGTTTAATGGTAGCGTCAAACACATTGATGTAAATATCAATCTTTTTGCAGACACCCCGTAAGAAATTTGGCGCCCATGAATGTATTTATCAGATATTAATATGAAGGTATTGCTATTACGCAAACTATTTATGAATATTTTTAGATAGGATGCGTTTAAATTTTATATCTATTAAACTATGCCTAACGTAAGGACATAGTAAATACTTGGAATATCCTCAATATTTAGGGTGACCAGATTCCTTGAACAACAAAAGAGGACAAAGGTGCTGTGGGAAATGTTTTATAAAAAATACAATAATTATTTTGTCAAAACATTATAAACTATTGGTCTTTATTTATAAAAACAAATAATTACTTTGTAATTTTGTAATAATTGGCTTAAATTTGTAAAATAAGAGCGGCTTTTGTGGGATTCTTCAACCATGTTTGTTCCCATCGCCCTCTTTATTCGATTTAAGTTAACAGAAAGAGAAAGAGTTACAATTAGAGGTCTAGGATGAATTTCAAATAATTTATGATTTCCAATTTAGTTGCTTATTGTAACTTGCATTGTTTAGAAATACTTCAGAATTTTAGTGTATTTTTTTGTCTGATAAAAAAGAGGACATTTAGCATAAAATGTGTATATATATACCGGACATAAATTTGAACCTTAAAAAGAGGACTTGTCCGGTTAAAAGAGGACGTCTGGTCACCCTATCAATATTGCTCAGTCTGTATTGCCCTCAAAATTTTCAGTGCATAAAAATTGTAAATAAAATGTTGATGTTTAAATATTTTGCTGAGAAATATATCGAGAGAATTTTCCAACATCCTGAGTACGAGGCACGACGGATGTTAGGTCGAAAATTTCCCAGACATTTTTCTTCAAAGCGAAACATTTTAATAGGAAACGTCAACAATTTCCCCGCAATTTTTATGGCATAATATCGACGGATATCCCAGAGCAAGGCGAATGAAAATATATAAAAATACAGGGTGGCCTAATAGTGTGGCAAAGTTCCATAACTCCTATGCCGTAATAAACAAAAAAATATATTTTAGGGTCTCATTGAGCCTAAGGCGACGCACATTTTAAAAATACGTATAGCCATAATATAGGGTGCTCTATAAACCGGGGCCATAACAAGCTTATGTTTCTTTAAATGGAATGATGTATTTTTTATTTCATATTTGAATTCGGATCATTGTTCTGAATTCACCAATATATAGGGTGCACTAGTATTGTACTGAGTAGTTCAGAAGATATGAGCATTTCTGTATTTTAATCGGAATGAATCAGGCATCCTGTATCTTTTTTTAAGAAAATAAATACTAAATAATTTTTGGCTCCATTAATTGTGCTATATGGTCTTGTTTTATTTTCTATAGAATTTACTTCTAAATAGCTTTACTAGTATACAGGGCAAATCAAACTCGCAACCTCAATCATCTCATTTTCATAAATGAAACACCCCTTCAATTCCAGCCGAAAACTCTCAATTTCTTGAATAGGTATTTTTATTTTACAAATTCGACAAAGTTTTTCTCACCACATTCAAATTTTGAACTCATAGACAGACAAAAAGTTAATAGCAAGTAACTACGAATAGTATGGACGTCATTAAGATTATCCTCCATCTGCAAACGCCTTGTTTAAATGTTTTACATGCTTCCATTGTAGCCATAATTCTACGTGTAGCTAAGCTAGGCAGCAAATCGCTCTGTAGGAACCCAAAACCAGGATAGGCACCATCTTTCTTGACACACAAGCACTTGAGGAAACGTCTATGTATACTCTCTAAACTTTGTATATGTACGGGGTGGCCAAATTTGCTTGCTATTATAGGACAACTCGAGAACTAAGAGAGATACAAAAAAATTAACCCACCTTTCTCGAGGTCTTTTTCTGAGACAAACTTGATGCCGAAATGCAAAATGGCCCATCTTCTTTTGTTTTTGAGATATTAGCGAATATTCGATTTTTCAAATTTTCGATGCTTGCGCAATCTCGGTTATTTTAGATATTATAAAAAAACAACTTATATGTTCTTCAGACACTTATTCTCTTTTCAGCTATATATAATATGAGTGGTTAATTTATTCGGCTTGACTATTTTTTAAGGAATCTTAGAATTTTTAAGGTTATTACTAGCTGCCACGACACCACGTTTTTATCTTATTAAGTGAATTTTGAAGTTCGAAGCATTCGTCAATTCATATGTATATCTTAATATCATCCGCATACAAAAAACAGTCAACATTCAGAGCAGTAACTATGTCATTTATGAAAATATTAAAGAATAGTGGTCCCAAGACAGATCCTTGGGGAACTTCAGATTGAGGTACAAAATTATTGATTACATAATTCTATATGCTAGTATATATTATTTAAATAAGATTTATAAAAGATCAGCAGTCTTTTGAGAATCCATTTCTATTTAATTTTGAAAGTATTTTTTTTAATGCATTGAATAGTAATAGCGTTCTGATACTACTTATGAGTCACTCTTAGATTCAGCAAGTCAAGAACCTTGGATTTTTCCTAGATTACTTGACTTGACGTCAAGGAATTTCAAGCTACTTGATTCTTGATGATAATGATAATCGACCGATACTATACGAAAACGTGCAAACAGTCCTGCAAGCTTATGTATGTATGTATGTGCATAGAAATAAACTAGGACCAAGATACACTAATAGTGTATCGTGGCTAGGTATGGGTTTCCCTTTTTGCCCGAGCTGACTGGAACAACTGCGCTTGTGTAGAACTGAGTTGTGACTTAGTACAGTTTGTAACAGTGTCTCAATTGTGTGTGCGTGTGCTGTAAGCTGCAATTATTTGATTGTTAAAATTTGGACGGAAACAGAAAATGAAAACGGAATCGTTTCAGATTAGCGTGCCAGAATACGTGTTGAAAGATAACATTCGAATCAGAAAATCAGATCTTCTATGGCAAACGTTGACAGTAAAGACTGCTTACTGTCATCAAACGATGACATTAAGGAATAAGACAAACAATGCGTATATAGGAGAATTGCTTTTATTTTTTAAGGAAACCGGACAATATACAGGGTGTCCACCTAGTGCGCGTAAGTCCAATATCTGGGTTAATAAAAGAGATAACTTAATTTTTTTTTCTACAAGGTTGTCTAATATCCCGAGCTGCACAAAATGAAAATATATTTACATATTCAGGGTGTTCAGTTTTTCCTGAACAGGTACCAACTTCGTTTTTCTAAATGGAAATATATATTTTTTATTGCTTTTTCGAACTAAACCCTTGATTTTAGTAGGACTTTCATCAGCCTTCCCTATACCTAACTTAAACTGTTTTTGAAATATTGACGGGTGAATATTGACATTTTTGCAACTTTGACACCCTGTAAAATCTAAACGGTTTGAGATCAAGCAAAACGGTTTGCACATTCCTATCTTAACTTTTCATAAGCTATCGTTTGATACTAATTTCAAATTTATACAGGAATAAAAATTTTTTAAAAATTTTCAGAAAATTTTAAATTTTTGGATAATTCTGAAATTAGTACCAAACGATAGCTTATGAAAAGTTAAGATAGGAATGTGCAAACCGTATTGCTTGATCTCAAACCGTTTAGATTTTACAGGGTGTCAAAGTTGCAAAAATGTCAATATTCACCCGTCAATATTTCAAAAACAGTTTAAGTTAGGTATAGGGAAGGCTGATGAAAGTCCTACTAAAATCAAGGGTTTAGTTCGAAAAAGCAATAAAAAATATATATTTCCATTTAGAAAAACGAAGTTGGTACCTGTCCAGGAAAAACTGAACACCCTGAATATGTAAATATATTTTCATTTTGTGCAGCTCGGGATATTAGACAACCCTGTAGAAAAAAAAATTAAGTTATCTCTTTTATTAACCCAGATATTGGACTTACGCGCACTAGGTGGACACCCTGTATATATTTAGTTGTTATGCACTATAAACAGTTTACACTATATATTTTGATTTTATATATATATTTTTTGGTAATACATTACAGTTTTGTAAATGAAGGTATTAAATGCAAAGTTTATTGCACTGTAATTTCTTGATTTCAATTAAACATACAAAAAATCAAGTAACCTTGAACAACTACTTGATTTCAACAAGTACTTGAAATATAACTACTTGACTTGGCTTGACACTTAGGCATTACTTGATTTGAGTTGACTTGATTTCAGGTTAACTGGTTTAAATATCAAGTCAAGCGGTGAATCCCTAATCACTTTCTATTGGCTAAACACTATACCTACAAAATTGTGGACTGTACGTGCGGCTAGTATGGCTCATGATCCCTTGAAATTTCTAAAAGATCACGAGCCACGCAATTCCTTCATGCACATTGCCATTTTTCACAAAAAAGCAAGCAGATTTGCAGTGGCGAACCAGGAGGACATCTAATTGGTACAAATTATGTGGATGTTTATGACGTCGGTCATGCTTCGCCACGAACTACGTAATGTGTCAGAAAATACAGTCGTCTCTGCCTATTCTCTAGCTACTCTCTATTTGGTTCATACATCTGAGTACTTTATTTATTACTCTGATGTTCATACATTTTTAAAGAGATAACTAGAAATCGTAGACTTATCGCAATTTTTCAACTATATTAATCGATTCTGGGTAGATAATTATCTTCTGAACTAATTTGAAAATTCTGGTTAATTTTCCTTTCTCCAACTTTTCTTTTCTTTCTCGAGAGATCTGTAAGTAGTCGTACTGGAAAATAGTAAATTATTTCCACGAAACTTAGGATGCTGGCTCCCAAAAATAGGGCTGTAGCTCCTCCCATGGAAACTAAAAAATAAACACAGTAGTAATAAGCATTTTTGGCAATATATCTGGAGGTTTTTTAAATTAGAGTAAATTCATTTTAAGAATAAAACGACATTTGTTTTTTATTGTCTGTGACTATTGATCAATAGATGTTTGTGAAACTTTTGCTCACTCTTTTAAAAAATTCAGTGAAGCAGTTATATTATCCTGAATAAGAAGATTTTTTATCTTTTAATATCTTAAAGCAATTTTACTTGTTCCACCTGGTAGGGACAGGTAAAGCTCTTTCTGCCTTTACTTTCAGAATATTTGAAACATACTTACACCTAAAACCACATGAATAGTATTTAGATAAGGTAGTGAACACTTTGCCGCGAAACATCCTGTACGTTATCTTTATAACTTACCTACTAAATCCAATTTTCCTCTGACAACATTTCTTTTAAATCTTTCCATTGGAAGATGCTCCAATGACAGCTCGACAATTGCATATTCTTCTGCAATTCTAAAAACATCAAAGATATATCATTATGAGATTAAAGTGGCTACATTTTGTTGTCAAATTCAAAAAGAAGAGACTTTTTAATAATTCATCAGCATTGAAATTATTTGACAAAATTTGGTTGGTTAGCAAATGGCGTTGATTAAAATTGAGTTTTGATTTTGTTAATTTATTGAACTTTTTTGGACGTTTTTACTTTGAAGTTCGGGATTAATTTTTACCCTTTTTTAAAATCCCTTACAACAGACAGCTCAATTTCTGTACAGCTGGGTAAGCAGTCGCAGTAAAGACCAGGTCGATTTGCCCAAGAGGGTTTCAGGACTGACAGTTCGTTGTAATTGTTGGTCAAGCAGTCGAGTCCGCTGATATTACATTGCTGGTCATATCCTGAAAAAAAAAAGTAATATAATAATAATAATAATAATATCTCTACCCCTCATTCTAATCACAAGGATTAGCCCGAAAGTCTAATACTTGTGTGGGAGAGGGGGCGGCATATTATTATTTCGCGGCCCGCATTTGCGCCTCAGGAACGACTTATGTTGGTAGGCCCTAACCACCATTCAGTGCCGGAATGAGGGAAACCTGGAAAACCTCATTAGTTAGGGGGACAAGTCAAACATCAACTGATTTTAATCTGTCACATTAACACCAAGTTGACATTCTTCTCATCCTAGGCCATCGCCAGGATAGTTGCCAAGCCATCCCTGCGAATAAGCCTTGATCTACGGGCAAACAATTTAATTAAAAATTATTGGTGGCGTGGGAATTAGAACCCACGACCTCTGGGTTGAGCGATCGAGACGCTAAGCCCTGCGCCACCGGCCCGAAGTGTTATCACTTTTCCTATCCTGTCTTATCCTGTGAAAAAATCCTGTCAATATTTTTAGATTTTTTTAATGAAAATTTCCAGTAGTCAATGAAAGTTTTCATTACTTTGGGTTTAATTGAAACTTAAAAAATGTAAACAGAACAATAGAATAGAATTATTATTATCTTAAATAAACAGTAACTTAGATTTGCAAACAAAATCTTTATGCATTATTCTGTGATTTTGAACTAAAATAAGAAGAAATTGCCAAGTTACAAATGTATTTTACAAAATAATGTATTTGTTTATTAATTTATTCTATGTAAGTATTTCGAAAAATACTTCCTCATTTTTTCAGTCATTATTTGCAGTTATTGTACAGTAAAATTAATAAAGAATTTGTTACATAGCTATTTTATTTTTGATTTTACTACAGTATGGTTCAAGTTGCACTATTATTTTAAATTAAGATATCAATCAATGTAAATGAAAATATTGTTCTGTTTAAATTTTGTAAGTTAAAGTTACTTCTTATTAAACTGCAAGTGATATGACTAGATATTTTGCAAATTTATAAGTGATGAAATCCAATGCAACATTGCCAGATTCGGAGTGAATTTAGTAAAATGTCTGAAATTCAGGACATATGTCATCCTGCGAGAGATCTCGACAGGACGCAGGACAAAAGACCTCAAATGCAGGACGCCCTCCGAAATGCAGGACGCTTGGCAACCCTAGTTGCAGACACGAAAAAAATTGTTGTACAAAAATATGTATGTTCCAATGGTCTCTAACTTTTATCTAAAGTATCTTTCAATATTTCAATCTTTTAATGAGACAGGGCTAAAAACTGAAACAGCCGCTACTTTTAAAGGTGGCGGTGGTTTTGAACAAAACGACGTTGAATGTTTTCCAATCCGTTTATATGTACATATATATTGCATATTCTGGAGATCATACTAAAGAGCAGTATTTTAGTTTAGATCTTACCAACGAATAATAGAGTAATCGTATAACAGTAGTATCGGTAAAGCCTTTACTGTGCCTTATAATAAAACCCAATGTTTAATATTGCTCTATACTACTAAGGTACTTGCATATATTTTCATTAAAATTTAAATGACTGTCAAAGGTAATACGGAGATTTTTCTAGTTTACAAAGTATCTGACCAGATGGTAATCAAATATGATGGGCTTATGCATTCTATGAAAAGAGACGACATTACTCAACGGCGTTGAGTGCCAGATTATTTTTGGTACAGCACTTATTTATCAAATTTAAATTGTCCTGTAATGTATGACAATCTCTCGTATATCATTAATTACTTGATAAATTTTGGTGTCGTATCGTCAATACAAATTATGAACAGGAGATGGCCCAGAACGGAGCCCTGCGGCACATCAAATGTCACTATTGTGGCTTACACCTGCTTATATTTCACCCAACAGGTCCAGCTTCTTAATGTAGCTGATCACCTTATTGGGGGGAGAACTTATTCAGATCCTCTGGCAGAAGTTGTCCTTTGCCAAATAATGAGTATCTGATCCTTTCCCAAGCGGGGCACGTGCATAATATGTGTTCTGCCATTTCATCATCTTCTAAGCACAAGCGGCACTCAGCATCTTCTGTTAGGCCGAATTTGTTCAGTTGGCCTAATGGTTGGAGGTTATAGTAACTGACTAGTAACACAGGTCCTACATAAGTTACAGTATTGGCGATTCCAAAAAAGAATGCGCCTTCTGCATGAAAATATTTGAACCTACTTAAAAGATAATTTTTGGAGGCTTATTGCTGGTATAATGATAAATAACATGTATTTGGATTTGTTTAACGTAATAATTTAGTGGTGCTTGTGATTTTTGGTATTATAAAGTTAAAAACGACGTGATTAGTATTTGTATATCTTTATTTTTACATTTTAAAATGGCATTCAAAAGAAATCAGTACAACACAAACTGCCGTGTTTATGGGTGTCATTCCATAAAACGTGTCAATAGAAGTGTTTAAGATAGAAGATATAGGTAGAAGTTTGGTCCTAGTATAAGAAACTGTTTCTCACTCATTTCTCCAAAAGGCATGTAACAATTTATTAACAGGGAACACGTTTATTTACACAACATAACCACTTTGTTGCAGTTTGTTATACTTTTCTATTATTAGTCTTATAAAAACAGAATATATTTTAATTTAAACATTATTTAACAAAAAACAACCACTAATATGGTATCACCATTCAGTTTATCATACTCATTTTAGCCCAAAATGTAAGTAAATAAAAACTAGGGTACCTGTTTAACCCAAAAAATTCATATACTTAGCAATGAAGCACTTATGGGACGTTTGACTGCTTTTACCACTCTTTTTATCCTTTATTTTACCCTAACTAGCACATGAAGTCACTATATTTATGGCAGTTGAATGCTAAATTGCTAGATGATGCGATATGAAATGTAAAATTTTTACTCGTCTTCCTTCATATTTGTTTACAATTTGCAGCGCCCTCATCGGTAATTTGAATCGCCAATAAGAATTTCATTCGAGTATTATTACTATTAAAAACTATATGTATAGAGTAGAGTAAGCCGTAATGTCGGGAGTACTCTACTTCATTGTAGCCTACGGAATTATTTAGAGAAATCAGTCATAAAATTACACCTACTTACGTGTATTGGGCATAAGGTAATGCGCGCAACCGCATTTCCGTATCTGCGCATTTTTTCTGCATTGTACGCAGCACGCACTATGACTGTAGTATCTGTAAACATCTAAGTCTGACTCGTGGATGAACCGACACTTCCTCTGTTCTATATCTACAGATTTTACCTAAAAAAAAAGAGAAGTGGAGAAGAAAGTGAATATAAAAAACAAGAATAGCAACAAAGGCATAAGATTAATCGTTATTATAATTTTTCATTTATTCATTTACTTATAATTGCCGCGGCGATAACTCAATCAGATAGGTGGTAGCTCGTGACTAACAGATTGGTAGAGGTATAGAGGGGCGCGAGTTCGAATCTCGCCAGGGGAGAAATGGCACCTCTCCCACGAATGGTTGTGTCTGCGTTTTTTTCATGTGTACCCTCCCTCTACACAAGCCTGAGGCTTTCAGAAGGTTGTCTATTTCTGTGGTGTGTTTGAAGTTTTATAATGGTCAATAGATAAGTGGTTAATATGAAAGACATTTCAGGTAAAAAATTAGCAGGAAGAATGGATTAGACTTACATCCGGTTGATTTTCAATTTCCTTAATCCCGAAATATCTGTGATATTGTATATGCGGTAAAATCTGCAAAACTTCGCTGGCCAGTGTTGTCATGGATGGTACTTCTTGTTCTCCAAGAATATAGAGCTGAAATCCCACAGCTATTTAACGCAAGAGATGCTAAAAATTAACTATGTAATAATTGTGAACCAAAATTAAATTTAAATGTGTTTTACTCCATTTTTGATTTTAAATCGTTGATGTTCAGATCGGAGGCTTGTCAATCTTCCCCGTGGAAGTTTTTGTTCTATTTTTAATATACCTAAATGACTTACATTAGCATATCCATTTATTTCCAAATACAGTGTGCCAGCACCCGTATTTTTGTTTGAGACCATACTGTAGAATGGTACGTGTTTTTCCCTAAAAGAAGTAAGTAAATCATGTTTTTTCTTTTATTAAAAAAGATAAAATTATATTTTTATTAAAAATGTATTAAAAAATAACTAATAACTATAACACCACAGTGAATAACCCTCATAAATATTCTTAAACAAAAAACATCATTTTTTCAGTAACATTTTAAAAATTGCATCTACAGTCAAATTAAATTAAAAAAAAAAACAATCACTGACAAATATTTTCGGTGCAGAGGTTTATATTTTTATTTCTTTATAATTTTAACTAGTATCGTTAAGTGCCCAATAAAAGGAATACACGTGATATGAATAAAGACACGAAGAATGCTTTAAAATATCAAATTCACCCTGTACCTTACAGACTACAAGAGGGCTGTGGAAATTCTGTTTATAGCATCTGTCGTTTCTCAAAAAAGTATCACAGTGACTCGAAAATCTCAACTTTGTATCTTTATTAATAAACGAGATAAGTACCCCTCAAAGGCAATGAAAAGTGAACAGAACACTGAACACTGTCGTTATTGATAATTGTCATTAGATTATGAATTTAAGGAGCGTGTATCGCTCTGAAAGTTTACTGTGCTTACTTCGTTTGCTTGGAGTTGATCCCATAGCACCCTCCCATTTCAGTTTCTATATGTCTGAAGTATGTGCAGCAATCGAATTTTATATTATTCCATTCGCAGGCTTTAATAATTTCAGAGCAGTTGCTTCTCACCTAAAATGAATACTATCAGAGAGGGGCGACAATATGTATTTCACTATGGTGCTGTTCATCACGTAATAGCGATTACTAACTCTATATCTATTAATCTATATCTATACCATCCTCATACGCAACAGTGAAGAGGAAGTATAATTCCGAAATATCGGTATCTCTCCCTGAGTTGTTCTTCTGCTATTGGAACTTTTCGTGGTTGTTTAACAACGAATTCGTACCTGATGTCAGTTGGATCACGTAATATTAATGAAATCAAGATTAACAAGAAAACCAGATGCCTAGTCGCCAAGTATTTTCAAATCAGCAGCCTCATGTATTGGACCAGAACCTGCCCTGGCAGTGCCTCAAACAATGTTAGGGGGTCAAGTAAGAGAGTGGATAAAAAAATTAACATTTAGAATACTGGAATAATATAACGAAGCACCAATAAGGGAAACAAAGGACCGTCTCCAAAGACTAAAAACTGCTCCCACTGAGTAACAATCAGTTACGAATTGTTACAGGTTGTCTAATGGGATGTCGTGTACGAAAAAGGCACTGGATTGTAGAAGACAGGACAGGCTTCATTACCACATTCAAAATTGGATACAGAAGAGTGTGAACCAATGGTGGAGTTATGTAAGTTAGTGCAAGACAGCAAGTTATTAGAGGGTTTTGGAGGTTCTGCAAAGAGCAAGTGGAGGTTAGAACCTCAAGAGTAAATAAATAACCAGAAGGACATCTCGCAGGCGGCACCTTTTTTATAAAATAATTTTGAGGAAAATTTTCCAGGGGCGTACAAATTTAAAGTTTTCAAAACTTTTATTACCTAACCCTGTTTCGTAAAATAATACTTTTAAAGTTTAAGATTGGATCCAAGAAAAGTATGCAGGTTCTGGAGGTTCTACAAGGGACTAGTTTTAAAGTGGAGGTTAGAACTATACTATTCAGTTGGTTTCCACAAAAAAACACATGTTTATATACCATAACAATAATTGAACTTTAAAGTGATGAATAGTTATTAATGATTTCTCACTTACAAGAAATAATTTAAGCAATTTTTCCACATGAAGTCATCATCATTCAGTTTTAATCATTTCCAGCTGATCCCCACTTGGTTGGCGAAACGCGCGTCGAGTGCAGTATAGTGTTTTAATGTTATGAGAAAAAACTACGTCTGAGATCTCTTCACACCAAAGGTTCCAACCCCTTTAAGATCATATTAAAGCGATAGATAAATATTAAAATGTATATCTCAGAGTTAAAGGTGGGTATTCACCAAAACTAAGGTTTCAGCTGGGTCGGAGCTGATTAAGAACTAGCCAGTTCTAAACAGTTAAAAAACTATTCGAGCTATACGCACCAAAACCCCTTGAAGTCGGAATTAGTTCAGAACCAATGTCCTGAACTGGTTCGGTGTCTTTTTCAAGTCAGATGTTTCCACAATGCGCGACAGTGAGGACGAACTAATTTTCTTATTTCTGTTTTTATATTCTGAATCTTTTATGTTCCATAAAACGGGATGTTGTAGAAACTGTTTTATCAATTCTACAACTGCTTCAACAGTACACATTCTGAAAATATTTAATTGTGTTGTCACAATACACATGATTTTCAATAATACTGAACTAAAAATTTTTAATAAACCAAACTACTACTTCGACAACGTCCAGGCTGGAAATAGGTTCCAAATTGGCTTAGAATGTCTAAAAACCCGAGCCCTTTGATTTTACCGCCACATCATGGGTCGGGTTCTGCGAATTAGAAGCTCGGAACCGTTAAACATAACACCCGTACTCACCAAGTTTAGAACTTTTGTCGAGTTGGTTCTAGCAGACCTGAACTTATCCAGAGCTTTGGTGTATTCACCAAATTATTAGGTATATTAATAATATTATACAGGGTGTTAGTTATACATGCGGCAAAAATTCAAGAGGTTATTCCTTGGACTATTCTAAGGATATTTTATCCTTTGATGATTTTTGAAAAAACGTTTTGTTGCGAAGATATAGAGCGAAAAAAATTTTCAATAACAATTTATTACTAAAAATTACATGTAACATTTCTGAACCTACAACAATTGTTCAAAATGGCTACCTCCAGCTCGGATGCAACCATCCAATCTTCTCCTCATAGACCCCCGAACTCTTTCAAAAACACCAGGGTCGTTTCTTATTGAGTTACACCCAGCAATTATCCGGTCTCTTAAATCGTCCACATCTTCCACTGGCCTAGTATAAACTAATGACTTTAGATAGCCCCATAGGAAATAATCCAGGGGGTTTAAGTCCGAGGATCGAGCAGGCCATACGTGAGGTCCACCGCGACCAATCCAGCGATCTCCGTATGTTGCTGTTAAAAACTCTCGAGCAACTACACTAAAATGAGGTGGTGCACCATCATGTATTAACCACATTGCCTGTCTTGTAGCCAATGAATGGTACATCCTCCAAAAACTGAGGTAGCGTTTGTTCCCAAAAAGTTGCGGTATACTTCGCCGGTAAGTCTTCCTGGTAGAAATGCCGCATGTTTAACTAATACCCTGTATATGCAGTGTATTAATATGTAGCTATAACTGGAAACAATAAACATGCAAAATTGAGACACGAAATAAGATTGCGTAATTTTTTAAATACTTTCATATTAATCCTCCACTCACTCCAGTCACCCACAATTCCAACCCAAACGTTCAACGAGAACTGATGTTGAAACCGATCTTCACAAATCTCATGTGGATTTTCGTCAGCCCACACATGGTTATTGTGGAAATTCCTTATTGCATCTCGCGAGAAACTGGCTTCATCGGTAAAAAGAATCAGCGTAAGTAGTTGAGGGATTTCAACCAATGTGTGCCAAAGCCATTGACAAAATGCAATACGTGGAGCAAAATCCGCAGCAAGAAGTGCCTGAACGCGTTGAAGATGGTATGGGTACAACAAATTATCTCTCAGAATTTTCCAAACAGTCCAATTACTTACATTGAAAGTATTTGCAATTCTTCGCGTAGAAGTACCTGGATCTTCTTCTATCATGTCCAGCACATTCTCTTCTACGTCTACTGTTCTTACAGTCCTTGGCCTTCCTGGTCCTCCACTTCGCTTCAATAATGTTCCCGTTTCTCGAAAACGTTGATGAATACTTTGAGAGATTTTTCTATCGGGAGCAATGTGGTTAGGAAATCGTTCAATGTACAGTCGCCTAGCTTCTAATGCATTGCTATCAGCAAGTCCATAAATAAAATGCATGTCAGCCATCTCGGCATTCGTATAGGGAGCCATGGTAGAGGACTTCACTAACAACCGTTTACACGTCAACTAGCCAAACGTCAATCAATCTTAACAAATGCAACACATACAAATTACAAAAAAACAACATACAAAAACATACAAAATAATCAAAAGTATCACGGGATGTTGGTAAGAAAAATACAACTCCTTTTTCTTGCATGTCTTTTACTTGATACGTCCAGTGTAGTACGCCATACTTTTATTTCACCTACATTAATAATGTGAAAAATACCAAAATTGGATTTGTTGAAAATTTTTTTCGCCCTATATATTCGCAACAAAGCGCTTTTTCAAAAATCATCAAAGGATAAAATATCCTTAGAATAGTCTAAGGAATAACCTCTTGAATTTTTGCCGCATGTTTAACTAATACCCTGTATATGCAGTGTATTAATATGTAGCTATAACTGGAAACAATAAACATGCAAAATTGAGACACGAAATAAGATTGCGTAATTTTTTAAATACTTTCATATTAATCCTCCACTGTGACGACTGTATTTTCACTTAAATGGAATACACTCAGGATTATAATAGTTTATATTAAAAAGTTTATTTTTATAGTTACTCATCCAAAAACTTACATCTTTACCTTTTTAGAAAAATAACTAAAATCTTTCAAGAAACAGTCTTTCTTGGCAGATTTTTCTTCCGGTCCGCATAACTGTAGAGTATAAAATGATACTCCTCGAAAGTAGACTTGCTCTTTGACAATCTCATCCAAATCATAGTCGTGAGGATCTCCAAATACTCTGAAAATAATAAGTTGTCCATCTCTAGGGCGTTCACTATTGATGGCACCAGGTGATTCAACCATTGGTTAACCCTCCTGCCCATCTTTCACGTTTAAAATGTAACCTACTCCATTGAGTAATGCACTTTAGTAATAAAGACAAAAAGGTGAGGATGATTAATACACTGTTCGCAATAATAATAATCCCTTTGTTGGATCAAAAAACTGATTTAAGTTAACTTATCTTTCTACAATTCTGATTTCTTGAAAACTTACGGGCTTATTAATTTGTTACAATTAAATTGTACCAAAAGTGAGTTGACCTAAATACATTTATTTTGAGCCAAGGAAGTATGGATTTTAAGGCATGGCTTATTCGTTACTGATCACACTGTATAGTATAAAGAAAATTTAGATATTTTTGTTACATATGCGTGGTTTTCTTACTGGTCTGTGACTTCAGCAATATTTTTCTGATTGTCGGTTTCACAGACTGCTATCGAAGGAAAATGGGTGTCCCACTCCAAGTAGCTGGTTTCAACCACGAAACTAATAGAGTTGTTTTGGAAGTCGTTCCATGCAGATCGGATTAGGAGACCCGTAGCTAGCCAGCTCAAACTGCAGCAGATAATCCAAAACGCCCTAAAAATCATGTGCATATCTAAATTTTAAAGTAAGTTTAGAAACGTATACAGAAGGGTTAAAAAGTTTTCGATCATAGGAGAATAAATACCAGGCTAATTTACTATTTCCCAAGTGTAACAAGCGCCCTCGTGCGATAGAAATTTGAACTTACAATTAAATCAGATGTCAAGACAAAAAAATTCTATTTTCATTATACATTGTTAAATTAGTGTAATTTTGTTATTAAGTTATAGCCTACTTTCATCAATAATAAAATATACAGTATAATTTTATTTAGGAATGAGACAATTATGTTTGAACTATATTTTGGTTTATAATGTACAGGGTTAGTTTTATTAATGTGAACCCCATCTTAATATTTTAATTATTGACAGATAGAAAAAATTTGTAAACTGGTCTTTTTATGTAGATTCCAGTCATTCTAACACTTTTGCGGTGGCAAATTATGTATACAGGGTACACAAATAAGTATGTTTTTTTATATGGAACACCCTGTATATTTTAATATTTTTGGATTCGGTACGTCATTCAGATAACAAATATACAGGGTGGGAAAAATTTTAATGTGCAGCATTGGTATCTCGGAATCGGTAAAAGATACAACGTGGCTCAAATTAGGAAAAAGTTGCTCAATTTTATGCTGATTCAAAATATGTGGACAAGTTTAATATATTCCGCGCCGTTCGGGAGTTATGCCGGAAAAATCAAAATTTGCCAATTTCTTTTAAGTCAAATAACTTCTCTTGAAATAAGTGTAGACTTTTGAAATTTGGTACGTTTACATAGTTTGATGAGAGCTTTCGATTGCCATACTAAAACATGTTCTAGGCCTACTAGTTTTTCCGCAACAATATTCAACTTTTGAATTTCTTATGGGCGCCATATTGAATTTTCACTTCACTAAATACAGAAAGAAATTACAAGCACGGTGATATATCACACTTGATACTTTCTTCAATAAATATGGATAATACACGCGAGTAACGATAAATATTATTTATTTACAAATAATAAACAATCATTCATTTATAGTGAAGTGTTACAAAGTGTGTTTTTAGCTTTTTAGAGGAACTAATTATTATAATAAGAAAAACGACTTATTTATACTGCTCGAATTGGCTGCCGTTACTCTGAATACAGAGTTGAGTCCTTACAGACATGTCATCCACTGCACGTCTTACTGTTCCACCATCTATTGAATTTGTGTATTCATTAATTCTTTCCAACATTTCATCCTCTGTCGATGGCATTGGATTATGGTAGATATAATTTTTAACAGCTCCCCAGAAATAATAATCTAAGGGGTTTAGACACGGTGATCGCGGTGGCCATAGAATGGGACCATTTGTACCCATCCACGAATTCGGAAAACGTTGATCTAGGTACTGGGTTACAATCCTAGCATTGTGTGAAGGGCATCCATTTTGTTGAAACAACTGTAAATTTTGTATATTTTGCAAAGGAAAGTCATCCAGCATTTCCTCCAAATCATTTTGTAAGAAGTGTAAATAATTTCGAGAAGTTAATTTATCAATAACACGAAAAGGCCCTAATACCTTGTTATCTAAAATTCCACACCAAATATTTACATAAATTCAATAGATGGTGGAACAGTAAGACGTGCAGTGGATGACATGTCTGTAAGGACTCAACTTTGTATTCAGAGTAACGGCAGCCAATTCGAGCAGTATAAATAAGTTGTTTTTCTTATTATAATAATTAGTTCCTCTAAAAAGCTAAAAACACACTTTGTAACAATTAACTATAAATGAATGATTGTTTATTTGTAAATAAATAATATTTATCGTTATTCGCGTGTATTATCCATATTTATTGAAGAAAGTATCAAGTGTGATATATCACCGTGCTTGTAATTTCTTTCTGTATTTAGTGAAGTAAAAATCCAATATGGCGCCCATAAGAAATTCAAAAGTTGAATATTGTTGCGGAAAAACTAGTGGGCCTAGAACATGTTTTAGTATGGCAATCGAAAGCTCTCATCAAACTATGTAAACGTACCAAATTTCAAAAGTCTACATTTATTTCAAGAGAAGTTATTTGACTTAAAAGAAATTGGCAAATTTGGATTTTTCCGGTGTAACTCCCGAACGGCCCGGAATATATTAAACTTGTTCACATATTTTGAATCAGCATAAAATTGAGCAACTTTTTCCTAATTTGAGCCACGTTGTATCTTTTACCGTTTCCGAGATACCAATGCTGCACATTAAAATTTTTCCCACCCTGTATATACAATTTGTATAATTGGTTTCATATTCTTTGTTTCATTCTCCAAAAACTGGAAACTTTAAGGTAACAGAAATATATTATTATAGATTAAAAAATATATTCGTATTAAAATAAAT